>CM058164.1:8355000-8955000 GCA_030254885.1 Vitis rotundifolia | reverse complement strand
GGTGCTGGAGTGGAGTCTCCCATTTATTATTTGCAAATGACAACCTAATTCTTTGTGATGCTAGTAAGGAGAATCTAGAGAACTTGTGTTGAGCCTTTATGTGGCTTAAGGCGTGTCCAGGGCTAAAGATTCATCTGGAGAAAAGTGAGTTGATTCCTGTTGTGGTTGTCCCTGATTTGGAGGAGCTTGCAAAGCTTTTAGGTAGGTCTCCCTTTAGGAGCTTCTTACAAGTCCTCTAAGGTTTGGGAAGGGGTGGAAGAGCGTTTCCAAAAAAGGCTTGTCTTGTGGAAGAGATGGTATTTTTCAAAAGGAGGAAGACATACTCTAATTAAGAGCACCTTATCCAACTTGTCAATTACACCATGTCTTTTTTTATCATCCCTAAGAGCGTAGGAGCTAGATTGGAAAAGATCTAAAAAGACTTCCTTTGGGGAGGGGGGCTTTGGTTAACAAGCCCCACCTAGTGAATTGGTATGTTGTCTACTTGGATAAACAAAAAGAAAGCTTGGATTTCAAAAATCTTTCGACCTGTAACAAGGCTCTTCTAGGAAAATGGTCTTGGAGATTTGTGACTAAAAAAAATCCTCTTTGGAAGTTGGTGATTGTGGGAAAGCATAGCCAAAATGATGGGGGTTGGTTTACGAAAGAGGTGATAGAGAGTTATGGCGTGAGGGCTTGGAAGGCAATCAAAAATGGGTGAGAGGCATTCAATGATAAGACTAGTTTTAAGGTTGGTTTTAAGGATAAGGTGAAATTTTGGAATGATAAGTAGTGCAAGGATACACCTTTGAGGGATTCATTCTCGAATCTTTATTATATAGCCTCTTCAAAAGATGGTTGGGTGGTTGATGCCTAGGAATGAGGCAATTGGTGCCATAGGTTCCTTAGATAACTGAATTATTGGGAGTTGGAGGATGTTGAAGTCTTTTTTGGGAGGTTGCATGATTTTTCTATCATTTCAGGTAATGATGACAGTTTGGTGTGGTTGGAGACAAAGTATAGTGACTTTCCGTTAAGTCTTTCTACTCCTCCTTGGCAAGTAGGAGAGTGGAGCCTTTTTCTCATAGTACAGTTTGAAACTCTTGGTCTCATGTAAGAGCTAGCTTTTTTGCTTGGAAAGCAGCTTGGGTTAAAATATTGACTCAGGATTAGCTCAAAAAGAGGGTGGAGGATGCCTAATAGACGCGATTTGTACAGGACTGAAGTAGAAACAGGGGATCATATCCTCCTTCATATTCCAAAAGCGCATAGTTTGTCAAACATTTTGCTTTTTTCAATGTATAGCGAGTGATGTAGGGCTTCTCAAAGTGTCTCTTCCTCTTGCTATGGATGGTGGGTTAGAAAAGTGGAGTGTGACAAAGCTTTTGGCAAGGCAATGGAGAGTCAAGTGAGGCAGTTGGAGTCCTTTTTTATGACCTCTTTTCTTACATTCACCGACGAGACCCTGTTGGCGGAAGCGTCTAGAAAAGAAGATCATCAAGTTTCAATTCTCAATTTAGGACAATCTCTAGCTTTTTGTCGATGGCCTAAGGTGTTGCGACCATGATTCTCTACTGGTTCGCACCTCTCTGAGCTTAAAGGAGAAAGCAACTTTAGTCAACACTGCTATGTTTGTCTCCGATAAGTTCCCAACTGCAGTTGGTCTATTGGGAGGGGGGCCTTCTTCTTCAACCATCCTCCATGCCCTGTTAGGGAGCTTCAAACTTTAGAATGCTCGATCAACTACTGCAATACAAATAGAAAAGAGAGGAGTCGGAGTAATGGGGGGGAGATGATCTGTCTTGTGTGTTGGGATTAAAATTTCCTAGGGGGCAAAGGTGATGGCTTCAGGAAAGGCAAGGAAGAGGGGTTGTGGTAGTTTCTCCTAAGGGTTTGCTTTGTATGGGGTTTTTGTGTTGCTAGCTTTAGGGTGAAGCCTGTACTATGGGGGCTGATTTTTTGTTTCTCTTTCCTTTTACTGTGGGGGTCTTGTTTGTATTTTCTCTTTCCTTTTGCTTGTATTAGGTATACTTCGTGTGTACTTTGTGCACCTTTTCCTAACGCTTTTAATATATTTGCTTTATTTACATATAAAAAAAAAAGGGTAGCGGTTGATGTACTCTTCAATGAGAGGGATGCTTTTGAGTTGAGGGTGGCTCCTTTGTTGGCAAAAGAAGGAAAAAGGCTTGGAAAGTGGCTCCTTTATGCCTTTTTTGGTCCATTTTGAGGGAGAGAAATAGAAGAACCTTTGAGAATTGTGAAAGCTTGGACCAAACAATTAAAAGTTCTTTTTTGTATCTTTTTTTGGATTGGGTTAGATTGTACATTAGGGATGGTTCAATGTCATTGATCGATTTTGTGGATTGGTTAGGCTCTTCATAAGGTACAGTTGCTTGTTTGTGTATTCACACCTTCTAGTTTTTGTTGCTTTTTATGCATCATGTATACCTTTTAATTTTAATACAAGCTTCATTTACCCATCAAAAAAAAAAAAGAGAACACTAAGGTTCAATGGTCAAAGCATATTCTAAACCTGTAGGTGATGATTTTGCCATTGAGGCTAAGATTATAGCGCTATTCGAGCATCTTGTGCTAGCAAAAGCTTTAGGCTTGTCTAACTTTGTGGTGGAGGGTGATTCTACTATTGTTATCTCATGGTGGCTTAAAAGAAAAGATGTTCATGGAGACTTGATAAGTGGCTGCACCAAATATTCAATATATTTACTGGTTGGGATGCTCCATTCAATAGGCTCCTTGCTTAGCTAATCAGGTAGCAAATGGGCTAGTTAAAAGAGGAGTAAAGCAGTTGGTATCTTTTGTTGCAGATTATGTGCCTCCTTGAACCTACTTAATGTTTGTTTAAGTTTGCTGCACTTTATGTAACTTTCCTCTATTGTTCAGCTGTATAGTATAGCTCCTGGTAAAGTCCATTCATTCCCTTGCCTTAATCTAAGTTTGTAACTATGGAAGGATGTCTGATCCTTCTTGATTTTTTTAATTAATATAAAAGACCTATTGGATTTCTGATCCAAAAAAAAAAAAACATATCTGAATTCACAATTTGGATAATTTCAAAGAATTTGCAAAATTCTTCAGCAATCCCATTAACCAATATAAAATAACTAGAATACATTGTTAGAAAACTGGGCAATGTACTCTCCCCATTAAACATGCTTCAAGAAGCAAATCACATGGCAATCTTGCAGTCTGAATACACCATCTTGTTGTACCAAGACATCAATCAAGTCAAGATTTTTTTTTTTCTTGTTTTGGATATGCATAAGGAATATATATATATATATATACACACACATGCACATTGAATTAAGGGGTGATACAACAGGTATACAACAAGAGCACAACAAATTATACAAGGACACATACAAGGTTCCCATGCCTAATATGAACCTGACTAATCAACAAAATCTAGCATAGACATACATGTCTCTCCTATACAATGCCTAAGACCATCCATAAAAACTGCGCATGAAAAATGATTTGAGCGATTGTTCCAAAAATTCCACATTGTCAAAGGCTCTCCAATTTCTCTCCAGTCAAATTTTCCCAAACAGGAACAAAGGGGCAGC
The DNA here is from genome assembly GCA_030254885.1 of Vitis rotundifolia. Lineage (NCBI taxonomy): Eukaryota > Viridiplantae > Streptophyta > Magnoliopsida > Vitales > Vitaceae > Vitis > Vitis rotundifolia. The sequence continues at coordinate 8,951,434 of CM058164.1, read as the reverse complement.
CAACCACGCTTTTTACACCACTTTCCAACAAAGTGGCGGCCATTCTAGCTCAACAATATTGGTCTTATAGAAGAGTAGGTCACCCAATTAATCCCAAATAAATAAAAACTTACTTGCCACAAGATTCCTACCGATGCACAATACAAAAGAATGTGGTGGATAAATTCTTCTACACTCTTAGACTCGATAATAAAGCCTAAAAAGACTCAATGATGACTCACCATACCACCTATCCAACCAAAACCATTGTCTCCTCTCATCCCCCACGATAAATTTTTTTTTTTTGATAGATAAAGAAAAGATGTATATAAAGAAAAGAGGAGACACCAAAAATAGTGCCCTCAGAGTATACAAAAGTATACAAAAGAAGCCAAAAGGCTCAAACCAGAGGGGGAGGGATGGAAACAAAAAACATCACATGCCCTTACTTAGAGCTTAACCAATCGATGAAACTTACAAGCGAAAAATGGCTCAAATCTATAGACACCCTAACCCAAGATCAAAGGTTACATACAAAAGAATTTTTCAATCTTTGGAGCGAAAGCTCCTCATTACCAAACACTAATATATTCCTTTCCTTCCATACTATCCAAAATATGAATAAAGGGGTCATTTGCCACGCCTTTTTTACAAGTTTTACTCACAAATGACTCATGCCACCCAAGAAGAGTTTCCTTCACTAAACAAGAAAGAATTCAAGACACACCAAAGAGAGAGAAAAGCAAATTCCAAAGAACCCTAATCTTTGCACAATGAAAAAGAAGGTGATCCACCATCTCTACTTCAAAAAGGCAAAAAAAACACCTATTTGTCAAAAAGTGTCCCTTCTTTTGAAGTTGGTTCAAAGTTAAGACTTTCCTCCATGAAGACTCCCAAGCAAAGAAAGCCACCTTAGGAGGCACACTCGCTCTCCAAATACTACCACTAGGGAACAAAGGAGAATCTCCGAGCTTCGAGATAGAATAAAGAGACTTGACTGAAAAAGTCTCACACCTCGAAGTTGTCCAAATCACTCTATCTTCCACATCCTTGTGCACCTTAAAAGCTTGGATCTTTTGTAGAAAACGCTCCACCAACTCTACCTCCCAATCATTAAAGGCCCTTGAGAAAAGAGGGGTCCATCCACCCCCATCACCATCAAGGTTCCAAACATCCACCACCCTAGCTCCCTTAGACGAAGAAATGGTAAATAAGGGAAGAACTCACGAAGTGGCTCATCTCCACACCACTTGTCCATTCAGAATCTCACTCTTTACCCATTACCCACTTGATAGGCCAACCTACCACTCAAATAATTTCACTCCTTCTTAATTGTTTTCCACAATCCCACACCATACCTCTTACTCACTTCGCGGGAGCGCCACCCCTCATCCTCTTCACTATACTTGTAACCGATGACTTGCTTCCAGAAGGCCTCTCTTTCATTGGCAAACCGCCAATTCCACTTGCTTAAGAGAGCTATATTCATCATAGAGAGATTTCTCACCCCCAAACCACCTTTCCTTTTCTCCAAGCAAACCGTGTTCCACCTAACAAGATCAGTTTCTGCACAATAGCTCCACCACCCCAAAGAAAATCCCTCTGAATCTTCTCCAATCTCAACCTCACTTGTCTTGGCATGCAAAAAAGGGACATGAAATAAATAGGCATGCTAGACAAAGTGATTCGAATTAGAGTGAGTCCCCCTCCTTTTGAGATACACTATCTCTTCCACATTGCTAGCCTTTTTCGAAATCTCTCTTCAACGCCATCCCACACCGCCACTGATTTGAAGGGGGCCCCCAAAGGAAGCCCCAAATAGCGGGAAGGGAGACCACCCACTTTGCACCCCAACTCCAAGGCCAAGTTTTCTATATTATGCACCCTGCCCACAGGAATTAACTCACTTTTCTCCAAATTGATTCTCAAAACTGAGCAAGCCTCAAACCACATGAGAAGTCATCTTAGATAAGTCATTTGATCTTGAGACGTCTCATAAAACACCAAAGTATCATCACCAAATAACAAGTGCGAGATCAAAATCCCCTCACCACTCCTACTTCTCACCCTCCAACCAGATAAGTAGCCCCCACTAATAGCCCTCCTCAATAGACAACTAAACACCTCCATGGCTATCACAAACATATAAGGGGAGAGGGGATCTCCTTGTCTCAATCTTGTCGAACTTTGGAAAAAACTAGAAGGAGATCCATTTACTAAAACAGAAAATTTCACAATAGAGATGCTCTAAGCACTGCAAACAAGAACTTCCATTTCACATGATTATACACCTTCTCTATATCCAACTTGCACAACACACCGCCTTCATTGCTTTTCAACCTTGAGTCCACGGCCTCATTTGCAATCAAAATTGCGTCTAAAATCTGTCTACCCTCCACAAAGGCATTTTGGGACTCCAAAATCACTTTGCCCATTACCTTTTTAAGTTTATTAGCAAACACCTTGGCCAGCAACTTATAAAGGTTGCCCACAAGACTAATCCGCCTAAAATCTTTTAGATCTTTAGCACCTCCCTTCTTAGGGACAAGAACCAGGAAAGTAGCATTCAAAGACTTTACAAATTTCACCCCCTCATGGAAGTCTCTAAAAGAACCCAAAACCTGTACCTTTACAACGTCCCAACAAAATAACCAAAACGACATGGTGAAGCCGTCCGACCTGGAGCTTTGTCCTTGCCTAGATCTAAGAGAGCTACAAACACCTCTTCTTCCAAAAAAGGAAATTCTACTTTGTATTTTCTCGTATTTGTTTCCTTGTACTTTTGTTTTTCTTTGGTGGGAGGATTCCTCATCCTTCTCTTGTACTTCCTTTTTATCAATATATACCTTCGTCGTTTCCTATCAAAAAAAAAAAAGGAAATTCTAGCATCTTAGCCTCTCAGCCTCACCGCTATCTAACCCCACAAAGGTCAACCCATCAATACAGGGACGCCACCCCCCTTCTTCTGAATAAAGGTTATGAAACGCTCCAACCACACTAGCTTTTAAATCATTCTCCTCGGTATGCTAGCAGCCATTCACTTTCACCATGGACAACCAGTTTCTTCTATTGTGAGCATTCGCCATCCTGTGAAATAATCTAGTGTTATTATCCCCCTCCTTCAACCACACTTCCCTTGACTTTTGTCTCTAAGAGATTTCTTCCCTCAAAACCCAAGCCTTATAAGACTCCCTAGTCTCATTTCTAGCTTCACATTCTTCCAGATTCAAGGCTGAAATTTTCTCTTCTTGTCCCAATACACAACCTAGCTGAGAGCTTCTCCCTTTTTAGCCTCAATGAAACTGAACACTTCTTTATTCCAAGTTTTCAAGGAAACTTTTAAGGCTCTCAATTTTGCGTCTAAAACAAAGTTGAGAGTCCTAGTAAAATTAAAGCTCCCCCACCAATTCTTAACCTGATCTTTGAACCCCTCCCCCTCCAACCACACATTCTCAAATCTGAAAGGAGAGGATCCCCTCCTCATACCTCCTCCATCTAGCAGAACGGGAAAGTGATCATAAACCAGTCTAGGTAAACACCTTGCACAGACCCATTAAACAAGTTGTCCCAATCATCTGTCACTAAAAACCAGTCAAGCCTAGATTGGGATTGGTTATTCACCCCACCCCTCCAAGTAAAAGGACCCCCCTGCAAAGGAAAGTCCCTCAGCTCCAAATCCTCTTAACACTTTTGAAAATCTCCTCATTGTTACAGATAACCCTCCTCCCTACTACGTTCCCCTGGAAATCTTATCATATTGAAATCCCCACCTACACACCAAGGGCCGCTCCATAAACCTCTTATTGCCCCAAGCTCTTCCCAAAAGTCCTCTCTTTCCCTTCTGCACACTGAACCATACACACCAGTAAACACCCACACAACCCCATCCTCACAGTTCTTAAAACAGCACGAAACTAAGTATTCCCCTTCTTCCAAGTCAACCAACTCAAACACCTTATTATCCCAAAACACCAGAATGCCACCAATTGCACCCCTTGAATTAATTGCACTCCAGTCTAAAATGCCTTCCCATCCCAAGGCTACACACAAGCTCAGTAATCATTTCTTTAATCTTGGTTTCCTACAAACAAACCACGTCCACCCTTTGAGATTTTATCACTGACTTTATTATCTTCCTTTTATCTCTGTCATTTGCCCATCTCACATTCCAGGATAATATTTTTATCTTCATTTGCACACGAACACATAAGCCCCTGTAGAATAACCTAATCCGGTATCAACCCTAGCCTTTTTATGGCTCATTCTCCACTCCAACTTCTTGAGTTCCCTAATAGATTTTGAAAATGGTGATTTCGTCTTTCTAAAGGCCCCATCTTGCCCCTTTTGATCAATTCTCCCCTTCATCCTCCTCAAAAGATACAAAATTTCCTCTTCAAGACCTTTTGTCGACATACCAAGGCATCGACTGAACTTCGCGAGACAGCTAGAGTTCCACCCTTGAGAAAAGAGTTGTTTCCTCATCTATAGCTATAAAACCCCCACAACTCTCCCCAATCCTCTTAAAGACCTCTCTGCTCCAAAAATGAAGAGGAAGTCCTACAATCCTCACCCAAACTTCCTTGGCATGGCTCCCATACCAAAAACACCCCACTTCAGGTCCCCATCTTTGCAGATGAAACTCTCTCTCCTTAAACATTTTGTTGCCCCTTAAAAGCACCAAATCAGCCTCACATTTATTCTCAAACTCGAATAGAAAAAGGGCCCCACCCAACTTGGAGATTTTTAAACCCCCCCCCCCCCCCCCCCCCTTTCCCCCTTCTCCCCTCCTCCCTCTTAAAGCCCATCTTGCATGCACCCACCCCTTCAAGGATGAAGGAGGAGGAACCGAGTCTGAACTGTCACCAAAGCAACCAACCAAGCAACGACTTAGCTACTCTTCCCTACAAAGAAGTTATCAATCCCCTAAATGCACCCATAAATACTCTCTTGGTTCCCCTATCTTCACCCTCAAGGCATCTACATAAGTTCCTTTCACTTTCTCTTTGAAACTACACCCAACCTTTTCAGAGATGGGATCACCAAGAAAAACTTTGCTCATTGTTGGAGTGGAAACTCCTAGGGCCCTCAACTTCTTAGCCAACAAGAACCATCCCCCAACTAAACCTTTGCCCTCTGGAAAAACAAGACAATACTTCTTAGCTTCCACATCTTGCACAAAGCAGAGTAAAAACCTACTAGCTTCATTCGATCGACTCTCCAACCTAAGCATTCTTCCCCAATCTTCCCAAACTTTTAAACACCTCGAACTTGACTCTCCTCTACACCAAGCTCCCACACCTTCCAACAAGTAGCTCAAACTCCTTTCTCCAAACCTTATCCAAGAGGAAAAGCCTTTTCTCCTTTCCAAAGTAATCCCTTTAGGTTTACCTCGGACTACTTCAATGGAGATTTCAAAGGTCTTGGATTCCACTACAAACAAACATTCACCACCTCTCAAACCTCCTTTCACCTCTCAAACCCCCTCTCATCCCCCACGATAAAATGAATTCTTCTTTTAAAAACCTCCCAATTTCTCCCAATGGCCTTCAATAGACCCACTCCAAAACCTTCCATTGTCACCTCAAAACACCAACCTCCTCCCCTTCTTCCCTAAATTTCCCAGTAATAACCCATTTCCAAGAGGACTCTCATTTTGGGGCAAACCTCCAACTCTACTTGATAAAGTCAAAGAATTTATGCCCTAAAACAACTAGTTACCTGCTAACATGTTTTGAAAAGCAATATGAGTGCAAAAGAAAAACACAAAAGTCATTAGTCCATTCAATTTCAAGTTATTTCTACCACAAATTTCATCTAGCTATTTTACATGGCTTCAAGTGTGGGTGTTAGGTATGGACATGTGTCCAGGTGTTAGATCCTTCACACCTACAAAAAATGATCCCAATAGTGGGTGTAGATACTTGGATACAGCGTAAAATAAAGGAAATTCAATTTAAAATCAATCAAAAGTAAAGATATCTTTGATAAAAACTCTCCATCTTTTCTCTTTTATAACCATCCTTCCTCTCTTATCCCCAAATATTCTTAGAGAAATTCGATTTCCAGCAAACTCTCTCTTTTTGCTAATGTAATAATAATTATCTCAAACAAAGGTGGAAGATGAAAGAATAAATCAATCAAAATCAAACAATCATATTCAAAGCCAAGTAAAGGTATCCAAAAAGGATTCCATACCTACACAACATGGGTACAATGTGAAGTTGGAGATTTCAGGTATCATAGCATTCCTAATGGAGATGACTCTAATTCCCAACAAATTAAGGTCCACCTTCCTCTCACCATTTCAACCGTATTTAGTTGGCTTGGCAGAAAAAGAAGTATCCAAACAAGACTACTTCAAAATGAAAAATTAAGAAGTGTGTATAAAAAAGAAAGGAGCTCTGGCTTCAGGAATAGGTTCTAAAACCCTTTATCTGCACCATGGACAATTGCTAGAGTGCCATATGATTTGAATAATAACTGATATCCATCAACAGTGAGACATATCCCAAAATATAGCTGTGTTCAATCAAACAGTGTAGCCTTTACTATTGGAAAGTATTTTTCATCCAAATATTGATCACTTGTCGCCGCTCTAGGCAATTCATCACCACAACCACCATCTATGTTGCATCAAGTACCTCTACCACCACCAATTTGTTACCACCAGCATAAGCCAACTGCCACCAATTTGCTACCACCTCCACTAGAATCACTATCACCATCAAATGCAAACCCTATGAATTAGTCACCACTAGTGACCACCAAACATCTAACTTCCATCAATACCAATTTTAGTTTCTTCAAGAATTAGCTACACATTTCCAAATTCAACAATTGCAATTGATTAAATTCAAAAGAGAAACCAAATGCAGCCTCATTAAGTTAAACTTAGGACCGAATCATAAGAAACCAACTCCAACTTTATTGGCAAGGCTGACTCTGACTACTAGGTAGCCAAGATGCAATCCTAGTGTACGTCCAACCCTGCAACCATTATCATGAAAACTGCTTAAGATCTTCATATCAGTATGGCCTTCCAACTACAAACACTCCACCACATTCAAGCAAAAAAAAGGAACAAAACTATGACTGCTTCTGGCTTGTACTTGAATATCATGATATTAAAATTTTGATCCCCTGGGAAGCTGAATGTCTTACAAGCATGAATAACAAAAAGCAGAAGTGCTTTTGATTTGAGCACTTCTGATGCTCATAAGAGGATTGTCATATCAATATATTTAAGGCTGTCATTTCACCTCATAAGTATTTGATGTTAACTAGCCTGTTCTTGACCAGTCCTCCAGACATATAAGGTATTATTGGTTAGTGCAGTGGAGTTACAAACAAAAAATAAAAAGCTAAAAGAAAGAAAAAAAGCAAGGAATAAAAAAAAATAAAAAAATAAAAAACAGGTAACTCCAAAGCACCTGCAAGATTTACCAACATTCTGTCTTTTATCCATTTTCCATTGCCATAATAAATTGTCTTTCTTATTTATTTTATTAGAATTAAATCACCAATAATCCTATCAAAAAAATCACCAATAATATAAAAACATTATAAGTAACATATTTGAGAAAGAACACTTGCTCATACTTTCTAGCTATATTACATGGACTAGGATACAAATCTTGGGTGTTGTTGTGTCTAAATGTCAAGTTGATTTAATTCCCGAATCTAAGGACAATATGAGATGGCTAAATAATTTTATTTTTTTTCTTATATTTGGTTCTATCCCTAGGCCAAATTGAAGCATATAACAAGACAGCATGGTCAAACAAGTCCAAGGTTAGTTGCAAAGATGGGACTTTGTCCTTTTCTTTGTTCAACATACCTTTTGGGTGTATTTCTTCCCAGTAGGCATAAGTTGGACCAATATTCCAAACAGATATTCGTCATGTCATGCCTGACACAGACACTTCACACTGAAGTACAATATCTATCAGACTATCACCATTCTCCACACTGCTCCTTGGCCATTCAAGGGATAGCCACTTTTTTTTTCATGCTGAATGCTAAAGCATGTAACAGCCTAAATTTAGGAAGAGAAAGCCAAAACACTAATCCACCAGCCATGAATTCATGTGCACAGGGGTGCAAGCGTAAGCCTATTTGCAATCTTTCTTAGATGTTCATAATTAATTATAATGAAATACGATAACATACATTTTTTTACACATGAAATTAAATTAAATACACATAAATTCATCAAACCGTCAAACCATATATTAAAACCACAAGACCCAGTTACAAGAAAACCAAAAGGCTCAGTTTAGAAAAATGAACTTCATAAAATTAAGAGGGCAACTTTTTTAATGCGTTAATGCAAAATGTTATTTGCTTCCTTTTATGGCCCCTGATACCATAATTTATCAAAGATGTAGGGTATTTATTTTTACACCTTCTCATCCTCATGCTCTCATAAACACCATGCCCACCTGGACACAAGCCATTGCAATAAAATAACCAAGGCAATGAAAGAAAAAATAATTTCATAGACAGAAAGCAAGACGACAAATGCCAATCAACATTCATTCTTGGAAAAAAAACATTGTGTGAAGAAAATACCAGACGGTTAGTCTCAGGAAGCGAAAGCCACTGATCAAAAAGCTCCTCGGAGAACCTAGGGTTCGACTTGAGAGCAAAAGGCGACACCTCCGGCAGCTGCAACAATTCGGTGTCCAAAGACACCACATCGCCAACTATCTCCATATTCATCGTAGCCAAATTGAATCTCTCATCCACAGAACAAAATCAGAATAATCCTAGATCACAAAAAAGGACAACAAACAAGCGTCGATCACCCAAAGCAACCTAGATGAACCACAACGCCATTGCTCAACGCATTGAATCAAGAGCATCGAAAATCAGAAATTCGAGGCGGAAAGGTTCAGATTTGAAGCTGACGAAGTGGAAGAAACCCTAGATCTTCATGGAAGCAGGGAATGGATTGTCGCTTGTTGGAACAGAGAATCAGAAGAAAAAAAAAAAAAAAAAAAAAAGAGGAAGAAAAAGTGAAAAGAAAATAAGAGAAAGATGGATGAGATTTAATCGGGAATTCGGCGAAAAAATTGCAGAAATTTGAGAGAGAGAGATGTACACCTGAATCAGATTGAAGCCGAAAGACAGACACGTTTATGTGAAAGAAGGAAGGGCATATATGGGAATTTCGGAGCATAGTCTCCTTGGTCACGTGCTAGGAACGTAACATGTCCACTACGCCCTTGGCTCATTTTAGTTTCCATCCCTGCGCTTCTCTTTTTCATTTTTATTTTTTATTTATTCTTTACATCTATAAGTTTACCACACTCCGAGGACGCAAAGTCTATTGGGTTCCTTGTGATTTTAAAGTGCAAGTTTGATTAATCTCCATTTTAGGCTTTTTTTTTTCCTATTTTTGGATTTAAGTTGGGTTTTGGATGGTTCTTACCTTCTTAATCCTGCTTCAATCTACTAACTTGAAAGCATTAAGAGCGTGTTTGGTACATTGGAATAGAGAATGAAAATGAGTATTTTGTTTATATTCCTATTTCTTAGTGAATAAAAATGAATTTGATGATTTCATTTCTAACATTTGGATGAACTTAGGAATGTAATATTGGAATGATTATTTGTTTTCATTCCAATGTTTGATGTAATAGGAATGGAAATGAAAAATAAATAAATTTAAAATAATATCCTTATATATAATTTAAAATAATTTTTATTTTTAAAAAATAAATTTTGAGAGTTTTTTTGTTATTAAATAATAAGACTTAAAAATATAGATATACTCAATAAATAAAAAATTAACCATAAAAAATCATATAACCCTAATGTAAAAAATATTCAATTATTATTTTTGTTAAAAATTTGAATAATTTTTCATGCTTAAGTAGTTATAAAATTATATTTTACCAAAAAAAGAAAAAAATATATATATTTATTATAATATTTAAATTTTCAAAACTAGCAAATATTTTTCCTATTTCCAAAAGAGGAAATAAAAGAATTCAAATCTCATTTTAATTTTCAATAAGTATCATATCCGATAAAATCCATAACTTTAAAAAAATTTAAATATTCGTTTTTTTTATCTAAATTTCAACAATCAAAATGAACATCCAAAACCCTAAAAATTAGAAATTGAAATTTTTTTTCTAAATGTCGTGGAAGGTTTGATTGATTCAGTTTGGGAGAATCACTTATTGCAGAGAAGTGGATGATGAATGAGTTTCTAACTTTACAAAGAAGATAATCATCGGGCTTGAAGAATGAGATAAAAGGATAAAATAGTAAATTTAGGTTTTTTTACATTATCAAATGGGTTTAATGAATCAGAATACCACCTACTTTTGATGAATTCAAATCCGACTTATAAGTTGGATTTAATTTCTGCTTGAATAATTTTTTATTCCATTTCTGTCTTCTTAACATTTATCCAAACATAAGAATAGGGGAGAAAATGAATGAGATGTCTATTCTCACTCCCTATTCTCGTATAACAAACACCCCCTAAAAGGAATGATTGACCCACCTTAAGAACCAATATTAGGTTTATTCTTAACTAAAATGTCATCTTAGCTTAAGAGACCCGTGTTGGAATTAAAGTAAACATTAATCAATTGGTGACAAATATGTCTCAAACACAATTAAACAAAAATAATTATACACCTAATTGAATTACAAAGATGTAGAGCCTATTTGTCCATGTGATTTAAAAATAGTTTTTTGTTTTTAAAAATAGAAAATTATTTTTAAAAATTTCTAACATTGTTTCCCTATTATTCTTTAAGAACAAATTTATAAAAAAAAATGAAATTGAAGATAAGTATGAGTTGTTTTCCCTAATTTTTAAAAATAAAAGGAAAACACGAACTCGTTTGTCCATGTTTTACAAAACTTATTTTTAAAAATGGTTTTTAAGTTAAAAAATAAAAAATAATTTTTAAAAACAAGTTTAAAAAAACATAATCAAATGGCTCATAATATACTTAAATTCAATAACAAAAGTATGAGTTGGTAAAATAAGAACAAACTAAGTGATTTCGTTTATTGACTACAATTACTATTGATTTGTGTGCAAATCATGGTATTCTTTAAATCTAAAAGTACTATTTTTATGGAGAAAAGGTATATAAATCGGTTCTTTTATACCTAGTTTGGAGTTAATTATTGAAAACTATGAGATTTGATGCATAAAACAAGGAATAAACTCTTGAAATTGAACAAAATGAATTACTAGAGTAAGTGGTAATGAGAAGGGCTACGAAAGATAGAGTGAAAAGGAGTTTTTGCTCGAGATATCAAAATGGAGAGTTGATTTAGACACCTAAATCAATGTGTTGCAATAGCATAATGTTATTTTCAACAAAAAGTCGGTTGTATCAAATTCAACTTGACACTTTTGAGGTATCAAAAAGATATAGAAGGTGGGAGATAAGAAGCAATTATCAATTCAATACAGGGATTTGGTATTAAAAGGAAACCAATATCATAGTTGAGGTGTCAATATTTGGTCATCAATGAACTGTTGAAGATTTCTCGGTTCAATACTAGGCTCATGTATTGATATCAAGTTGTATGCAAAGTAGCATCGAAGTGATACATTGGCCATGTATTGTTTTGCAATTCGATCTTGGGATTATATATTATTTACAAGGTTGTTAGCACATTTTATGGATTTAGAACACTTACGATGTCAAAATTTTCATACTGAAATCTTGATTCTATGTTTTTACTATTTTTACTAAACCTTTTATTCAAGGGTTGTAATTAAGTTACTTTGATTTAATTTTAGGATCTCTTAGGATGATTTTAGGTGATGTGGCATGAGGAAATTGTGCCTTCGACATGTAAAACTCTATAAATAGGATAGTTATTAAGTTATAGAAGAGTTTTTATATCACTAAAGCTATGTTTGGTCTATAGTTGGTAAGGAGAAATTAAAAAAAAACGGGTGATTGAAAAAGTTTTTGGTATAAAATCAAGTTTTAAAACTAGAGTCTTTAGTCTTAAACCTTGACCTAACCCGTTTTCCCATAAAATTGGTGTGCTATGCTAGACTTTGTCTAGTTAGAAGGGAGGTATTACATTAACACGAAGTGATATTTTAAAATTCTGAGTTTATTAAAAAATCTTTGAGATATCCATTCATCAAAAAAACATCTTTACTATGTAATAAATGCTTTCACATTGTAAATTGAAAAGTTTAACTTTAAAATAAATGTTATAATAATATGTAATAAATGCTTTCACATTATATATTGAAAGTTTTTATTTTAAAATAATTGTATAATAAATGCGTTCAAAGTTTCTGCCATTTGCCTTAACTATGAAAAGTTTATGCACAAATAAATTAAATTACAAATAAAATGAGAACATAAATTTAACATAAATTTCTTACTTTTTATTGCTGAATATGGAAATTTACAAGCTGAAGATACAACTGACATTGTATTTCTCTTTTTATTGATTGCTCTCTAATTGCTCGCTTGCTCTTTCTCTCAATTTACAACTCATTTATAGACAAAACTTTTACAATACAACAAACTAAATTTAATTGGGGTTGTTGGCAGTTGGTAGATGGCAGACAAAAATATTTGCAAAATTTTACAAAATCTTTAGAGGTTTGGTTAACAATAAATGTAAGGATTGTAAGATTTATGAAATTTGATTTTTCTTTCTTCTTTACCATCCCTCTAGTGGCTTTTTCTTTGTCTCTTTCTTCTTTTTTATCACATGTAGTATACGTGGCTTTATTGATTCTAGACTTCTACTGCTGCATTAAATTCTTGTTGTTGGAGACGTATTTACTACTTCAATGTCGTCATTGTTGACATCAACGTTCCATTGCATTTTGCATATTATAATAACTTTCGTCGTCAAGGTTTTTCCAAAATGATGCGTCATTGTTGAGGTAAGAAGATGGTTCCGGTCACCCTACACTGAGTTCAGTTATAAAATTTGTTTTTCAGGAGTAATGAAAGGTTTTGGAACAGTAATGTGTTCTAGCGGTTTGTTTCTCCATTTAGACATGGTTCTTGTTTCCCCAATGAGATGAAATAATTTATTTCGAGTTGGTCTAAGATCATAAATTTGAAAGGCTCTAAAGTAAGAAAAAAATTCTGGAAATTTATTTGAACGGGTCATTTCCCATTCTGGTTCTTGTTGAGGAAGAAGTGATTATTTATTATGTTTTATATAAATATGGTGATAGGCTGACACTATTGATCCATTGGTTTGAAATAAAGGTGGAATGGTTTCAAACGAAATGTCGATTTGTTTTTTTTGTTTTGAAGAGATAGATTAAAATATCTTTTAATTTTTTTAGAAAATTTTCAGGGATTTGAGATACATGATTTATAAAAACATTTTTTAAAATTCCTTGATCCATAAATTGGGGTACTAGATCAAATTTTTTTTATTCACAACAGTCATATTAACATAAGCTAAATATATAACAAAGAAAAATTTAGGGTCATGATATGTCATATACCCTATTTTTATCCCAACATTTTTTGTTCTAAAATGTTTGTACAAAAGTTCTTGATTTTTAAACACTTTGTTATATTAGGTTTGCAAAAAGAAGGTTTTGACTAAAGAGTAGTTATTAGCTCCAATTAGGTTTTTAACAATAAATTTACATATTATTCAGACAGAAGAGTTGATTTCCTAATTAAACTAAGCATTTTCAGGTTGACTATTTAAACAACTGGTTTGACTGGTTAACACTATACTGATTTTCAAATATTTTATAAGTCTTTCTTGATTTTCTTGGATTTTGAGGTTTTGAAATTTTTGGGTTTCTAAAGCAATAAACTAATTATGAAGGTTTTGTAAATGTTAGGTTAGAGCTCACACAATTTTTCCAGAAGCATATTCTAGATTTTGGTTTGGGAAACTCTATGGTTTTAGAGACAAAAAATTATCTACAATAACCTTATGCTCTTCAAAAAGGTTTTGAGAATATAAAGAGTTAAACCAGGACTTTGGATTTAACACTTCGTTCAGACATATGGTTCCAAATTGAAAAGTTCTAGCTTTAGTGGGTTTTCTTTGAGCCTTGTTCTCGTAGAATAAAATCAATCATAGCATTATCAATATTATTAATAATTATTTGTCTACTTAACCAATTTGCTAATATATTATCTTTTCCTTTAATATGTTCAAATTTAGGTTTGAAACCAATTAAAGAGTTTTGAAACTTTATCCATCTTTTGGTGGACAATTTAGAAGAATTTTTATTTTCAAAGAATTTTTTAATATTCTCACAATCAATTCTTAAAGTAAATTGTTCTTGGTTTGAAAATAATTGAAATTTTTCTAAAACTAAGATTATTGCTTCAATTTCTAAGTCTGTAGAACTAAAGTTATTTTGATAATCATTAAAAGTTTCACTACAATATCTATAAAGTTTTTCTTCTCCAATGTTAGTGATTGCTAAAAGTATACCTCCCCATCATATTTGGCTAGCATTAGTTTTAATTATTTTGTATTCACTTTCTAAGGGTAAATATAAAGTTGGGAGATGCTTTACAAGTTCCTTTATTTTTTGTACAAGTTTAATATCTTCTTGGTTAAAATATCTCTATCTTGTATTATTTATTTTACAATAAAGGGGTCTAGCTAATCTGCTAAGGTTTTTAATATATGGTTTAGCATAGTTTAATAATCCAAAAAAACTTTGAAGGGTTTTTAAGTCTTCGAGTTTATCTAGAAAATTATTTATTTTTTGTATTATATGATCTTGCAATTTTATTTGCCCATCCTCAATTTTAATCTTAAAAATTCTATTTGGGTTTTAAATAATTTTGGTTTCTTTTTACTTACTATTAATTCATGACTAATTAGTTTTTCAAAAACGAATTCTAAATGCTTTATATGTTCTGGAAAAGTATACGAAAAAACAAGAATATCATCAATATATACAAGAACAAAAGAATATTTACCATAAATATTATTCATCATTCGTTGAAATATATGAGGAGCATTTTTTAGTCCAAATGATATTACATTCCATTCATATAATCCATAGGGACATGAAAATGTTGTCTATGGTTTGCTATATTTTTCTAATCTAATTTGCTAAAATCCACTTTTACAATCTAGTTAAGAAAACTATTTACATCCTTGAATAGAATTAATTAAAGAATCTTTATTTGGAATTTTATAGGCATCATCATATGCATTATCATTTAATCTTTTATAATTAATAACAGTACTAACTTTTCCTCTTTTTTTTTTTCATTATGTTTTCTTACTAAAAAGGCTAAAGATCTATGGGAACTAAAGCTTGGTTTAATGAGGTTATTCTACAATAGTTCTTATATTTGAATTTTGAAATCCTTTGCATCTATAATGTTACATGCTATATTTGCCATTTTTATTATTAAATTTGGGTTTTTAATTGGTATTTTACAGGTTGTTTTATTTCTATTTCAATATTTTTATGGGTCTTCTCCTATAATTCGTATTTTTTCTATATACTTTTCTTTTCCTCTTGTAGCCCTTGTTGCACTCTATGGGTTTCATACCTTTAGGAACCTTTACAAGATCCTAGATTGTGTTAGAATACATGAATTTTAAATATGTCTCCATAGCTCCTTACCATAAATGAGCATCAACGTTACTCATAGCTTCATCATAATTTGTGAGATCAATCTCATGCTCCTTTGCAATTGCCTTGAAAGACTCCCTTAAATACATGAACCTATTTGGCTGTATGACAAACCTCCCACTATGATGAGGCGTTCACATACTAGACGTGTGACAACTCACCTTAGCAAGCGCCATCCCTACAAGACAGTGCCTCCTCTTTAGTCTAAAGACTAAGATGGAGATACTATCCTACGAAGAGAATTTAATTTGTGATTAAATACAACTGTGTTAGAGCAGCACAAGGAAGTATTTTAAGAGAACCACATAATCATTACTTTTCTGAGATACAAAGCTTTTAGTACACCAAGTTGGGGCTTAAGGGACCAAAAAACTTGTACATACCTAAGGAAATGGCTACATGTCAATAGTCTATCCAAAATAAGCAAAAAGAAAATAGCAACAATGGTTATAAGCCTTATTGTCCATTCTCGAGAACTTGCTCAATATTTGGTTCTAGTAGCTCCTCATCTAAAAAAAATATAGGCAACTACAAAGTGAGTATAACTTGGTGAATCACCATATAATGTAGGTTTTAGGATGGTTAGTCCAAGATAGAAATAGAAGTTTCATCATGCATGTTATTCAATGTAGATAATATATAGCATAACAATCAAGTAAGTATACAACATCCACAACCTGATGTATAATCAATCAAACACATGCATAATTCATGGCTATAGTACCACTCCAACTCTCAACATATCCCAATATCATGCAATATAACTGCTATAGTGCCTCTTCATCTATCGACATATATCTCATATGCATTCGTAGATGACATATGTTTCACATATCATGGTACCTTGTAGACATAGTATCCCAACATCTCACGACATAAGAGATACTAGGTCAATTGACTACAATGTACCCTTCCATCTCTACAACACGATATAGGTTTAGGGTTTACTAAAATCACATCCATAGTAATAATGTAAAGTACCAAAACGACAATACTAGTGATATTTAGTGAATAGTATGTACTAGGTAGGCTCCCCAGAAAGACTGGAAATGTCATAATGATCTCGCTTTAAACCCAGCCTCCTTAGATAGAGTTTCCCTAAATTGTACCATTCTTTCGTGACCATCAAACCATCTTAACTATTTATATACATATATATTAATGATGTAAGGAACACATATTTATAATGAACATAGCATTTGACCAACACATTTCCAAAGCATATCTCATGATATTTAAGAAAACTAATGAATACATATATAACTTTTGAAACATGAGATATATAATTCTAAAAACATATAAAATCATGCATTATACGATTACTCACTTTTTAAACTATAATTGTCATACTACATCCTTTACGAGAGCTCAAAGATCCAACCTTTGGTATAGTACCATCATAGGAGCTTCTCATACTTCTCTAGTTTCCTTTCTTGGTAAGTAAGTGCCCCTATTTATAGAAACCTTAGTAAGCAAGCTCATAGGTGACTCCTTGCTAGGTGTTATCTAAAGGGAAGTGATTAGTGTCTCATTTATTGCATGGAAGCAACATGTGGCACGTGCTTAATCCTTATAACTGCTTGGCAGGTGTGACATGTGGCATGTGCTTAATCTTCACAGCCGCTTGGCAGGTGAGACATATGGTATATGCTTAATCATTGTAGTTGTTTGGTAAGTGCAGCAACTTTCTAGAGGTGACATATGACACCTACTTGTAGTTGTTTGGTTGGTGTAGCAGCTTAAACACTATGTGCTTGGTTGTTTATCTTAGACATCTCATGTTTGGTTGCTTGCCTTAGACACCTCGTGCTTGGTTGCCTACCCTAGACACCTCGTACTTGGTTACCTACCTTAGACACCTCATGCTTGGTTAAAGATAGGCAAGAAGGTGATGTTCTTGCTTGCTTAGTAAGAAGGTAATTGAAAGGAAACTTCAAATTATTAATATTAAAAACTAAAGATATTATAAGAAGTATTTGGAATGGCTGGTGTTTGAACCCTTGGAATTATAGTATTCTGCATTATTGTGCGAGTGTTTTTTAGTGTTCTCTAGTCTAGTACGTGTTTGCCTTGTTAATTCTCATATAGTCTTCTTATAGAAATTTGACACATGTTAATAAATACTTTTTCATTGACTTGATTGACTTTGGGATTTTTGAAAAAATATGGACAAAATAAAAAATATATATTTTTAAAATGTAGTAGTTTTAAAAATAATTCCAAGATTACTGTGTTTTGAGCCACGTTGGATTCTTGTGTGGAAAATAATCCATTTTTCTTTAGAAAAAAGTCACAAGCTGCTACAAAAGTTATCCAAAAAAAAAAATGTCATGTTTCTCTCCAACCCCAATTGAACATAGTAAAAACCTTAGTTTTCTCTCTAAAAAAACCTCAACATGAGAAGTTCCTCCCAAAACAAAGGCATTTTTTCTCTTCAAACAACCTTAACTAAACATAGCCCCAAGAAAGAAACCTCAACTAGATCCCTGCATTTGCATTTCTTTTAGTTTTCTCTTCATCTCTCTCTCATCCTTATTTGCAATTTTAATAATGTCCATCATTGAATTTGGTTGGCTGGTACACTCTACTAACTTATTCTCACACCGCTTTCTCTAATTTTGGAGCTTTCTTCTCCTACTGTTGGTGTTTTTTTTGCCTTAGAGTTGTTGACTTTTGATTATGCATTTGGATTAGTGGTTTTGGATTTATTGATTTATGCTTTTGTTTGTAAGGTTGGGGATTTGTTGAATTTATATGTTTGTTTTCATTAAGCTTTTAGTTTTCTTTTGGAAATTTTTTTGAAAGAACAGATACCAACATCTTCTAAACTAAGTGTTGTTTTCTTTCATTTCCCCATTTTGTTCTCTTCAACCAAATAGGTGGGAGAGGAAAGGGAAGGGAAATGTTACATTATTTAGTTATATGTTTCCTTTGACTCAATTGACTCCGTGAATATTGATTACTTCCTAATTTGGGTCCCTGCAAATTCAATGAACTAATTGATTATTGTCTTTTGATGTTTTCAAACATGCTTTAGTCTTGAATCCCATTTTCTTGAAGTTTTCCATTTAGTGTTGAAAATTTTCATTTCAATGTTCATAAGATAGTCATTTTTCATACAAATTGTTCAATTAGTACTGACAATATTTGGTTTAGCCTCTTTCCATGGTGTTCACCTATGGACATTAGACTTGTAAATTTGTCTTGATTTGAGATTAGAAGAAATGATTGTTACAAGTTAAGTAGTGACACTTTCTAGGTGTTTTGGTTTCACTTATTATCGTATTTACTATATGTTATAAAGAATGTTAGTGATATTATATAGAATTCAATGGAGTATAAGGGGGTTTTAAACCTTATCATTTTCAATTATCTTTTGTTGTTGTTTGGATATTTTGGGTATTTGATAAGGTATTGATTTTTTCCATATGAATTCAATGCATCAAAGGCCTTTTGATATGGTATGGGCCAGATAAGGTTGGGTAGTCCTGGTCTATTTTTAGTTGATTGATTCTTGGGTGACATTGAAATGTGAAACCAACCAATTATGGATGCAAAAAGGCAAGAAAAACAATGTCATTGATATGAAAAGAATATCTAATGTACTGCATATGAAAAAACAATATAATGGATACCAAACCTGAGTTCAAAACCGAGCTCTACTTGCTTACTTTCTAATCCCCTGATTCTATTATGAACAATCTTGTGACAAAGTCCATACCCTTAAAAGGTGAGGTTATATGCAAGCGAAATCTACTATGGCATAAATTATTGGCTTCTCCTAGTACAAGTTTGATTATTTACCAATAAAAAAAATCAAAATTTTGGTAACATTAATTTTAAAAAGAAAAATGCATGTTTTAATACCTTGCACATACAATCAAAATTATTAAGGAAAAATTAAATAAGAGAAATTCAAAACATAAAATTTTACTAAAACTGAATTAAGTTTCAGAACTACTGAAAGAAATAATTTAGAACTCAAAACATAGAATTTCACTAAAAAAATTGAAAATGGAAAATTGAATAAAAATGAGAAAAAAAATAACCGAAATTAAAAAACCATTCAGAAATCCTAAAGAAATAATTTATATAATACTAAATAAAACAATTAGTACAAAAGCAAACATATTAATTTCCTG
The DNA here is from genome assembly GCA_030254885.1 of Vitis rotundifolia. Classification (NCBI taxonomy): domain Eukaryota; kingdom Viridiplantae; phylum Streptophyta; class Magnoliopsida; order Vitales; family Vitaceae; genus Vitis; species Vitis rotundifolia. The sequence continues at coordinate 8,931,712 of CM058164.1, read as the reverse complement.
TAAAAATTTACTAATAGTAGGCATTATTTTATCATTAACCTTGACATTAATTTAAAAACAAAAAGTTACTTTTTTCATCATCATGAACATTTCTTTACAATTCCTATGCAATAGCTTGTAGGAATTTCTAGCCAAACCTTGTTGTTTAAGGCATCTCTCTAGCCTTTTCATCCTCCACATGACATTTTTTTATTCTAACAAGACAAATAATAGATAATATAACATGCTCCAAACCAACATATTGTTTTGTTATTGGAATAAAAGATGTTGGTTTGGAGCATGATATATTATCTATTATTTGTCTTGTTAGATTACAAAAAAGTCATTTTATTTATTTGAAAATTTCTTCTTTCACCCATCTGACTATATTCTAATGAATTTTTTTAACTTATAACTTTTATGTTTTGTAATCTTAGGTTTAAAAATGAGGACTTACACTACTATATTATGTCATGTAAATGGTGAAATCATTAATTGTCCAAATGATGTATGTTATAGTTACAAACCTCTTCGGGATTTATTCCTATAAATACCTCGTTATAATCCCTTAAGGGTTAGAGATTGGAGAGAGACCGCATAAATATCATTAAGAGATCTCATTTTATTTGAAAGAGTTTCATTAAGAAGAAAGCCTAAAGTGCCACACTAATTTTGATCTCTCATTCAAGGATTCAATCTTTGAATCTTGGGTTAAAGACCTTCATTCCTTTGGCGAGGTTGAAGTGATCCACCAAAGCAATTGAAGGTTGTTGTGTCACGAACATGAATCAAGTTATAGGTACTAGAGAGTAAGTCTTTAGGGTAAAACGGCTAGGTAAATTTGTGTAACTTGATTTCATATAATGAATTTAGATTAGTAGGTCTTAGACCTCATGATTTTTTTTATCCCCATAGTTAGTGTGGGGGTTTTCCATGTAAAAATCTCATGCCCTTTGCATGTCTTAATTTCATGGTTATATCTTTGAATATTTGATTATCATTATTATCCCTAATATCTTGCAAGTTATTCTTTGAAGATAAAAATCATATTTTTATACTTAGAGATTTCAAGTATAGCCCATTTGGCAATATAGGGTATCCTTGGCATCTCTTAGGATAAAAATTGGGGAATACATAAAAATATTTATTTTAAATTTTGAAATCACCCATTCACCTCCCTTTGGGTGTTCCCTATTAGACTTTCTATTTTTCAATTGATATTAGAGTAGGATAAAAAATTAATTTTTTATCTTATTGATTAAAACTCCAATTTTTGTTGATCATATTGATTAAAAATCAAATTTTTATTGAACCTATAAGCCTAATATGGAATAATCTAAAAGTGGTGCTCCTTTGAATAGTCCACCCTACTTGAATGGGAATAATTATTCTCATTGGAAAGTTCAAATGATGTTTTTCCTTAAAATGCAAGGTAAAAGGGTATGAAATTCAATAGAATATGGACGAGGACCCCCATTGATCCTTGATGCTTAATAGAGTTTTCTAATGAACCCCATTGACTCCCATTGATCAATAGGAGAACTTAAACCTAAACACAAATGGGACAAAGCTAACAATGAAGGTAGTGAAGTCAATGTTAGGGCTTTATTTAGTATTTTTAATAGAGTTTGTCTAGATGGGTTTCATAGGATAGCAAATTGCAGACATGCAAAGAAAGTATGAGATATTCTTCAAGTCACTCATGAAGATATGTTTGCTATAAAGATCTTTGAATTACAAATGTTTGCCACTAAACTTGAGAATATTAGGATGCTTGAAAATCATAACTTTTCTTCCATCCATTCCCAATTTAATGATATTTTTTAACTCTTTCTTTAACCTTGGATAACCTATTCCAGATTCTTAGGTAGTAAGAAAAATATTAAGATCTTTACTCGAGAGATTTAGACCTAAAGTTACTGCCATAGAGGAGAGCAAGGACATCATTTCCATGAGAGTTGATGAACTTGTTGGCTCCATTTAGACATATGAGATATCCCTACCTAGTTCCCAAAAGCCTAGAGAGACTTTGCCTTTAAGGCTTCTGAGAATGAGGAAAAATTTATTGAAATGTCATATAACATAACTAGGGATGAATTGGCTCATATGACTAAAAGAATTAAAAAGGTCATTAAAGTTAATAAAGGTTTTACAAAAATCAAGAATCTGGAAAATGAAAGAGACCTAATGAACAATTATCCAAATAAAATGATGAAGGTTCCTCCATAAGTATATCTATCCTTGGTTTTCCTAAGTTAGATGGAGTTCTCTAAGTATTAGTTGAATTTGTGACAAAGAGCAAAAAGTGAACTTTTGCCAAGACTTATGTGAGATAGTTAATAAAGAGGGAAAGGTCATTATTAGAGGACATAGGATAGTCAACAACTATTATGCGATAAATCCTAACTCTTGAACACTTTTTGCATGTAATAGGGCCAAGTTAGATCTTAACGAACTCTAACATAGAAGGCTAGGTCACATAAACTATAAGGACCTTGTGCACTTAGTTAATAGTAAAAAAGTTATAGGTATCCCTAAACTTAGTAGTGAACCTAAAGCCATTTGTGGAGAGTGCATGAAAGGTAAACAAACCAAAAGTTCTCACAAAAGGTTAAAGAAATTAGGACCACTAGACCTTTAAGCCTTCTTCACATGGAAATTATAGGCTCCATGCATACTGAAAGTAGAGGTGGGAAGAGACATGTCTTAGTTGTTGTGGATGATTTTTCAAGATACTCCTTTGTGAGTTTTCTTAGAGAGAAGTTAGAGACCATAGAACATTTGAAGTCCTTATTCAACATAATACAAGTGGAAATAGGCCATCCAATTGTAAGTAATAGTTCCTTAAGTGGAACTTAACATAAGCTTTTCGTAAGCTAGGATATGCTAGACAATCACACAAAAAGAGGATTTGCAACTCAAGGATGGTAGAGATAATCTTGAGAGGCTAATAACTTTTACCTTGTTAGATTACAGATGTTAGTTTATAGGGAAACTATGTACAGTAGATAACAGGTCACAAGCATGAGCACTTGCACTTCATTGTTATTTACGAAGAGTACCGAAGTACAATTAATTTTCTACAGTAAGATGTTGAGTCAACTTAAATATTTGATTATGAGAGAGCTAATACTCTCCTATGGGTCCAAATGGTCCTTGCTCGACCTTATATACCTTAGTGGCATGGGTTTGATCAATTCTTGATTCACTTATGTGCATAAAGATGTTTTAGTAATTGCCCAAGATTTCACAAGAATTAATGAACAACATCTCTAAACTGGAATAATTGATAGTGTTATTGGTTTATTTAGTCAATTAAGACCTTTTTTTTTTTTTTTTTTTATGCGAGATTAAGTGACTTAAGCCCAAGGTGAGCTCAAGTCTCTTAAGCCCAATAGAAACCCTATAAATACCCCTTGTGAAACTAGAGTTTTAGGTTTGCACCATTTCTCTCTTACATTCTAGGTAAGGCCCGTAGCCTCTACCTTCAAAATCTTCACCATCTGAGTGTCTAACTTCAAAGAGTTGGATAATAAGAGATTCACGAGATTCTTTTAAACTATTGTGCCATTAAATGATGATCTTTACCACAAGTATTTGATCTGGTAACATCCATATCAAAGGTACACACTCCAAACCCGTAATTTTGATCATAGTAAAGTTTTTGAATGCTTTGTTTTCTCCATGGTGAGTGTACTAGTGTGTACAAAAATACATATTAGATAAGACATATAGTGAATCATGATGTAAGGCTATTGAAAGGAATTGATTTAGGAATATCTAAGTTAATGGTAAGCACACCAAACCCATAAATTCCGGATCATAAATTGTTTTGAATTCTATATTTCCTTCCATTTGCTAGGATCTAGTAGCCTTAAGAAGAATGCATGCAACTAATTGATCTAGGGCCTTGGAACAAAGTTAATGTATACTCTGCTTTTGCTTGTTAGATCTAGAGAACCCCTATGATGGTTTAAATGCACCATAATGGAAATATCCAAGGAAGGGAATGGAAATATCTATGCATTCCTAATAAGTACATATTATTTAAGGGATATTTGGGTTCTTTATTTATATGTGTGCACAAAGGTGCTTTGGTAAATACGCAACTTTGCGCAAGAGCTTATGAATGATTTTTCTAAATTGGGGTAATTAATTAATTAGAATCCAATAAGATTAACTAAATCTTGAATCATACAAAGCAAATTTGTACAAAAATTAACTTAAGATTAGTAATGATAATAACAACAACAACAACAACAACAACAACAACAAAGATAAAAAAAAAATAAAGCTAGCCTGATTTATATTTTATTCAATCAATAAACTCATGCCACTAACATATTCAATAGCTATAGATAGCCACAATCACATACACAATCAAAATTTAAAATTCAGGCAAAAATTCATTAGCTTTATCATGGTTGGCTTACACAATCTTCAAATCCACGTTTCAATTTCTTACTATTATTTCATTCAAAGCTAAAACGTCACCAACATACCTCATGGATTCCTTACAATTTTTTTTATTCACGAATTATCATACCACAAACATCCTACAGCCTGGCACATTTCACACATTTCACTAAATCTTAAAAATCATACCATCAGTTTCTAGATTAAAAACATGTCGATTAATGTGCTTCTAATGTTGGTTACTTTTATTTCATTTATATATATACCATCAATTAAATCCATTACATTCGTTTTATACTGATCATGTGTTTATTTTATTCATTCGGTTTTTAACTTTCAAACAAACATCAACCATTGACACCTTTCACAGTTGACCATATTGATCTACCTATATTCGATTATTGTTTAATGTTCAACAAAGTCATTAATTCCATCATCACCTGCTATGATCCCTTTCCACACTCACTGGAGTTTTAAAGTTCAACACATAAACATTGATACGACTTCAATGACACGATAACATGAATCTCAGTCTGAATTACCATTCACCCACAATTTGGATGCATGTATCCTTTAATAGAGAGGTTTCTTGTTGTGGAGGTTTAAAAAGCCTAGAGATAACTTTGGGTGAAGGAAATTCTGCAAAGATGAACTTCAAGGAGACTTATAGAACTTTCAAATAATAATCTCTTAATATAGAAAAGTTTAATGGCATGAATAACAAATTTCTCACCATTGGAAAGCCATTTTCAGTATTCTAAGTCCATACCTAATTAATGGTGAGCACTAATCCTTTCATAAAAAATATGAGTCATGGGCAACACATCTTATTCACAACTGAAACTATTATATTTCACAGCAAATGGATTATAAAGCTCATTTGAGGCAATAAGTTGACCGTTGATTTTCTCTTAGGCCTTTTAAAGAGAGCAAAACTAATGGATGAGGAGAAGGCTCACATGCATGAGGCTAGTAGATTTAGTATTTTTGCTTGAAAAATAAGAGAGAATTTGATTAGTACACCAAGGTGGCCTTGCATCCCGAATATGCACATGGGAAGAAAAGTGCGCTAGAGGATGAGTTTGGACCAGGATTACTATCTGGGTGCTCTTTAGGAGAACCAAATGGTGAAATTGGTGACCTACATTGGCTAAATCATGCATGGCAGCCATGCAATACTGAGAGTGTTAGACCAACTGAGTATGAAGACTATGTAAACCTTCCATCATGGGTAGGCTTTAGCATTAGTAGTGCGTCCTAGGTAGTGAGCAAAAAAACGTGTACGAAAGGGCCATGCATGGCCATGCTGGACGTGGGTACCTGGGTGCAGCTGGATGCAAGGGTGACCTATGGAGGATGAGAGAAGTGGTCATGCATGTGAAAATTACATGCACATGGGTAGGATGGGAAAAGAGTTGGTCAGGATTGAAAGATAAAGCGGAGGGGAGTGGCTCCAAGCATACCAATAGCTTGTTCCTACCATAGTTGTGTTCTCCATTAGACAACAACAAATAGAACACTTTCACCTTAATAAAATAATATTTGGAAGAAGCATTCTGAATGGAGAATCGAATAGTTGGGAAAGAGGAATTAAATATGTCTTTTCCAGGGACAAAGCTAATCTCGCAAGAATGGATACTTGCAAATGACCCCTGTCAACATTTGACAATTTAGATCGTGTCAAGCCTAACAGAGGTAATCTGGTAGAGGTTTAGGTATGGGTGGATGGAAGCATTAGGTTCATCAAAGATGACCATGCAATGCAAAGGTTGGATGCATGTAGGGAGTAAGTAGAAGGGAGCTTGTGGTGTAGCTTTCTAGAATCATTCACATCTTCCCGCATCAAGGCACTCAATAACACGTTCTAAGATTCCTATGGACTGAACAATTGTATAATCATACTGTACGCATGAATTTCATAAAATTTATCCTGCAAGATTAGCAAAACAAATAGAAAAATAACGCAAATAAAATATTTATTGATAATAAAATATTATGTGGGTACAATCTCAAAAATAATATTCTTTTCAAAAAGAATATTTTCTCTCTGATTCTTTTGCCTTGATCACACTTTGGAAGATGATGATGACATTTTCTAGATTTCAAAGATCAATCGAGGGCCACAAGTGGCTTATTCCCGAATAACCTTGTTGAATGGTGAAGAATGCGTTTAGCAGTTCTTTTTCCATTTACCGAACTTGTAGGAGATTTGATGAAGTTTTTTCCTTTGTTGTGAAGCCTATTTTCCCGTACGAAGTTGCCTTTGAATTTTCTCCTTGAGATTTTCCTTTCTGGATTTTTCTAATTTCTGAATTTTTCATCCCCCTCTTCTTGATAGAAGACACCTTCATTTATAGGTGCAGATAAGGAATTTGAATTTCAAATTCCCGAATTTTAGTTGCTTAATTCAAGGGATTTAGTTCCTTGATTTTAGCAATTTTTCTTTCCCCGGAGGTTTTACCAACAAGATAATAATAACAATAATAATAATAATAATTTTCTTATTATTATTATTATCCTTTTAATAGTTGGAGATTAGGGAAACTTATCTATAAGAGGATTTTTTTTCAATTTATTGATTTTGAAGACCAAATTAGTGGTAATTTAATCCACTAATTTTTTTATGTCTACAAATGCCCCCACTTCAAGACACATCAAATACATGCATTGTCATGTAAATGGGGTGAGTCTTGAAGTAATTTTTTTTTTTATTATTTCTTTCCCATTTTTTTCCAAACTCCTCTTCGTTTTTTTTCTTGTTTTACACTTTGAATCCCCTTCCAATTCATTTTCCTTCTTGTTTTACACTTTTAATCCCTTCCAATTTGTCATCCCTATATACATTTTTTATATATATATAAAGGGGACAATAGTTGCGAAACTTGACTTGAACTTTTTTCAGAGAGCTCTTTTGATCTTTGGGTGTTCTTCAACCCAACTTGAGAAACTCGACTTGAATTCACCACAAGAAATCTTCACCTCTTCAAACTTCTAAGTTTTTTTTTTTTTAATATATATATATATATTGGAGCTTGGTGGGATGGAGCCACAATGTTGGTGGAGACGTGAGCCATGATAGTGGTTGCCTTGGGACGTAGAGGTCATGTCGTGGAGATCATATTGTGGTGTCCAACGTCATGCTATGGAGAGGCTTCAATGGCGGTTGTTTGTGGCATGCATGGACGATTAAATATATATACATATATTTATAACATCAATCCAAAGTGAATACTTGGAATATGTATATAAAATCTCCATAAGTCAAACCTTACCATGGAAAAATGTGGGCTTGTGGGTCCTTGATACCCACTTTCTAGTTTATATATATATATATATATATATATATATATATAGTTGACACGTGTTCTCCTTATTTATTATTTTTTTTTTGCTAACTTTTTTTTTCAAGGAGGAAGAAAAAAAAAAGACTTACATTTTTCGAACACGTGTCGATCTTCATCATTTGTAGAGACGAATTTGATTTCAGGTAATTTATTTAATTTAATTAATTAATTAATTAACTATTATTTAAAAAAAAATTACCTTAATACTTGAGGGGAATATTTAATAAAATTAAATATCCATAAAAATAAATATGAATATTTGAAATTTGACCCTCATGTAATCAACTCGTAGCCTTGACGCGAAGCAGTGTCATATTTTCGGCACTTATGTGCTAAAGTCTTCACCCATGCAAATTGGCTTGACTTGAATGCATAGTGGTGTTCAAGTTTTAATATTTAACTAACCATAATAATACTTGGTATCTATGCAAACAAGCTATAGCCCTGATACATGCGGTGTTGTATTTTCGGCACTTATGTGCTAAAGTCTTCACTCGTGCAAATTGACTTGACTTGAATGCATAGTGGTATTCAAGTTTTAATATTTAATTAAAACTTGGAATAATACTTGGTATCTATGCAAACAAGTTATAGCCCTAATGCTACGCGATGTTGTATTTTCGGCACTTATGTGCTAAAGTCTTCAATCATGCAAATTGGCTTGACTTAAATGCATAGTGGCATTTAAAAACTTAGACCCATATTTTATTCATCTCTCTTTCTACCTTTTTTTTTTTTTTTTTTTTTGTAGGATGATGTTCTTCAAATTTTTCAAGGAGAATACCATAACCATTCTTGAGGATGATAGTGAAGATTTTGAGGAAGGGACTACCTTATCAATGCATAAGTCACTTATTGACCTTCAATCTTTGTCAGTGCCAATGACAAAGGACCCATCAGACATTTATTCCTGGTCCCGAGTTGCATCTTACAAGCTTACAAATATTAGCAATTCAAAACTTAATAAGGTGAAACCTATTTCTTATGTTCTGTTGCTGAATTCTTTTCACCTAACTACTACTGAAGTTCATGATGAATTTGGACTGTTGGGTTCTTGTGTTCATGATGGAGAAGCCAAATGGGAAAGCTCATTCAAAGTACTTGGGGAATCTTTCTTTACCGAAGGATATTGGGAATGGGTTCAGGAGGTATTGGGTCGGCATGGACCATTTCTTAAAGGATGTAAGCTTTATGAAGCTATTTTTGCAGCTTGATTCAACTATGATTGTCATGCCTCTGTGATTAGAGCCTTTTGCGAATGTTGGTGTCCTACCACTAACACCTTGCATACCTCCATTGGAGAGGTTTCCATCTTTCTTTGGGACTTGTATCGTATTGCTGGACTACCCATCAGTGGATTTTTTTATAATAAGATGGTACCCAACGCAGAGGAGTTATCTAATGATGCAACAAAGTCTTCTCTCCCACCAAGTTGCCAAAACTTATTCCTTGCATTTTATTGAATTTGATCTGAGACAAGAGGGAAGTCTTCAGTCAAGTTAGCCTCTTGGGTGTCATTTTGGTACAAAGGTTCTATGAAGTATACAAAACCTTCAAAGAAAAGTACAAGGAATAAGGCATAGAGGCCTAAGGAGACTCATAACCCCTCCAGGGAAATAGGTCCTATTAAATCTCGTACTCAGTCGGAGATGAAAGTTTTTGACAACCTTGGTGAAGTTGAGACAAATGTTAAAGAGGCTTACTTGGCCGCTTTCTTAGCATGTTGGTTATGTAAGTTTGTTCTTCCTTGGAGGGGTGTCAATTTGATTCGTCCTAAAGTCTTCAAAGTAGCTAGTAGAATGGCTCAAGGTGAGACATTTAGCTTTGTTGTTCCGGTGTTGGCAAACATTTACAACGGCATAAATGAAATCGCTTGTTCTTCGAAACCTGGAACTAATACATCTATTTTCCCTATTCATTACTTATATGGTTGATTAGGTGAATATTTCAACACCCATTTCATTTCTCCTTCTTGGAACCATCCCCCACGGATGACTTATTACGCCGGCGAGTTTTTTGCTAAGTGTTTTGATGATTTGCAAGCTCAGGCTTTGATAATGTCTTGCAAAGGCGTAAAGTTTGACCACTTGGCATTATGCCACGAGGAGCGTGTGCACTAGACTGATAATGAATCTATTATTGTTACCAAAGCTTCTTATCTCATAAGTCTTCGCTTTAGCTATTTATCTTTGTGACAAGGTAACCATCGGGTGATCCAACTGTATTATTCTCATCGATTTTCCAAGCAATTTGAGTATCCTCAAGACCTTCCATGAGGTTTGCCAGAGATTTTTCACACTGGAGCTTTAGAGGCCGTGTATCAACATTGGGAGTCATGCACCAGGCTTGGTACTTACTCCAGAGTTACTATACCAAATTATCATAGTCTTGAAGAGTTTTCAGTCACCAAAGCTTATGTGGATTGGTGGATTAGAGTGCGTAATCTTGGTAAGGAAATTCTTACTACTGCTTGTATAGAGCCCTCTCCTGATTCTTCTCGGCAAATACCCTCAAAATCTTTAGAGAGTAGAACGCGCAAGGATGACTCAAGTGTTTTTACTAAGGAGAATGTTAAAGACAATGTTGAGAATAATTTTGATGATTTACATAATGATTCAAGAGTTTCTTCTAAGCATTCAATGGGTGGACATCAAACTAATACCTCTACTCACTTAGAGTATGAGGAAACTATTTTCAATGGTGGTAGTACTTATTGCCACAAGACTTTTAAGCAACATAATAATGCACAGGGTCTTTATGTATCATATGACGACTCTGAAAATACAAGTGAATGTCACCTCAAACGCCGAAAGATTAGACCCAACCCTGTGTACTATGATGAGACCAACTCTCATCCTCTTGATGCAGATGTCTTCTTTGCTAACGTCCCAACTTCTACTCAACCGATAGAACTTGACGATGAAGAGGAACTTTTTTTTTTTAAGCATTAATACTAACAAAAATAAATATTTGCCTTAGGTGGCGGGTGACAACCAATTTGTCGATGAAGGGGATGAGTCCTCTCCTAAGGATCGGTTCGAAAATGTTGTTGCTATTAGGGAGTCTACGCCCTTTACATTGACTATGCAACGAGATAATCACTCTATCATCCCATTACCTTTGCCTCATTCTTGTTGAGGTAATGAAGGTATTACTAACATCTTAAGTGATGTTCTGATTGAATCTCAAGGTCAAAAGACCACAATTGGAGATACAACATAGGATGAATTGGCACTTTTAGCAGTTGCAGGTTTAATTGCTTAACAACAATCTCCATGTCCTACTTTGGTTGCTCCTTCTACTTCCACTCACACATTCGACGTCGAACAAATCATCCTTAATGCCCAACGCTAAGCAGCACTTATGATAGGAGAAAGCATTAAGGAGATGATTAGCAAAACTTCCAATGAGTGTCTCCCATTATTGAGAGAAAAGATTGATGAGCTTTTCAATGCTATCACAAAGATTGGAGTGGACCTTTCAACATCGAAGTCTCAGATTGAGAAGTACATGGAAAGTATAGATCACCTCGATGCAGTGCAAGACACCCATTTTATGAAGATATCTCCAGAAGTACAAAGTGAATGTTTAACTATTGTTGTGTCTCAAATTGTGGATGCTCTAAACTTTGAAGGTGTATAGGCAAATTGTCGTCAATCATTAAAGGTTGACTTAGCTACTCTTGATGCTAAATAGGAAGCATTTAAGAAGGAATTGGAGCAACAAGGTATATAAAAGGAGCGCTTTCATAACTCACTCTTGGAGATCGATGAAATTATAACCAACAAACAGAATGATGTTTCTCGCTTAAGGAAAGAACACGTCATTATCGCCCAAACCCCCGTGCATACTAATGTCGATGTCAAGACTTTAGAGACACTTTAAGGACTCAACGTGACGAGCTTGCATGCTTGGTGTGGATGTGATCGTTGTACCTTTTTACTTAATTTTAACTCTCATTCTTTTGCTTCATTCATTATTTTATTTTTATTAAGATGTAATAAAGCCTAATATTTGTTAGCCGGAGTTATTTATTAATAAAAATGTGATTTTTTTTTTTTTTTTTTTTTTGTGGTAGTGACTGAACTTAAGTGGTTTCCTTGAGTTGCCTACCTATCTTTCGAAGAGAGGGGATCAAGTCAAACATAGTTCCATTTTTTTTTAAGCTCTAACTTTTGCCAAGACTAAAAGAAAAATTTAATCTTGCGAGCATGTTCTAACTTTTGCCTAAGTCGCCTTTTCAGGTTTTCAACTTAGCAGATATTTTTTTTTTTAACACTCTAACTTTTGCCAAGACTAAAAGAAAAATTTAATCTTACGAGCATGTCCTAACTTTTGCCTAGGTCGCCTTTTCAAGTTTTCAACTTAGTGGACATTTTTTTTTTTAGCACTCTAACTTTTGCCAAGATTAAAAAAAAAATTTAATCTTGCGAGCATATGTCTTAACTTTTGCCTAAGTCGCCTTTTCAGGTTTTCAACTTAGCAGTTTTTTTTTTTTTTGAACACTCTAACTTTTGCCAAGACTAAAAGAAAAATTTAATCTTACAAGCATATGCCCTAACTATTACTTAAGTCGCCTTTTCAGGTTTTCAACTTAGCGGACTTTTTTTTTTTTTTTTTTTGGTGCACCGTACGCAGTTTATGCTCAATCGAGCTAAGAGCAAAATGTGACTCAAGCATAATAACGCTTTAAGAATTTGCCATTGATAGGGCCAATTCTTAATCCATTTTCGGCGACAATCTTATAAGCACCGTTGGTGTAAACTTCTTGCACCACATAAGGTCCATCCCATTTTGATGTAAATTTGCTCCCAGTCTTATGTGTGGTGATGATGGGTCTATAAATGGCAAGAAATAGATCACTGACTTGAAAAGACCAAAGATGAACTTTTTTGTTAAAAACTCTTAAGAGGCATGCTTGATAACACTCTAAGCATTGTTGGGCTTTGAGTCATTTTTCATCTAGTGCTTCTAACTCTTGAAGATGTAATTTGACATTATCTTCATCCGTTAGTCCTTCATGTATAGCAATAATTAATGAAGGGATCTGACGCTCAAGGTGCAATACAACTTCTACACCATAAACGAGGGAATAAGGGGTTGCTTGTGTAGGCGTTCAATATGTTGTTCGATATGCCCAAAGTGCTTCTCCTACTCGTTCATGCCAATCCCTCTTTGACTTATCAACAATTTTCTTCAATAAGTTGCAAAGGGTCTTATTGAATGCTTCTGCAAGACCATTGGCTGGTGCATTGTACATTGAAGAATTGTGTTGTTTGAAACCGAACCTCTCACAAAGATTACTCATCAATTTGTTATAGAAGGGTTTCCCATTATTAGTGATTATGTATCGTGGCACCTCATACCGATAAATAATATTACTTCGAATGAAGTTCACTACATTTTCTTTTTTCACTTCTTTAAGCGGCACAACTTCCGTCCATTTAGAAAAATAATCTATTGTTGCTAATATGTAAGCATGCCCAGCAGAGGATTTAGGAGTAATGGGTTCGACCACATCAAGTCCCCATGCATCAAATGGCCATGACACAATTGTAGGATAGAGTGGCTTAGGGGGTTGGTGTATAAAATTTGAGTGGAATTGACACGATTGACACTTTTTTGCATATTCCATACAATCCTTAACCATAGTTGGCCAATAGTATCCCATCCTTTTGATTCGAAAATGAAGTTTTGGCCTTGACAGGTGAGCCCCACAAATCCCAGAATGAGTTTCTTCAATTGCTTGATTTGCCTCTTCTCCTCTTAGGCATCGAAGAAGTACTCCATTGAATGAGCGTTGATAAAGTGTTTCTTCGTAGTAAATGCAGCGTGGAGCTCGATGTCGTTTTTTTGTTTGATGCCTTAATTCATTAGGTAACTTCCCATGTTCTAAGTAGTTAATTAATGATTGTCGCCAATCTTCGCTGTCAATAGTGAATACTGATGTAGCGTTTACTTCTTTGTGTTGTAATATTGGCAATGGTGGCAGTACCCACTTATGGTAAAAAAGGACATGTATAGTCTCATCCTTAAGCAGTGTTAAACTTGTAGCTAGATTAGCTAAAGCATCTGCTATTTGGTTTTCTTTTCGTAGGATATGAACTAAAGAGATTCGCTCAAACTTTTTCATCAGTTGGGTAGCATATTGGAAGTAAAGAACTAAGACCTCACTTTTAATATCATACAAGGCTAAAAGTTGATTGATTACCAACTTAGAATCCCCACATATCTCTAAGCTTGTGATTTTCATTTCAATTGCCATTTGTAAACTGATAATTAAGGCTTGGTATTCAGCGATGTTGTTGGAACATCTCTCACTAAGAACAAATGAATACAGTAATATCTGTCTTTGTGGTGAGACAAATAAAACACCTGCACCTATTCCGTCATAACGTGTTGACCCATCAAAGAACATCATCCACGAAGGAAAAATGTTCACATAAAAGATCTCCTTATCAAGGAAATCATCTTAAATTTCCCATGTTGTAAGGATAGGATGATCTGTCAAGAAGTCTGCAAGTGCTTGTCCTTTGATTGCCTTTTAAGGGATGTAGATTATTTCATACTCAATAAGTAACAACCCCCATCTTGCTAATCATCCTGAAAGAACTGGCTTTGATAGCACATACTTAATAGGATCAACGTGTGCTATTAAGTGTACTGTGTATGCCTACATGTAATGTCTTAGCTTCTTTGTCGAGAAGATTAAAGCAAGACAAGTTTTCTCTATTGGGGAGTAATTTAGTTCCGGTCCCGTTAGAGTTCGACTTAGGGAATACAATGCCCTTTCTTTGTTCTCCTCATTTTCTTGTGCAAGTAATGCTCCAAGAGAGCATTCTTGTGCGGCGATGTAGAGTATCAATGGCTTCCCTACCATAGGAGCACCTAAGATAGGTGGATTAGCCAAATATTTTTTTATGCTCTCAAAGGCATTATGACAAGCTTCGTCCCAAACAAATGGGACAACTTCTTTATAAGTCGGTTGAAGGGTTGACATTGTCCTGCAAGGTTTGAAATAAACCGTTGAATGAAAGTAAGACATCCTTGAAGACTTCTAAGTTCTTACAGATTCCTCGATTCTGGCATATCTCGAATGGCTGCGATCTTAGATTGATCCACTTCAATGTCACGGTGTCGAACAATAAACCCTAGAAACTTACCAGAAGTAACACCAAAAGCACATGTGAGCGGGTTCATTTTGAGTTGATACCTTCTTAACCTGTTAAACACTATACAGAGATCTTGCAGGTGGTCTTCTCTCTTTCTAGACTTTACAACCAAGTCATCAACATAGCACTCGACATTCTTATGGCATGTCATCAAAGATTTTTTGCATAGCACATTGATATGTTGCACCTGCATTCTTTAGTCCAAAAGGCATCACTTTGTAACAGTAAATACCCTTTGGGGTATGAAATGCAGTAAGCTATTCATCATTTGGCGCCATTCGTATTTGATTATACCTCGATGATCCATCCATGAAGGATAAAGCTTCATGACTAGTAATTGCATCAACCATAAGCTCGATGATTGGTAATAGGAAGTCATCTTTTAGGTAAGCATTATTTAAATATCTGAAATCCACACAAACACGGATCTGCCCATTCTTTTTCTTAACTAGAACGATGTTAGCAATCCATGTCGGGTACTTTACCTCCCTAATGAAACCAGCTTCAATCAATTTGTCAATTTCGGTTTCTATTTGTGAAACAAGTTCTGGTTGAAATCGTCTTTGGGCTTGCTCAATTGGTCAGACACCTTGCTTCACCATGAGTTGATGTACTGCAACTTTTGGATCAAGACCTGACATTTCTTTGTACGACCATGCAAAGACATCTTTATAATCGAGTAACAACTCAAGATAACTTTTCTCTTCCGAAGGACTTAGAAGCATACTTACATGGATTGGCCTTGGGTTTTCATTTGTTCCTAAATTAAGCTCTTTTAACTCATCTATAGTGGCTTGCCCCCCGTCCTCAAATACTTGAGGAGTTTTCTCTGGTTCATCTTTTGAAAATTCTGAATTAGAGTCAACTCCTACTGTAACATGGTAGCTCGTGTGCGTCAAACTTTCTTCAACATCTTTAAGGCATCCCTTGTCCGATTGTTTGGTGATCACGATGGTACATTGTTTTACTTTTAACAAACCATTAATACAAATTTCCCAAGTTGAATGTCGCTCCATTCTTGATGGGATTAAACTTCTTGTCTTTGCATCCTTCTTTAGTTCAATACACTGCTTTTTATTGGGATTTCATCACCATGACTTTCAGGGTAGAGTCCCAATCCTTTTTTGTATTGACTTTTGTGGGATATGTGCTAAATTCCGTTCTACTTGGTTAAAATCGCCCAACCTAGTGAACACTGAAGCTCGTGTAATTGGAGCTTTAATTCGATCAAATACTGAAATTCGAGGAGGAGAATTTGACCCATTGCTCTTTTCCATGTCTTCTAAAATGATATGTTATGTACTTGCCTTAGCCTTCTTAGTCTTAGCTGAAATTTTGATAAGCTCGAAAGGTACAAACCTTAAACCTGCCCTAGAAGATTTGATTGCATACCCTTGTTGTTTCAACTTCTTTTGAGTTTCATTAAGGCCATGCATCTTTTCACCTGTAGTCTCGGGGCTAAGTTCTCCTAATCATGATGACGAAGTGAAGTCATACCCTACCTTGGCTAATAAATTATAAGCCTTAGGGTTGAACCCCTCATCTATTATTTTACTAAGGAAAAATTCTTGCTTTGTTTGATCTCTTGAGGATTTGACGGATTTTTGTGTCTCATCCCTAGAGATAAGTTGTAAGTTTGGAAGGGCAATGGTCGCATCTTCTTTCAAGACTTGAAGGTCCCCATTTTCCAATCTTCGAGGTTGTACTTCACTTTTATCTTCTATGAAAGGTGGTTGACCATCACTTCGTTGAGATCTTGGGATGTACCTAAAAATTGGGGAAGTAATGATAATCGTTGAGTCTAATGTCGATTTTTTTGAGGATTTCTTTTTTTCTTCAATTCGAGTCATCATTAGTTGTGAAATTTCCTTTACTAATGTCAGCTTACAATGCTCAACTTTTCCTTTAAGTTTAGCCTTCCCAGTTGAGGGAATGATCATAGGAAGGACTTCCTTCATAGCATAATTTTCTATGTAAAATTTAGCGTCAGCAAAATAAGATTCGACTTCTGTAAATGGCTTAGTATCAACCTCTACTTTCTTTACCCCTCCTTTATAGAATTTGAAAAACTGGTGTAGCATCAAAGGAATTACCCCATTCTTATGAAGCCATGGTTGCCCGAGCAATACGTTGTAAGATGTTTTTGTATCGAATACATGAAACAATGTGTTTGAACTCAATTCACCCGTAACAAGCTCTAGGTGAATCATACCAATAGCTTGTTGTCCTCCTTGGTTAAAGCCCTGGATCATTAGGCGACTTCGAATTAGTTTTTTCGTAGCAATCCTGAGTTGTTTTATTGTTGTTTTGGGTTTGATATTTACTGCAGACCCTCCATCAATTAAGATGCGAGTGATATTTTGTTCCCGTATGTACCCAGTAACAAACAGAGGTCGATTATGTGGTTTTGACCCTAACTGAAGGTCTTCATCAGTAAAGGTGATGGCTGCACAATATTTGGCACAATTGTGGCTTTCATCCTCAAGCCTTTTTGCCCCCTTTATTTTGGTGGCATAGTGTTGGATTCTTAAGTACTTGAATCAACGCATTTCGCATCTCATTAGGAAGTTGTAGCATTTTGTGGCTACTAAATAGTGAGGGTAGGTGTTGTAAGCTTGCTACTACCTCATCATCTTCCTTGGTTTTGCTTGACTTTACTCCAAGAATGCTCTTCTTTTGACTTCACTTAACCCCTCTTCTTTTGAAGTCTCATTGGAAGAGACCATACGAGTTGATATTGTCATCCTTTTATCAAAGAACCCTAGGGGAAAGTATTCCCCTAGGGTGATAGGGGTGATGAGTTTCTGGACCAAAAAGTCGTCTATTTGTACAATCGCTTGTTTTCTCTCAGGATTATTTTTTTCTTTCTTCTTTAGATGTTGACGAGTATTCCACTTATGTCGTCCCTTCCTAGGAAGGTTAGGGTATGAATGCGACACTTACTTCTTGCGAGGTCTTCTTCATGTCACCAATGTCCAACCCTCTTCGTCATATGATATTGATTTATTATCAAAGCAAAGATGAAGAAAGCTATCCTGACATGAGACTTGTGTTTGCTTTGGTTTCAATGACTCAAATTGAATAGTACTGGTATATGCCCCCTATTTCTTAAGTGAGGCATGTAATGGAACAGGATCAAATAACCCAAATGTGACTGTAGCATGATTTGACTCTACTACTTCATCTAAATCTAAATGAATTCTTCCTTACTTTTCAAGTTTCATTATGAGATTCTTTAAAACGAAACATTTCTCCATAGGATGACTGACAATTTGATGGTAATGACAATAGTTTGGATCATTAACACGACCCATTTCTTCTGGACGCTTGCACTCAGGTGACTCGATTAACTTTTTCTAGAGCAAGTCTTCCAACATGTTAGGCACATTAGAGTTAAGAAAATGATACTTCTTCTTCTCTAATTCCTTCAAGGTGAATTGACGCCTCTCATTTTCCTAGATTGGTCCATCATCTTTTACTTCCTTCTTTTATCCCTTGCTAAGATTTTGACGGGAGTCGATTTATCGTCATTGACTCTTGGATAGGTTTCTTCGAGGTCTTGTCACTCCTTTTCCCATCATGTCTCTCTTTTTGCCGATCAACGGTAAGGTCCTTCTTAGAACCATGATTGGCTATGTTGAGCTCCATGTCATGTGCTCGGGTAGCTAATTCTTCAAAGGTACGAGGTCGTATCCCTTAGAGAATGTATAAGAGACCCTAATGCATTCCTTGTATGCACATCTCTACGATTGATACTTCAGATAATCTATCTTTGCGGTCAAGGCTTAAGGAACGCCAACGGTTGATATAGTCTACAACCAGCTCGTCTTTCTATTGCTTAGTGTTAATAAGCTCCATCATGCTTACAATTCATCGGGTGCAATAAAAACAGTTGAGGAATTCATGTTCCATTTGGTTCCAACTATTGATACACTCAGGCGCAAGGTCTATGTACTAATCGAAAGCATTCCCTTGGAGAGGACGGACGAATTGTTTAACTAATAAGTCACCATCTGTACCTGTATTGTTACAAGTTTCAATGAAATGGGCAACATGTTGTTTTGGATTTCCCTTCCTGTCAAATGATTGAAATTTTAGAGGTTGATAACCCACATGCATACTTAAGTTATCAATCCTCTTAGTGTTAAGTTTAGAGTACATGAGTGTACTTTGTAAGGGTCCACCGTACTACGCTATAATGGTGTTAGTTATCATGTCCCCAAGTTGTTGGATAGATAATGATGCCATTGACGTAGATTCCGCCGTTTGTTTCTCAACTTGCATTGTCCTATATGTATGTGGTGCATTATCGAGAGGAGATGCAACTTTCAAAAAGTGGTTGAGTCATTGACTTGACTCACTCGTATTTTGTACTTGTGCCTTAACCTTGTTTATGAGGGAGACTATCTTCATATCCTTCTCCTCAACCGTCTTGGTGAGTTTAGCGATGGTGCGAGCCATCTCTGCTAATTATTCCTCTACAGATGTAGTGTCAGTTGCCATCACCAGCATAGTTATTGAGAAAGGAGAAGTAAAAGAGTTGGAACGATTGGAGTAGTTTTCCTTCTTTGACATTCCAATTGGCGATCCCGAGTATGAGCCGGTGCTAGAGTTGGCATCGGTGACAGAGCAAGAAGATTCATCCCCAAAGTCTCTTAGTGCTAAAGAGAGTTTTCCCCTACTACAAGGACTATGGCTCTTTGCCTCTAGAGAGGCCAAGGTGATGAGTGCTTAGTGCTCATCATGTGTTCTTATCGGTTTTAGCAAATAGGCAGACTCACTTGTCTATTTTGTTGAGAGTGAAGATGTTGATTTTGCTTTTCTACAAGTCATGGGGCTTGTAGCGGCATCGTGTGTCGATTGTGTAATGACGATCTTGTCATTGCCCTTATTGACATGCACAACTTGAGTTCTTTTGGGTGTCAGCGACGTAGTAGAGATCAATCTTCTAACCAAAGATATGAAAGACAGAGATGTCCCATCGGGCGTGCCAGAAATTTGTACGCACGAATTTCGTAAAATTTATCCTGTAAGATTAGCAAAACAAATAGAAAAATAACGTGAAAAAAATATTTATTGAAATTAAATATTATGTGGGTACAATCTTAAAAAGAATATTTTCTCTTTGATTCTTTTGCCTTGATCACACATTGGAAGATGATGATGACGTTTTCTAGATTTCAAAGATCAATCGAGGCCCACAAGTGGCTTATTCCCGAATGATCTTGTTGAATGGTGAAGAATGCGTGTAGAAGTTCTTTTACTGTTTACCGAACTTGTAGGAGATGTGATGAAACTTTTTCTTTTGTTGTGAAGCCTCTTTTCCCATACGAAGTTGCCTTTGGATTTTCTCCTTGAGATTTTCCTTTTTGGATTTTTCTAATTTTTTAATTTTTCCTCCCCCTCTTCTTGATAGAAGATACCTCTATTTATAGGTGAAGATAGAGAATTTGAATTTCAAATTCTTGAATTTTAGTTGCGTAATTCAAGAGATTTAGTTTCTTGATTTTAGCAAGTTTTTTCTTTTTTCGGAGATTTTACCAACAAGATAATAATAATAATAATATACCATAAACACCCAGGACAAGGTACTATGCAATGAAAAATGCAATTATGCCAAAATTCAAACTGGTTAGAGAAATCGAAACCAAAATGATTAATAAAGAAATTTACAGGAAAGGAACACAAATTGAAATTTACCCGGCCATATAGGCGGTTCTACAAACTTGAAAATTAAAGCATAAAACCATCCATGTAGGAGGTACGAAAGAAAAGCAAAAATAAAAAACCAGTCATGTAGGCGGTATCAAAGATCAAACTTAAAAAACATAAAACTTGAAACAAAAACTTGAAAATTACATAGATATATTACATAATGGAGATACAAGGTTTGGATAGCTTACAATGGAAGAGGAAAGCTTTTCGAAGAAAGCTTTGCTTGGTGCTTACATGGTTGGGAAAGAAGAAAGGGAGAAAGGGAAAGCTTAAGAGAGAGAGGCTTGCATGAGAGAGAGAGAGAGTTTAGAGAGAAGGTAGAGAGAAATCCTAAGGGGAAATTTTTCTGATGCTTACAAATGAGGAGCAAGCCTCCTTAAATAGGCAAAAATAGAATCTTGAATAGTAGTGAATAGTGCTGAGTGAATTGTAACCGACGACTACTATCTGCTTTTTGACCATTGCTGTAGCGGTCAGCTGATTACTACTCGAAAAGTGCTATTTTGTAGCTTGTAATTAACTCTTTCAAACACTCTTGAGTAGTAATTATTGCCTTTTAACTCAATTGGCATGTTAAGGACCCTTGCAATCATTTTTAATCAAATTGTGTTAAGTTTTGGTGTTTTTGATAGCTTTTTGCTCACCAAAGCAATGTAAGAATGAGGGAGATTTGTATATAGTTCATCGCAAGGCTTTTGGAAGCTCAAATTCATGAAGAAACCAAGCTTTGGAGCCTCATAGTCCTTTGCCATAGTCGTTCAAAGTATGCAAGAGAGGAAAAACAGAGTGAAGAAAACAGAGCATGCCAGCTGCAGTCTTCCTTCCCACTTTTGGAGCACTTCCCGAAGTCCATTTTCTGCATTCTATATATCGATGGAAAGCTCTGGAAGTCAAGAATCCAACGCTTCAAACCGTGTACGATTTGGAGTTGAAATGAGAAAGATATGGCCTTCGGAAGACAACTGCATCAAGCTGAAGGACAATTTCGCACCTTGCGAAATTGGAACTCCAACGTGCGAAATTGAAGCCTGCCGTGCGAAGTGGAAATGGATGGCAGCTGTGCATTCTTGGTGAAGCCCAACATGCGAAAGTGATTTTGCAACTTGCGAACTGGAACTCCAACGTGCGAAAGTGGATTCCAAGTTGCGAAATCAACTTGCGAAATTTCGCAAGTCACCATGCAACGTGCGAAACTGAGATATTTGTGCACCGACTCTTTTTCTTCAGATATTTTTGTATAATTTTCCATTCTTCTCCTTGTAAACCACCAATCATAAGATTTCTTAGCTAGGAAGGTTGGAAAAACTTCCCTCTATATGTTCTCTTGCACCCGATGTAAAATCATGTAGATATAGAATCGATCAATATATTATACAGAGCACTTGCTCTGCTTTTTTCCTTCTCGTCTTTGTTTTCTCTTTTATTTTCTTTCTAGCCAAACATCTTCTTAGGATGTTTCCTCAGAGGATGAGAGGCTAGACTTTTTGTCTCTTGGGTGAAGGAAGCTAGGTAAGGTGCCGGCTACATAAGCGTGAGTTTTTGTTGTTTCCATTTTTAATGAAAAGAAAGTGTGACCCGTTTATGGTTTTTATCTTTTTAGTTTAACTTAAAACGCCTTTGAATCACCTGGGCCAACACTTGGTAAGGCAAGTGGTCTCCGTCCATGGAGATGCACTAGTTTATCTCTTGCGAGCCTTTGGGAGGTGATTCAGAGGTAGGATTTTCTAGACCAGCCAACACTTGGTAAGCTTTTGGACTCCAAGGAGACATCCATTAGTTATCTCTTGCGAGCTTTTGAAGGATAATCCAAGGTTAAAGATCCCCTTGAATGGCAAGTGCTAGGTGAGAGGCACGAGCCATTGCAAGATGGATCAGTGAGAGGGATTTATTGTTGAGACCATTAACGGTAAGCATCTGTACCACACCGGTTCGGGAAATAACTATATGTTAAATCCCCAATGCGAGGAAAAGAAACAAGTGACCGGAATCTCCTCTTTTGTAGATGGCACCTGATCCTAGTGACCTGAAATCCCAAGAAACATCTTTCTTCCTAGTTATTTTCAGTTATCTTTAGTTTGGTTAGCTTAAAACCATTTGTTTTCATGCAAGTTTATATTTTCTTTTAAAGCTAACCTTGAAATGAAAAAGCACCAATTCATTTTTGAACTAATATCAATTGTGAAGTGAAAACCCATCCCAGTGAACGATCCTAGAGCCACTATGCTATGCTAGCTGTGCTACCCTAGTATATGGTGAAATAGGTTTATAAATTTTGTTGATAACTCCCGTCTGAGGATTGAAATCAAAGCACATCAGTTGATTGATCTGAATCAATCAGAACACCAATTGGGGACGAATCATCAGCATAATCATTACTTTTGGCGGTGCTTTCGGTTGAAAGAGCTAGAAAAGGCTGACTTCTTGAACTGTAGTTTTTACAGACTTGAAAAGAGCTGAACATCATCAGGTTTTTTATTTTCTTATGGGAGGAAGAATACCTTCACAATCATCGTCATTATCTTGAAGGTAATTTGTAGTAGAATCGTCAGACTCTGTATAAGATTCCTCTTGGGAAAAGCTTGAGCTGCTTTTATCTAGGATGTCCTGAAACTCCTGAGGTGTTTTAGTTGCAGCTAGCTTGGCTTGAAGTTGTTGCTTTTTCAGGAGGAATTGTGACATATCTTTAAAAGCTGAGGCTTGTGCAGGATGCTTAAGGAAATATTGATTTACCACTTGAACCGAGGCATTATTCTTTAATGCATCCCACCACTTAGTCTTGAAAGTCCTTCCAAGGGTTGGGAAAGCTGCTGATTCATCTGAAATAATAATATAGTCCCATTGGACTATCCAGGCAAGACCAAATTCACTGAAGAAGAATAACAGAGGGGGAAAAGCTGAAAGTTCTCTAGGAGCAAGAAAAGAGTTTTTGAATAACTCGAAGCCATCAAAGACAAGCTTAGGGAGAATCTTATCAGTTGGACCAAAATAAGTCCACCAGTCATTAAACCAAAAGGGAAAAGAAGAGATTTGATGCTTAGATGGGAAATAGAACATCCATGAATGATGGAAGTCCTTGTTTTGAATTAAAAAAGCATTGAACCATGTTCTCTGATAGTCCTAATAATTGAAGAATCTGGGTCTTGAGGGTTTGGAAAATTCCCTTGACAAATTGGGATTTCCCCATTGCTTAACTGTAAGAACCTTATAAATATGGCAGGTGGAGAATGCCAAATCCGAATTGTTGAATTTATCAGCATTGTGCTTAATTTTAACAGAGCCAGTTTCCACAAGGATAGTTTCATAATAAACTCTTGTTTTTAAAAGGTCACCAGAGGGATAGTGAAAAAATTCATGAAAAGCTTTTGCTGCTATTTCTCTGGGATTTTCAGAAAAAAAAAAATTCTTTTTCAATAACCAAAAGAGGTTGATTGAAATCCTTTTGCCAGTATCTTGATTTTGCTGAAAGAGGTGTAGGGTTGGCGGCCACCACAATTTGTTTGTTTGAAAAGGAGGAGCTTGAAGCTAATTCCTTTTGAGAGGGATTAGTTTTGGTAATCTGCTTAAAGGTCTGAGACCCTAAAATAATTGGAAATTGGGTTGCTATTACTGGTTTGGATGGATTAGAATGGTCATAATATAAGGATAACATTTTATTTGGTAAGAGGTCAGAAGAATGAAGCCTTGCTTCTTCTTCTTCAACTTGTTGGCTCCAAAGCATTTTATGAGGAGAAGAATCAAATGGCTTAGGAGGAGCTTGAATATTCTTTTTGGGGGCCATGATTTTGTGAATCCTGCAAAATTCGCGGATTAGGAAATCAGGGTTCTGGAAATATTCTCCTTTAATATGCTTGATTTGTAAATTTCTTAAAATAGCTTGGTATACATTAAAATAGTCCTTGTCAAAGCTTTGAGAAAAAAATATCATTTTGAAAATATGGAATGCATGAAACAATCAATCCATTGGGAATGTTGGAACCAACAAAATTAATCTCTTTATTTAAGAGATCAACATTATCATTCTTGATTTGAATGCTCTGATCCTTAAAAGTGCTGATACCCTCAACATCAGGTGGATTAGCAAATTCAAACAAGATTTCCTTATCAAGGAGCTTAGTTTTTATTCCTTTACCATCTACCCGCATAGGATATATAGAGCTTAAAAAGGGAATACCTAGAAGGACCTTCTTTTTAAGGTCTTTAACTAGAAAGAAAGTTTGCTTAATACAAATACCTTGGTTACTAATGTGGGCATCTAACAACTTATATATGATATCAAGGCTTTTACCATTGGCTCCAAAAAGAGTTTTAGTGGTTTCCTTACAAAGCTTAACAGGCACAAGGTTTTCTTGAATGCAATTTGAAGCTACTCCGGAATCAATTAAAGCAATAATATCAATAGCAAACTTATTCTTAATTACTATAGTAAGAGAGACTTCCCACCTCTGGAAAATAACCCTACTGATAGTATTTAAGTATGTATCTCCCACTTCATCATTAGCTTGTGAAGATTCTGGAATTTCTTCAATATTTTCCTAGTTAACAGGACTATCCTCAATAATCTTGTTAACTTGCTCTTGAAGATCAGTTAAACCTAGAGTTGTAAACTCTCTTAAAACCTTAATTTTTTTCTTATTTTGCCTTACTTCTTCTTGAAGATCCTTAATAGTCATTTCTTTGGCAGGCTGCTGGCTAAATCTTGTAAATATTTCATTTAAATTATAAGGATTAACAGTCTTCTTGACTTCTTGCTTACTAATAGACTTTTTAAAGACATCATAAAGGTCTTGCTTAGTTTTTTCATCTTCAACCTTTCTTAAGACATCTAAAACCAACTCTTGTTCTTGTCTTATAACATTAATAGTCTTAGGTTGGCAATCACAATTACCCTTGACGCAAACTGCTTGGTCACTAGAAGATTGGCTTGAGTTATCCTCACCACTACTATCTAGTTGATTAATATCATCTTCATTATCTGAATCAGTCCTTGATTCAGACTCTGAGGAGTTTAATAAGACCCTTTTAAGCATATTTTTTAGATCTTTGGCAACATTTAAATTATTAATTTCCTGCTTAACCCAACAATCTTTCTTATAGTGGCCAACCTTGCCACACTTAGAGCAAACTGGCTTAGACGAAGGTTCTTCTAGCTTAATCTGGGCTTTTTGGGCATCCTTGTTCTTCCTTCTTTGGACATGTCTATTATGCTTAGTTTCATTCATCCTATAGTTACCATAAGTTCCACGCTTACTATGGTAAAACTTTTCTTTACTAGGCTTTCTAGCTTGTTTCTTCCTTTGCTTAGAGGGAGGCATAGTCTCTTTCTGATTAAACCCAAATTGGCTACAGAATGAACCAAACTCATTCTTGTAGATTTTTTGTTCATTTTTTATTTGTTGCTTAAGCTTAAAGTCATTGCACAGTTTAATTCCCTCTGCTGTGACAATGCTTATAATTTCTCCATAGGTAAGCTTATCATAAGGGATTTGTCCATTAAACTGTTCCCTTATCTTAATTCTAATTTTTTCAGAGAAAAGCTTAGGTAGACCTGAGATAAACTTTTCTTTCCAAAAAGACTGATTACAGTCTAATCTTAACATGACTTTGGTTAAGAACACTTCTTTATACCATCTAAAATCATGAAGCTTAGGGCACTTAAGGTTGGTTAAGAGATCTGCAGTCTTATCCTTAATCTTTGCAGGATCTCCAATGAAATGCTTAGATATGGAATAGATAAGAGTTGCCACTGCATCCTTAATATCTTGTCCATCTTCGTCCTTAACGATTTCATTGTTCTCATTAATTCTATAGGCCTTAAGAATATCATTCCTATCTTCATAAGTGAGATAATTATCCCACCATCCCTTAAGCTATCCTATGAACCCAGCAACAATTGTCTGAGCTACAACATGGTCTGACAATCTATTGGTTAACTTATAGGCTGTGCTAACCATGGTCATTTCTTGAAGCTTGGTGAGTACATTGTACTCAGTCATACCATCTATATTTCATTCATAGATAGTACCACTAGTGTAAGACGCTTGAGTATACTGGTTTCTTTCCTCATACTGCATGTTAGGAAAAGTAGGTCTAGGGTAGTAATTCCTAGATCTAGGTGGCTCTTGGTTACCTATAATCCTCATAATTGCCTGGTTTGGAGGTTCTTAAAAAATCTTAATTAATTCATCAGCCTCTGCTTCAGAATTAATTTCTCCTTTGACCATGTTAATTCTCCTATGAGAAGTCTGAGGTGTCTTAGGGACCATTATGCTATCTCTAACCTTTTGACTTATCCCATTAACCAAAGCTTGGTCAACGTGGGGATTTTCCTGGAATTTTTTAGAGAATTCAAAAGGCTTAAATAAAGGCTTATTATCTTTCTTAACAAACGTTGTCTTAATGTGGTCTTGTGTTTCTATGATCTCCTCAACCCTATTGAATTGATCACCAAGAGTCCTAAGAAACATGTTAGTATAATTAAGTTGTTCCATGACTCTTCTAACATCAACTGCATTAGCAGTTCCTTTATCCTCATGCTTGGTCTTAAAAGGTGAAGCTATTACAATGGTTCCATTAATGTTCTTTTCTATTTTAGCTTCGTGAGGATGGATTGACTCAATGATGGTTTCGTCACTAGTTTTCCATATCTTAGTTTTGCTAGATATGACATTAATATGCTTACAGGGTTAATCTGGATGATCATCTTGTTTGAAGAGTTCAAACCAGATCCAATACTTAATGTTTTTCTTTTCTTGTCTTAAGTAAGAGTAAAACTCTTCTTGGTAAATGGTTCTAATGACCTTAGGGACGGATCTAAAGAACCAATCACGTTTTTCCTTGTTGACTTTAGAATAGAAGTCTTTCCTTAAGAGATCTTTGTTAATTTCAAAGTCCTCATCACTTAAGCTTACAGTGTTAATCATCTGGGAGTAAGTAGGAGACAAATCAGGAGACTCATCCTGATTATCACCCTGCTGGGAACCTTAGGTAGACTCTCTATCAACTGTATAATAGGGTCTGGCCAAATTGGTTTGACTCCTAACACCAGTGAGCTTAATGTTCTTAGGATTAGCTAAAGTGGAACCTTCTTCTGTCTTAGTGGTTCTTATGGGGATGGAAGAAGTTAAAGCTCTAGAGGGCTCAAAATCTGAAACTCTAGGGATGCTAGAATAACGGAAAGAGTTGGAGAAAATCAGATCTCCTCCTCCATCAGGATGTTGAACAATTTGTTCAATCCTTTCAGATCTTTGCTCAATCGTTGGGACAACATTAGAAAAATGCCAAGTTTCAGGAAAGTTAACATCTTTCCACATAATTTGCTTAGGGATTATGAAATTGGGCTTATTTAGCATATCAGAGTAAAAAATAGTGGTTTCACCTTTGGGGCTGGTGCACAATGCTCCAGATCCAACGCTTGCAGTCATACTCTTATAGGCGAACCTGATTATGATGGAAACAGGACTGTTTCCTTCCTTGAACTTAAAACCATGGGTCTTAACATGGAGGACAACTGAATCTAAGATGTCGGCATCTTTTAACCTGACGGTGAAGTTAGGGAAACACTGGAAATAAACAGGACCGGCATTTAATCCTGCTTGGACTGCTCCTATAATAGAATCTCAATAATCGAGATGTCTATTATCTCTTAAACACATGAAAATTGAGGTGTTTAGACTTAATCTTGTCAAAGGTTTAGCTGCTACTTGAATCATACCAAAGTGTATGAAGTTGTAATTGTCACGCTTATGCTTATCAATTGATTTACTATCTAAGAGTCTAATGACTTGATCGTCTTGCTCTAGGGTTACTGACTGTTCTGAGGTTTTGATGGTGTAGTCTGTGAAAAACTTAAAGGTTCATTTCTTATAAATTTCTTGATTAGGCACCTTGGGTAATTTCCAATCGTCTAAATCATTTTAGATCTTAGGATGATTGATCTCTTCACTGTTAACTACAGTGTCTTAAGAATCTGTAGATTTCCTAGACATGGTTCTGAAAATCGAACTCATCTTAGGGTTTCTTAATCTAGAGCCTAATAGCAGATTTACAGACCCAATCAAGTAATCATCCCTGACTGTCAAATCGCCTTAACAAACGCCTATCCACGGCTAACAACGGGCACAACCCGGCGGGGATCGCCTCAGGCAAATTGCTACCTCTCCTAGGATAGATCAAAAAGCACCCAAAACGGACCCAACTTCCCTTCCCATGGCTCTAATACCATAATTTTCTTATTATTATTATTATCCTTTTTATAGTTGGAGATTAGGGAAACTTATCCATAAGAGGATTTTTTTTTTTCCATTTATTGATTTTGAAAACCAAATTAGTGGTAATTTAATCCAGTAATTTTTTTATGTTTACACATACTACTCACATGTGGCCTCAACCTTCAATAACCCATAAACATTCGCAATTTTAGGAAAATGCATCCCAAATTCCGGATCTAGGTTTTGTTTGGGTAATATTCAAGTGACAGCTTGTAGTAAGCTTTCTTGATTCATGGAACGTTTACTCCTAGGACCCATGTGCTTGAGAATAAGGTGGGGATTATATGCATTAGACAGTCTCAGATATGTAGACCAAAACCCCAAATCTATCCAAAAGTCACCCCTAACATCATCAACTAATGATGTACATACTTAATGCACACCAAAAAAATGTACTGAGAATAAAAGAAAACAAAAATAGGAAGGCAACAATGGAAAAAAAGTATTAAAAAAAAAAAGTGAGATTGGCAAAGATTAACAATGGCAAGTAAGGATTCAGGATCCACTACAAGAAAAAAAAAATTAATGACGCTTTTTAAGTGTCAATAAAGGTGTAAGATGACGTTTCTTTAAAGCGTCATCTCCTAGTCTGTCATTATATGTTTTGGTCACCAATGACGTTTTCAGGAAGTGACATCTTTGATTAATATTTTCTTGACACTTATAAAAGTGTCATATTTGATCTTGTTTACAATGAGACTTATAGAAGCGTCATCTTTGAACATATTCTATAAAAAATAATATTTCGACCTTGTTATTAAAATAAGGAATTCCTTATATAATAAAATAAAAGAAAAAATCAATTATAAATGATAAGATTAAATTGGATTTTACTAATTAAAATATCTCTAAAAATTAATAAACAATAACCTACCTAGTTTGAATAATTAATGTAACTATTTATATACAATAACTACATATAAACTTGTTAATTATATCAAAATATTTCAACAAAAATTTTTAATTCCTTCAACAAAAGAACAAACATCAGTGCAAAGACTATTAAGATGAACTTTAATATACAAAAACTTAGTTCAACACCTCTAATGAGTTTATTGATGTAATCTTCATGGTTTTTTTATCAACATCGTCTCCTTTATTGTAATGATTTATTTTCTTTTGGCAAACTAATTTCCTTTGTAACTGATTACTACCCAAAAAGTGCATTTTTACACCTTTAAGTCATTATGTTTTGAGCACTTTTGTGTAGTAGTTCTCCATTTTTATTCCAATTGGCATGTTAAGGACCTAGCAATGACTTCTAATCATATTTGTGGCTAGTTTTAGTGTTTTGACAGCTTTTTGGATCATTAAGACAAGCCAAGTAAAGGAGAGAAGCAAAGAGAAAATCGAGCAAAGAGGAAAACAGAGTGAAGCTGAAACAGAGGACTGCAGCTGCAGTCTTCCTTCACACTTTTGGAGCACTTCCCGAAGTCCATTTTTTGCATACTATATACCGTTGGAAAGCTCTAGAAGTCAAGAATCCAACGCTTCAAACCGTGTACGATTTGGAGCTGAAATGAGGAAGATATGGCCTTCGGAAGACAACTGTGCCAAGCTGAGAGCGAATTTCGCACCAGCTTCGCACCAACTTCGCACCACCTCCGCACAGCCCATGCGTGGTGCGAACTTTCCCCTGTTCTGCCGACTCCACTTTAGATCTTTTCTTTTGTATTTTTTTGATGTGAATTCCTTTCCTATCCTTGTAACTAGCCAATTACAAGCTTGGCTTTTGTAAAGACTATAAGAGGGGTGGTAATCACCTCTCGGATGTTATGGATGCTGTGTGATTTTTCACACTTGGAAAAAAACAGGGCTCTCTCGTTTTTCCTCTTCTCTCTACTATTTTCTTTTTCTTGGAAGCCAAACAACCTCTGAGGATGATTTCTCGGAGGATGAGAGGCTAAACCTTCGGTTTCTTGGAGTGAAGGAAGCTAGGTGAAAAGTCCAGAGGCAAAGGTGGAAAACTCCCGTGCCTTAAATACCGGTAGTTGGAGTTCATTAATGGCTTTCCAATCCAAAGTTTTGCTTTAACTCCCTTAGAATCACTTTGAATGGCCAATACATGGTAAGCTTCAGGTCTCTATGGATGCTTATTGCTAGATCCATATCAGTCCATTAGTTATCATGTACGAGCCATTGGAAAGTGGCTCAAGGTGAAGACCCATAGTGTTTAAAGCCATTAATGGACCTTGACTACCATTTCTATTGACTTTTTATGGATTAAATTTTCATTGTTAAACCTATACTGGTTCGGGAAATAACTATAGGTTAAATCCCCAATGCGAGGAGAAAAATCCGGAATTTTCCACTTTGCATTCCGAACTTAATCCTAGCAACCCTTAGCTCCGGGAGACTTTCTTTCTTCCATTTTTACTTAGTTATATGTTAGTTTAGTTTCAAATACCACTTTCAAAATGAATTTTATTTTCTTTTAAACTTTAAGTTTTTGACAAAGGAAATCATCAGATTCAATTTCTAATCTTGAGTCTATCACTGGTAGAGTGAAAACCCATCCCAGAGTTCGACCCTAGAACTGCTATACTATAGTAGCTTTGCTACGCCAGTATGAGGTCATAGGTTTTATAAATGTTTTTTATTAAAAGACCCGACTGGGTCCGCGTGAATCAAATGGCGCCGTTGCCGGGGATGGTGCCACAATGCAGTGATACAACCTTTTAGAGGCTACTTGTGATTTTCATCACAAGTTTGGTGAATTCCTTTTTCACTAACTTCATTTCCTTTCTTTTAATTGTAGAATTCCTTTTGTTTTTTTTCTAACCTTAACTTTCTTCTAGTTTTCTTTTGTTTTTGTTGTCTTTGTTTTGTTTTCAGGGAAGTTGTAACTTGTGCATGCCCTATTGGATTCGGGACCAAGAGGGAAGATTAGTAAGGATTGAGAATCCTCAAGACAAAGAGTTGGATATCTGTGTAAACATCATGGACCCTCCACAAGAGGATCAGAATTCTCAACACGGTCAAGGGGGTAATCCAAATGCATATCTATCCATGAGGGATAGAATGCACCCACCAAGGATGAGTGCACCCTCATGCATCGTACCTCCTTTTGAGCAGCTGATTATAAGGCCCCATATTGTGCCCCTTCTACCAAACTTCCATGGAATGGAGAGTGAGAATCCATATGCCCACATCAAGGAGTTTGAGGAGGTGTGCAATACCTTTAGAGAGGGAGGAGCTTCAATAGACTTGATGAGACTCAAGCTATTCCCTTTTACTTTGAAGGACAAGGCAAAAATATGGCTTAACTCTTTAAGGCCAAGGAGCATAAGGAATTGGGTTGATCTGCAGGCTGAATTTTTGAAGAAATTTTTCCCCACCCATAGGACTAATGGGTTGAAGAGACAAATCTCAAACTTTTCTGCAAAAGAAAATGAGAAGTTCCATGAATGTTGGGAAAGGTATATGGAGGCCATCAATGCTTGTCCTCATCATGGCTTTGATACATGGCTCTTGGTGAGCTATTTTTATGATGGGATGTCTTCCTCCATGAAGCAAATTCTTGAAACTATGTGTGGGGGAGATTTTATGAGTAAGAATCCGGAAGAAGCCATGGACTTTTTGAGTTATGTATCTGAGGTAACAAGAGGATGGGATGAGCCCAACTCAAGGAAAATGGGAAGGATGAAAGCTCCTGTAAATCCTAAAGGTGGAATGTACATGTTAAGTGAGGACATGGACATGAAAGCTAAAGTGGCAACAATAGCAAGGAGGTTGGAAGAACTTGAGTTGA
Organism: Vitis rotundifolia; assembly: GCA_030254885.1. Lineage (NCBI taxonomy): Eukaryota > Viridiplantae > Streptophyta > Magnoliopsida > Vitales > Vitaceae > Vitis > Vitis rotundifolia. Next base: position 8,899,068 of record CM058164.1, on the reverse strand, counting down.
AAAAGATGCATGAAGTCCAAGCCATTTCCGAGACACAAGCCCATACCATGCCATGCACCATTTGCCAATCATGTGATCATGTGGTAGATGAGTGCCCAACCATCCCAGCTGTGAGGGAAATGTTAGGTGATCAAGCCAATGTTGTGGGGCAATTTAGGCCCAACAACAATGCACCTTATGGAAACACCTATAATTCAAGCTGGAGAAACCATCCAAATTTTTCTTGGAAACCAAGGCCACCTTCATACCAAACACAAGCCCAAACCCAAGCACCTCAACAAACCTCTTCAGTGGAGCAAGCCATTGTGAACCTAAGTAAAGTCATGGGCGACTTTGTGGGTGAAAAAAAGGCAATGAACTCCCAATTGCACCAAAAGATTGAGAATGTTGAGAGTTCTCAAATTAAGAGAATGGAGGGGATGCAAAATGATCTATCTCAGAAGATAGATAATATTCAATACTCCATCTCTAGGCTTACCAACCTCAACACAGTGAATGAGAGAGGAAAGTTCCCCTCTCAACCAAGCCAAAATCCAAAGGGTGTTCATGAAGTTGAAACCCAAGGTGGGGAGTCTTCAAAGTTGAGGGAGGTCAAAGCTGTGATCACCTTGAGGAGTGGAAAGGAGGTTGATCAACCCTTGCCTAAGGTGAAGCAAGATGAGGAACTCATGTCAAGGAGAACCTTGGTTAAAGAGAGCAATAACCAAGAAGAGGAGAGTGGGAAGAAAAATGCATCTAAATCAAGCATTGAAGAAGAGCCAAGGATAGTGATTAAAGAGGATATGATGAAGAAACAAATGCCTCCCCCTTTTCCTCAAGCTTTACATGGAAAGAAGGGAGTCAAGAATTCATCAGAAATTCTTGAAGTCTTGAGACAAGTGAAGGTGAATATACCCTGACTTGATATGATCAAGCAAGTCCCCACATATGCAAAGTTTTTAAAGGACTTGTGCACGGTCAAGAGAGGGTTACATGTAACAAAGAATGCATTCCTCACTGAGCAAGTAAGTGCCATCATTCAGAGTAAGTCTCCAGTTAAGTACAAAGATCCGGGATGTCCCACCATTTCAGTCAACATTGGAGGGACACATGTGGAGAAAGCTTTACTAGACTTGGGGGCAAGTGTGAATTTGCTCCCATACTCTGTGTACAAGCAACTGCGACTTGGAGGATTCAAGCCCACAGCCATCACTCTCTCCTTAGCTGATAGGTCAGTTAAAATCCCAAGGGGGGTGATAGAGGATGTTCTAGTTCAAGTGGACAAATTCTACTATCCCGTGGATTTTGTTGTGCTTGATACTGATCCCACTGTTAAGGAAGCCAATTATGTGCCAATCATCCTTGGGAGACCTTTCCTAGCTACCTCCAATGCCATCATCAATTGTAGAAATGGGGTGATGCAGCTCACATTTGGAAACATGACCTTGGAATTAAACATATTCCACCTATGCAAGAGGCATCTTCACCCCGAAGAGGAAGAAGGATTAGAGGAGGTGTGCTTGATCAACACCTTGGTTGAAGAGCATTGTGACAAGAGTTTAGAAAAGAGCTTGAATGAAAGCCATGGAGTACTTGAAGAAGGGTTATCTGAACCCTTTGATGTATTAGCCATCATGTCTCCTTGGAGGAGACGGGAAGAGATCTTACCACTGTTCAATAAGGAGGACTCCCAAGGAGCAGCTATGGAGGACCCTCCAAAGCTTGTTTTGAAGCCACTTCCTGTTGATTTAAAGTATGCATATTTGGAAGAAGATGAGAAATGTCCAGTGGTGATTTCTTCAACTCTTACTAGTGATCAAGAGGATAGTCTTTTGGGAGTCCTCAGGAAATGCAAGAAAGCCATTGGATGGCAAATTTCTGATCTGAAAGGGATTAGCCCTTTGGTGTGCACCCACCATATTTATATGGAGGAAGATGCAAAACCAGTGAGGCAACCCCAGAGGAGGTTGAATCCTCACATGCAAGAGGTGGTGAGGGGTGAAGTTCTGAAGCTACTTCAAGCAGGGATCATATATCCCATTTCAGATAGCTTGTGGGTGAGCCCCACCCAAGTAGTCCCAAAGAAATCTGGAATTACTGTGATCCAGAATGAGAAAGGGGAGGAAGTCTCTACACGTCTTACCTCAGGTTGGAGGGTGTGTATAGACTACAGGAGGTTGAATTCAGTGACTAGGAAGGACCATTTCCCATTGCCTTTCATGGACCAAGTCCTTGAGAGAATCTCAGAGCATCCTTTCTACTGTTTTCTGGATGGTTACTCGGGGTACTTCCAAATAGAGATTGATTTGGAAGATCAAGAAAAGACAACTTTCACTTGCCCCTTTGGTACTTTTGCCTATAGGAGGATGCCATTTGGTCTATGTAATGCTCCTGCAACTTTCCAAAGATGTATGCTCAGCATTTTCAGTGATATGGTGGAACGCATCATGGAAGTCTTCATGGATGACATCACTGTATATGGAAGTTCTTATGAGGAGTGTTTGTTGCATTTAGAAGCAGTTCTCCAAAGATGTATTGAGAAAGACCTAGTGCTAAATTGGGAGAAGTGTCATTTTATGGTACAACAAGGAATTGTCTTAGGACATATAATCTCCAAAAATGGCATTGAGGTAGATAAGGCAAAGGTGGAGCTAATTGTTAAGTTGCCACCTCCCACAAATGTTAAAGGAATTAGGCAATTCCTAGGACATGCCGGGTTCTATAGGAGGTTCATTAAGGATTTCTCAAAAATCTCAAAACCTCTTTGTGAACTCTTGGTAAAGGATGCCAAGTTTGTGTGGGATGAGAAATGTCAGAAGAGTTTTGAGGAACTGAAGAAATTCCTCACAACTGCACCAATAGTGAGAGCCCCAAACTGGAAATTACCTTTTGAGGTAATGTGTGATGCAAGTGATTTTGCTATGGGGGCTGTTTTGGGGCAAAGAGAAGATGGAAAGCCCTATGTGATTTATTATGCAAGCAAAACTTTGAACGAGGCTCAAAGGAACTACACAACTACTGAGAAGGAGTTGTTGGCAGTAGTTTTTGCCTTGGATAAGTTTCGTCCCTATTTGGTAGGGTCCTTTATAGTGGTGTTCACTGACCATTCCGCTTTGAAGTACTTGCTAACCAAGCAAGATGCCAAGGCAAGATTGATAAGGTGGATCCTTTTGCTCCAAGAATTCAATCTCCAAATCCGAGATAAAAAGGGAGTAGAAAATGTGGTAGCTGACCACTTGTCAAGGCTTGTGATAGCACATGACTCACATGGTCTACCTATCAATGATGACTTCCCTAAGGAGTCTCTCATGTCAATAGAGGTAGCTCCATGGTATTCTCATATTGCAAATTACTTGGTTACTGCAGGAGTTCCAAGTGAGTGGAGTGCCCAAGACAAGAGGCATTTCTTTGCTAAGATCCATGCCTATTATTGGGAGGAGCCTTTTCTCTTCAAGTATTGTGCGGATCAAATCATAAGAAAATGTGTTCCTGAACAAGAGCAATTAGGAATTCTTTCCCATTGCCATGATAGTGCATGTGGAGGTCATTTTGCCTCCCAGAAAACAGCTATGAAAGTGATCAAATCAGGTTTTTGGTGGCCCTCTCTTTTCAAGGATGCCCACTCTATGTGCAAGGGATGTGACCGGTGTCAAAGGCTTGGGAAGCTAACACGCCGGAATATGATGCCCTTGAACCCCATCTTGATAGTGGATGTCTTTGATGTTTGGGGAATAGACTTCATGGGACCATTTCCAATGTCGTTTGGACACTCCTACATTTTGGTGGGAGTGGATTATGTCTCTAAGTGGGTAGAAGCAATCCCATGTAGGAGCAATGATCATAAAGTGGTTCTCAAATTTCTCAAGGAGAACATCTTTTCAAGGTTTGGAGTGCCTAAGGCCATTATAAGTGATGGAGGAACCCACTTTTGCAATAAGCCTTTTGAGACTCTTCTAGCCAAATATGGGGTCAAGCACAAGGTAGCTACACCTTATCACCCTCAAACAAGTGGCCAAGTTGAGTTAGCCAACCAGGAAATCAAGAATATACTGATGAAGGTGGTGAATGTGAATAGGAAGGATTGGTCTATTAAGCTCCTGGATTCCTTATGGGCTTATAGGACCGCTTACAAGACCATTCTTGGAATGTCTCCTTATCGCCTTGTTTATGGCAAAGCGTGCCATCTTCCAGTGGAGATTGAATATAAAGCATGGTGGGCAATCAAGAAGCTCAACATGGATTTGACAAGAGCCGGGTTGAAAAGATGTTTGGATTTGAATGAATTGGAGGAAATGAGGAATGATGCTTACCTCAATTCAAAAATTGCAAAGGAGAGGTTGAAGAAATGGCATGATCAGTTGGTAAATCAGAAGAATTTTGCCAAGGGGCAAAGAGTCTTGCTTTATGACTCTAAGCTTCATCTTTTTCCGGGAAAATTGAAATCAAGGTGGACGGGTCCTTTCATAAATCATGATGTGCAACCAAATGGAGTAGTGGAACTACTCAACTTCAATAGCACTCGAACTTTCAAAGTGAATGGGCATCGTCTCAAGCCCTATATGGAATCATTTTCCCGAGACAAGGAGGAATTCATCCTCCTTGATCCACCTCCAACATGAAAACACCTGGTTCATGATTGAACTTAGTCTCTTCAAAGACTAAAAAGTTCATCCTCTTTTTGTTTTCTTTTAAGTTGATTTTAGTTTAATCTAGTGTTTTTCTTGTGTTTATGCATGTTTTGATTTTTGTTTTTGACTTTAATTTCATTCTAATGTGGTTTGAATTGGGTTTTTGTGTTAACATGTAGGTAGGAAAGCTTGAGGAATGAACTCAAGGTTAAAACAAGGGAAAACAGCTGGGCATATAAAGTCATGGCCAACGAGAGCAACTGCAGTCTTTTTGATTATATTTGGAGCACTTCCTCGAGTCCATTTGTACATGCCATATACCGTTTCGAAGCTCGGGAAGTCAAGAATCCAATGCTTCAAACGGTGTCCAAATCGGAGTTGAGACGAAGAAGTTATGCTCATTGCAAGAGAACTGCGCCGAGCTGGCAGCAAAATTCGCACTACCCATTCCCCTTGTGCGAAATTTTCGCACAACACATCCCTTGTGCGAATTCTCTTTTGTGGCAAATTTTAAAAAAGCATTCTCTCAGTCCCTTAGTGCGAATTTCACAGGTGTGCGAACCTTGTGCGAACCTTGTGCGAATTCTCTTTTGTGAAAAAATTTAAAAAAACATGCTCTTGGTCTCTCAGTGCGAATTTCACAGGAGTGCGAACCTTGTGCGAACCTTGTGCGAATTTGTTTTTCTTCCAATTTTCAAAGCCATGCTCTCTGTCTTGGAGAACCACAGGAATGCGAAATTTTCGCACTACCCCTCTCTTGTGCGAAATTCAAAGTTCCTCTTTAAAAAGCCATTCTCCCCTCTTCTTCTTCAATTCTCTCAACACCTCTCTTCCGACCACCCATTTCCTTCCTTAAGCTCCTCTCCTTCATCATCCCCCATCCTCAACACCGCCATGGCAGCCCATCTCCATAGATCACCTCCATAGCCGCGGCCTTCACTGTTCACCACAGTCCACACCTCCCATTTTCAGCTTTTTCTCCTCCTTCCACCATCAAAATCCGTTCATTTCTTCACTCAACACTCTAAATCCATCCTTAAACCAATCCCAACCTTCATTTTACCAAACCAAAGCCTCAAGCTAAGGATTCAAGCCACGATTTCTTCTTAAGAAACCCATTGCCGCCGGGTAGAGGAGCTTCCAAATCCCAAATTCTCTTCTTGAAAAGCTCCAATTTCCAAGCCTAACCTCCATGAAAAATATCTTTCCTACCTCAGCCGGCATTTCCCACCCTCAAACACCAAAAATTTTCACCATTTGAAGGAGGAAAAATTTTGCATTTGGGCGGGTGAATAGTGCCTTGTGCGAATTTTTCCTCTCTTGTGCGAAATTTTCGCACAAGCCCCCCCTTGTGCGAATTTTTCAGCTTCTCCATCCCTACCCTCCCCAATCCCAAGCCTCTGAGCCTCATTTCGTCCCTCCATCATGGTTAAGACCCGAGGAGGCTACGCCTCAGCTCCTCAGAGCAGTCAGAGAGCTGCCCCTGTGCGGGCCCCACTAGATGCACCTCCACATTTACCTGATTCTGCCCCTCAGAGCAGATACCCTACGAGGAGAGCATTTGCCACGCCTATGGCCCCTACTCAGACTCCAAGTAGGACCCTCCTACAAAGAAAGCCAAGACTTCAGAGCCAGGAGAGTCCTCCAGAGCACCTCGAGATTCACAGTCTCAGCTTCCTCCCACCAGACGCCCTCTTCGCCCCAGCTCGCCCATTGAGGGCAACTCCGATTGCCGATCGAGAGCATTCCATGACGAGGCATATTTTGATCACACTCTTTTTCGAGAGGAGCCTCAGTTACGGGATTCATACCGCTTACTTGAGAGGTACCATCTTCTACCCTTTATGACGCCACCACAGTTTTATTATCCTCGAGTAGTTATAGACTTTTACCAGTCTATGACTACTCGTGGCGTCCCGATACCCGCCTCGATCCTTTTTACCATTGATGGACGCCAGGGTATTTTGGGGGCTAGCCAGATTGCCGAGGCTTTCCATATCCCTTCTGCACCAGTCGATCCAGATGCATTTAAACGTTGGGCCCCACTTTCTGAGAGGGACATGGTTCGTATCCTATCTCGAGGGACATCTTCCCAGAGGACCATTTTGAGGAGGGAGCTTCCCCCAGGGATGCTCCTAGTTGATGTGGTGCTTCGCGCCAATCTATTTCCTCTTTAGCATAGAGTGCAGAGGCGAGGGGCCATTCTAGAGGCATTATTCTGTATCTCTGAGGGCTACTACTTTGGCCCCCATCATTTGATTATGGCCGCTCTCCTCCATTTTGAGGAGAAGGTGCATAAGCGGCGTCTTATGAGGGCAGAATCCATCCTTTTACTTTTCCCTCGGCTGCTATGCCATGTTCTGGCGCATATGGGTTTCCCTGCCGACCCTCATTCTGAGCCCTGCATCCATTGTCAAGAGAGCTTCTCTCTTAACCAATGGAATTATGTAGTGCTCCATCAGCATACCCCAGCACTTCCCGAGCCACGGGAAGTTCCTCCGCAGCCCTTATCATCTACTTTTGCTCCATCCACTTCAGCTCCCTCGGAGCCTGTACCAGAGGCAGCATCGTCTGATGCCCCACCTACCGTTCCTCCTACCTCAGAGCCGCCCATTACTATCTCTGGTGCAGAGTATCGAGCCTTGCTCGCTTCTTTCCAGACTCTGACCGCTACTCAGACGGCCATTATGGAGCGTATGGACCACTTCCAGCATCGACAGGACCAGCAGACTCTCATTCTACGTGAGATTCAGCAGCATCTCGGTCTTTCGCCTCCAGCTCCACCTGTTGCTCCTGTGCCATCAGAGCCTTCGGCTCCAGCTGATGATGCTACACCTGTAGCGGCCTTTTCCACAGTTGCAGCTGAGGACCCCGCCTATCCACCAGAGGAGCCTACTACTTGATCATACGATCACTCATCTCCTTTTTTGTATCTATATTCTATCTTTTTGGATGTCTTATATATTTTGGACCACTTTTATACTGGGATTGGATGTATTCCATGTTTATCTTGTATATTGTACTCTCTCAGTTTATATAGACATCTTCTTTTTGAGTATTTTAGCTATTCCTTTTTATTTCCTTTAATTATCACTCATATGATATTTCTTTTTTTTCCTTATGCAACATGTGGTTTCTCCTGCTCATTCAGAGTCCCTTATTATCAGGAGGTATCACTTCCTCCCTTGTTATTATTTTTTCCTTTTGGAACATTGGGGACAATGTTCATCCTAGTTGGGGGGAGAATTGAGGAAGTAATTTGTTGGATTTTTGGTTAAGTTATTTTGCTAACAAATTTTTTGCAAACTCTCTTGGTTTCTCAAAGATAAATTCTCAAAAGTAAATGGGAGAAATTAAATTCTTATCTTATTGTCATAGTCTCAGAGTTTGTATTATGCTTATTAAAGTTGATAAATTGTTGAAGCTCCTTTTGATTTCAATCTTAAGTCTTCCACTCTAATCTTTTCACACACTGAACACATTAGATTCCAGTTATAAGATGGAAAACTTTCTCACCCCCTAAACTTAGGAAATTTTCAACTTGGTACCTTTGATCTCATTCTATTAGTGTTGGGACACCTTATAAAAGGCCAATGTGTCTTATGAAAAATTTTGCTTTGAAACCCGAGCAAGGTCCGAGGGGTATATGGTGAAAATCTTTAAAGCCTGGTGCCCTAAGCCTTTACTGGTTGGGAGTCACCGACCTCACTGCTCGTTACATGGGTGGATAGGTGAAAAAAAAAAAAAAAAAAAAAAAAAAAAAATTGTGCGTTCTTAGCCTTTTATATATGAGTTAGTGTTGCTAAAGTTAGAGAAAAACCTTAGTTGGGGGGAGAATATAGTTTCACATACTATAACTGGAAACTAAGCATCTTAACACTTAGATTTTTGTGGAAGATTAAGAGTTGGTCCTTTGGGAGTGGAAATTATTTTGAAACTCAAATTTGCATAATGCCCACTCTTTGCATGTTGTGATAGGTAAGTTATTTGATGACTCTTGTTGATGATTGAGTTTTATATCCTTGACTTGCCATGAGAGAGTTTAATCCAATCATGCCACTTGATTATTTTTTGGAGTGATCAGCATGATTTTGTAAATTATTATATTATCTATTTTTCTTTATTTTTCTCTCCTTCATTGCTCAGGGACTAGCAATGTGTTAGTTGGGGGGAGTGATTACTACCCAAAAAGTGCATTTTTACACCTTTAAGTCATTATGTTTTGAGCACTTTTGTGTAGTAGTTCTCCATTTTTATTCCAATTGGCATGTTAAGGACCTAGCAATGACTTCTAATCATATTTGTGGCTAGTTTTAGTGTTTTGACAGCTTTTTGGATCATTAAGACAAGCCAAGTAAAGGAGAGAAGCAAAGAGAAAATCGAGCAAAGAGGAAAACAGAGTGAAGCTGAAACAGAGGACTGCAGCTGCAGTCTTCCTTCACACTTTTGGAGCACTTCCCGAAGTCCATTTTTTGCATGCTATATACCGTTGGAAAGCTCTAGAAGTCAAGAATCCAACGCTTCAAACCGTGTACGATTTGGAGCTGAAATGAGGAAGATATGGCCTTCGGAAGACAACTGTGCCAAGCTGAGAGCGAATTTCGCACCAGCTTCGCACCAACTTCGCACCACCTCCGCACAGCCCATGCGTGGTGCGAACTTTCCCCTGTTCTGCCGACTCCACTTTAGATCTTTTCTTTTGTATTTTTTTGATGTGAATTCCTTTCCTATCCTTGTAACTAGCCAATTACAAGCTTGGCTTTTGTAAAGACTATAAGAGGGGTGGTAATCACCTCTCGGATGTTATGGATGCTGTGTGATTTTTCACACTTGGAAAAAAACAGGGCTCTCTCGTTTTTCCTCTTCTCTCTACTATTTTCTTTTTCTTGGAAGCCAAACAACCTCTGAGGATGATTTCCCGGAGGATGAGAAGCTAAACCTTCGGTTTCTTGGAGTGAAGGAAGCTAGGTGAAAAGTCCAGAGGCAAAGGTGGAAAACTCTCGTGCCTTAAATACCGGTAGTTGGAGTTCATTAATGGCTTTCCAATCCAAAGTTTTGCTTTAACTCCCTTAGAATCACTTTGAATGGCCAATACATGGTAAGCTTCAGGTCTCTATGGATGCTTATTGCTAGATCCATATCAGTCCATTAGTTATCATGTACGAGCCATTGGAAAGTGGCTCCAGGTGAAGACCCATAGTGTTTAAAGCCATTAATGGACCTTGACTACCATTTCTATTGACTTTTTATGGATTAAATTTTCATTGTTAAACCTATACCGGTTCGGGAAATAACTATAGGTTAAATCCCCAATGCGAGGAGAAAAATCCGGAATTTTCCACTTTGCATTCCGAACTTAATCCTAGCAACCCTTAGCTCCGGGAGACTTTCTTTCTTCCATTTTTACTTAGTTATATGTTAGTTTAGTTTCAAATACCACTTTCAAAATGAATTTTATTTTCTTTTAAACTTTAAGTTTTTGACAAAGGAAATCATCAGATTCAATTTCTAATCTTGAGTCTATCACTGGTAGAGTGAAAACCCATCCCAGAGTTCGACCCTAGAACTGCTATACTATAGTAGCTTTGCTACGCCAGTATGAGGTCATAGGTTTTATAAATGTTTTTGATTAAAAGACCCGACTGGGTCCGCGCGAATCAGTAACCTGTAGACAAATATAAGAAAATAGAAAACCTTTAAATTATACATGCAACAACTAATGAATATAATTGAAACTATAATCGTCGTAAAAATTAATTTAGGCCATTAAGGTTTGCTCACCACCCTAAACTTCCTATTTAATGGTTTGTTCTCGAACAATAAGCAAAATCAACTTCTTGCATACCTTGTCTTCTACATTAAGTAATACCAATATTGACATCAATGAAAATGTAATTTAACCATGGAATTACTATAAATGAAGATAAGATAAAACATAGACTTGAATTATTTGGAGTGAGAAATTAGGTTTATATCCTAGAGATTAAGTTCCTAGTTAATTGACAAGAAACATATTTATTTCCTAGCATAAATTTCTCAAGAAATAAAATTTCTACTACTCCATAAACCAAACACCAAATAGATGTTGTAAATTCCTATTGCAACCTAGAACCAACCAATCATTATTCCCTTTTCTTTTGTAGCATTTCCTACATGTTTCTTTTTCCCATTTTCTTGGTGGTTTTAAAATAAATATAAAAGTATAATTGTATATAGATATGCTAATTGATAACGAAGAGTATATTATATTATCTAAACAAAATTTTAAATATTAAACAAATTATCAAGAACAAAAAGTTCAAAACTAATTAATGATACTAGACGTCTAGTATAATTATTTTTTTACTAGATAAATTTTTATTTTTATTTTTATAAGAATGTAACTTATATTTTTGTTTTATTATATGTTAAAAAATAATTTAATTTAATTATAATTTATTTTATGTGTAGTTGGTTAGGGTTCTCTATATCTTTACCATATTTGTTAGTTATTTGAGTGTATATATAATCTAGCAACACTATAATTTATTGTTAGAGTACTTTAATTATTTTAGAAGATTTAATAAATAAATAGAAACAAGATCTCAAAACATAGCGATATAAAAAAACAATAAAAATAATTACTAAAATTTATTTCACAAAGCATGATAGATTGCAAATACTAATAATACATGTAAAAAAAGGAAAACTAAAATGAATGAGAAAAAAATGGACTTACATCATTTACATTATTGATTATTCCTACAGCTTCCCAAAAAAAAAAAAAATGAATTTATGTGGTTACTTTCAAAGAATCTAGTATAAAAAAAATTAAGAAAATCATGTTTAAATATCATAATCTAAAGATCTCCAAAGCCTCCATCATAATCCTTCCAAAAAAAAAACAATAAATAAATAAATAAATAAAATCAACCGAGCACCTCTTTTTTGCTTGCCAAAAACCTTCCACTTTTTTGCTAAAACCTAGAAACCAATGTTTAAAAATATAACATTTTAATGACTATATTCAAATGCCTAAACAAAATAATGAAAAATAGTTACTTAATTTATTATTAATTTATTAGAGAGATTATATTGTTTTTCCTTTATAAATTAGAAAAATTTGAGGGTAATCAATTTAATGATTCACTATTGAAATTAATTATGACATTTAATAATGAAAATTTTAAGAATACTACATTTACATAGATATTATTAAATTTTCTAATATAAAAGAATACTACATATTCTTTATTAAAGCATAATGTTTTTTAATTTGTTATAAAAAATAATGATTAGTTTGTCCTATCATCCATTATAGCTAGATTCTATTATTAAAATCTAAATATAAATTAACCATTAACCATCCAAATCAATAAACAATAGAAGACCCAAAAAATTTTAAATTGAGAAAACTAAATATCATGCTATGAATCTGCAGAGAAAAGTCATTCACAAAACAACCACTTTTCCATCAAAGCACTCCACTTTGAATCAAAAACAGGGATCATTGTCCTCAGTATCCCATTTCACCAAAGCCTTGAATACCATCCTCTTCTAAAATATAAACAAAGCCAAATCCACACACACCCAAACAAACATTAAACTCAAATAAAATCCCAAGATATTCAAAGCCTCAAATTTTATTTTTAAAAAACAAAATTTCTACAAATCTAATTGGGTCATCCACTTCCCGTAACCAAAAATAGGCCTACAAAAATACAAAACTACTACAATACTTTTATCTTGGACAGACAAATGAAACCCAAATATTCTGATACAACAAAGACACTCCCACCACCAATATGCACAACCAAGGTTTCCCTTTCTTCCCCATTTCCATCCATCGAGCTTTCCTACACCACTTTGAACACAAACCAAAAACTCAATCTTTCCAATAGAAATACGAAGATTCTAGTAGCAAAGTAACATATCAGAAACTGTAATAAACAAAACTAAGTTCAAGGTTTGAAAATACATGAACCAAATCCTTTTTCTTTTTATTTATTATTGTTTACCTCATGCAAAAGTTACCTAATACAATGACCTAAAATGCAGGTGAAATGTTTTTGGGTGTCTCTAGTGAAACACTCTTAATAATCGCCAGTATGATTGCCAATTGGTAGTTAGCCAAGAAGGTCGTCGGTTGATAGTTGGTGGTTTCTAATGAGTTTCCTAATGGTTGAAGGTTGCAGATTATGGATGGTTTTGGGTTTAGCTTTCCTATACAAGTTAGGTTTTTTAGATGAGGCGGGGTGTTTAGCGTGTTTAGGATGTTTAAGAAATAACGGTTTATATATATAATATAGGAGATAATGACGCTTGTTATAACTACCATAATATCCAGCCTAACAATGACGCTTAGAGAAAACGCCATCTTTTTAAAACATCCTTACATAAAACACTACTAAGGTTGTTCATAATATCCAACCCAACAATGACACTTAAAAAAAAACGTCATCTTTATTTAAAGCACTAATATTGATGGAATTTTTTCAAGCGCCAACTTGAATATTCAAAAAATGTCAGCACCATTATTGATTGAATTCCTTAACACTTTTAAAAAGCATCATACAATTAAATGTCATTATTTATAATTTTTGTAGTAGTGATCAGATTCCAACAAGCAACGAGTGGCCTCACTATCCACTTCCAAGCAAGCTAATAATATTTAGATATCAACATGAAATGTAGAAGAACAATAAAAATCCAAATGAAAAAAATAAATTCATTGCATTCATACCTAGAAGACTTCTTCTCAAGCAAGGTTTTACTGAGCTTCGAATGTCTTGTGCCCTCTCCCAAAAACCAATGAAACTAGTCAACCAATTAAACCATCCTCCTCTACTCTTCTGCTATTCTCCTCTTTTTACTTCTTTTTTTTAAGGTTTCTTTCTCTTTTTAGGACTTTCTATGTCCCTTCTGAAATCCAAGCCTACTCATTTCCCCATGTAATTTTTTTCCCACCAAGACTTCTTTCATTTCCTTGATGTCCTAGCATGTCTTTTCTTTATTTTTTAGAATTTTTTTTTCTATGCTCCTTCGTTACTTTTCCAATTTCTCATGCAGCCTCTCTTGGACTGCCACTGGAGTTTAAGGGCTATTGACAAGCCTTATAAGTGGAAATGGCTGACCTGATGCACATGAAATAAAACATCAAAGACGGTCATGCATGGCATAAGTTGCATGCATGTGTATGGGACTTATGTTTGGGCATGAATGTTTGTTTTGGTGTTTTTGAACGATTAGTCATGCCCTTATTGTCTCCAACACTCTTTTTTTTTTCAAATAAATCAGCAAACAAAATTGAAAACAATAAACAAATAAATAAAGTGTTTTAGAAAAAAATGACAGTAAAATAATAATAATAATAATAATAATAAAACATAATTGTAATAATCGGGTATTTTTAGGCCACGTTGGAATTTAAAGTTTGAAAATTCTTTTATTTGGTGACGGTTGAAAAGTTAAAAAGAAAAAATAAAGGCAATTGGAGAACAAGTGTCAAATTTTGAATTGACGAAATTCAAAGGATTTTAGTGGTCAACCAAGGGAGTTGAATTTTTGTGTCATGTTAGCTTTTTAGTAGGAAATTCCTTAAGATTGTAGAAATCAAAATTTTTCAAAAAATAAAAAACGGAAACAAAAACAAAATAAAATAATTAAAAATTAAATTAATTAATAATAAATTATAGAAAAATAAAATAATTGTGTTGGTGTTTGATAATATACTTAGTGTAGTGTAGTTATAAAAAAAAAATGAATTAAGGTGATAAATTGAATTGTGAAAGGAAATAAAAGAAAAATAAAATACATAATAATATAAGATAAATATTAATAAGTAGTTGCACGTGCACCACTTTGTGTTCTCTAATGGGTTAAATGAAAAAGAATTACAAGGAAAAGAAATGAGGAAAAAAAAACAGCGAGGCAAGGGGCGTCGTAGGCTCTGTAAGTGGGAAAATGATAATAATAATAATAATAATAATAATAATTGTGTTTGGTTATTAAAATTATTGAGATTGTTAAGAATAAATAAAATTATGGTATACATTGTGTTTTTATTGATATTTGGAATAGTGAGATTTTTTTTTTGTTATTATGGATAATGATATGTAATTTCATTGCATTTCATATGCATCATAGTTGTGTGAAGGAAAATAAAAATTGTTGAAAGGTCACATGAAATGGAAAAAGAATAAAAAAAAAAAAAAACAAAATGATGATGAAAATTAAAAGCTCGTGAGTGGCGAATTAAGAAAGGAGTGAGATCCCTAAGGTAAAAGGCCCAAAAATTTTCCCTGGGAAAACTTCGAATAGGGAGTGTATTTGGGTATGAATATGTATCATTTAGTGAAAGCCCAAGAACGATAGTGCATTATATAACTACATGTCACATTCCCATATGCATTTATTTAATTGTTGAGAATTGTTGAAGTGTTATAACTAAGACAAATAAAATGTTAGGGTTGTTTGTTTGATGGTTGAATGTTTATTTATGTTTATCTTTGAGCCTTAGTAATACAAATTAACCCCCCTTAGGTGCAAGACACCCTATTGAGTATTGTGGAAATGTCCACCTTGTAGAGCATTTTGTCCTCTTAGCACATGTAATGCTAGTTTCTATCATGTGTTTCCCTTACCTTGTGATCGGTGCTTAGTAACCTATTGACACTCATACAACTTCTTTTTCTAAGCCATCTTTGGGGACCCTTTTGTGAAGGGTCTCATTAGAACTCTCATTATGAACTTGGCTACTCTTCACGCCTAGTTTAGGCCCATTAGGCACACTTGGCCCATTTGGACATACTTAGACCTACTTAGGCACACCTAGGCATCTTTTACGCAAACTCACTTAGTCACACTTCAAATCGTTCCAATCCACTTGGTTACACTTTAACTTAGTCCACTTGGTTGCATTGTAGGTGCACTTCAAATTAGTTAATTTAGATACATATTCATTTTAACTTGAATTTTGGTAAGGTAATTTTTATTTTATTTATTTATTTATTATTATTATTATTTGTTTATTTACTTTATGTTTTTATTTTTTATTTTATTTTCATTTCTTTTTTTCAAATGTTTATTTTATTTTATTTTATTTACTTTAAAACAAATGGAGAGGCAAGGAAAATGAGGGGTTACATGGGAACTAGGAATGCATGGAAAAGAAGGATTTTTTGGAAAAACAAAAGGTGAAGAAAATGAGGCTGAGAAAAGGAGTGCAGGGGTAGTTTTCAAGGAGTTTTGCATGGAAAAAGCACAGAAGGGAGGTGAACGAGAGGCTTGGAAAAAGGTCTTTTTTTTTTTTTTTTTTTTGGGAGGAGGTGAGAAGGTAAAAGGGTGGTGAGATAGGCAGCCCGGAAAAAAAAAAAAAAAAAAAAAAAAAAAAAAAAAAAGATGCAATTCGGGTTTTTGGAAAAGAAAAAAAATGGAAGTCAGAATGGAGAGAGAACAGTCCGCAATTTAGAGAGTAGGAACAAGGGCTCGGTTCTGAAAGACCCAACTGGGCATGACATTTCTCTCAGATACGAACTCGAGGCTGTAGGGCAAAAAAGAGAAAATGAAGAAGTATTTCAGAAACACTTACAGAGGCAACTCGAGCGTCCCACACGCCGACCCAAACTAATTAGTAAACATCTGGATTGGATCCATCACCTTCTCGGCACTCACTTAGGTTAACCTCTACATGTGGTAGCTCTCCAATCAATTCAAGTACTCTTTTGATTTCTGTGTGGTTGCTGAGAAAATAAGGCAACTGATAAATGAGTTTTGAAAAATTTTGTGTCTATTGAATCTTTGTTTCTCAAACTATGGAAAATTCTATCTCAAGTATGAATTGATTGGCCGAGTGGAATATTTTGTTATCTTGGATGTGAAATTATGGATTGCCTATTTTTTGGGGTTCCAAGTGGAGTCTAGAGTTTCTCTTTCTACACGTGTGTAGACCCTCATTTTGGTCTAAGTCTTTTGGTTATATTTTTGGAGCATATTTTCACCACCCCAGGAAGAATTGGCAACTTGTTGTAGGAACAAGTGGGGGCCGACTTCTTCAAGTGAGCTGCTGTATGGACGTGGTGGTTGAGACGTGACTTGCCATGGTGGTAGCAGGAAGCAGGTAGAGACTTGCAAGAGGGGAGAAATGGAGAGCGGGTGAAGGCTGGAAGTGGAGGTCTTCATTTTTGGGGGGAAGAAAGGGTAGCTAGGAAAAGACGAGAGGGAAGCTGGGAGAGATTTTTTTTTTGGGAGAAAAATTTGGAGAGTTTGGTTAAAGAAGGAGGGAGCAGAGTGGGTAGCCAGGAAACTCTTGGCTTGAGGGGAGCATTCCAGGTATGATTACTTAGCCACTCGTTTGCTTTGAGCGATCTATTTTTTGTATGCATGCTCTGTTTTGGTTTTATTTTGGGTGTTTTTTTTTATCTCTCTTGTCAATGCCTGATGCTTTGTTCCTTCCCTGAACTTGATGTATCAAAATCATGTTTTTTTGCTTCCTTTCTATGCCACATGTATCCAATCTATTGATTGTTATGAAATGGAGCTGAGTTCAATTGTATTATTTCCGTTTCTATATGCTTTGTTTCTTTTCTTCATTTCCTCCTCTGTTTCCTGTATTTTTTTGGAATTTTGTCATCATGTTTAGGTTGGTCGTGTTTGTTTCTGATAAAGTTCCTGAAATGGTTATTAGGGCCTGGAAGCGTGGAAGTTTTAGGTATTGTTCATATCAGCAAAGAGGGCCTGCGAAGGCTGCCACCCATGCTCTTGGCAATGGAAATCTCTAGTTCGTCACTCAACCTGCTGCCCAGATATTTGTCATCTGCTCATATGCATGGGAACCATGCATACCAGGCCGATCTCCATGCCCCCATGCATACCATTATTTCTTCAATACCCAGTAACCCATTTCATCTTTCATTCATCATACCTTCCATCTAACCACACCATCAAACCCACTTCTCACTCTAAATCTTCACCCATACCCATTATACTCATTTCCCTAATATCTGTAAACCCATTTCTTTCACCCATCCATCACGCTCATCACCTCCAATTACCCGTTCTACCCTTCCTTCCTCACCCATTCTGTTTTCCATCCTCCCACGTGCATGGAGCTTTATGCACATGGTCATCTCCACCTTTCCATTCCTCATATACTTCAAACCCAAACCTAAAAACCCGTTTATCTCTCTACACCGCATACCCATTTTCAAAATATCCATTAAACCCATTCTCCTTCACCTTTGCATGGCCATGCATAGCCACACAAGACGTTTCTATTAAGCCATTCCACAACCTCTCACCGTCTCTCTCTCTGCATTTGTGGCTTGTGTGGTTGGTTTTCTGCTAAACCCAGAGCGACCCATTTCAGTTTTCTTCCCATTTAAGAAAAAAAAAATCTATAAAGAAAGCTATTAATAGTTGTTTTTAGAAATGGATTTGTGGTGCTCTCTGGTAGTACATGGAGTGGGTTGTGAGTGTTAGCAGTACGTGGAATGATTTTGGTTGGGATAATCTTCTTGTATGGCATACATGGACATTTGGTGGAGCCACAGACGAAAAGCGCATGCTTACAGGCACGTTGCATGGGTGGTATTTCTTTTCTCTTGTTTGCTTTGGCCTGCCATGATGTTCCAAGCCTATGAATGTTACTTGAAAGCCTTTCTCCACCTTGGGCCCACCACTAAGTGTGGTCATTTTGGCACCCGTTTAGACTTTTTTTGTTTGTCAATATTTTAATAACTTTTCCTAACTCCATTCTCTTTCAAATACCTTTCATAATTCCACTTATCAAATAATATCAAAACTTTATTTTAAAATAGTCTTTCTTAGTTCCAATTCTCAAATAATTTCAAATTTTCCATTTTTGAATATTTTTCTAAAATTCAATTTTTCACATTTATTTATTTAATCATCATTATTTGCATTATTGTTATTATTATTATATTTATTATTTATTTTTCAAATTCCATCTTTAAATAATTCTTCAAAATTTCGACTTCCAAATTCAATTCCTCATTCCCGAAATTCCAATTTTCCAATTTTCGAATTTAATTTCCAATTTCCAAAATTTCAATTTTCACATTTATTTATTTATTTAATCATTATTATATTCGTTATTATTATTTTATTTATTTATTTATTTATTTATTTTAAATTCCATCTTCAAATAATTCTTCAAAATTCCAATTTTCAAAACATTTTTGTGACTCCAATTTTCAAATAAATTTCAAAAATTCAGTTTTCTCTTGAACAGTTTTAATTCCACTCTAGTTCTCAAATAATCTTCTTTTTCTCTTGATTTTACATAAGCACGAAGATAATTTTCATAATTCCAAAATAATGGAATTTGTGAGATTAATTCATGCAAGATTGATTGGGTTTTGGTGGGACCCAATATATGTGATTTTCTTATTGATTAATTGATTACTATGCTTGATTGGCTTGCCTCACTCTGTGACATGCATGCGATTATTCTGTATTTGTGCAATAACCTTGTCTCTTATGATAGCGCTCAGCTTGTGACTAAGGTACGCCTCGTACTCGATTGTGCTTATTGATTTATTTGTTATCATGTGTGTCTTGCTTTCACACATTTGATCACTGTTCGGTATCCATGTTTAATCAATCAATTGTCATACTTGCCTCACCTTATTAAGTAGAGACCCATTTTTAGGGACTTAGAGGGGTGCTACAGTCCTTACCATACCTTCCCGATAAATAACTTGACCCTCGAGCCCCGACTCGATTTTTCATAGACCTGTTTTCCAAATAAAGAGTTACACTTAGGGTTTTTCTTTCTTATTTTGAGTACCCTTTAAAAATAAAACAAAAATAAGTGGCAACTCCAAGTCTTTTTCGAAAAATCAGTTTTTCACCAAATAAATAAAAAAACGAGTTGCACCATCGAGTAGGAATGCATCGAGCAGAAAATACGGGGTCCACAACGTGCTATTCTTTTTGAATTATCATAGGTTAAAATATTATTTGTTTGCTAATAATATCGAATAGGTGGTTTTAGTCTCGTGTATGAGTGGTTGTGTATGATGCAAGTTCTATTGTAGGGTTGAAAAGTAAGGAGTGTGGAAATTGGATTGCTCATCGCCTCATTGGTGTTTCAAGGTTTGTTTTTTGGGGCTCATATTAATTAAGCATAGGTGAATGATAATAAGTGATGTATTCAACAAGAAGTCAATAACTTGTTGCTCTACATAACATTCGCATCCATTTTGTTTTTCTTGCCACTTAATGTGATTAAATACAACCTATTTTTTCATGTGATGATATCATTTTTGGTTTTGTTGGATTAAATCACTTGTCCCTTTTGATAATTTGGTGCGATGTTCCATTTTCTCAGTGACGTGTCTAAGTCATTTCTTATTACTTGTTATATGGTGTTTCAGTTATGTTAACAGCCTGGGTATTTTTATTTTTTTATTTTATTTTTAGTTTTATGTTAAGGTTGAAGCCTTCAAGGTTTACATTTTCTTTGATTTCAGAGTACGCTTTGTATTGGGTCTTTTTTTGGTCTTCTATTCTTTCTCCCTATTTCAATAAAATATCTTATTGATCATTAATTGGATTCTTGGAAATTAACACATTCATTTTGTGAAGTAAGCATGGGAAAGAAAAGAATGAGGAGCATTGTCATAACCAATATCATAGGATCTGTTTAGGATTTCATGAAATGCCACCATTTTAAATTTTTTTGTTGTCATCTGTCACAATGGCCATGATCTTTTGATAGTCCTACTTAAGTGACATGGAAAACTAATTGGCATTAATTTTGTGTAAATGTTTTTACATTCTCCATTCTTTTTTTTCAGGGGAAATTTTACTAGCCAAAAGAAGAAGCGGAAAAGGTCATGAAAAAGAATAAGAAATATGGGACGGTGGTGCTATTTTTGTACAAGGACTTTGTGCATGGGGTTTTTGAATTTTCTTTTGCTAAATGAAGCTCTCAATCTATGATTTCTCATGGGCTTTTCTTAGAGAATAGGGAACTGCATGCATTGAATGTCCAAATCTTCCTCAAGACGCATCGAACTGATTATGCATTGGAGCTTTAACTAACGCACCAAGAGATCTCCATCAAGGCTACATCCGTGGATTTTACACAGCAAGCTACCACTCAAAAAGCCCCTTTACACATAGATTTTTGCACCACTAGCAATGTTAGTGAGATTTTGTGAAAGGCATCCACACGTATTGATGAATTTGGAGGGCAACCATACCATGCAAAGAAGATGACAATAAGCTGCCACTTTGAGGATGTCTCGGGATTTTCTTTTAGAACATAAAACATATAAAGCATCATATTGGAAGAATTAAGAGCGTTCTAATAGCAGCCCCTCTTACACGTTGGAAGGTAAGTTCTCTTTTTAAATTCTTGTTTTAGTTTAGTTTAATTTGTTCTATTAGTTTGGTCCATTTATGATTTTTTTCATCATTAATTTAATTGATCCTTGGTGTTATAGTTCATGCTTTGATTTGGTTTGATCCCATTTTTTTAGTTTGAGTATTTCTTATATTTTTGGTAAATTGGCTTTTAGGTGATGCAGTTTTTATTTTGAAATTTGTTTTGATTTATCTTAATTCGTTTTAGTTAGTTTAGAATTTTTCATTATAGTGCATTGTACTTCTACACCTGTAAATTGGAATCTGACTACTTAGAAACCCTTTTAAATTTTTCTAACTATTCTATGACATTCTAGACTCCTTGAACTTGATTTTAGAATCTTTCTTAGGTCAAATATGGTTTTCCAATTAGGAGATATAAATTAATTTTTCAGAAGGTTTAGTTTTACTCTATTTTTGACACTCAGTCTTGTTTTGCAAAATTAAATTATTAAACGATCTCTTTAATTTCTTTGATCATTTTTCTTTTAACTCAAACTTCACAAATTTAATTTTTCATGTAAAAAATATTAATAAATAATTTCTTAAATAAAAGATATAATTCTTTTATTCTTGCACCCACTGCATGAGTGCTCTTCTAAAGTTGAGATATGTTTATTTATTTTTAAATATGTTATGAATGTGTTATCTCCTGAGATTATTGTTAATATAAAATAAACACATTAAGATAGTTGTGTGAATTTTCGTATGATTTTAGGACATCTATAGGTTAATTGTAAAAATAAATTGTTGAATACCTTTAAAAGATGCTTTTTTCTGGACCTATTATAATCATCATAAAATATGGTACTAAATGTGGGTTGGTTAATTAATTTGGTCACTTAGAAAATAAAGTATACATATAGGAAATGTTCTCTAAAAATTTTCTTGATAAAACTAAACTTCTAGGTATTGGTTTTAGATTTATTTTGTACAGTCTTCTATTCTAATCGTTTGCTGACTTTTTTTTCTGTGAAGTAACCCATTTGTGAATAAATTTGTTATTGATTGGAATATAATCAATTAATTTGGCCTATTGGATGTTTATCTAGACATGTTAAAGATGTTACAAAATTTTTATTTTGGTGAAATAACCTTTCTTGATATTTATTTGGAGTTTATTTTGTGAACCGATATTCTGCCTTTTTAATGATATTTCCTTGGCTTTTGATAATTTAGTCACTTTTGATCACACTTGTGAACTTTCCTTGACTTGAGACATGCTAAGTGTATATATATAGGTTTAGTTATTTTTTTATTTATTATTATTTAATCTTATCATTATTATTGGTAAATTAACCTCATTTTTATATAATCACTGACGCTTGCATCACAGGTACGTTCTCTATCTTCCCATTTTAAAGTTCCATGAATATGTATGTCACTAAGAACTATATCCTTGTTTGATATTGACTTTAGGTGCCTTGATGTTCATTTGGTTTCCTTTGATAAAATGCATGTTGAGTAATATAATACTTGAACTAACTTTGGTGTTTTATGATAGCATTTAATTTATAGATTTAGCTATGCATATTATCCTTTCTTTATGATAGTGGTTTGAATCCTTGTTTGGCATGTTAGAGTTAGTAGAGTTTTTGAAACCACTTTAACATATCTAGGTATTCGTAATCAACTGATTAATTGTTATATTTCCCTCAACTAAGCTAGTAGAGACCTTATTAGGGATTAGAGGGGTGCTACCTTTTTGGAGGTACCTTCCTGATAGTTAACCTAGTCCTCGGACCCAGACTCAGGCTTTTCACAGACAGTTTTTCCAAAAAAAAAATCAGAAGTCCTTTTAGGGGTTTTATTCTTACTTGTTTTCCCCTTTAAAAATAAATAAAAGTAAGTGGCGACTCCAACTTTTTATAAAAAACAGTTTTTTACTTTAATCAAAAGCGAGTCTCGTCAATTGAGTGGGAACGCATCATGCGAATATGTAGGGTCCACACACCTCTTCTTTCTTAAAACTTTTAGATTCAAATACAGCTCATAAGGATCAGCAGATAGAGTAGAAAGGGCTTCAAAATGCCCTAAGAGATTTTAGAGCAGCTTAGTGGATCTTAGTATAGTTGTTATGTTGGTTTCTTTTGGAATTTGTATTAACAAATTATTAAACTATGTATTTGTGATGGGACTTTATTTTCATTAGCTTACTCAAATTGTGAACTCTTATTTTAGACTTGGGTTAGAAACCTTAATGATGATTACTATCTCTTATTGCTTTTGAGTGTTGGTTTGTATATTGAGGAGTTGAAACTTTAGTTGAAGAAAGTTTTGTAGTGAATTATTTCTAGAAAAAAAATAAAAAATTCCAAGGTGTTTTGGTTGACTGCCAGCTTGGATTAGGAGAAACCCTTAAGGTCAAACCTTTGACCTGGGTCATGGGTCAAGTTCTTAGTTACTCAGAATTTGGGTTGTGACAGTGTGGTATGAGAGCTAAGGTTGCAGCAATACCTTGGGATCAGTGTTTGTGTGTTTATGATTTTCTATATGTAATTAGTTAATGAGTTGATTATTAGTTTATATATTTAATTGTTTATTCTTGGTGTTTGAAAAACTTGTTATGGTGCTTGTTGATGATAGTAAGATGTGTTATGGTGTTAATCATGTTGAATTATGTCTTATGATTGTATGAAAATGAAAGTTTTTCATAGTTATTAAAGTGGCTAAAATATTATATGTGAATTTACTTTGCTCACCTTAGAAGTTTTGTTATACTAGGGTTTGTTGGGATTTGAAATAGCGGGAAGGTCAAGAAGATGAAGGACTGAAAGAGATGAGGAATTAGAGTTAATAAGAGAGGAGCTCAAGGAAATTAGAAGAGAACTACAGGAGATTGCACAATTAATGAGAAATCAAAGTTCAAGGGGTCAAGGGATACCCAAGTTCAGGAGGATTCTGACCACTCCTAAAAGAGGAGCCACTCTACTAGGCCAATAATGAGCCAGATGGAGGTAATGAAGAGGTTCATAGTGATGCAACCTCCATCTCTTAATGGAGAACCAAATGTTGAAGCAACAGAACACTAGTTAAGGCGAATGAAGAGAATTTTAGTGGGCCTATACATACCCAAGAAGATGAGGGTTAGCCTTATAGCATACATGTTGGTGGACAAAGCAGGTATTTGGTGGGAATCAATGAAAAAGGCGTATGAAACCGATGTGGTGACTTGGGAGGAATTTGAAAGGCTCTTTCTGGATAAATATTTTGAAGAGATGGCTCAGCATGCCAAGAGAATGGAATTTGAACACCTCATCCAAGGGACTATGACAGTGTTGGAATATGAATCCCATTTTTCTGAATTGTCTAGATTTGCTATAGGGATGATTAGTGAAAAATGAGAAAAGACAAGAAGATTCCAATAGGGGTTGAGACCTGTTATCATAAATAGAGTGGTTCCTTTGGCTATAAGTGACTACTTTAAGTTGGTTAAAAGAACCTTGTTAGTTGAGCAAGACATAGATGACACCAATCAAATCCAGGAACAAAGAGAAGATAGGAAGGAGAAACAAAAAGTAGGGGAAATTTCCCATATGAGACCTCAAAATCAACAACAGATACAGTGAGCCCAATAGTATGAAAGGCATTCTTCGTTCTATGTTGGAGGTGAGCAGGGTGCTCAGAGTGCAACCACTACTAAAGTATGTTATGGTTACGAAGCAAGAGATCATTTGTAGAGGGCTTGCTTAATAAGGAGCGCACCATAAGCTTAATTTTGGCCTCAATGAGGCCCCTAATAGCAAACAACTTTACCATTTCAACCTCCTTAGTTTCAATTACCTTACTATTAGACACCCTAATTACCCTCGGCAGTGTAGGGAGCTCGGACAGCTACTATCAGTAGTCAGACTAGATCCTCGTAAAGGTTGGGTGCTAGAGGTAAGAGGAGACAGGCAACAGCTAGGGTTTTCGCCCTGACCATAACATAACCAAATTATAACACCCTTTTAATGGAAGGTATGATTTTGGTCATAGTACTTAGGTACATGTTTAGTTTGATATTGATGCAACTCATTCTTTTATTTCTGCGTCCTATGCTAATGTGTTAGGGTTGAAAACAGAAATGGTAGAAAACCTATTACTTATCAAGTCCCTTATGGGCATGAATTCTAGAGTTTATAGGGCACATAAGGTGGATTTAAGGATTTTGGATATGAGTGGATACAATGTTATCTTGGAAATGGATTGGTTAGCAGTGTATAGAATGCTTATTGATTGTTATTGCAGCAGGATAATATTCTACTTGTTGGATGCATTTGAGATTTATTTTGTTGACGAAAATTGTGTTAGTTTGTATTTTTTGCAATCCTATCCGTGCTACTAGTATGTATTGAGGAAGACATCAATAAATTTCCTAACTTGCCTTCGTAGTAAGGAAAGAGCCCAGAAGAACATTACAGAAATTACAGTAGTGAGGAAGTTTCAGGATGTATTTCCAAATGAGTTACCAAGTTTACCACGACATAAAGAGTTTGATTTCTCTATTGAAGTATATCCAAGAATGGATCCTATTTCCATAGCCCTCGATAAGATGGCCCTTTTTGAGTTGAAGGAGTTGAAAACCCAATTGGAAGAATTGTTGGGTAAGGTTTTATTCGTCCAAGTACATCGCCATGGGGAGCCTCGGTATTGTTTGTGAATAAAAAAGATGGCACGTTGAGGTTGTGTATTGACTACAAGAAGTTGAATAGGGTTACTATGAAGAATAAGTATCATCTTCAAATGATAAATGATTTGTTTGATCAGTTGAAGGGTGCAAAGTATTTTTGTAAGATTGACTTAAGAATTGGGTATCATCAATTGAGGATTAGAGAAGAAGATGTTCCTAAGACCGCTTTTAGAATGAGATATGGGCATTAAGAATTTTTAGTCATGCCTTTTGGGCTAACTAATGTCTCTATTGCTTTTATGGATTTAATGAACAGAATATTTCATGCTTACTTAGATCAATTTGTGATTGTCTTTGTGGATGAGATCTTGATTTATTCAAGGAGTTTAGAGGAGCATAAGTAGCACTTGGTGACCATCCTTAGAACCTTAAGAAGACACCAGTTATATGGGAAGTTGGACAAAAGTGAGTTTTGGCTTACTAAAGTGAATTTCTTAGGCCATATGGTTTCTGAGGTAGGAATAACAATGGACCATTCCAAGGTGGAAGCCGTGTAGGAATGGCAAAGGCCTACAAATGTATTTCTCTAGAATTACAGCACTGATGACTCAGTTGACTAGAAAATGAGTGAAATTTGAATGGAATGAAGAGTGTAAAAATGTTTTCTAGGAGTTGAAGCAAAAATTGACCATTGCCCCGATACTAACTACTCCCATAAGTGAAGAGTTGTTTATGATTTATTGTGATGCTTCTATAGTTGGGCAAAAATGTGTTCTAATGCAGCAAGGCAAGGTGATAACTTATGCTTCAATACAATTAAAGTCACATGAACGGAACCATCCACCACATGATTTGGAGCTTGCAACAGTGGAGTTTGCCCTTAAAACTTGGAGACACTGTTGATACGGAGAGAAGTTTGAGGTGTACTCTGATCATAAGAATTTGAAATACATTTTCACTCAAAAAGATTTGAATTCTAGGCAGAGGAGATGGATGGAGACATTGGAAGATTATGATTTTGCTCTTCACTACCATTTTGGGAAGACAGATGTTGTACCAAATACCCTGAGTAAGAAGAACTATGGCCGATTATCTAGCTTATGGTTGAGAGAGTTCGAGATGTATGTAGTTATTGAGGATTTTGAGCTATGTTTTGGTTGGGAAGGACAAGGTCCATGTTTGTACAATATATCGGCTAGACCAATGGTTATCTAGAGAATAGTGGAAGCCCAAGTTCATGATGATTTTTTAGAAAAGGTTAAGGCCCAGTTGATAGAAAGTAAAGTAGATGATAATTGGTCTATGCATGTAGATGGGACCATGAGATTTAAAGGAAGATTGTGTGTTCCAAGGGATGTGGAGTTGAGGAATGAACTTCTAATAGATGCTCATAGAGCAAAAAGTATACCATCCACTATGGGAGTATAAAAATGTATCAAGACTTAAAGAGACAATTTTGGTGGAGTAAGATAAAGAGAGACATTGCTCAATATGTAGCCAATTGTCAAATTTGTCAACAAATGAAAGTTGAGCATCAAAAGCTTGCAGGGTTGTTGCAACCTTTACCTATACCTAAGTGGAAGTGGGATCATGTCACTGTGGACTTCGTGATAGGGTTGCCAAGAATTAGAAGTAGGAAAAATAGAGTTTGGGTGATTGTGGACCACCTTACTAAGCTCATTTTTTGGTCATGAAGACTATTGACTCCATGAACTCTCTAGCTAAGTTGTACAGATAGGAGATTGTGAGGTTACAAGGATACCATTGTCTATACAAGACCCTAAGTTTACTTCCCAGTTTTGGTAAAGTTTACAAAAAGTCATAGACACCTAGTTGAATTTTAGCACAATATTTCACCCTCAAACAGATAGTCAGTCAAAAAGAGTAATCCAAATTTTAGAAGACATGTTGAGAGCTTATGTCATAGAATTTAGAGGGAATTGGCAAATTATTTACCTTAGGCAGAGTTTGCTTATAACAATAGTTACCAATTTAGCACTAGCATGGTGCCTTATGAGGCACTTTATGGGAGACTTTGGAGATCACCTTTATGTTGGACAAAATTAGGTAAGAGTTGTTTGTTGGGACCTGAGATTGTCTAAGAGACTATAGAAAATATACAACTCATCAAGAAAAAACTTTAAACTGCTCAAGATAGACAGAAAAGTTATGCAGACCAAAGAAGAAGGCCCTTGGAGTTTGAGAAAGGGGTTTAGGTTTTTGTAAAGGCGTCTCCTCAAAGAAGCATATTTCGGTTTGGAGGAGAAAGTTAGCCCCTAGATTTATGCGACCATTTCAGGTTTATAAGAGAGTTGGCCCAGTAGCATACAAGTTAATAATGCCTCAACAGCTATCTCACATACATGATGTCTTCCATGTATCAATGCTAAAGAAGTGTACTGTAGATCCAACTTGGGTAGTTCACTTGCAAGATGTGCAGATTAATGAAGATACGTCTTATTTAAACAAACCCTTGCAAATTCTGGAAGTTAAGGAGTATAGGTTTAGGAACAAGGTGATCATCGCAGTCAAAGTGTAGTAGCAACACCATGGGATAAAAGAAGCCACTTGGGAACCTAAGGAAGAAATGAGGAAACATTATCCACAACTTTTCTATAATTTTTTAGATAAGTTCATTTAAATTTTAGGACAAAATTTCTTTTAAGGGATAAGGATATAATAATTGGGTATTTTTAGGCCACATCGGAATTTCAAGGTTGAAAATTCTTCTATTTGGTGATGATTGAACAGTCAAAAAAAGGCAATTGAAAAACACTTGTCAAATTTGGATTGACGAAATTCAAAGGATTTTAGTGGTTAATCAAGAGAGTTGAATTTTGTGTCATGTCAGCTTTTTAGTAAGAAATACCTTGGGATTGTCGAAATCGAAGTTTTCCAAAAAACAAAAAACGAAAACGAAAATAAAATAAAATAATTAAAAATTAAAATTAATTAAATAATAATAAATTATAGAAAAATAAAATAATTGTGTTAGTGTTTGATAATGTATTTAGTGTAGTGTGGTTATAAAAAAAATGAATTAAGGTGATAAATTAAATTGAGAAAGGAAATAAAAGAGATATATATATATATATATATATATATATATATAAATAAGTGGTTGCACGTGCACCACTTTGTGTTCTTTGGTGGGTTAAAAGAAAAATAATTAGAAAGAGAAGAAATGAGGAAAAATGAATAGAGAAGTGGGGGGTGTCGTAGGCTTTATAAGTGGGAGAACACTACTGCTATTTGACCGGTCATTGCAAAGGCCAAACTATGTTCGTTTCACATGAAATTTTATGAGAACATTCTACTCGACACAAGTAACATTTGTGTAGTGTCAAATTTCATTTTTAATAGTCGGATTGTTAGATCTGTAGTAGGATAGTTTAAGCCTAAAACTTTTATTTAATGCTTTTTTCTTGAAAAAAAAAAATTATCTGTCTTGTTGTTGGGAATTAAATAGGCAATATTTGTGATATGAGAAATATTATTGAGTGATTTACAGAATTTTCTTTAGAATTTTTGTAATGATGAGATTATTTAATTATGAAAAAATAATTGTGTTTGGTTATTAAAATTATTGGGATTGTTGAGAATAAATAAATTATGTTATAAATTGTGCTTATTGATATTTGAATTATTGGGAAATTATTTGGATGTTTTGGTGATTTAAATGTAAAACAAATAATAATAATAATAATAATAATAATAATTGTGTTTGGTTATTAAAATTATTGAGATTGTTAAGAATAAATAAAATTAAGGTATAAATTGTGTTTTTTATTGATATTTAGAATAGTAGGAATTTTCTTTGATATTGTGGATGATGATATGTAATTTTATTGCATTTCATATGCATCATGATTGTGTATAGGAAAATAAAAATTGTTGAAATGTTGCATGAAATGGAGACAAAAAAAAAAAAAAAAAAAAAAAAAAAAAAAAAAAAAAAAAAAAAAACAATAACAACAAAATGATGATGAAAAGTAAAGACCCATGAGAGGTGAATTAAAAAGGGAGTGGGATCCTTAGGATGAAACACCCAAAAATTTACCCTAAGAAGACTCCGAATAGGGAATGTATTTAGGTATGGATGTGTATCTTTTAGTAAAAGCCCAAGAACGACAGCGCATTGTATGACTATGTGTCATATTCCCACATGCATTTTATTTAATTGTTGAGAATTGCTGAAGTGTTATAATTAGAACAAATAAAATGTTACTATTGTTTATTTCATGTTTGAATGTTTATTTGTGTATATCTTTGAACCTTAGTAATACAAATTAAACTACCTTGGGTGTAAGGCACCCTACTGAGCAATATGGAAATGTTCACCTCTTCTTTCTTAAAACTTTTATATGTAGATATAGCTCCTAAGGATCAAGAGATAGAGCAAGGAGGGCTTCAGAATGCCCTAAGAGATTTTGAAACAACTTAGTTGATCTTAGTATAGTTGTGCTGGTTTATTTTGGAATTTGTACTAACAGATTGTTATACTATGTATTTGTAATGAGACTCTATTTTGATTAACTTGCTCAAATTATGAACTCTTATTTTAGACTTGGGTTAGAGACCTTAATGATGATTACTATCTCTTGTTGCTCTTGAGTATTGGTTTGTATATTGAGGAGTTGGAACTTTAGTTGGAGGAAGTTTTGTGGTGAATTATTTCTAGATAAAAAAAATCTATGTGTTTTGATTGATTGCCAACTTAGACTAGGAGAAACCCTTAGAGTCAAACATTTGACCTAGAGTCATGGGTCAAGTTCTGGGTTGCCCGAAATTTGGGTCGTGACAATAATAGTACAAACAATAATAATAATAGTAATAATGACAATAACAATAATAATAGAAGCAATAATACAAAAAAAAAAAAAAAAAAAACAATCCTTAGGGTGATAATAACAAAAATAAACAATGATTAAAAAAAGTAAATAAGAAAACAAATAAATAAATAAACATAAGTATGTGACACATTCATAAAGAAATCATGCAAGCTACATAAGCCATGCAAGCCATGTAAGCAACATCAACCATGCAAATGACTTAGGAGTGCTGGCACAAGCTTAAGTAGACTAAGTGCACCTAGATAGGTCAAGTGTGCCTAATGTGCCTAAATATGTCTAAGCAAGCTATCATAAAAGTGTACCTAGTATCCAAAATAGCTCAAAGAGGTAAGCTATATGAGTAACAAATGGGCTCCAAGAACAACTGTGGAGTACTTAATCAGGGTATGTGCCAAAGGGACAAAATGAAGTCTATAATAATATCATATAGTACTAGAGTGCCGTTGTTTCTCTTTAGTGGAATGTTAACTCAACTTCGAAATTGGATTATAATGGAGTCAATATTTTTTATGGCTCCTAGTCATCTTTACTTTAGCTCACTATTTTTATTTTTATTTTTTAGCGCAAAGATTTAAGTGAACATGGGTTTAACTAATCATATATGTGCATAAGGGCATTTTGGTGAAAATGGAAGGTTATATAAAAATTGATGATTATTTATTTGGGATTTTGTAGATAGGTTAATTAATTAATTGGAACTCATTGATGTTAATTAATTAACTATGATCTAATAGATTATATTAAGTGACCTAAGCCCATGGTGGGCCTTGTAAGGAACTCTGGACCTCTTCGTTCTCAAACCCTAGATCGAATAGGTACATGTAATTTACCCTGAGTCTCTAGATCCTATGCAACAAAAGCAAAAAAAATTGCATTTTTCATATTCTAGGATCTATATTGAAAGCATTAGAAAACTTTACCTCAGATTTGGATGTTCTCAAATCAATTCCACATGGTGAAAATGAAGCCTGAAGAGTCAAGAGTTTTTGTTCACCCAAGATCTTCCACCTAATGACTCAAACCACAATCTCGACACTCTAAAATGTGGGCTTTGAAAAGGTGAATGTCTTGACTCTCTCTCTCTATCTCTCTATCTCTCTAGAGGTGGAAGATGACTATCCAAAAAACCCTAGAAACCCTAATCCTAAGGGTATTTATAGGGTTTCCCTATTAAGCTTAAGTTACTTTAACCCACAAAGGCTTAGGTCACTTAATTTAGCCCAAAATGGGTCCTAATTGATTAATTAACCACAAATGGCCAACTAATTAATCAATTAACTCAATCTAGAGACCTTGTTCACTATCTCCTATGCAACCTTACATAATTACCAAAATACCCTTATGCACAATAGTGAACCTAGAGTCAATCCAACTCTCATAAAAGTCAATTCAACCCTCATAAACTATGACATCATGGTATGTGAGCTCAAAGCAAGGACCACTGGAACCTATAGGAATACTAGCTTCCTCATAATCCAATTTTGAAGTTAATTCAACATTACACTAAAAGGAATCAATTGCACTCCCATACACTATATAAATAACAACAAAATGAAACTCAAGTCCATGACCTATTATTCATTGCATGTAGGCTCCTTATAAACTAGTGTCCATAATTTAACAAAATAGTGTTATCACCTATTAAGATTATTTTTCCAATCCTTGAGTTACAAATCTTGCTTATTATGTGATTAATTGACATACTCTAGCTCCAAAGAGTACATATCAAATTTTCACTAAAGAAAATGTTATGGCCATAATCTTTTAGATCACATGTCCTTTCAATCACCTAAGGGGGTACATTATCTCAATCTCATAAGATATCATAATGCCTCTATCAATAGTGACCTAATCCATAAAAAAAATATGATCATCTTAGAGTTTCCCATAGATCAAAGTCTCTTATTAACTTTGGTACAAGTTCAATATCCTCTCAAGGTTGAAAGTCAATGTAATATAAAAGTTTGGTGAATCATGACAATTGATAATCTTACTTCGTGATTCAACGTAAGTCCTATCTACTATGCATTACATATATTAATGCACTCACCATGGAAAGACCATCCTAAAGGCCAAGATAAGTCATCCCTCAAATTAGAAGGTAGTACAATACAGTCTAAGATGGATTGCCCAAAACTATGAACCAACTGTGGACTACTCATCAATCTATAAGGAATTCATGATTTGGATCTTTTGTGCAATTCTTAATACACCCAAGTCATGTACAATGCAAGTGATGTAAAGTGTGAAGGGAAACCAAGAAACATAAATAAATGAATTCATAAATGAATCTCTATCTATTACATCATGTTATGCTTTCTAAAACTTAATCCCCAATAGGGCTAAGTTACTTAAGTCCACACAAGAGGCTATAGAAACCCTCTTAGGGTTTAAGGGTAGCATTCATTGATATATTCATTCTCTTCTATTTCAAAGAAAACCCTAGTCGCTTTTTCTCCATCAAGGTGCATATTCATTCTACACACATGTTAAGAATAAAAGAAAGAGTCATATAATGAAAGATTCTTGATCTTTTATATCCCTTCATCAAGTGGAGAAGGACCTTGGAACATCCAAAACCAAATGCATGTCTTTTAGCATTTGGATCTAATTTTTTTTGTTAAATGTACATGGTTTAATTGTGCTTAAACATTAGTAAACATTTTGATTTAGAGAACTTTAACCTAATTATGTTCCCTGTAAATGAAACTTAATTATATTTAAGTCCAAAAAAGTATTTTGATTGAGTACTTAATTATAGTTAAATCCAAGTTAATTCCTCATAGATGAAATTTAATCATAGTTAAATCCAGGTGACATTTTGATTTATAGAACTTAATTCTAATTAAATGGTTTATAAATAAACTTAGCTTTATTTAATTTCAGATAAATATTTTAATTAAGAATTTTATCTTAATTATGTTCTTTATAAATAAAACTTAATTATAGTGAAATCTAAGTTAACATTTTGAGTTAGAGAATTTGATTATAATTAACTTTTTTATAAATGAAACTTAAGTCATTTATAAAACATGTGTCTAGAATTCAACTTTTTGAAAAAAAAAAAAAAAGTCTTAATAATGGTGTTATATCATTTATAAAATAGCTAAATGAGAGTGATGACCGTGGACGAAAACATCGGAATATATCATCAACCCGATGCGATATACGGAACAATTTTTCCCTTAATTATCGTTGACAAATCGGCGATCTGCTCATATTACAGAGATTTTTCGGTAAAATAGCTTATTAAATTGGAGCATTATCGCCACGTCAGCAGTAGACGAGTTGTACCACAGTGGTGGTTCCTTATTAAATCCTTTAGCTTATACCTTTATGTATTTGATGTGGAACTACTTCTTAAGCAAAATCCTGGGTGTGTTATGCGACATGGGATGGCCGCAACCACTCCACTAAATTTCTTGTTAATTAAATAGAAAATAAATGTAAATTTATAAATAAATTATTCGGGTTGGCCCGATCCAACCCAAGCCTAACTCGATGTTTGAGCGGGCTTGAACAATCATTTTCAATATTAGGATCAGGCTTGGGTTAAGTTTTTTTAATTTGAATTCAATTTAGGTTGGACTGAGCCAAATCGATTTAATGTCTTTATATTATTTATAACGTATATTATCTCATATGATAATATATTTTTTTTAAAGAAATATATCAAATTATATTATATTATATATCTTTCATTTTTTTAAGAAAAATATATAACTTTATGTTTATTTATTTTTTGCTATCTTAAAATTTTATCCTATTTACTATTTAAATTTTTATATAAATAGATAGATTTAAAATATATATATATATATATATATATATATATATATATATATATATATATATATATATATATATATATATATATATATTACAAATGAATTTTGAATTATATAATCTGAGTCTAATCCAACCAATTCTAGTCTAATTTGAATCCAACCCGAGTTTAGAAAAATAAAATTGAATTAAACTTTGGTTGAACGTGTTGAGTTAAAGGTCAGTCGGGTTAAGTTTGGGTGATTGTTTCTTAATTGGGGTTGGGTTTGGGTTAGTCATCAACTTGACCAACTTGCCCAAATTGTACCCTAAGCGAAAGTGGTCTAGAATAACCTCATCGATAATTAGATAATAAATATGTACTAGGTAATTAAAAAATGAGTTTATTTATGCATTTAACATAAATGAATTTTATTTATTTTTAAGTTAATTTCATTCGTTTCTTCTAAGATTTTGACTACATACACTTAATTTTCATCTATTTAAAATTTTATCAAATGTTAAGGGATATATTTTATGAAATTTCAAATAAATAGGATTAAGTATATTTAGCTAAATCCTAATGGATGCAAATGAAATTAACTCTCTATTTTAAATATAATATTATTATTTATAGTTTTATTAAAAATTAATATTCATATTTTTATTATCACTATTTTTAAGCTATAAAGTGATTTTATTATAATATTAGATTCCACGTTTGCAAAATTATCATTACATTATTCATTTAATATATATCGTATATTAAGAGAGAAATTCAGAAATCCAGCCATAGCTCAATCGACGAATCCACTATCTCCAGTTAATACCGCTGCAAATCGCCCTCATCTCCATTGCAATTTGCAACCACGTCTCTGGCCACCGGCTATTGTCTTCTTTTGGACAACTGTACCACAAAAGATGACAGAAGACGAAAAGGGTGTGGATCTGTTGAACCAATTGGTGCATATTTTGGAATCTGATCCTCTGATGTAAGTTTTCTTTTTCTTAATTTTTCTTCCGTGTTTGCTTGAACGGAATTTATAATTTTAGAAGAATTCTGAAGGGTTTTGGGATATTTTCCGGCATTTTTTTTTCCCTCTGGGTCTATTTGAATGTTGGAAGAGTGGGGAAGGAAGGAAGAAAAGGAAATGCTAAATTAATTAGAGAAGAATTCGTATCAAGCTTATGCCTCTGTTTTTCTTAGTGATACTAAAATGGCTCTCTTTGTGTCTCGGAAGAGAAGGAGGGGGAAATGCTGAAATAGTCGGAGAAAAGGAATTTCTTCAGCATTAATTTTCAGCATTTTCATTTACTTCCCCTTATTCTTTCCGAGAACCAAACAAAGCCCAGATGTAACAGTTTGTATTTTTTGTGTCATTTCTGTTCTTGGACTGTCAATTACTTACAATATAGTGCAAAATCAATAAGACCTATCCACATAAATTTCGTGTTACTGTGGGTGGTTTTGTAGCAAAATTTTGGGATTTGCCTTTTTCTTGCTTTGTGAATTCAGAACGTGGGATCGTATCAATTGTGATCTTTCTTGAACAATGGTGGATATGTGAACTTATTTTCACAATTTGCTGCATCTTTTATAATTTTTAAAATACTGAAACTGTTAAGCCAGGTAATTCTATTTTTGTTCTTTTGGTTCTCCATAATGCTATGGAAGATGTTTCCTGTTATGTTTTTGTCTTCGATGCTACTTGTGATACACAAATCCTTTTCTTTAAAAATATAGCCTCTTCTTTCATTTCAACTTAAACTTCCTCATGGTTTTGTCTTCAAATTCCTGGTGGGAAAAATGCATGTTAGTGTCCATTTGGATACACTGCTTTTTTTCGTTTCTAAAAGTAGAATATAGTAATAAACTCTATACAAAAAGTAGTAATTCTTATACAAAAAGTATAGATTTATCTTATATCTTTAAAAATCCCTTAAGAAGGTAGTAAAATTTTTTTGATACTTTAATTTTTTTTAAACAGATTTTAAAACCATTACGTTTTCAATGTAAACAGTTTTTAAAACCATTACATTTTCAATGTAAACATCTAAAAGTTCTGGTATCTTATTTAAAATTAGTATTATTTTCTGACTTTAAAAATAGAATACAGGAAGTGTATCAAGTGGACACTTTATGAGTGGAAATTTTCTGAAGTCTGTATGTTTCATGTGTGTTCACATCATCAATGTCTCATTTATATATATATGGAATTTGGAATTTATAGATTCTAAACATGTACAGAGTTCTTCCATAGAAAATCGTCTTATTTGTTTAATTTTCTTCTAGTGATGAAGTAGGGTTTATTCACCCATCCCAGTTTTTCATTCTGAATGAAGAGGCAGGTGGGGTCCTGCCCTCATCCAACCATCACTTGCTGCAATCAGAAGATGGAATCTCAAGTTTTTGGAATAGAGATCATAAGTTGGGCATTTCAATGGATATTCTTCTTCCCTTGTACAGAGCGGCTAAAAATGCATTTATGACAGCAATTGCACATTATAAAGCTCATGGAAACCCATCAGTAAAGGAAGAAAAATCTGGAGATGAAAATATTTCATGTCGTCTTGAAAGCGAAGTCATGAAGCACAGCAGGGCTCTTTTGTTGCTAAGTAGTGACTTTGGCACTGCATGGAATTCCAGGTAGTTTTCCCCCTTCACATATTTGGCCCATGCAGATGCGTCTGTGTCATTTTCTTCTCAATTATCTGTATGGTGCTGATTTCATTTAATAGAAGATTGACAAAGAAAGTCTTTGAGTGCTTGTATGACATTGTCTCTTCCAGAAAGTAATTCTTTCTTCAAAACATCCTTCCCTTTTTGTTTTTTGGTCCAAAATTATCTTTTCATTCGTCTAGTAATGCTTTATATCTGTTCATTACAAGTGGAAGCAATTAAACTTTCTGATTATAGCATATGCTATTTTAGAATTTTGATTTAGTCATGGCAGCTGTGTATTCTACAGAATGTTGTGGTTTATAGTACCATATGATCATTTTGTTATTTCTGATTGATCCTTTTTCTTTCTTTGTAATTGGAAATGGGACCATCAAGAATTAGAAATATTTCACCATGTTGCAGATTCTATAAGTTCAAGTGGCCAATAACAAGAATCTGAGAAATGGAAAATGTTCTCTATCATAAATGTTATAGGTTCATCTGCAGACAGTAAAACCTGCTAGTTCATACTGGTTCTTGTTTTCTTTCTTTCTTTCTTTCTATCTTCCCACCCCCCCCCCCCCCCCCTTTCTCTCTCTCTCTCATTGCTTACCCAATACTGGTTACCGCTTGGCTTGACTGAAAGCTGATGGTAGTCTGTTTTAGTAGATTTTAGTCTACTTCACTGCTTCTTTTGCAGTCAATGCTCCTTCAGTTCCTTTCTTAATTATTCAATTTATACAGATGTGGGAACTTTTATACATCAATCATTTCCTACAATAGTAATCATGTAAATTTGGTCCTTTTTTCCCATGCGCTATAATTGATTAACTTAGGAGCTGTATAGAGAGGAAAATGTCATGGGTTGGTGTTTGACTATGATAGGAAACATCTGATGCAGACTCTTGGTATTAAAATGAGCTGCAGATGGCTTTGGAAACTTCTTTCAAATGAAAATTGACATGCATAATTTTTGGTGTGTTTGACACAACAAAAATTGCTTAAATAGGAGTGACTTTGTGACGTAGCTTCAGATGGAACTACGGCACAATATTGGAATTAGTATTCAAATGGCTGCCCTATGGAGAGTTTTAGGTCTCCATCTTAACAATATAGGTTGACCATGTAGGAACTGAGACCACAACATACCAGGGCCTGATCCAGGCACTGCTTGGAGACATTTCACTCTACTTCGTTGATCTATTACTTGTATTGATTGTGACACTTAGTTGTATCTTGTTTATCTGATCCAGGAAGCTTGTTTTATCAAAGAAGCAAGACCTTTCAATGTTTATGGATGAATTCCTCTTGTCAGCATTGGTTCTTTCATACTCACCGAAAAGTGAACAAGCTTGGAGCCATAGGTAGATATTTTATCAAGCCTTCTGTACTGTTATCTTATGCTAAGTACTGATTACACATGTTGTTAAGGGTACCACCAGTGACATGCAGATGCAATGTTGATTATGAGAACGCTAATGGACCCATCTTTCTTATTCTTAATCAGATGCATTTGATGATGTGTGTGGTTTCATTTGTCGAATTAAGTATCCTGATTGTTTTATAAGTTATATTGATATCCTTTCTAATAGTTAATTTTCTTGTAGTTAGGGTTGCAAGAAATAAACTCATTCTCACCCATGTACCAATTGTTGACAGACAGTGGGTGATCAAGATGATTGCTGGAAAGTACACATATCTGCAAGAAGTTTTGGGAAAAGAATCTGAGCTGGTGGAAAAAATAGCCGAGGTTTAATTTCAGTTCAGGAAATTAAATAACTAAGGTTCAATAACTCTTCATTGTAAAAATAATTCATCATACAATTTGTTGTATTTTGGTTTTCCTGTTGTTTCTTACAAGGATGCCATTTTTCTCCCAGAAATTTTGTTAACTTCTTTTTCTCGTCCTGCTTCTGGCATCATTTATGTATTTCTTAGGTTCTATATTTCTCTTTCTAAATGGAGACTTGAATCTGGAATTTGCAGAAGAAAATTTTTGGATGTCCGAAAGGAAGTTACTATCATTTCCCGAAAACATTTACATGGATCACAAACATAAATATTTCCCACAAGAACTGGACTGGTGTTTGAGTTTTATTATGCTCCTGGCAAACTGGTGTTTTATTACATTTGAGTTTTACCATTGCTGTGGATTTCCTTTTTCAGGTCATGTAATCACTACATATTGCCTAGTTCATTTGAGATGATGAAATTTGCATGAGAAATAAATTTACTGAATTGGACACACTTTGCGGATAGAGAATAGAATATATTCCAAGTTCAGTGTGTGTTTACCAGGCTTCTAGGTTTAGCTAGCTTGTGTCTCTTAAGGTAAGATAGTTCAGAGACAAATGCAGCAAGGGCATCACCTACTATTAAGTCCTAACTTGGAATGAATCAAATTGTCTCTAGGTTGTCATTGAAAAAGTCCAAGTAATGTTGGAGTATGATTTTCTGGATTTACTTATTGTAAAGACCAAATGAAACTTGAATGTCTTGGATTATTTAAGGAGCTATTTATAATTTTTGTTTGTTGATGCCCCTAACAAATTGGACTTTCTGATTTTTTATTTTATATTAATCTTTTTTATTTTTTATTTTTTAACTTTTCATGGTTCTTCATAACTTTTGGCATACTGCATTTCAATTTATCCACT
This sequence comes from Vitis rotundifolia, assembly GCA_030254885.1. Lineage (NCBI taxonomy): Eukaryota > Viridiplantae > Streptophyta > Magnoliopsida > Vitales > Vitaceae > Vitis > Vitis rotundifolia. The sequence continues at coordinate 8,859,541 of CM058164.1, read as the reverse complement.
ACACATAGATGATAAAGATTAGCGTAACCAGTTCCCAAAGTGAATTTGTTTCTCTTTTCTTTGCAGAAATCAAAAATGAATTACCGTGCATGGAATCATCGTTGCTGGTTGGTATTCTACATGACAGGAGAGCAGGTTAGATTTGAAAATCTTCTACTATACAAATGTTCAATGAGCTTCGCGTTGTTATTTCAGGGCCAGTAAATCAAGTACTGATTAGATAATAATTTCTTATCTGAGCTTTAAGATCCTCTGCTTCCACCAGCAAAATTATACCATTTATTAATTTAGTCTGGTTCTGAACAGCTATTGTGCTGTGGAACATACTAATCTTGGAAATTCTTGTCTGAATTTCCTGATGTAGTTCTTGTGCACTAAATGGATCTAAATACTTGCCTTCAGGTTCTACATGAGCTCGACAAATCTAGAAGTTGGGCTGGGTTGCACGTTGCTGATAATTGTTGCTTTCATTATCGTAGAGTGAGTTACCCTTTGAACATTTTTCATGAGTTTCCTTTTAGGCGTCCAAACCTAATATTAACATATTAATGTTATATTCCTAAAAGCAAGGAGGAGAAAAGAAAAAAGAAAATAAAATGTTTAATTTTATCTAGTATAAATTTAAAAATATATATATATTTAAAAGGCAAATTTTAATCATTTGCAGCATTATATCTGGTCGTTGTATGAACTTGTCTTAGGCACCTTGTTGAAGATGCATTCACAAAATTAATGTGCCTATGATTGCAGTAGTTAGCCTTTATGCATGTATTGCTTAGTTAGTTAAGGTGGAGAGCTGGTGATCACTGTTGGTGTGCAGGTGGTGGGAGAAGAGGGAATTAACTAAGCAATCTTTGTAATTTTTGTCCTGTTTGATCTCAAGGGCAAAGGATGGTGGTTTTATTAAGGGTTTTCGAGTTAAAGAGAGGAATGTTGCGGGGGTAGTGGTATCTCATTTGTTCTTTGCAGATGATACTCTCATTTTTTGTGATGCAAGTAAGGAGAACTTGGAGTATTTAAGCTGAGTTTTTATGTGGTTTGAGGCATGCTTGGGTCTTAAGATTAAGTTGGAGAAAAGTGAATTGATTCCTATTGGGGAGATTCCAAATTTGGAGGAGCTTGCTAAGGTTTTAGGGTGTAAGGTGGGTTCTCTTCCATCCACTTACTTAGGCCTTCCTTGGGTGCTCCTTACAAGTCTAGTAGGGTATGGAAAGGTGTGGAGGAACGGTTCCAAAAAAGGCTTGCTTTGTGGAAGAGACAATATTTGTCAAAAGGTGGAAGACAGACGTTGATTAAGAGCACTTTATCTAATTTGTCCATATACTTTATGTCCCTTTTTGTTATCCCTAAAAGAATGGCGGCCAGATTGGAAAAAATTCAAAGAGATTTCTTATGGGGAGGAGGGGAGTTGGAGAAAGAGCCTTATTTGATTAATTGGTCGATTGTTTGTTTGGAGAAGCATAATCGGGGATTGGGTTTTAAAAGCCTTCATCTCTTCAATAAGGCTCTCTTGGGTAAATGGCCTTAGAGATTTGTGAAGGAAATGAACCCTCTTTGGAAACGGGTTATTGTTGGTAAGTATGGGATGCAGGAGGGGGAGTGGTGCACTAAGGAGGTGAGAGGGAGGTATGGTGTAGGAGTATGGAAGTCAATTAGAAATGGGTGGGAAGTCTTCAAAGATAAAACAAAGTTTCGGGTTGGCTCGAGGAATCGGCTAAAATTCTGAAAAGATAGATGGTGTAAGGGATATGTCTTTAAGGGATGAGTACCCGGGTCTTTATGCTATAGCTTCCTTTAAGGATGCATGGGTGGTAGATGTTTGGGATGGGGGTAGTTAGGGACTAAGGTTTATTAGACAATTCAATGATTGGGAGTTAGAGGAGGTTGATGCCTTATTCGGGAGGTTGCATAGCTACTCCATCGGTTCGAGTACTTTTGATACCATGGTTTGGGAGGAGACCAAGGATAGTGATTTTTCAATTCGGTCCTTTTACTCATCTCTGGCAAGTAGAAGAGTAGAGCCTTTCCTGTACAGCACAGTGTGGAATTCTTGGGCCCCTGTTAGAGCTAGCTTTTTTGCTTAGGAGGCAACTTGGGCTAAGACACAAGATCAACTTCGACGGAAGGGTTGGAAGATGCCAAATAGGTGCTACATGTGCAAGGCTAAAGAGGAAACGGGAGATCATTTACTTTTGCATTGTCCGAAAGCAAGTACATTGTGGCAGCTGGTTTGTGCTCTTTTTCATATTCAGTGGGTGATGCATTCTTTGGTGAGGGGGGCGCTTCTAAGTTGGAATGGTGTCCCAGTTGGCAAGAAAAGGAAAAAGGCTTGGAAAGTTGCTCCTCTTTGCATTTTTTGTTCCATTTGGATGGAACGAAATAGGAGAGCTTTTGAGGATAAGGAATGCTTAGATCAATCTTCTAAAAGTTCTTTTATGTACCTATTTTGGGATTGAGTTAGAGTGTACATGGGAGATAACATTACTTCTTTGATAGAATTTGTGGATTGGTTAGGTTCCCTGTAGGGAGCAGTTGTGTTATCATCCCCTATTGGTTTTTGTATATGTATACATTGTGTATACCTTTTCTTTAATACAACACACGTTTTACTTATAAGAAAAAAAAAAAAAAAGAATTCCACTAAATAAGAATGTAAGGGCCTATTTGGTTCCTATTTTCAAGAACTGTTTTATGTTCTTGAAAACAAAAAACACAAAAAACTTGTTTGGTGGAGGGGGTGTGTTTTTGTTTTTTGTGTTTTCTGTGTTCTCAAAAACCACTTTTTTTTAGAACAATAAAAAGTTATTTTCATTGTTTTTTTACTGTTCAAAGAATAGATTGTTTTTTGTGTTTTCTCTTCCTTCTTTTTGTATTTTATTAGCTGTTTTTTGTGTTTCCATAAAGGTGAGCTCCACCCAACCATCACACCCTCACCCATAAACCCTTTCTTCTTCCTTAAATTATTGAAATTAATATACTTACATATGGTAACAAAGTCATCATTTGTTTAAGAAAATTATAATTGGTGTAAAAATTTCAAAATGGAATATATATATTTTTTTTAATTTAAATGAATTGTGCGAAAATTATTTATATATTTAGAATATCAAGTTAATGGAAGAAAACACTTTATTAATTAAAAAAAAAAAAATAACTTTCAAACATGTTTTTTGTTTTACTTATTCTAAAAAACTTTTTTATTAACTCAACCAAACATGTTTTTTTTGTTTTTGAGAATAAAAACTGTTTTTCAGAATTCAGTTCCCAAACACAATTTTTTTTTTCTAAAAACACAAAAAACTGTTCTCAAAAACTGTTTTCCAGAACAGTTTTCAAAAACAGCAAGCAAACAGGCCCTAAGATTCTTAAAAATAGGTGTAGACCTCCAAATTTGCCCTAACCCAATAAAATATAGGCCCATTCATGCCAAAAGAAGAAGAAAGTGATAAGAATTCAGCTAAATAAGAATGTAAGATTCTTCAAAATAGGCTTAGACATCCAAATTTGCCCTGACCCAATACAATATAGGCCGATTCATGCCAAAAGAAGAAGAAGAAGGAGAAGGAGAAGAAGGGGAGCAATGGAAAAGGAAGGGAATGAGTTGAATGGGAAGATACTAGGGAAAGGAAAGGAATGAGTTGAATGGGAATGGAATGCCTTAGCTTGGGGCTGCAAATGGTGGGGGGGGGGGGGGGGGGGGGCAAAATTCTAAGATTTGGAAGAGAGAGAAAGAGGATATTAGAGAAAGGAACTTTCTTATTGGTGGAAGACAAGGAGAGAGTTTTTTGAAATTTTGAAGCATTTTCTGGAGGAAAGAAACTTTGAAAGGGGGAAGAAAGAAAAGATTAAGGGAAATTGAGATCTAATTGATGAGAAAAAGGGGAGAGGTTTTTGAATTTTAAATTTGATTGGTGCCTAGGAATAAAAGAGGGGATGGAGTATGAAAGAAAAATTGAAGAATTTTGAAAAGGATCTCTTTGGGACTCTTTGAGCATGTTCTGAATTTTTTGGGAGAGAGAGACAGAGAGGGCCTTCACTAGGACTGGGACATTCAAGGGAAAGGAAGAATGGAGAAAGAAAGAGGGGAAAAGGAGGCAAGGGGAAAGGGAAATCCAAAGAGGAACCAAACGACAAGGGTTGCCACACATGGATCAGCCATCTCAGAATTATCAAATTAAGAGAGATATCTTCATCTTTATCACCAGTATATCATTTACCCTTCTGCAATTCAATTACATTCATTTTCTCCCTTGCTTTATGTCATTTGATGTTCAAAGTATAAATCCTGTGTCACAAGTGGAGTTAATATTGGACCAGATTTGGCTAATCTGATTTTACGTGGATGATAACTAAACGATTTCATGCATTAACTCAAAAAGTCAATGGAGAATCAGATTTTTTTTGTCTATAAGAAAATCATGGAATATGGTTGAGAGAAGGTAACATGTCTTTTTTAGAGTTGGGAATTAAAGGTGAAGATATGATCTCCCATTATTCGGACTCAGAGAACCTGGATTAAAGCCACAAACTGTTGTTTACAGAAGTTGGAAGATCCTTGATTCTTGACTTTGCTAAAACTTCATGGCCAAAATGTGAAGGATGGTAAGGGTAGGACTTGATTTTCAAACTGAGAAGCAAGTTTCATGAACTTTGATTTTAAAAAACTATGAGGTTTATTCAAATCAGGAATAAAACAAGGATTTTGAAGCAAAACAATCAATCAAAAGGAAGAAAATGCTGTAGGGCCATTTTTTAGCCTCAGTGACCTTGATTGAACACTGTTGGGGGTGCTCAAGTGCCTTGAGAGGGCACTCAAGCTCTTTACTTGGAAATGTTTTCACCATGAGAAACTTTGGAGAAGAATGCTTAAATCATTTATGTGCCATTCATGGAAATCAGGTTAGATGAATTAGTTCCATTGTTCCATCCAATTGCTTATATGATCCACCATGCTTTTATGGGAAAGCTTGTCTTGTATGCAATTATTAACGAAGTGTCTATGATTTAATTAGTTGAAAATCAATTTTCCCAAATTCATTAGTTGAGATCAAGTTGAACTAGAACTTAGAGGGGTGTCTTTATGTCTTCCCGATAAGTAACCTGACCCCTAACTCAACTTGGTTTGCAACCACTACCTTATTTTCCATTTTAGGAGTCATTTGGGGTTTTGATTAACTTCACAATTTTTTTTGTTAAAATAAAAGGCATTTTCAAATAAAAAGGAGTCTCGTCATCAAGTGGGGACTCATGTGAAAAATGCGAGTTCACAAGAAGGAAAAAAAAGCTTAAAATTTGAAGTTTGAACTATGGTTCTCCAAAAGTTTTTCTTTCACCACATAGTTATTGTATGTATTGCTTGATTGGTTGGGTTGGAGGGTTGCAAACTTTGTTGGTGTTGTGGTGGGAGAGGGTGAGGGGAATTAACTGTATCAACCTTTGTAATGTTTTGTCCTCAAAATTATTAAAAGATAGCCATGTAAGAACATAAGATCTTCAAAAGAGAAAAAAAATGCTTAAAGTTTGAACTATGCATGGATTATGATTTTTGAAGTAATCATAGAGTAAAATCATCTTATTATGGATCTTAAGTGATTGCTGAAATACCTAATCCCTCACAATCTTAATTTCTTTGGATTTGCAGCGGCTAATGCTCAGAATTTTAGAATGCTCCTGCTATAAACAAGATCCAAATGCATCCTCTGGTTATAATATTGAAATTTTTCGAGTGTGGAAGGTATAACTCTGGTGTCCTTTGGATCTAAAAATTGTTACACTTTTGTCTGCAGTTTCTGCGAGAAAGCTTGCTCCATATGTGCATTCTTTTGTGTGTGAATGCAGTTAAATAGCAGCATTCTTTCAAAGTGAAACCTTTTCCAAACTTTTCTTTCTGCTCAACCATAAATATGCATTATGTACCTTTGTTTGGCCACACTTCTAATGGTTGATGGAATAATCATCTACATGGCATTTGGAGAAAAAGGAAATAGGAGAATTTTGACAAAGAGTTGCCCTTCAGTAAAATTAAAGCTCTCAGTTCCCAACAGGCTCTACTTATGGAGTAATTTGGACTTTTTACCCTTTATGATGTAATTTTTACTTTCTTGGTGTAAATGTATGTGTTTACCATTTTCTTGGCAGTGGAATTGTTTATTATTGGCACTACAACTTCCCATTTCTTAAATTGTCAAATGTGCTTTACATCATCCATTTGTCTGTTTTAAATTGTCTAATTTTGATTTACCACACTGCCTCTGGATGAAATAAGGGGTTCTGAAGTTTGCAGAATACCTCTACCTCTCCCTCTTCCTCTCCCTCTCCTCTCTCTGATTCACCATACACCCCTTCCATAGGTGTTCTTGGAGCTAAATAGTGTTATATAATTCACTTCCAAAGTTACATATGTAGTAACTCTATTTTCCGTTATAACTGTAGATTCTAATTAAAGCAAAAGATGTAAAAGTTTGTGCAGTACTAACATTTATTTTCTTAATAGCAACAGTTTGTCTTTACTACAAATGTTTAGCAAAATACAGAGGAAAAGTCCATTTTTATACACAGAAAAAAATTCCTATCTATTGATTTGTGCTGGTGGTTTCTAGTTTCTAGTTTCTAGTCATGCCACTTCATGTTTGTACTACACATTTAACTATTGAAGTTTCTTTCAGTAATATCTTGCAATGTGTGTACCACAGGAGGAGCTTGACTGGAACAAAATGTTGATAGAGCGTTACATTGGTAGAGAGGTAAATGGTTTGAGTATTCATGTTTTTTGTGTGTATTTATTTTACATCCATGTGTTATCTAAATGTGAGATGACTCCTTGTAAATCAGCTCTAGTTGATCTGAAAAAGGAAATTCATCCTTGCTCCATATCATGTTTGCAGCATTGTATTAGTTCAACCATATTGATAATGTGGTTGAATGCAATTCTTGAAAATGAAGGAGAGTGGCCCCTCAACTTTGTTATTTTTTATGTGGTTTTACTGAAGTCACTAACCTAAGTGGCTCTTGATTTCGTTTTCATTTCTTTAAAAAAATGGTTTACCAGCATTACAATATAGCGAGATCATCATCCAATCACAGCACGAAGTGATCCACTTGCTTTTCATTAATTTCATTTCTTAACTCAAACAAATTGGTCGTAAATGCACCTTTCCAAGGAAAATATGCCTTGAGTTTTAGTTTTATTCTGCTAAATCCTCTTTTGTAAACCAAACATTCCATTTCATTCGATGGCACTCATCTTTTACAGGGTCTCTGGCTTCATCGCCGCTTCCTCTCCCAGTGTTGGATAAAGCATTTTGCAACAGATGTTGGTGATCTCTCCTGCCATTCTGAGCTCAAAACTGATGCTAATCATGATATTTCTAACTTTTTGGATAATGAAATTCAATTCGTTCACTCCTGCTTGGCAATTCCAAGTGATGACTTTGAAGATGTGGAAACACAAGCAGTGTTTTCTGCAACATACATATTGTGGTTGACAAAGGTAAAAAAGAATGTCTTCAATTTCCATAGCCTCCTTACCATTTAAAGGAACAAATAATTAGACTATTATAGTGGGTTCCTGACATAATTGTTTCATGTGCATTAGCAAATGTACGAGTGTGAAGGAGTTGAGCTTCAACAGAAGCAGCTTATTAGAGGAGGAGAGCTGAAGACACTGCTGAAGAAGCATCGCCCAGAAAAGAGCTTCCTTTGGGATTCTATGATCTAAATTAGTGTGAGAGTTAAATTAAACCAAATTAAACCTTTCTTTCAGTGCCTCTTACCCTTAATTTCTCCTCCAAATGTGTTGTGTAATGTAACCAATGAAGATTTTTTTTTATTTATAACTGAGGAACCTTTCATGGCCAAGCCTTTAGGATTCTCTATAGGGACCCAAAACCTCGGGGTGCTGTCTGCCCTGTAACAACCAGCACCAGGTTAACCAATGAAGATTATATGTGTTCAAATTATGAAACGATGACATTCATTAGCTTTTCTCATGGGGTGCCCTTTGTCATGCTAACTATTTCTTATTTCAATAAATTTTTAGTGATAGCATTTTCTCTTCTTTTTTTTTTTTTTGTCATTTTATTTTATTATTTTCTTGAAAAGGAAAAATTATTTCGCAAGGTACAATGGGATTAAAATGTTACTAGGAATTTGGGGAAAACCAAAATCAGTATGTGATGGGATCATGGGAGTTGATAATTTAATTACTGTCCTCCTTGTTTGCCTTTGCTGTTCTGGTTCTGTCAATACTAGTCCATAGGGATGGTATATCAAAGGAAAATATTATACTTACACTTGTCTCTTTGGTTTGCTATTGATTTGATTTAGAAAAATAAATTTAATGATTACTCTAACATTTTAATCTATTTCAATAGGGCAATGCCTCTTGTATTGCCCGAAGATTGATACTAAGGTGGTGTTTTTTTTTATTTATTTAATTTTAAATGAAACTTTAATGTTTAATAGTGTTAAGTAATAGGATGATTGTTTTTTTAATATTTTATGTTTATTAAATATTAAAAAGTAAAAAAAAAATTAACATGTTATTTTTTTCATTTAAAAAAAAATTAAATATTTTAATTTTTTCTATTTAGTAAAATATTTATAATAAATCATAAAAAACAAATAACAAATAGCTTAAAGTCTAAAAGCAAATTGCTTTAAGAAAAAAATTTAAAAACAAATACCCTCTAAATCTATCAAATGACTTTCAAAATTGATTTTTTAAATTCTTGAAATAATTAATAGGTTCTTTCTAAAGACTTATTTTAAAATTTTAAGATAATAGACAAAAAAAAAAAGGTACACATGAATTTTTGTTATTTTCTTAATGATATGAGCCACAGTTGTTTTTAGAAATAATTTTTAATGAATAAAATTACAAAACTTGAAGTTAGATATTACAAGAGGTGGATTCAGGGTGAGTCACCCTTATTCCAACCTGTTTTATTTATTCAAAATAATTTTTATCTTCATCTCATTAAAAAAAATTAAATGATGCTAGATGGGGCAAGTATGTAAATTTCTCACACCCATCTTGTCCGGCCATGCCTCATTTAATTTTTTTAAAATATTTTAATTACATAAAAATAAATATATTTTATAAATAATTAAAATATTATAAATTTTATAATTTATTTTATTAAAATTATTTTTTATTATTATTAAAAATAGGAATATAAAAAATTAATTAATTAATTTTATGTATAATTGGGGTTAGACAAGATAATTGGGGCTACCCTTAACCTATTTATTTAAATTTCAAATTCATCTCATTAGGGGCAGAACGGGGTGGGTATTCAAAAAGACTCGTCTCATTACCATCCCTACTTGAAGTGTATTCAAATTGACATTAATTAATCATTTTTCATAAGAAAAATATTTGGACAATCTATTTGTCAAACAAACCATTTTTACCTTTAATTTAAAATTAAAGAAAAATATATGAGAAAAGGGGAAAGAAGACATGATGGTGCCAATCAAAGGAAATAGCTAGAGAGTGGAGAGGTTATTATTTAAAGATAAATAAATAAAGTTGTATTAATTTTAAGGAATTTCAATATTTTAAATCTTACAGTTTTTTAAGGAAGTTTGATGATTTGGCATGGAAGAATAAAAATGGAAATAAAGAAAAATTACAGAGAAGTATGAGAAAGGGAAATCCAATTCTTATAAGAATTTATTTTGATTTTCATAAAAGGGAACTTTTCATTCATAGTAATATAATCCAAAGTCTGCAATAACTAGGAGATGGAATGGATTTTTCATTTCTATTCCTTATTTCAACATTTTTAGAAATATTCATAGAGTATAATAAGCAAAAATAGGGATTACAACGAAGGTAAATTAAATATCACATGAAAGGGATGACACAAATTCCAAAAATGAACTTTAATTTCATTTTTTTTATTTATTGAGCCTCGTTTGGTAATGCTTTTTAAAAGCATTTCTAGTTTAAAAATATTTTTTAAAGAAAAATAAGATCTTTGAAATAATTTAATAAATATTTTTAGAATTTTGAAATATCGCTTGTAGTTGTAATAATTCATGGAAGAAACATTTATTAAGTAATTCTTTCAGAAACACTTTCTTCATAATAAAACATTTTTATTAAAAACAATTTTTAAAAAATTGTCAAAATGCATTCTTATACTAATTTTTAATAAATAAATTAAATAAAATAATAAACCAAAAAATATATATAGAACAAATTTCTCACTCTAATTTTATGTTTCGACTTCATGATCAATACTTTCAAACATGTCCTTAAAATTATACAAAATTTTCAAATTTTTTAACATTCATTGACTTCACAAATTCCATAACTCAAAACATAGAATTTACGAGTTTATCTAGAAAATTAGTGAAAAAATAAAGGTTAATCTTAATAGAAAAAACACCCAAAAGGGCGGATGAATTAGGTTTTAAGAAATTTTTTTCAAACACCATAAATTCAAGAAAAAAAAACACAAATATAAAAAGATGGGGTTAGAGGAAGCAAATTTAGAATTTATAGTAATTTGGCACTCATTGCCTATGTCCACTCTCCTCAAGTTTCTAACCGAGTGAGGGTTTCACTAAACTTGAAGCTTCAACCAAGCTTCCAACACCTTTATACTTTGATTATGGCATGGGTTCTTACACAATCCCTTCAAGTTTTTACTCACTTAAAACTTCTAACACTCAAATAACAAATTTGAATCTCTCAACCTAACTTAACAATGGCTCAAATTCAACTCAAAGCTAGAATGAATCACAAAGGTACACTAAATAAAATACAAATGGAGATTTAATGCATCAAGAAAAGAATGAGAGCTTTTAAGGCAAGAACAAGTAGGTAAACAAATAAATACAGTTGTTATCTTGCTCATAAATGAAGTGAAACTCTCAATTTATAGGTTTCTAACATCGGAAGCCAAAAATACCAAAAAGCAGCCTCGACCAATCGAGCTTAGGGTCAATCGGATGACTAGCCGTTAGGCAATAAATGCGTGGCAGGTAATCGTTAGACCTCAATTGACTCTCGACCAAGAAAACATATCCCTCAACCGAGAATGAAAGGTTATTGGAAGAGAGATAAGATTTTTTGCATCTCTTAATCGAACCTCAACTGAGAAAGTGTAATCGGTCAACCAATATCCTAACCAATTGAGCCGATTAGCCACTACCTCGACCAATTCACCTTTTTTTGGTCTGAAAACCTATCTTTTTATATTTTTTTCTTTTCTAACACTTAGGTAAAGTCTTTAAGTAAATGAATATGCCAATTTTGAAACGATTTGTTTAACATTCATTAAATAAAACTCGAGTTTAGATGGAAATGTTAGTTGAATGCATAAACTAAGTTTTTAAAGATGCATGAAAAGATATGAAAATCCTAAGTGCACCAATGCATTCATCTTATATATGTTTCCTAGTCTTCCAAAAATCTTGATTTTGCATCCATTGGATCATTTGATGAATTTTCAAACTAACATTTGAAATTCTTTATAATTCAAACCAATTAGTCACTTAACCATAGTTTGTTATCATCAAAATACGATTAGAAGAACCATTAGATTAACACTCAGTATAAAAATTAAGTTTATAAGAACGTATTTTAATTATTTTAAGTTATTTTCATTTTTTTTTTTTGGATTATTTTACAAATTTATTATATAAATATAATTTATGATTGAGATAACGGATTACATATAAAAATTATTTTTAATAAATATTTTAAAATGTAAAAAATATATTAACAACATTTCAAATTTTTAAACAAACTTTTACTTAGAAAAAAACATGATACAACTGTTTTCGAAATGAGTAGTATCTTTAAAAGGGTTTGGAAACATGCGTATGTTCTCAACTCATTTCTCATTTCAACACAAATGTTTGTTACTTTAGAGATAAAAAGAAATATAAATTGTGGAATGAGGAGTGGTAGTCCACTGGACCCATGAGCTTTCTTTCTGGGTCCGAACATTCATTCAGCCTCGCACCACCCTTAGGCCTTATCTACAACATATGAATCGATATCCACTGGGATTCTATGTCAGATTATGGCGTCCATAACTTCAAACCTCTCCTCTTTATTTTCGATTCACAGGTACTTCCTCCCATCCATCTAGCTCTTTCTGTATACATCATCTCTATCATTATGTTCATGAATGCCTACTCAACACAACGCTGGTAGCTTAATGACTATATATTCCACTGATTTCTTTCATCATTGCCCTCCTTTCAATCCCCAATTGAAGCCCACTTCACATTCCCATCACATATCCATTGTCACTTGCAGAAACCCTAACCCTAATGATGGTTACAACTCTAGAAATTCTCCAAAGGTTGGAGTTTCTGCCGAGACCAGGCCTGCCCATCTGCAATCTTATGATTTTAGGGAGACCCATTTGATGAAACTCCTCAATAGGTCCTGCAAGGCTGGGAAATTCAATGAATCGCTCTACTTTCTTGAGTGTCTGGTGAACAAGGGTTACTCTCCTGATGTTATTCTTTGCACAAAGCTCATTAAAGGGTTCTTTAATTTCAAAAACATCGAAAAGGCCTCTAGGGTTATGGAAATTTTGGAGTCACATGCTGAACCTGATGTGTTCGCTTATAACGCGGTGATTAGTGGGTTTTGTAAGGTGAATCGAATTGAGGCTGCAACTCAAGTGTTGAACCGGATGAAAGCTCGTGGTTTTTTGCCCGATATTGTTACATTTAATATAATGATTGGGAGTCTTTGTAATAGAAGGAAGCTAGGGCTAGCTCTGAAGGTCTTGGATCAGTTGTTGCAAGATAATTGTATGCCAACTGTGATTACTTACACAATTTTGATTGAGGCCACCATTGTTGAAGGTGGGATTAACGAGGCAATGAAGCTTTTAGAGGAGATGTTAGCAAGAGGGCTTCTTCCTGATATGTATACTTATAATGCAATTATCAGGGGAATGTGCAAAGAGGGAATGGTGGAACGAGCCGCTGAGTTGATTAGGAGCTTAACTTCTAAGGGCTGCGAACCTGATGTGATCTCATACAATATTCTGTTACGTGCTTTCTTGAATCAGGGGAAGTGGGATGAAGGGGAGAAGTTGGTAGCCGAGATGTTTTCCAGAGGTTGTGAGCCAAACAAGGTCACTTACAGTATCTTGATTAGCTCTCTCTGTCGCTTTGGTAGAATTGATGAGGCAATTAGCGTATTGAAGGTTATGATAGAAAAGGGACTGACTCCAGATACTTACAGTTATGACCCACTGATATCTGCATTATGCAAAGAGGGAAGATTGGATTTGGCCATTGGGATCATGGATTATATGATATCTAATGGTTGCTTGCCAGATATTGTGAACTACAACACAATCTTGGCTGCTTTGTGTAAGAATGGAAACGCCAATCAGGCTTTGGAAATCTTCAATAAGCTCAGAGGAATGGGTTGCCCTCCCAATGTGAGCTCTTACAACACAATGATCAGCGCACTGTGGAGTTGTGGGGATAGATCCAGGGCCTTGGGTATGGTTCCAGCCATGATAAGTAAAGGGATTGACCCTGATGAGATTACTTATAACTCACTCATATCATGTTTGTGCAGAGATGGACTAGTGGAAGAGGCCATTGGGTTGTTAGATGACATGGAGCAAAGTGGCATCCGGCCTACCGTTATCAGTTATAATATTGTTCTTCTTGGGTTGTGCAAGGTGCGTAGAATTGATGATGCGATTGAGATGTTTGCAGAAATGATTGAGAAGGGATGCCGACCTAATGAAACCACTTACATCTTATTGATTGAAGGGATTGGGTTTGCAGGATGGAGAACGGAAGCTATGGAGTTGGCAAATTCCCTTTTTTCTAGGGATGTCATTTCACAAGATTCATTCAAACGCTTGAATAAGACCTTTCCCATGCTTGATGTTTACAAAGAGCTAAGTCACTCAGAAACCAAGAAGTAGCATGCAATGATCTGCTCTGGATATTTTCCAACATTTGGAGGCTATTATGAATTTGGTCTTAACTCTATTCAGAATATCGTGTCATTCCTCTGTTTAAATACAATGATGTTTTCCCCAGATAGACAGTTGTAAGGAGCATGTAACTCAGGCTTGGGGTGCCCAAATCTAATCTTCATGAACGAGGTGATTTAATAACAAGGTATGGATTGTTCAAGTGTATTAAAAGAAAAGCATCGAAGTCTTGGTATCCTAAATTACACTGTCTGCTCCGTTGAGTGATTGAAACATTGAATATCCAGAAGCTCTGTTGGAGAAAGAAGTTATCTAGCTGTGCTGAAGATGTTGCATTAATCTTCCATTTCTTCATGGGTTAACATTTCTGATAGATTCTGACGCAGTGTTGCTTTTCCTTCATTCTCTGCAACATTGAAGGGGAAGATCTTCCATTCCCAAGAAGATGCATGAGAAAAAAAGATGTAATCTATACTAGCCCCTGAAATTCTCCAAATGTATTAATGGGAGAGTCTGCAGAAGCTGTCTCCCATAGGCTTCTGCATCTGTAATCTCACATCCAGTCAAAATTGACTATGTAATATACATAACTGATACAAAGGCAAAACACGCCAAAACTGAGTTTCTTTATTCGATCAGTGTCTGTTTTTCTTCCATGAGCTACAAGCATTTACTAGCTTATTGCCAAGTCCCCTCTTCCCAATTTTCTCAAGTATTCTGCCAAAGTTGGCTTTGAAGTGATGAAAATTTAGGAACAAAGTTCTTTCTCTAGATTACTACTGAAAATTGTGTATAATATTTGATTCTCTTTTAGCAGCATTATTTTAAGACACCCCAACAGGTGCAGAACTTGTTGGAAAACTTAAGAGATTTGTGGTGAATGAATAACAATAGAAAAAGTTTCTAGCCTCCAACAAGATAGCCGGAATTCCCCACTTCAGACACAGTATTAACATGATAAATTGGTTCTGATTCATGAAAATTCTTTCTACCTGCTCGTTCAAGAATATTGAACTATATCAGAAGGAATGTAGTAGAACAAACCATCCAAAATACCCTCACTCTGATGACCCAGTCCATTTTCCCATTCAATCTTCAGTTCATGCAATGTGAAGGCAAATATAAATCACCAGAAAGCAGCTCATTGCAGGCATGGTAGATCCTCCCAAAAAATATTTTGAAACAAAATTATTTCATAAATGCTCAGATCTGGAACAACTGTTCAGAGAGAAGATAATGCTATCAAATACAGTTTGAACTGATATGATATTCAGGAGACATCCCAATGGCTAATGAGTGGTAACAAATAAGGATCATCATTGGTCTATGTTTCATACAAATCTGCCAAGGTGGGCATGACCCAGAAAAAGTTGAGTCATCATTCTCCAAACAGTTCCATGCAGATGTTCCAGCAAGTATGAGAAATATCAAGTGACAGAAATTTGGTTGGGAAATATCAAGTGACTGAAATTTGGTTGGAAGATTTCACCTGAGCCGTTTAATTAGCGATGTGAATGTTAAGAACATAACTGCCATGAAAGAGGGACTAACATTGTGACAAGATCAACTAGTGTGAACTTTTAACTACCATAGTCCATCACCATATAGCAGGGCCCTAATATCTAGCCATTCCATAGAAAATGGTCAGGGAAGGATCATGACCATGAGAAACAAATGGATATTTAATTCAGAATACAAAAGAAGAGCAATGTTTTACATAAAACTTCTCAAAATTCTAAATCTGCAAAAATGCTGGGCAGCACCAAATTGATGTAAGAATAAGCATAGAACAAGACCACTCAATTTCAACTAGCCAGCTGGAGAAACCCTAAACTGATTACCTCGAGTGTCAGAAACATATGCAGTGATGAACAAGCAGCCCTTGCAATGTTTCAATGGATCTGGCCTGCATCAAAGCTCCAGAGAGGGACGAGAGCAACCACTTCTTGTGATGGAATATTCTGTACAACTGTAACTGATCAACAAGCTGATGAGAAGCCCCACAAAAATGTTGAAAAGCATTAAAGTATAGCATCTACTCTGACTAATGCGGCATGGTTTCTTCTCTAAAAACCTTCAATTCAGTCAACTTCTGGTGTAACTGATTAGCTTCCTCTATCATTCCTGCAGCACCTACACCTTTGATTATAGCAGAATAAATTTCCTCATTGGGTTTGCATTGACTTGAGACGATCATTTCTAGAACTTGTGTTGCAATATCCACCTTCTTTTTTTTACATAATCCATGGATCACAAACCTGAAAGCACTATTTTTAATCCTCTGGTTTCTCTTGTTCATCTCCTTCAGTATCACCAAAGCATCCTCCACTAAATCCAGCCTGAAAAGCCCCCAAAACAGTGTACGATGAGTAATATCATCAGGAGCAAACCCTCTCTCCATCATTTCACCATATAATCCCATTGCTTTCTCCATACAGCCCTTTTTAGCCAATCCATCAATCACAATATTGTAAGTGATCAAACCAGGAGAACATCTGGTATCATTTAGAGAGTGAAGCACATGCAAGGCCTCATCTACCATTCCCTCTTTACAAAGAGCAGCCAGCAGGGTATTATAAGTGATGATGTCAGGCAAACAGTTATGGGAAACCATTTGATCAAAGAAATTGATAGCACGATCCAGAAGCCCATACTTGCACAAACCATTGAT
Organism: Vitis rotundifolia; assembly: GCA_030254885.1. NCBI lineage: Eukaryota > Viridiplantae > Streptophyta > Magnoliopsida > Vitales > Vitaceae > Vitis > Vitis rotundifolia. The sequence continues at coordinate 8,842,930 of CM058164.1, read as the reverse complement.
CAAGATATTATAAGTAACAACAGTAGGAGGCTGGGAAGTTGTGTTCATGATCAAGAGGATCTCATCTACTTCATCCCAATATCCATGGGTGCAAAGAGAATGGAGCAGAGTGTTGTAAGTTACAGTATTTGGCCCCATCCCATGTGATAACAGATTATATATGATCAAAGCAGTATCTTCGTATTTCCCCTGTTTACAAGTATAGTTAACCAGAGAATTGTAAGTCACAATATCAGGATAACAGCCCTCAATCGCCATATCTTCCAATACTTCCATTGCCTGGACAGTCCCACAGTGCTTGCAGACTAGCTCAATGAGAACTGTGTAGGTGATCAAATAAGCAGGGCAACCTTTTCTCAGTTGGTCCTTCCAAAATCCAATAGCCTGATCAAAACCACCATGATCAAACATGCAGCGCAGTATTGTATTATAAGTAATTGCATCAGGCGGGCAGCCACTTAAGCTCATTTCATCCAAGAGTTCAATGGCAGTTTTTAATAGTCCCTTCTTGCAGAGGCCTCCAACCAACATATTGTATGTAATTATATCTGGAATCCCACCAGACATTACCATGATTTTTAGGACCCTAGTAGCTCTTTCTGTAGATTCGAGTTTAATTAGGCCCCTGATTAAGTTTATGCATGAAGGGAAATAGGGAATTTGGTTTCGACGCGCCATCACATCTATCAATCTTGATGCATTAACTAACTTCCCTTTGCTGCACAAATTCTGAAGGATTTCATTGTTGGTTTCTTCATCATTTCCAACAAAAGATCCATCTAAAGAAGAATTTGAAGAATTTGAATATCTCTTTGAACTCATTTGTTCTCTTAGTTTCTTCTCAACCCCAAAAGCATATCTTCCTGAGCTCCATTCTTGATCCTCCCCATTAACTCTATCAATGCAAACACTTCTCTCTTGGCCTATACACCGTAGCAACAATGCATTTCTTCTTGAAACATGATCTCCCTTCCATTGTAGATAAGACTGAGTTTTGAAATTACAGTTGACTGAACAATTTAAGTGAAATGCTTGTGATTTCATTGGAGAACAGTGGTCACTAGCAGAAGTGAGGTCCGTTTGGAATCCATGCAAACAAGGAACTTCGGTTATAGATTTATGTGCAATAACTGTAAGCTCCATTTCCCTCTACTGGCTTAACAGAATAAGCTCCTACAAGTTACAGACAGATATAAGACATTCAGTACGCCAAGTTTTCTTTCAATCATAAGCAAGCACAGCTAAAAATTCCCGATTTCTTTAATCCCAATCGTAAATCCAAACTTCAGGATACTTAATGAAAATTCTTGAGCTTTCAACTAATGTTCTCTATGAGAATCACAAACCATAAACAAACAATTCAAAATATACACAGAGATGGTTGACAAAATGCAAAAGCCAGGCTAATAACATCACAAGTAAAAAAATTTAAGAACTGAGAAGAGATGAACCAGAAGATATAGATAAAAGACCTCAGAAACAAATTGCAAATTCCTACAAGGAAAACTTGAATTGTTCTAAAAACAATCTTGCTGCTCCTGAGACCCAATAAATAAGTAAAATAGGAATCCATCACACAAGATTACATTCATACGTTTAAATTAATTATTCAAACTAGGATGGATGAGGGAGAAAATAAAAATAAGGAACAAAATGTCTCAACTCAAAAGGGGAGAGAAGAGAGAGAGTTCAACAAGGCCAACTCAAATCAAAATCATGTACTCCCAAGTTTAAATGATTGGATAAAAAACATTGAAAATCCAAATCACATTTTGCTCCCAAGTTTAAGTGATTGGATAAAATTTATTGGAAGTTGGGAATCCCTGAAATCCAAAAAATCAAAGCCTATTTCACAAAATTTAAACCCATAGAAATCTCAACTCAAACTTGAATTAATTGGATGAGAATTCGTTTTAAGAGGGCTAATTCTCCCATCTCTGCCATCCATCTAAATCGTAACTTTAAAGTCAGAACCATTTCCACTTCACATTTACATTGGTTGAACGGGCAAATTTATACATAATACAGACTGAAACCCATAAACATTCAAAAACCCATTTCACGAAATCCAAAGCAGAACATTTCCACAGCATATTGAAAATGACAGAATACAAAATTCAGAGGAAAGGATTCAGCTTAGAAACCTTCGGAATCGAAGCCTTACCCGCTTCAAATTTGAAACGTTTGCACACAAAACCAAAGGAGCCAAAAACTAAAGGAAAAAAAAAATGAACATAAAGCCAATAAAAAGTCGTACTACTCCATAATGTCAGATTATATACATAAACTTGAGCAAATATAATTAGAAGTAGAATAAAATCCCAAAACCCTAATATCAGTTAATGAAGACAAGAACAAAAACCCACAATCCTCTGCTCAGTTGCAAAGAAACAGCAAGAAAGGAAAAGAAAAGATAAGTAATTTGTTATCTAACAATAACCATTTCAAGCCTAACCTTGATTTTCTTTTCTCACAACTTTCTTAGCATCCAAACAGAGCTTAATATTCAAGTTCCCTTTGGCTAAGCTTCGGTTTCGTCACTGCAGGAGTGTCAAAGTTTGGTTATTTGTTAAACAATGGACGTTAATAACTAGGGTTCCAATTTCACAATATTACATCTAGGTCCTTCATGTTTTAGGTAATTTTCAATATGCTCTTCAAAATAAATTGCCCCTTAGCGCCGCTAGTGCCAGTCAATGTCCCTTCCTCGACTTCTCCTCCCTCCTTTCTTCCTTTATTTTTCAATACCGCCCACGCAGGGATTTTTTACGTGCACAATTGTAGTCGGTGTACTTCTTTTTCTAAAAATTAATATTATTTTAAAACAATATGATTAAAAAATAATTATCCAAAAGATAAATAAAAAAATTAAGTTTTGGGCCCAATTGGACTCAAAAATTAAGTTTTTATCCATATAAGTTGCATAATTGATGGAGATGATATAAAATATGAAAAGACCAATATACCCTTCAAATTTCAAACTCAAATGCTTTTAAATTAATGGGTTTCATACTTGTTAAATAAAAAATGTCATGTCACTAGTCTTGAAATAAAGGCCAATCACTACCCATACCCCTTTCTCTCCCTCGACTCCGACATCTCCTAATGTATTCCATCAACAACCGAGGATTGGAAGCAACTCAGAAATGGAGAAGATCTCCACAAAAATGACATGTCATTTGTCTTAAAAATCTAACTTTAGAATTTGCTTATTGGGTCAATCGTCTAGAGAGAGCAAATGGGTATGGTCGACGAAGAGAGACGGTGAGCTTGAGGAAGAAGATTCTCCGATGATGATGCAATTCCTCCAAAATAGCTATCATTCGGATCAAACACATCTTGAAAGCAGAGAAAATGGTTGTCATGATTGTGAGGTTGGTCCACCACACGAAACAAAGAAAATGAAGAACTCCGATGAAGATCTAAAGCAGCTACAAGTGTGGTTGTGATGATGGCAGTGACTTGACAACATCCTATGAAGATGAAAATATGCTAAATATATGGCCTTTTAGAGTAGATATGTGGGGTAAGTATATTTTCTAGAATTCCAACCTAGGTTTATGGAGGATTGAGTGTGTTTTTATTAGGTTTAGAGATGAATTGTGACATTCATATTTGTGAAAATTATTCTGCTATGATCCAAAGCACAACCCCATTAATTGTATGATTGAAAATCCTTTATGTTTGAGTAGAAAATTAATAATACGATGACTAGTAGTTGGGGAAGAAATTAATACTTCAGTTTTTCCTTATTTTATGAACCAAAACATTGCAAACATGATTAACCTATGTATGAGCAGATATTCAGTAGTAGTTGGATGGAATTTCTTCCTCGATACCAGACATTGACACTAAGTGTACAAGGTAAATCTGTTAATTGTACAAGGGTGTACAAAGGTTCCTATATTAAAGGATTTCAAATCCATTTAAAATCATTTCCATTTTGTAAGGATGAGGAACATTCATTACACACATTTCTTAATCACGCACTCATCCCATTCTTTACATAGTGTCCAATGGTTCTTTACAAGAATTGGTAAGTAGATCTGCATTATTCGACTTACAATAAATTACAACAAATATTGGGTTAATGAGATTACAATATTACAAACACAAAACAATGCAATCCACCTCATCTCATGATTACTACTCAAAAAGTGCTATTTTATAGCCTGTAATTAACTCTTTTAAACACTTTTGAGTAGTAGTTATTACCTTTTAACTCAATTGGCATGTTAAGGACCCTTGTAATCGTTTCTAATCAAATTGTGTTAAGTTTTGGTGTTTTTGATAACTTTTTTATCACCAAAGCAATCCAAGAATGAGGGAGATCTTTGTATAGTTCATGGCAAAGCAATTTGAAGTTCAAATTCATGAAGAAACCAAGCTTTGGAGCTTCATAATCCTTTGCCAAAGTTATTTAAGTATGCAAGGAAGAAAAGAAAAAAAGAAATCATCAACCAAGCAATTTCGCAAGTTGGAAGTTCAACTTGCGAAATTTTTGCAACCTACGAAATGGGAGAAGAACACAGTCGTCAAGTCACAGAGAGCTCAACTTGCGAAAATGGGATTTCAACTTGCGAAATTGGAGTTCAACCAGTGAAAATGGATTCCAAGTTGTGAAATCAACTTGCGAAATTTTCGCAAGTCATAATTCAACTTGCGAAATCCACCAACGAACTGGGATATTTGCGCACCAACTCCTTTTGATATTTTCTTCAGATATTTTTGTATAAATCTCTATTTTCTCCTTGTAATCCACCACTCATGTAATTCCTTAGTTAGGAAGTATTCAAGGAAGGGTAAATAACCTTCCTATATAATATCTCTTGTAAACGTTTGAACCATATCTCGAGAGCTTTTCCAGAGAACACATTGTATAGTTTTTGAAAGTAATACACAAAGCTTTGCTCTGCCTTACCTTCTCATTTTGTTTTCTCTTTTATTTTTATTTTTAGCAAATCAAACTCTGAGATGTTTTCTCGGAGGATGAGTGGCTAGACTTTTTGTTTCTTGGGTGAAGGAAGCTAGGTAAGGTTCCAGATGCAAAAGTGTGATTTTTTGTTGTTTTAGTTTTTAATGAAGAGAAAGTGTGACCTGTTAGTGGTTTTTATATTTTTAGTTAACTGAAGATCACCTTGAATAGCCAATACTTGGTAAGCTTTCGGATTCCATGGATTCTTATTGCTTGAAATCTTGCTCCATGGAGGTCTAATTGTTATCTCTTATTCGCTTTTGAAGGGTGATCCGAGGTTAAGGATCTCCTTGAATGGCAAATACTAGGTGAGAGGTACGAGCCATTGCAAGGTGTATCAGTGAGAGGGATTTAGTGTTTGAAACATTTAATGGTAAGCATTTGTACCACATCGGTTCGAGAAATAACTATATGTTAAATCCCCAACGCGAGGAAAAGATTCAAGTAACCGGAATCTCCCCTTTTGTATAATGCACCTGATCCTAGTGACTTGAAATCTCAAGAAACACCTTTCTTTCTAAGTAAATTCAATTACTTTTTGTTTGGTTAGCTTAAAACCATCTGTTTCATTCAAACTTATGTTTTCTTTTAAAGCTAACTCATAAAAGGAAGAGCACCAATTCAGTTTTGAACCAATATCAATTGTGAAGTGAAAACCCATCTCTATGGACGATCCTAGAGCCACTATACTATGCTAGCTAGTGTTACCCTAGTATATGGTGAATTAGGTTTATAAATTTTGTTGATAACTCCTGTCTGAGGATTGAAATCAAAGCATATCAGTTGATTGAGTTGAATCAAGTAGAACACCGATTAGGGACGAATCAACTCATTAACATTCCGGTACGAAACATCTAGGGGGAATAAATGTGACTTAAAACGGGTTATTACTACTTCTCGCGTCAAATGTTTGGCATTGGAGTGCATGACCATTCCTGCATATCATATGAAAATAGTTAAAACTTTCAAATTTAGCAAAACTTGTGTACATGTTATAACAACTAATCATTGAAATCAATCCCCATAAAAATTCTTCATTACAACTATGTATGATAAAAGAAAAGGTTTTGTCTTTGATACATCTTCGAATTGCAACATCCTACAATATGCATCCACGACCTAAGACAAAAATTTATTAATATGTAAGTAATACTAACAATCACTAATGGCAAGTTGTTACATGAATATGAAACATAAAATAATGCAAGATCATGGAAATATTGTGATATTAACATCATTCCCAATCCAATTGTCTCTTTCGAAAGAGGCAAGGTTGCCTCTGCTTAAACTCGTGTCATGCATTGTCACTAGTTCCTCACTGTCACCAAAAACATATATGTTAGGGTAATACAAATTTTTTTCGGTTCATACAATTGAAATTGGAGTAGTATATGGTTCACCATACCTCGGGTCCAAATCCCCATCAAATACAACTGCAGCTGCTTGTTTTAGGTCCATAATTATAGTAGACTTTTGAGTTTGTGGATGCACTATGAATGGTGACAATAGATTAGGAGCCATTCGACGCACTCTCCATCGCCTCCCACCCCTCTCGGATGGGGTCAGAATCACATAACGCAAAGGAAAATGGTCATGAACGACTACTTTTTCATCATCTATTAGTTTGAACTAACAACTAATTAGGTCAATGAAAGACACAATAATATTAGTTATTTTGTATGAACTGTTGCAGTTATGAATGTCCCCTAGAATGTTACCATTAAGTTTTTACTTTGATCCTCCGACCTCCATGTGAAAATCTAGGGTTGGTTGCCGAATTGGCATGTCTGGTACGTCTTCTATGCTATGCCATGCCATGTCATCTTGGGTAGAGTTTGCATGCTACTCGTCCACCGGAAAGGCATCAAATGCATACCCAGAGTGACCAGCAGCACTCAAAGGTACACTTCTTTCTTTTCTGGGCCCCAATCCATGCATCAACCCACGTATGACACTAAGTTGTTGTTGTATGCCCTTCTAATATGTCATTATTATGTGTTTTGCTTCATGGTATTGCTCTCAAATTTCCTGTCACATGTCAACCAAAGTCCACTAGGGTATTCAGTGTAAAACTCTTCAAAAAAATCTTTAAAACTCTTAATTTACAATATTTCGACTAGTAAACCCAATTATAATTCCATTGAGATGGATTGAACTCGTAAAATGACAAAAATTCATGCAAACAACACTACTTGTTAGCTTGCTCTCGTCCTCCACATGTGTAGGTGGTGGTGACGATTCATCGAACCCCTACAATTGAAATCATGACGCTTGTTTAGAACACATAAACCTTTACGATGTGTCAACTTGCATGTCATCAAATTACATTTCTGCATGCATATAGACTATATGACTACCTCGCCATGTCCAAAAGTGTCAAACTCTCTAATCTCAGTAGTTAGTCGCTGTTTTATCAACTCATCTAACTATGCCAAGAGTTGGGGCATTGTCATGGGAACATGGACGAAAGGAATCTTGAATTTCATGACATAATGGAGTTACACCATGGAAATAAACATATGTGCAATCGTGACTTGGGCCTATTGATGTTAACAATTAAAACGTTACCAAGTAATGCATGTAAAAGAAGTGCAATACTTGTAGAAAAATGATGCAACCATGTACCCAAGTATTGTTACTTTACTTATATCGTCTTATACCCTCTACAAGCTAGTCAATAACAAATTGGCCCCAGTTAACATTGTTTTCGAAACCATCTTCATGGATGGTATGCCGCAAGTTTCGACATCCATCAATCCTTGAGGTAGACACTAATATTGTCGCACAAGCTTAGTAAATGAAGCATCTTCGAAACTCCTCCCTGATAGGTAAGTTGAGGAGTCTCTCCTCACATATGTGGAGTGTACCGAACTAATGATCAGATGGAGTTGATGCATTTTGTAGAATCCGTCTGGTTGTCGGGAGGCCAAAGGCAAGCCCCACTTCAACAGCTAAAACATCATATCTTTTTTCGGTTGAGATATTTATGCGTTTGAATCCAACATTAAAATGGTGGATTAGCCATAGACATATATTGTGTCGTATCTCCTTACAGTTTAAGTTAAGAAGACCTGCAAACTGGAGGTCTTGAACCACTTCCGATTTCTCATCCGGTAACCTATTGCATAATTTTGAGGAATCTTGAAAATGAACATCGTGTTGACAATTTGGTGGCCTGCATTAAATTTTTTGCAAATCATTAGTCTCAACTTCCATTAACATAACTGCAATTGCTAATTGAGTATTATGGAGAAATAGTATAGGTCTAAATTGTAGTGGACAAAAGAGCTAAAAAAAGAGTTGTGCATTGAAGCTATTACCTGTTCATAATATATGCATTTTTATCTAATTAATAGCCACTGCCCTAGGATTTCATTTATTTTCATTATGTCGTTAGCCAAAGTTGGAGCTAGAGCTTCAATTTCATGAGGTAAGGTTCTTGACTTCTTTTTTCTATTTGTTGAAAAAATGTGAGGGAGAGCTAGACCCAACATCAGCCTGAAACTTGCATAAGACTTGAATTACAAGTTTTTTTATCCAAGAGTGCTAAAGTAAATTAGAGATTATGGTGTCATTTGTGTATCTCTTCATGATGGTGTACTATCTGATTTTAGTCTTATGTTAAAATATGATGGTGACAAACTCTACCTCTTCTATGTAGCCACTATATGATGATAATGAGAGCAATGCTAGAGTGGTTCTTATTAGGGAAACGTAGGACTATGTGGAAATCCTTTGATAAGGAAATATGGAAATCCTAAACAAGCATCACCACAAACATCAGCCTTTGAGCAAGGTCAAGACCTAGAGCATGCCAAAGGGTTTGATAGGAAAGTGGTGTTGATGGGATATAGAAGTGGGCTACTCTTTGGACTGATTATTGGATGCATCTTTACCACAAGGAAACAGGAATGGTTTGTGAAGATTTTTGAAGGAGACAACAACAAAAACAAGGGGGAAATTGAATTAGTGTTACTATATTGTTTCATTCATTTTTTATTTCTTTCAAATGTGGAAGAATGAGTAGACTAGTATTAATATATTTGGAATGGTTAAAAAGCTATGGTGATTTTCATGTAAGAAGTAATGTAACTAGCTTGTCATATTAAAGTATTATTTATAAAGTGTTGTTGTGACACCAACTTAGTCATGAATTTTACTAATCAACAAAAAAGTATAAACATTAATATGAATGCATATCAGTGCTCAAGAAAGCAATACAATTGAATGAAAAAACAAACAATACAAGCTATGAGAAACCAGAGTAGAAAGAAACAATTAAGGTGCTACTGAAACTTTAGTAGTGCAGTGAAGCTAAATCCTCAATAACAACCAACAACATTGATAACATCACAAACAGTACTTAAAGGACCAACAATATAATTAAAGAAGAGTACAGCTAAATTAAAGAAGAGTTTCAGTTTACTGATCTTTGTATACCAAGAATATATAATAATTTTACATATAAAACTGCCTAAGTTTTTGAAGTCTTTTTTACCAGACATGTGATTCAACTACAGGGTTGTGTCATGTAGTTATCATATTTAATCTTGCTTCAAAGAACTTGGAATAAACAAGAGTATATAACTTTTGCAAAGTCATGGAATTAAAATTTGAACCATATGTTCTAAAAAATTGCAGAATTGCTGCCTCCTTACAGTTTGTCCTAATAATGAGGAAATTTTTTTTTTTCTCTGCACATGCTTGAAATTGCTTGTAAAGGTAACCAATAAATTAAGATTACGATACAAACATGAACACTTGTATATAAAGTTAGGTATTCCCCTTGTTTTTCTCACCATCCACAAAAGTTAATAGGATGGGAGACAACTAACAAACATGTTAATGTGGATCAATAATTTATTAGTGAATGTTCATATAATACACAATCCTTAACAACCAACAAAAGTAAGTGTCTTAAGTAGGTTAAAATCTCAAGTTCCCGAAAAAATTGATGAAAATAAAAAAAATAAAAGAATGCATTACCTCCGCAGAAGCCATTGAAAAATGAAATTATCCTTGTAGGCTTCAACCTTACAACAACTGCTTACTTGAAATCCGGTCTATAGTAGTTATCTCCCACCTGGAAGAACTCATATTAAAGTGAATGGTCATTTAAACAGTCGTACCATTCATCAATCTAATAAATTTGGTCATGGCACACCATATTCAGATTTCTATGGAAAAAATAAATGAATAAAAAACAAATGGCAATTTTGGATAGAACTTCCTCTTTGGAAGCAAGCACTTGTATGAACTATTATCCCCTTGCCAACTTACCATAATTCACATAATGAATAAATTACTATAGAATAACCATAGGGGCAAGCTGCATAACAAGTATATCTCAATGAAGAAACCTTGAAAGACACTTTTTATTACATGTTAGGACTTCGTGACAATTTTGAATAGGTGCAAGCACAAAGTGATGTGATAAGAAGCGAAGACCAAAATGTGGAAATAATAAAAGACAACCCTCCCCCCCCTTCCTCCCCAATTTTTTTTTTTAAAAAAAGTCAACACCAATAAGTTAATAATTTAATAACAAACTATCATCCTCATTTAAGCTCCAAATAAATACAACAGTAAGAGGTAATACCAACTATCCATGCAGTTGAACACCTGCCACTTTGATGTTTCGCCTCCTCTACCTCGGGAATTGCATCTAGGGCACTTCATCCGCCCTAAGTGGACCCCGCATGACTAGAAATCATCATTTTATTATTTTTTAATCATTTTTAGGAAATTATTTTGTAATAAGTGGCCAATGAGAGTGTGACACATGTTAGGTAATTGATGGTATTATATAAACTTTCTCAATTCTAGGTTTTAGAGATCTTGGATTTTTTTGGAGAGTTTGACATTGAAGGTGGAAGAAGACGAGAACTTTGGTTTGTTTTCTTTTTCTTCTTTATTAAATATATTGTTTTTAGTTTCTTTTTATTCAAATTATGGATTTTTACCTTATTATGGATTATGAATGTGACATCACCCCCATGAGAGGCTAGGAGCCAACTTGGGGCTTGAAGCATGAAAACCTAAGGGCTAGGAAACCTATAGGGACAATGGGTAAATTATTATAACAATGAGATTAATTATTGGTTGGGTGACAATTTATCATTTTTTTTATCCTATCCTTGTGAGTTCGTTTAGGGAATGATACGGTAGGTTATTACTCGATACTAGTGATTCTTGGTAATTCTTGATCATTAGTTATCCTCGTCTTCCCTATCGCTATTTGCCTCAAAACAAAGCTATAGGGAGTAAGAAGGGTTAAAAGGTCAAATCTTAAACTAGTAATCAATCTCATTCATCTGATGGTTTTAGGAGTCTGTTTTAAAAAGGAAAAATTAGGTTTCGGATGCAATTTTGAGTTATAAAACTCAACTTGATCGTGAGCGGCCAAGAATCCTAGAACCCTAAGATCATATTACTTAAAAGACCCTTATTTTCTCTAATTTATATACCATAGGTTGGATTGTGGAAAACCCAAACTTGAATCAATCGAATTTAAGATCAATATTCATTTTATTATTAATTCAATTTATTTTACTTAGTTTCACATTATTCACATATTTTTTTTTTCATTTTAGGATTTAAACGAAAGCAATTAATTTATTATAGTATTGACAATTTCCATAAGTCAGTTCTTGAGAACGATACCCGGAATACCACAAAAGCCGTAGTGACTCTTTCTCTAGTTTTTCTTGACTAGAGTTGTTACGTAAAAAGACTAAGTATTTTGGTACAATAGAGAATTTCGATCAATTTACTATCAAGCTTGTTTAAAGAATATCATTAATGTTTAATGTTGCATCAGTAGCCATATCAATAACTACTCCACCTATGTAAATTTCATGATCTTCATAGGCATAATATATTGAGAGGTTATAAAGCATAATTTTTTTTCCCCAAAAATATTTCTATTTTTTTACTATAAAATAGACTTGAAGGGAAAAAGATGTTGTAGAACTCAAGGTTTAAAATATCCGAATATATTGCTAATATATTCTTGATGAATCCAATATCCATGAATCCCAATATGAAATTCGGGAAGATTATCCATCAATCAATATTCCACTAATTTTTCAATTTTTTTCACATTTAAACTGATATTTCATCGGTATTTTGGATATTTCACCGATATTTCAATTTTTTCAATTTTTTGATTATTAAATAATTAATTTTGATTATTTTATTTTATTTATTATAAAAAATATAAAAACATAATTTTCTAGGTCTTTTTTAGATAATCTATATATTTATTAAATATAAAAAATATAAATATTAAAACAATTATACATATATTATTATTTATTTGATATCATTGAATATAGTTAAATTAAAATGTATGATAATTTTAATATTAAATATATTTTAAAATTAGACTGTTATAATAATATTTGTAAATTAATATATAATGTAACTTGATAATAAATGTGGTTTCAAATTATATTTTCAATTAAAGTCTTTTAAAAAACAAATTGAAAGATGAAGTAAGAGAGAGAGGTGTGAACCGGAAAGGGGCAGACCGGAACTGAGCCGGAGCCGGACTTGGTGGAAGTCTTAGGGAGCCATTTATAAATCCTGCATGATGCCATTTCTTTCCACTCTCACAGTAGTAATTTGCTTCACAGACACAGTGAAGTAAATCATTTCTAGGGTTTTATTCTCTCCTTCTCCGCAATCAAACAAAAATGGCCCCATAGTTGTCATTCTTTGTTATCTAAAATCAAAAAATTAGATACTGATTCCACTGTCTTTCTCTGAAAATTTCCGTTTTCTTACTATAAACTGAGCCAAGATGCAGGGGTCTTCAGATAGGGGTCCCGCCGATTTGACTCAGCTCCAAGCGACAATGCAAGCAATAGAAATCGCTTGCTCCTCGATTCAGGTACGACCATTTCGCTTTCAGTCTGGTTTCTGAAAAAATTGAAGGATAGGAATGAAAAATCTTATTTCGAACCCCATATTTCCCGATCTTATCGTTGTTCAAGGCTGGGATAAGTTAATATCTTTTTTTGATAGTTTTTATTGATGGACAAATAACGGTTCGGGACTCCAAAGTTATTTTTTCCCATGGTTTTCTAGGTAACCAAACCGGTTCTTGGAAAACTGTGATTTCTTAGCGTCTAGACTTGGATTTTTGAAAAGGCTTCTGGTAGATTTTATTCATTTGTTTTATTGAATTGGGAAATTTTACTAATTGTATTTCTTAGGATTTTAGGTTGGATGACTAGTTCCTGAATTTTAATCGATGAATCAAACCAGAGAGAAAGTTATTTAGCACTTAAAGATCAAATATCTAAATCAAATTTTGGTGATATTTTTTAGGTTGTGATTCATAGAGTTGGGTCACTGAAGTCAGTTATAAGCCTACAATCAATGGCTCTCTCTCATTTGTGGAAGCATTACAGGCACTTGTGTCATATTATATGCTTGTGCTATAAATTTTTTATATAATGTTTCAAATTACTAACTGAAGAATATTTTGCATGATTCATTGCCACCTACACGCACACACACACAGAGGCACGAAGTCACATCGAGCTTGTTAGTGATATTGTTTGACTTTTGTATTTCACATTAGATAAAGCAGAACTACAAGTTGTTACTATTATCGTGTAATTGAATTTTATGTTTGGGAATTATATTTCAAAAATGATTTTATTAAAAACAAGAATAATTTGGACATTTTTGAAAATTATAATTAAATGAAAATGTATTTTATGCGTTTGACAGAAAGCATAGATCTCCTACTTCTTCAAAGAGAAAACATATTAGCATGCAAGAGCTGTTCTCAATCAGTTGGGAAAAAATGTTCTTTTATCTTTAATTTTATCTCATTTTATGAGTCTAAGTGGTTAATTGGTTCTTTATGGTTGGTTCGTGATCTTATGCTACCATAAGCATGCTACTCCTTTTAATTTTGCTTTCATAAGATGAACTTCCATACTTTCAATCATAACATGCTAGTAAAAATAATATTCCGTGGATATAAACCAACCAACAAAGGCAGGACTCGATTTTCTGAAAATTCAGCAGCTTCAAGAAGCACTTTCTGTGTCGTATGATCACTTTGCTTGAAGTTGAAGACTCACACCCTTGTCATTAACGAGTTGTTTTTCTTGATTCCTTTCCAATAGCTTCACTATCTCATCCAGCTTGTTGATTAATTGTACTATGACCTCTTGCTGGTATTGTTGTGTGGCAGAAATTTCATTCAAGCATGTTGAAGTAGCTTTTTGACTACTGCAACTTCTTTTAGAAGTCAAGCTTGCATAAATTATTCTACTCCTTATTTGCATGTATCTCAAACAAAGAACTTTTGGTTTGATACCAAAATTGACTTAGGACAACCCTAGGGGAGTTGTCTACAATCAAACAAAGTGAGGTGGAGCTTGTTTAGGATTTAAAGATAGGAATCAAGAATTAAGGTTGTGACAATGGGGAAAAAAGTGAGAAAAAAGAACGAGAAGATGGAGAAGAAAGACATGAACACCTTAGCGTCTTATTAAGGCCTTCTAGAAGTTTCACCTCGAAGACAAAAAATGGAGTTTCATGATTAGAAATTGCAAGGTGTACAAAAAATTGATATTATTTTCATAATTTCATTTTACAGCAATTAGTCTTAATATAGGCTTTAGAAAACCCTAAAACCTCAAGAAGACCATGAAAAAAATGATACTTAATTCTTTCTAAAACTATTAAACTTTCCACTTAAATAGAAATAGAAATTTGGAAAATATAAACGTTTAAAAACTAGAAGTTTTTATACTGTAGACATTTTTGGAAAACAAAGATTTTCTAGTCAGTAGAAGGTTTTAGAAAATAAATTTTTTTAGAAAAATGTGTGCTTTTAGAAAAATTGAGTTTTAGAAATAAAAGTTTTTAGAAGATAGAAGCTTTTGGAAAATGGAAAGTTTAAAAGCATAAGAACTGATTATAATAAGGGATTTTTAAAGACAGCTTTCTAATGTTATATAAAAGTCAAATAACCATCTAGTAATAAACTTGATCCTGAATAACTTCAATCTACAAAATTATCTATGTACCTTTGATGGAGTAATTTAGGATTCTTTATTTCCTTTCATTCCTTGCGTATATCATTTTTTTTGATAGGAAACAACAATGAATTATATTGAAATAGAAATTAAGTAATACAATAGAAGCATGAGGAATCCTCCCACAAGTGAAAGCTAAACAAAATGAAATTCCTTGAGCATATCTTGGAGGATTCTTCCCATCTGTACCTAATCATTTTCAGTGATAAACAATGACTGTCACTTCTAAAGTTACCTAATGTATTATGGTCACATAATAATCTCTTTAGCCTTTTGTGTATTTTTTTTCTTGTTAGATTGCTTAACTTTACACCCCCATTGTAGAGCTTGCACTGCCCTAGTCCTCCTACTGAAATGTTATTTGTTGACATTTTCAGTCTCTCATACATGAATGTATCCATGCATGTTAGTACTTATATGCATGTAGTTTGTGCATGCATACGAATTTGTAGAGATGCATCACACATAGACATGGTTACACGTGTATTTGACTGTTTAGCAGATGCATGTGAATCCAGCAGCAGCTGAGGCAACTATTTTATCATTATGCCAATCTCCTCAGCCATATCAGGCATGCCAATTCATTCTTGGTAAGTTAATATGATTATATACATTTGTATATGCTATCTTTCCTACTGTAATTGATGGTTGGTTATGTTACTTGTTTGGCCTTAGTAGATCTTTAAAGTTATTGCTTTATGATAAACAAGGGTAACGTTTTATTTATTTTTTATCAGAACCATAATTGTATTAAAAATGAATAAAAGTACATGAGAAGGATGAGGAGTCCTTCCCATACTTACAAAAACTGATAAAAAATGGCTAAACACTGCCACATATAAGGAAACCTAGCTAACCAGTATGGACCAAAAAGAAATACAAAAGCCTCTACTAGCCCACACAAAACTCCTCTTGTTGCTATTTAGCTCCTTTTGTTTAACACATTGAGGACTAGTCAAGTTGAATAACATTGAGAGGAATGTGTTTGAAAGTAGGAGTAAAGAAGCCTAAAAAGAGGAATAGAAGTGGATTAGATCCCATAGAGTTTTTGTTGCCCTTTGCTTATTCTCAAAGATGAGCATTTCTCTTCTACCACATAATCCTACTCAATATGAGACAGGTGATGTGCCAAAAGATCTTGCCTCTTAGGGGACTCTTGAAACCTCCCATAGGAGATGGTCATCACGTCACATATGCTCCTAGGTGGAACCTAGTTTAGCCTAACCTGTTTGAACGGATGGTGTCATGGCCTCATAGTCACAGTGGGCAATATTAAAAAAAAGGGTCAACCATTTCTCCACTCCTTGAACATTGAATGCGCCAATTTTTATTTATTTATTTATGATAAGAAACAACCATCTTCATTTATCTTGAAAAGTTCAATACAAGAAGGATGAGCAATCCTTCAAGCATATACAAAAAATGGTTATAAAGTAACCTATTGTCAAGCCTTAAAATCTTTGCCTTAATACCTAACCCCATGCACGCTTGCTTAGAGAAAGCTCTCAACATTGTACCAAAGTGATCTCTAATCACACCTTTAATGCCCATTCGGCAATGGTTACTCAAGGAACATTCATTCAAGTTTAACTTTACTAAACCTAGAGAAGGGTGGGTGGGGGGGACTAACCAATCATAACTTTCTTTCTTACTTGTTTGAGAAGCAAACATTTTTTAAATCCAACATTGAAAGAAACAAAGGAATAATTGCAAAAGGCTTAGTGATCAAGGCCTAAAGGGAAGAGAAAAAGTAAATCAAGTTCTAAATGGCTTTCGTATATCTCCATATATCCTCGAAAATCCTTGCATTCCTCTCTAACCATATAAACATATCTAAGATAACACAACCACCTACCATAGAATCTTCCTCTTTGGAAGGCTTTTAAAGCCCTTAAAGAAGATACCCATCATCTTTGCTATTTCTCTAGGAGGAACCTAATAAAGATTTGCTAAGTGAAACAATCTTGGTCAAAGTGCTAGTGCGACGGGATAATGAAGATAGAGATGATCGGTTGATTCACTACACTTCAAACACAACATAATGATCCGACATGAGAGCTTTGTAATGCCTCCTTAGTTGAAGCATATCATTGGTATTAACCTTCTTACTCGCCACAAGGCAAACGAAAGCCTTGACTGTAGGTGGAGCTTTTGAGTTCCAAATTAAGTTAGCAAGAGCAAAAAAGGTGAAGACAAGGGAGAGAGGGGTAACTGAAAGAGCTTTGTAAAATGAGCAAACAATGAAAAGCCTTGATGATGTCAATGACTAAGCACTTTCATCTGTAAAGGAAGGTGATAAGTACACATGACCTAGGGAAGAGGGGAGTCTAGTCAATTCCTTAGTCTTTGAACCATAGAGGTTTCGATGAAAGTTGAAATTCCAAGATGGACTGGTAGATGATTGATATATAGCAAAGAAAATAAGCATATTCCTTGTCCTTATGACTCATAACTGATTTGGAAAATGAAACTTGAGAGGACTCTCGCCCAAACCAACTATCCTCCCATAGGAGAACTTTAGTGTCATCTCCCATCAAGTATTGGATGAAATTTGAGAAATCATTGAAAACTTGAGAAAAGATTTTCCAAGGGCAACAGTGTGACTACCTAACAACCGTTTTGGTGTCCAAACCAGTGGAGTGCAACCCATAAATACATAGGATGATCCTTTGCCAAAAAGCTTTCCTTTCTCTTGAAAACCTACACAACCACTTTTCAAGAAGTTTTTTCCTCAAGGAGATTCTCCCTAAGCCTAATCTTTTTTCCCTCTTCAATTTATACACAAGACCCCACCCAACTAGGTGGTCTCTTATTCTTTCCCCATACCCCGACTAAAGGAAGTCTCTTTGTAATTTCTCAATCCTAATTTTACTAGGACCTTAAACGTTGAAAGGAAATAAGTGGGGTAAGAAATAAACAAGACTGCATGAGGGTTATTCTACCACCCAGAGATAAAAAGGCTTTCTTCTAACCATCCAAATGACAAGAGATTTTATCTAACACTTGATCCTAGAAAAAAGTGACTTTAGAATTTCCCTCTAAAGGGAGACCTAAATAGGTAAGCGGCCAAATAGAGATTTTATTATCCAATGAGGCTAAGTCTTGAATAGAGTTCTCACACAAATTAATGCCCGCTAAGGAACCTTTTTTCTAGATTGATCTTTAAGCTTGATATGCATCCAAAAACTAAAGAAGTGACACCCTTGTCTTGTCTTTCCCTATCAAAAAGCCTTCTAAAAGCCCTCTTATCTTTAACTCTCACAACCATCCTACTCAAAAGATCCGCAACAATAGTAAAGAGAAGAAGGGAGAAAGGGTCATCCTGTCTTAAACCTCAAGATGCTTTAACCCAACCTTTTTGCACCCTCATTCACTAGAATGGAAAAACTTGCAAAAGATAAACATCCTTGAATCCATAACCTCCACTTTGAACTTAAGTCTTTCCACTTTGAAGCATATATAAAAAGTCCAATTCACATGGTCATAAGCTTTTTCAAAATCTATCTCAAAGACAACTCTGGATTTTCGAGAATGTCTTGTTTTGTCTACCACTTCATTTGGCATTAGAATAACGTCTAGGATTTATCTACCTTCAATAAAAGCACCTTGCGACCAATGGATAGTCTCATGCAAAACCTTATGAATGCGGAGAGAAAGCACTTTTGCTTTGACCTTGTAAAAAATGACTAATTCAACCTAAGGTAATCATCTAGGTAAGGGGGGTGGTAAGGGGTGAATTGGGTGATGGTCAATATTGAAAGATTTTTAAATTAATGAATACAAATGGCTATAACACTAGTTAATAAGCAATTAAATTATAACAAAATAAGTAGAGAGAGGGGAATAAGAATTGTGAACTCAAGCTTATAGTGGTTTGGCCCAAACCCTGGCCTACATGCATTTTGTTAAAGCTCTAACCAAGTGAGGGTTCCACTAACTTCAAGGCTTCAATCCAAGATTTCAACTTGTATAATTGGATTATGAATACCCTTTACGAATCTTCTCAATTGACAAACCTCACTTGAATAACACTCTCAAATCTTTGAAGGAAGTAATGGAACAACAATTCAATCCTAGAGATAAATAATGGCTCACAAGATACAACGGAGGTTAGGAGGCATTAGAGAGTTAACAAGTATAAAAATGAATGTACTCAAGAGCTATGAATGAGAATTTTGGTAGTTTAGCAATTGAATGCTCAAGGTCTCATATCCATAATAGCATTTTCAAAGCCATATTTAAAATTGGGAAGCTCAGAAACCCCAAAGACCATAACTTGGGTTAGATAGTTTGAGCAACCAATTAAACCAGTTCACTAGCTATTGGGCATTAAATGCCCTGGTGGTTGACCATTGGAGTTTGGAGCTCGATCAGTTAAGACTTCTGCTTTAGCCAATAATAACAACCGTTTTCCATTTAGAGGAATAAAAGGGCTTGTAATAGGTCAAGCCTAATTGGCTTAATCAGTTCCCCTGAGGCTTGACCAATTTCACTATTTTTGCATTTTTAAGACCAAATCAAAGTTAGGGAACCTTAGAAAGACTTTCAACACTCCTTATAAACCCTTTAAACATATTTTTGAAAGAATTTAAGCTTGAGTTTTTGGAGAAAAACATGAAATCATCCAATTTTGGGAAAATAAACTCAAGTTAAAGTGTGTTACAGATGATTTTAAAAGTGTTAAGTGCATGAATAGTTTGATTTAATCCTAATGCACCAAAAATCCAATCTTACAATGGTTCCTACGTCTTCAACATGACCAAGTCTTCATCAAACCGAGATTGTCCATTGATTGCTATTTGATTTTGTCTTAATTTCTTGAAAACCTGAAATAATGAACTTGATGAACCATTAGTACCATGAACCTTGTTTTGTTATCATTAAAGCTCATTTAGGGAAACCTTGGGTTGACAAACCTTACAAGGACTAGTAGTCAAACTTATGGGCCTAAAATCAACCACAATGGACATCTTATTTCCCTTGGGGGCTAGAGCAATAAAAGTAGCAGTGGTACTATTATTAATTACCCCATTATTGTGGAATTCCTAGAAAACCTTCATTAAATCCTCTTTGATGGTGTCTCAACAATCTTGATAGAAAGCTAAGGGATATGTGATATATGTAACATATCATGGTTAATCCACAAGCAGATGATAGTATAGTTTTCATCAAATATTCTAGGATTTGTAACATATTTTCTGTAATGGAGCTTTTAAGATGCATAAATATAGGTCATACATGATCAAGGGTCCTTTGGTGCGAAGAAGGGGATTTTTTTTGTACTTTAATAGTATTAAACAACTATTGGATGCTTAAAAAAACAAGCAACCATAACTAAAAAGATACGCTACTTGTTTTGTTGGTAGTGAATGACATCTTTTTTGATAGGGCAATTAATGATCTACTTTCTAAATGGCATTGAAGGAGTTGTGTGTATTACAACTATGTTTTATTTTATTAGGATGTTGTGGTTGATTGATGTTGTCATTCATAGTGGATTTTATTAGTTTGTAGTCAACTTCCTGGGATTCAATACTCCTTAGGTTTTCACTATTGTCGGTTCAATCGATTTAGCATGGACATAGATAAGAGAAACTTGCACACTACAACATGGAAATACCTGAAGAAAAGATGGATATAGAGAGCAGAGACAAGGCAGTATGTGTATATATATTATACTTACAATGTATTATTTACTACAAATATGCAAGTGTGATTATCTAACTTATTTTTTGTCGGACAGGGAGCAAGAGATCCATTGGTCTTAGGTGAGAAATATAGGAAAAGATGAGAGATCCTTCATAAAGAAAAGAAAAGAGAAAAATATGGCAAGAGAAAATAAACTCCTTGCACTATCAAGAAACAAAAACCTCTCTATTCACCATCCAATGAACAAACTCTCCTCTTGGATAATAGGTTTGCTTTATGGTGTGTTTTTTGTCCATTGAGGAAGATTACGAAATCTAAGAGCAAACATAATACTTTAATTAACCTCAAGGAGGCAAAGAGTCTCTAACAAAATACACTAAACATTTCACTCCTTTTTTTACTAGAAGGTTCGCACTTGATTGGTAGGCAAGGATCCTAACAAAGAGAACATCTCTTAACTTTGTAGCAATATCAAATATTTGGTAGTACCACTGGTTAAACTTCCATGAACCCTTTTCCTTTTTTGGTCACCCATGAAATGGGAATAACAGATTCTTCTTCCACCACAAGATTGAAAAGGTTTAAAGCTTTAGCCTATAGGAAACCCTTAAACAATTCTTGAATCTTAGCTTCACTAGCAAATCCCTCACTTGTAGGTTTATAGTAACCCTTTATCAGTGTACCCTAATGATCATTCCACCAATTCCTAGTTATCTTGAGATGTCCAAAGAATATCCATTAAATTTTATCTTGACAAAACATTCAAATGTTAGTGATCGTTCATGAGAAGTCTTATTTGCCAAACTCTTGGATTTGCATATGGATATAGTAACATGAGGCTTAGGGGAGTGCGTGTGAAGGCTTCACTAGTAGAGGTCTAAAGGGAGAAAGAAGAGTAAAATAAGTCCCAAATTATATCTAGATCTTCCAAACACCTTAAAAATTCCTTGTATTTCTTTCTTGCTATAGCTCTATATCAAATTGAGGCTAGCAATACTCTATGAAACCTTACCTTTGGGATGACCTCCAAAGCATTTAAAAGAAATGGTCAACATCTTTGTCACCCTGTTGGAACCAAATCTTAGCAAGGATGAACAATTTATGCTACTAGCCTAAAGCAATTGGGCAATGATGAAATAATGGTAAGCTGATTTTCCACTCTTTCTACACATGACACACCACTCCGAATTAAAAGCTTGCAAGGTCTCCCCTTTGAGAGCAAATTATTGATATTAACCACTTGACCTTCTTACTAGTCAAGAGCCACACAATATAGTATTTACTTTAAGGGTTATTTTCGATTTCCAAATAAATTAATCAGAGTGAAAGGGATAGAAGTGGATGAAAAAGAAAGGTATTTGAATAATGACTTACTTGAAAACAAGCTTGGGGAGGTCAAAGATCAATCCCTCACATCAAAGTTGGAAGATGATAGATACACAGGGAAAGCCATTTTTTTAATTTCTTGATCGAAGAGGTTTTGGAAAAAATTGAAATTCCAAGATAGAGAAGAGAGGAGGGGATGAAAAGAAGTAGGGGAATTTTTGATCCCCACCACTTTAAAGAGATTGGGGCATTGAAGACCAAAGGAAGGATAAATCTCTTCATCAAGTGTCTTCATAAAGCAAATCTTTGTATCGTCATCCATAGAAAAGCAAGTGAAGTGAGAAAAAAGCCTTCTAGGGATAACTATGTGGTTAATTCTAAGCTTGATCGGTTTTTGGTTTCGGAGGATTGGGAAGGTCATTTTACAAGGGTTGTTCAGTGTGTCCTCCCTAAACCGGTTTCGGATCATTCTCCAATTTTTCTAGATGTTGAGGGGGTGAGGAGAGGCCCAATGCCTTTTAGATTTGAGAACATGTGGTTGAAGGAGGAGGGCTTCAAGGACAAGTTGCAGGCTTGGTGGGAGAGTCTCAATTTTAGTGGAATTGCTAGTTTTGTTTTGGGTGTGAAGCTGAAAGCCTTGAATCCATTATTGAGAGAATGGAACAGGAATGTCTTTGGTAAAGTTGAAGTTAATAAGGCTTTGGCTTTGAATCAGGTGGAATTTTGGGACAAAGTAGAGGTTGCTTGGTCACTTTCTTTTCATGAGTTGGAAGCTAGGAGAAGTGCGAAGGAAGATTTTCAAAAGTGGGTCCTCCTAGAAGAAATTTCTTGGAGGCAGAAATCAAGGGAGCTGTGGTTGAAAGAGGGGGATAAAAACACTAGATTTTTCCACAAGATGGCTAATGTGCACAGGAGGAGGAGTTCGATGGCACGGGTTAAAATCAATGGTGTGTGGTTAACAAATGAGAATGAGATGAGAGAAGGAGTGGTGAATGAGTTTAAGCTTTTGTTGTCTGCTACAGGAGGGTGGAGGTCCAGTATTAGTGGCTTGTCTTTTGCAAGGTTGGAGACAATTGAAAGGGCGAGGCTGGAGGAGCCTTTTTCTAAGCAGGAGGTTTTCAAGGCTCTTCCTGATGGTTTTTCTATGGCTTTCTGACAATCCTCATGAGGGTTTGTGAAGGAAGAGGTTATGGGGTTTTCCAAGGAGTTTCATGTTCACAATTGTTTTGTCAAAAGTTTGAATGCAATGTTGCTAGTCTCGATCCCCAAAAAAGGGGGTGCAAAAGATTTAAGGGATTTTAGGCCAATTAGTTTGGTGAGTGGGTTGTACGAGTGGGTGGCTAAAGTGCTAGCCAATAGGTTAAAGCTATTAGTGGGTAAGGTGGTTTCCAGGGCCCAAAATGCCTTTGTGGAGGGCAGACAAATCTTGGATGCTGTCCTTGTTGCTAATGAAGTCATAAATTTGATTTTGAAGAGTAATGAGGGGGCGGTGTTGTGCAAGCTTGATATAGAGAATGCGTATGATCATGTGGACTGTTCCTTCTTGCTGTCAATTATGAGTATGATGGGTTTTGGGGAGAAATGGCTCCGGTGGATGCAGTGGTGTATCTCTACAGCTAGTTTTTCTGTTTTGATTAATGGGACTCCCTTAGGATTCTTCCAAAGTTCTATGGGTTTAAGGTAGGGGGACCCACTCTCACCGTACCTGTTTGTGATTGCTATGGAGGCACTTAGCTACCTTCTAAGGAGAGCTATAAGTGGGGGTTTTTTGTTGGCCTGTAAGGTGAGGGGTAGAGGTGGTGAAGGGGCTCATGTGTCCCACTTATTGTTTGCCCATGACACTTTGGTTTTCTATAGGGCTTCTTAGGATCAGATTCAATATTTAAGTTGGACTCTAATGTGGTTTGAGGCCATTTTGGGGCTGAGAATTAATTTGGATGAAAGTGAGTTAATCCCAGTGGGATGTGTGGAAAATGTGGAGGCTTTGGACGCAGAACTTGGTTGTAAGGTCGGGACTCTCCCTTCCTCTTATTTGGGCCTTTTAAGTCCTTGGTTGCCTAGAATGGAGTGGAGGAGAGGTTTCGAAAGAGATTGATAATGTGGAAGAGACAATATATCTCCAGAGGAGGGAGGCTCACTTTGATCCAGAGCACTTTGGCTAGCTTGCCCATTTACATCATGTTTGTGTTTACTTTGCCTAGGTCAGTCAGATTGAGGTTGGAGCAGATTCAGAGAGATTTTTTGTGGGGTGGTGGGGCTCTTGAGCGGAAACCTCATATTGTAAGATGGGTGCTTGTTTGTTAGACAAAAGAAAAGGGGGTTTGGGGGTGAAGTCTCTTTCTTCTTGTAATAAGACGCTTTTGTGTAAATGGAGTTGAAATTGCAAATGAGAGAAAGACTTTGTGGAATCAAGTGATTAGGGGAAAGTATGGGGAAGAGCAAGGGGATTGGTGCTCCAAGGAAGTGAGGGGTGGGTATGGCATGAGGTCGTGGAAAGCAATTAGGAGGGAGTGGCATGTTGTAAGCAGTGGACTCCCCTTTGTGGTGGGCAATGGTCAGAGGGTGAGATTTTGAAAGGATAGATGGTGTGGAGATTCACCTTTTTGTGTTGCTTTTCCTGCTTTGTTTGCTTTAGCTATGTCGAAGGACACGTGGGTAAAAGATGTGTGGAGTTTCACCGAGGAAGGGGGGAGTTAGAGCCTACATTTCTCTAGACCTTTCAATGATTGGGAGATGGATAAGGCGCATAGTTTTTTATTTTGTCTTAATGGGAAGAGTGTTCAGCGTGATGTGGAAGATAGGGTGCTTTGGATAGAGACTAAATGTGGGAAGTTCTCAGTTAAGTTTGTCTACAAAGCCCTAGAATCTAGACCATTAACTTCTTTCCCATCGAATGTCATTTGGAAATCATGTGTGCAGGCCAAAGTGAGTTTTTTTGGGTAGGAAATAACTTGGGGGAAGACCCTTACTTTAGACCAACTTCAGAAAAGAGGATGACCTTTAGCAAATAGATGTTACCTTTGCCAAATGCATGAGGAATCGATAGATCATATCCTCCTTCATTGTGCCAAGACAATGACTCTTTGGGCGTTGTTTTTCACTCTCTTCGAGGTGCAATGGGTGCTGCTAGCCTCTGTTAAAATGATGCTCTTGGGTTGGAATGAGTCTTTTGTGGGAAAAAAGAGAAAGGAAATTTGGAGAGCAGACCCTTTATGTATTTTTTTGGACGGTTTGGAAGGCAAAGAACAAAATTGCATTTGAAGATGATGTGTTGTCCATTCAAAGATTTAAGAGTTCTTTTATTTATTTATTTTGGTTGGAGACAAAATTGTTCATAAAAGATGGTCCTTCGTCTTTAGTAGGTTTCATTGATTGGGTAGGTTCTTGATGAGGGTGGTTTTTTTTGGCCCCTACACTTTTCAAGGCTTTTTTTTGTCCTAGCTGGGGAGGGGGGGTGTTCCTTTGCTGTATCTTTTTAAGTCGCTATTTTAGTGTCTCTTTTCAATACTATTTCTTCTCTTTTACTTGTGAAAAAAAAAACTATGCGGTTGCTTGGTGAGGAAGAGTTTTCTTTGTAGGAAACCTCCATAACCACTTCCCCAAGACCACTTTATTTCTCATAGGTATCTTACCAATACATAGACCAGGTCTCGACTTGCATGATGATCTTCTTTCCTTCCCTAACTGTTGACCAAAAAAAATCTCTTTGTAAGTGCTCAACCTTAGAAGCCACTTTAATTACGACTTTGCAAATTAATAGGAAATAAGTGAGATTAATTGACAAACATGATTGTACAAGGGTTGTTCATTCTTTAAAGGATAAGTGACTTTTTTCCAACCATCCAATTGCTTGAATGATCTTTCTAATATTAGAGTCCAAAGGGACATCACACTTGGGTTTCACCTTAACGGGAGAACCAAATAAGCTATAGGCCCCCCAATCTAAGAGGGAGGCTAAATCTTGAACATGTTCTTGATTCACATTAATATCCAACAAAGTTTTGTTATCCAAATTTATCATAAGCCTATAGACATGCCTAAACGCCATCAATCAAAATTACTTTAAAATTTTAGAATTCAAGTGGCGGGCTGGTGAGAAGAGGATTGTGTCATTTGCAAATTGTAGAAGAAGAGGATCATGTCATTTGCAGATTGTAGATGAATTATGTTGTAGATCTACCAACCAAGAAGCTCCCTAGTAAGCCACACTGCATTGCTTTTAACATCATTTTTAACATAAAACATCAGCCATTGTGGTAAAAATAAAGGAAGATTGTAGATTGCCTTATCTTAAGCCCTTAGAAGCCTTGATCCATTCTCTAACACACCTATTTTTTAACATGGAAAAATTAGTTGTAATTATTAGTAAATTTTCAATTCCTATAATGCAAAACAAACTCAATTTTTGAATAAAATCATAATACCCAAAGATTTTAGAGCAATATGATTTTCACTATACTAAATTAAGAGGAAACATACCTTAATCCATGAGTGATTATTAAAGAAAATTTAGTGTAGAAGAAAATTGTGTTTCTCTGTCTTAACCCCTTCATCTTGACAAATGTTTTCTGATGAAAGAGAAAAATTGATATCTATTTTTTGGGTAGAGAGAGGACTAGGTTTAGATATACCCACTATCCCACTTTCCATGAAAGTGGGTGGTTATCAATTTTTTCTTAAAAAACTGATTAATAGGATTTTAGCAAGTATTATTTATTTGTTAAACCATATTTGATATTTAAAAGTTCAATGGCACATGAGCCACTTCATAAAAAGTGGTAACACTCTCCCACTTGGCCCATGTGACATATTTAACACCATGGTTTAATAATAAAACATAATGTTCATAGTAAAAGCCAAACCCTTTCTTGAATTGGTCATCTCATTAAACAAAAATTAATGTGGATCATAGCAGTTGTATACCATTATTTCCACATAGTCCCTTCCATGTATCACGATATTAGTTTTATACTTAACATGATTTGTAAGGAAAAAAAAAACAATAATGATCCAACAATAATGTCTTCGTCAAAGACAAATCTTGTTAATATTCATATAATTCATTCATGTATGTACCAACAAATAGAAAAAGGATGTAAACAAATTAGAAATAGTACTTTAATGAGATCAAGTGTCAAATACATAAAGAACACATAAACTTAACATAATGTCAATAATGGTACCTAATGATGCACATCCTTTCGACATGTTCACCAAATCTCCTTAGTAGTCATCCTTTTGTTAATGGATCTGCAACCATAAGGTTAGTGCTAATGTGCTCGATTGACACTCGTTGCTTTTGAACTTCTTTAATGCCAAAGTATTTTGATTCCATATGTTTAGCACCCTTTGAATACTTGTCATTTTTAAAAAAGAAGACCGCTACAGAGTTATCACAATTAATTTTCAGTAGCTTCGCAATACTGTCAACAATTCCAAGTCTTGAAATAAAGTTCTGTAGCCATAATCCATGAACAATGACCTCAAAGCATGCCACAAACTCAACCTCCATGGTGGATGTAACAATGAAAAATTGCTTTGCACTCTTCCATGAGATAACCCTTCTAGCCAAAAAGGAACAAATAGCCAAATGTGGATTTTTTGGTATCAATACATCTGACAAAATCTAAATCTGAATATCCTATCATCTTGAGATGATTAGATCTCTTATATGTGAGCAAGCACTCTTTTGTTCCTTGCAAGTATCTCGATACTTTCTTTGCAGCTTTCCAATGATCCAATCCTAGGTTACTTTGATATCTGCCCAGCATTTTGACAACAAAACCGATGTCGGGCTTGGTATAGGTTTGAGCATACATCAAGCTTCCAACAAAGGATGCATAAGGAATCTTTTCCATTTGTGTGTGTTCCAATTCATTCTTCGGGCATTGCATAAGATTGAATTTTTCTCCTTTCTGAATTGGAATAACACTTGAGGAGCATTTCTCCATACCAAATCTCTTTAAAATTTTATTAATATATGCTTTCAGGGACAACCCTAATAATCCTTGTGGTCTGTCACGGAATATTTCAATTCCAATCACATAGGATGCTCACCCATATATTTCATTTCAAAGTTATTTGAGAGAGATTCCTTGGTCTCATGTAGTATGCCAAGATCATTTGTAACAAGCAAAATATCATCAACATATAGAATAAAAAATATAAACTTGCCCTCATTGACCTTTAGATATATACACTAATCAATGTTGTTTTCCTTGACTCCAAAGGAAGTGATAGTATCATTAAACTTAAGATACCATTGTTGGGAAGCTTGTTTAAGTCTATATATTGACTTCCTTAATTTACACACCATGTGTTCCTTTCTTTCAGCTGAAAAACCTTTGAGTTAGACCATATAAACTTCTGCCTCAAAATTCCTATTCAAAAAGATGGTTTTCACATCCATTTGGTGTTACTCTAAATCCTAATGAGCTACTGATGCCATAATAATTCTAAATGTGTTTTTTTAGAAACTAGTGAAAAGGTCTGTTTGTAGTCAACGCCCTTTTTTTGAGTAAAACCTTTAGCAACGAGTCTAACCTTGTATCGTTCAACATTGCCATTTGAGTGCCACTAGGTAACCGCAAACATGCAAGTGCTTTAAATTGGGTTTCTTTCCTATCCACAATTCAAAAGGAGTCTTTAGAATTGCCTTACTAGGAACCCTATTTAACAAATACATGGTAGTATTTAAAGCTTCCATCTACAACGATAAGAGCAAAGAATAATAGTTTAACATACTCCCAATCATATCCATTAAAATACAATTACGCCTTTTTGCAACACCATATTGTTGTGGTGTACTTGACACTATTTATTTAGCACATATGCATGCCATGTTTTTCAAGGAATTTAGCAAATGGACCAGGGCATTGTTTGTTTTCAATATATTTTCCATAATATTCACCACCTTTATCAAACTTGACAATTTTCACCTTTCTATCTAATTGCCTTTCAACCTCATTGATAAATACTTCTGAGGCATCCATTGATTGAGATTTTTCATGTAGCAAATAGAAATGACCATAATGTGAAAAATGATCAATAAAAATGATAAAATACTTTTCTTTATTGAAAGATGGAATGCTACAAGGGCCATTTATATCAGGATGTATAATTTCAAGAAGAAGTGTGCTTCTCGAGGCTCCTTTCTTGCTTGTGTGTTTTGTATGTTTTCCTTTAATACAATCTAGACATATGCCAAGATCAGTAAAATCCATATCTTGAAGGATTTTATTCTTTACTAATCTTTAGGTTCTTTCTTTGTTTATATGACCCAAACATTTATGCCACAAGTAAGCTAAACTTTCATTCACTACACCACTTTAGTACAACATTATGATGCAAGGTCAAAAGAGACTCAACAAAAAGGTTATCAAGCTTGAATTTATATAAACCATCACAAAGAATGGCAAAACGAATGATATGATTAAATTTAAAGTTTAAACATGCTGAAACATCTATTCCCGAATTTAAAAGAATATCCAGTTGAATCAAGTCTAGATAAGGAAACTAAATTTTGAGAAACAAACAGAACATACAGAATTTGAAAAAGAGGTTTAAATGATGTTCAATGTCTAAATCAAACGATAGGTTCCAATGGCTCCAACTGGAGCTTTGAATTGGTTCTCCATAAAAATAAACTTTTCATTTGGATTTGTGGTTTAGGTCATAAGGAATCCCTGGATCGTCTTTGAAACTTGAGTGGTACAAGCAGAATCAATCCACCAAGTATTATAAGGAACTTTAACCAAATTTGATTTGAAACATATTAAAGCATTAGGCTTACCTTTCTTTTCGAACTATGCCTTATGTTTTAGGTAATCTTTCTTATAATGTCCAAACTTGTAGAAATGACACTTATAATTCTTGAGTTCCTTCTTGTGGATTTGAGTAGATTGCACTTTTATCTTTGATCTCCTCACTTGCCCTTTCCATTCTTCCTTTCAGGTTTCTCTTCAGCTCCTTGTTGACCCATGAGATTAACTGAGTGAATTCCTTTTTTCTTAAGCCTTGCTTCCTTTTGAATAAGCATAATCTACAACTCATTCACACTCCACTTATCAGTAATAGTGTTGTAATTTATTTGGAATGGACTATATTCAGGAGGTAGGGAGTTAATGATAAACTGCACAATGAATTCTCACTCGCTTCCAATTCCATGGACCTTAGTTTTGTTGCTGTGTTTATCATCTTAGTGATATGCTGATGCAAGGTACATGAACCATCAAACTTAATGGTGGTCAAAGTACCCCATTAATGTCTCAGCAAGTGACTTATCGGTAGAATCAGATTGTGAACGCTCTTCCACAAACTTCATATAGTCCTTAGCACTTTCAATTTTAGGAATTGTGGACTTAATGTTATTTGCTATAGTCATTCACATGAACATTAATCTTAATGTGTTTGATCTTTCCTAAGCTTTATTGAAAGACCTCTGTTCATCGGTGCTGGAATCAATAATAGGAGTTTGTTTCTTAGTTTGGAGTGCCAAATCAAGATCTGGAACACCTAGGTGAAACTGGACTTGGTCACACCGATTAGGAAAATTAAGCCCATTGAACATTACAATAGATAAAGCTTGTGAATGAAGAGAAACATGAACAAATACTATAATAAATATAGAGTGCTCATACATTAATGCATTGAGTTGTAAACTTAAATACATAATACCGATCCAAACAAAAATTCACATAAACGTTAAATTCATATTGAAGTTCTTCTTTGGGCGATACAATAATACACAACATAAAACATAATTGAAGCTTAATTTTAATTTCACATAATTGACAATTACATGCACTCTAATTAGACATGTCTACTATCTTTGGATATGCTAAACACATCAAGTTAAGCATACTAATTAATCACAATCATGTCCATAAATTATAAACGTAATTAATCAACCTTTGGGTGATCTTAAATATTATATAATAACTGAACTTCAATGTACCTATAACAAAAACAAATATACATCATCTTGTCATCTCATTTTTAAGCATCATGTAATTATGGGTAATTGAATTTATTCAATTTGATATCCATGAGGCATTTTGTTTGATCACTTATGTGAATACAGATAAACGTATTATGAATTTCAAATTAAATAAAATTTTCAGTTATGCTAAACTTTCACATTACCATTATTTAAATTGAAATATACCCAATTAATGACTTACACATCATGATATATATATATTTTTAAATAAAATATGCTAACATAAAATGCCTCTTAACCCTTTTCAATCCATAATTCTTAAAGGGTTAAGATAACAAATAAGTCATATAACGTGTTATAAATGCTTATCAGTGTTAACATAAACTTTCAAGGCCATAGAAATTAACTTTAGGCACTAGGAAACATGGTGACATAAAGGCTAAGCACCATAGCTTCTCTTGAGACCAATAAGAGTAAATCAATATGTTAGAATATACCAAAAATGAAATAAAATATAATTTATGGGTCCCTATGGAATTAATGAATACAAAAGGCTACATCCCAGATGCCTAAATATTCATTTTATTCAATTTGCATAAACACAAGCATATAATTAGGTTAATAGTTCAAAAGTGTTGTTACCTATGCAGAGCTTGATCATTTCTGACTTTTTATTTATTTATCTGTAAATTAAATAATCTTATCTATAAAAGGAGTCACTCTGACCTAATTGTTGTGCTCCACTTCAAATACTCCTTTTTATCTTTATGTAGTAAAATCCACCAATATTAAAAGTCATCGTTTGTTTAAAACTAATTTTGTTTAATAAAATGACAAAATTGAAATAAAACTTTATCTAGATTTAAAATAATCTATAATAGAAAATTACAAGTTCTTAAACCACAAGCTTTGGTACCAAATGTTAGGAAATTTTCATTTTTCTTGATGCAAAACAAACCCTAATTTTTGCGTAAATCATAATACCCAAAGATCGCAGAATGATGTGATTTTCACGACACAAAATTGAGAGGAAACATACTTTGATCCATGGGTGATTTAATGAGGGAAAATCAGTATATAAGAAAACTGCATTTCTCTCTCTTTACCCCTTAATCTTGATGAACTTTTTTTGATGGAGAGAAAAACTGATATCTATTTTATAGGTAGACAGAGGACCCATTTTAGATATACCCACGATCCTACTTTCCATCAAAGTGGGCAATTTGTTATTTCAAATTTTTCTCAGAAAGCTAACCAATAGGATTTTAGCTAATATTATTTATTTATTAAACCATAATTGATATTTAAAACTTAAATGGCACGTGGGCCACTTCATAAAAAATGGTAACAGTAATTGGCAACCATGAATCCAAGTTCTCTATCATGTCTTAAAACCTTTTCCTTCTAAAAGGTGAATTGATCTTAAAGACAATCTCTTCTTTTATGTGGCTTTTCTTATCCACCACTTCATTAGCTGCTAAAAGTGTATCCTAAATTTGTCCACTATGAATAAATGCTCCTTGAGAAAGGTGAATGGTATGTAATAATGTGTATGCCTTATAATTATTATAGGATATTACTGATGTATATGAGTTGTTTGATGTACATAATACTGGTAATTTTTGTGTGGCGGGAAAGAAACGCGAGGATTTTTGAGGATAAAGTAAGGAATTCAGAGTATCTATGGGATTCTATTGTTTTCCTTGCTTCTCTTTGGGCCTACTGTTCTAAGGCCTTTAAGGGAACTCCCCTTAATGTGTTACATCTTGACTGGTTAGCAGTGTGTACTCCTTAAGGAGCGGTCCAGTTTAGAGTGTTCGTTTGCTTTATTGTGTACTTTCTTGTGTTTGTATTCTTGTAATTTAGTTTCTTTGGTGGGAGGATTTCTCATTCTCCTATTGTACTCCTTTTTCTATCTATATATATCTTTGTCGTTTCCTATAAAAAAAAAATAATACTGGTAATTTTGTGTTTTATAATTTTGGAATGAGTTTTTAATATGGTTGAATCCATTTTTGGAAAAAAAAAAAAGGTGGATATCTATTAACTCCTCCATGGCTAATTCTGAGTTTTGAGAGTAATTCTAAGTTTATAAAATGAGTCATGCGATCTCTTAATACTAATACTGGTTTTATTTATCCAGAGAATTCTCAAGTGGCAAATGCAAGGTTTCAAGCTGCTGCAGCAATTCGAGATGCAGCTATTAGAGAATGGGGCCTTCTTACATCTGATGACAAGAAAAGCTTGATTAGGTGATTTTACATATTGGAAGTTCATTTGCTGTTTTTGTTATTTTTTATTTGTTGTGGCAATATTATTACTTTGATAATAATTGAATTAGGTTAAGGAAGGGTATTGCGGTTCCAAACTTCTTCATATGGTAGCTAAATAGTGGAAGGAAGAATAAGTTAATCAAATCTTTTATAAATGAAGATGTGGTTATGCTAAATAATTAGTATAGTATTTTTTGGGCTTGATAGATTGGATAGAAACTAAAACTCTTTTTCTAGGCTTAATAAAAGGGTCTGTACATGTTCAGCTAATCTTGTTAAAACAACTTATAAGTTAAAAAGGACCTTAATGTGAAAACTAGAAAGATGTTACGTTTCATAGAAGCTCTATTTTGGCTCATTAGAAACCTATTTCATGTTTAATAAATATTTTGCAAGATCAATATTACCGGTTGAAAATTTTGGCTTTGGTTTTAACTTCTATCTAAAACAAAAAACAGAAAGTTATCCTAAACAAGTCCTCAAGGAGAGCTTGAGTTTTATAGGAGCTAAATGAAAAGTCCTAAAAGTTTAAGAGTCTGCAATTTTCCCTCATTTCTAATGGGAGTTCAGGTCGGGTGGAGTTTTCTTTATTTGAAGACAAATTAAAAAAATTGTGGTCTATGAAATTGATATAAAAGCATTATGTTTTTATGATAAGAAATAAAAGATGCATTAATTATGGATGAAAAGTATATGAGCAAGGATGAGGGGGTTCTCCCCACAATATATAAGAAACTGATCAAAATATGATTAAACTCCTCTACTATACAAGAAGACCTATACAAAAAGTTCTAGATCACCTAAGGACATATATATATATATATATATATATTTTTTTTTTTTTTTGATAGGAAACGACAAAGGAATATATTAATAGAGAAAAAAAGAAGTACAAGAGAAGGATGAGGAATCCTCCCACCAAATAAAACAAGACTACAAGAAACCGAAAACAAGAAAATACAATGTAAAAACGATCAACTTCTCTAGGCTAAACCAACCCAACGGAATTACACGCCGTTAACCGATCAAGTTGTAACACAATAAGAGGGGTCCCCTTAAAAACCTTGGAATAAAAAGCCCAAATAGAAGCAAGGAAAAAAATGGAATCCCAAAGATTCTTTGAGTTCCTTGCTTTATCCTAAAAAATCCTCGCATTCCTTTCCTGCCACACAACCCAAATTAAAGCTATGCACGCTGCTTACCACAAAACTATCCCTCTCCTCAATAAACCAAAGCCACTGTAAGTGATGGAAAGCATGTCGGAAATGCTCCTCGGGGGAACCCAATCCATCTTGGCTAACTGAAATAATCTGTACTATAACCCTAATGTCAAGGAACAATGAAGGAAAAGGTGATCTGCTGATTCTCCATGCCTCATGCACAACTTACAAATATTAGGACTAAGAGTTTTGTGAGGTCTTCTCAATTGTAGCAAGTCATTAGTATTTACCTTCTTGTGTGCCACCAACCAGACAAAGGACTTAACCTTGAAGGGGACTTGAGAATTCCAAACGAACTTAGTAGGGAAAACTGGAGGAGAATCAGAACAATGAGATAAGGCAAGAAAGAAAGACTTGACTGTAAAAAGCCCTGAAGAGGATAAGGACCAGGATCTCGCATCTGGAACCGAAAATGTCAAATGCAAACAATCAAGTGATCGCATGAGTCTTTCTAAATCTTCTATCTCAAGATCGGATAGGTTGCGACGAAAGCTAAAATTCCAAGAGAAAGGATGAGTAGATCCGAGAATTGAACAAATGGGAATATTTTTATCCGTGACTACTCTAAATAGTCTTGGATATTGGAAACCCAAAGATTGATCCCCCCACCACAAATCTTCCCAGAACCGAATTCTGTCCCCATTTCCTACCACAAACCGAGTAAACTTGGAAAACTCCTGAAAGATTTGTACAATAGCCTTCCAAGGACAATGATGTGACCATCTGACTATTGTGTTGGCATCCCATCCATTAGAGTGTGATCCGTAAATGCTTAATATAACCTTATGCCATAGAGCTGAACCCTCCCTAGGGTATCTCCACAACCATTTCCCTAAGAGTGCAACATTCCTTAGAGCTATTTTCCCAAATCCCAAACCCCCTAAGGCCTTCGGCTTACAAACTACATCCCAGCTAACAAGATGATCTCTTTTTCCTTCCCCAACCCCTAACCATAAAAAATCCCTTTGCAATCTCTCAATCTTTGCGGCCACTGAAGCGGGTATCTTAAACAAGGCAAGGAAGTAGCAAGACATGTGGGTGAGGCAAGATTGGATAAGAGTTGTCCTACCTCCAAAAGATAGAAAAGCCTTTTGCCACCCATCTAATCTTTTTGAGATCCTCTCAACCATAGGATCCCAAAAGCCACAAGCCTTGGGATTCCCTCCTGGAGGGAGACCCAAGTAGGACATAGGCCATCCAGAAGCCTTGCAATCTAGCAAATCGGCTAACCTAGATAAATGATTCTGTTCAAGATTGATGCCATAAATGTTACTCTTGTCAAGATTAACCTTAAGCCCAGAAATTTGCACAAACACTAGTAGTAAACTCTTGAGAGTCTGCAAATCTTCCTCATTAGTGTTAGAAAAGAATATGGTATCATCTGCGAATTGCAAATGGGTCACCCTTGTATTGTTCCGACCCACCCTGAAACCCTCTAACGAATTTCTTTCCTCTGCTCTCAACAACATCCTACTCAGTACATCTGCTACTAAAGTGAACAAAAAGGGGGATAAAGGATCACCTTGTCTTAAGCCTCTAGATGCCTTGACCCACCCTTTAGCGTTTTCATTCACTAAGACTGCAAAAGATACCGTGGACACACAACCTCTCATCCATTTCCTCCATCTAGGACTAAACCCCTTCTTCTCCAACACATGATCCAAAAAATCCCAATTCACATGATCGTAAGCCTTTTCAAAGTCGATTTTGATAACGACTCCATCCTCCCCTGAACGTCTTCTCTCATCCACTATCTCATTGGCTATGAGAATTGCATCCAATATTTGTCTCCCTTGAACAAAAGCGCCTTGAGTAGAATGAATAGTTTCGTGTAATACCCCTCTTAGACGTTCTGATAACACTTTGGCTATTATCTTGTAAAGGCTAGTGATCAAACTAATAGGTCTAAAGTCTGAGATTTTCTTTGTCATGTTTTTTTTGGGCAACAGAACCATGAAGGAGGCATTAGTGCTTTGGTTGATGATCCCGTTACTGTGAAACTCTGTAAACACTCTCACTAAATCCTCTTTGATCACATCCCAACAATCTTGAAACACTGCCATGGTAAAGCCATCAGGACCCGGCGCTTTATCCCTATCCAATTGAAAAATGGCCTTATGAATCTCTTCTTCAGTAAAAGGGGAGTCCAATCTAGACGCACTCTCTTCAGTTATAGGGGACCAAGCTAAGCCTTCAACTCTCCAAAGCTCACCAGTGTGACCTGAGTCGAGATTTTCAAAGTAATGTAAAATCTCCTCTTTGATGCTCTCTGAATTATTCAACACCACTCCTCTTTCATTTTCCAACACCTTGATAAATT
Source organism: Vitis rotundifolia (assembly GCA_030254885.1). NCBI lineage: Eukaryota > Viridiplantae > Streptophyta > Magnoliopsida > Vitales > Vitaceae > Vitis > Vitis rotundifolia. Next base: position 8,806,162 of record CM058164.1, on the reverse strand, counting down.
TCCTATTTCTCCTTCCATTAGTCACTTTATGAAAAAACTTTGAGTTACAATCCCCTTCCTTAACCCATTTCACCCTGGCTTTTTATCTCCAATGAATTTCTTCACTCAAGATTAATTCCTCTAGCTCCCCTTTTCTTACAGCTCTTTGAATTAAAAGTTCAAAACTGAGACCCCCACCTTGCTTAATGGCATCAAGGTTAGCTATATCAGTCAGGATGTTTTTTTTCCTTTCATTTAGCTCTCCAAAAGAAACCTTATTCCACTCTTTCAAATTGGCCTTGACAAATTGTAATTTCCTCATAAACTTATGGCCTTCCCACCCCGTTCCTTGAAAACCTCTCCACCAACTTTTAAAGCACTCTTTGAAGTTAGGATGTTGCAACCACATATTCTCGAACCTAAAAGGTGTTGGGCCCCACTTGAACGGATTGGATTCCAAAACAATCGGCCAATGATCTAAAGTTCTTCTAGGAAGAACTTCTTGAAGGCTTTGAGGAAAAGAAATCTCCCACTCATTTGAGTAAAGGAATCGGTCCAATCTTTTACACACTGGAGACTCTTGCATGTTTGACCAAGTGAATGGTGCGTTCCGTAAAGGTGGATCAAACAATTCACATTCTCTTATAAAATCATCGAAGTCCTTCATGCTTGAAGTTAGGCTAGATCCTCCCAATTTTTCTGAATTTCTCCTTATGACATTAAAATCACCGCCTACGCACCATAACGGAAAAGAGAGACCGAAAATGTCCATCAACTCCACCCAAAAATCCTTCCTAAGTGAGAGACTGTTTAGGCCATAAACTGCAGTCAACCATAGAGGTCCACAACCATCCAAAGTGAACTTGACTGAGATCGAAAAAGATCCTAATACCACCTCCTCACTGCGCAATTTTTTAGAATCCCAAATAATCAAAATCCCACCTGAAGCCCCACTCGCCAGAAGAGCATTCTTTATTCCTAGCTGTCCAAATACTACCCACAAACCTTCTATCACACTTCTCCTTTTTTGTTTCCTGAATCATCGCTACATCCGGGTTCTCTAACCTCAAGAAATCCTTAACCACCCTTCGCTTTTTCCTTGATCCCAAACCTCTGGTATTCCAACTGATTATTTTCATAGAAAAACAGTGCATTCCCTAATCCCCAAATTGGTTCCAACAGGTCTCACAAACCTGTATAGCGTTTGCTCTTCCTCATGGAATATACCTTGATATCCAGAGAGCTTAAAACCTCCCTCACTTTAGCCATTTTCTGGGGAGATAGGCCTTCAATTTGGAACTCGCCCGAAGGGGATACCACATCATCCCCCTGGTTGACTATACCCAGGTTGGGCACCTCACTGGGCAAATTGGGTTTAGACTTAAAGGGATTGAACCTCTCGGGCAGCAGGTTTGAACAAGCAGGTTGGGACTCCACCCCAACAAGGATTGGGTTGCCAACACAATTTTGACATAAGGAACCAACATCGTCATTTTTGGAAAAAAATTCGGAAGTGACTCGATTTTCCAAAGGAGCTGGAGACTGAAATACTGAACGAGAGGAAAAGTGAGCAGAAGGGCTCAGTAAAGGAAGAGGAGGTGCCGACCTAGAAGAAATGGGAAAAGAAGAGAGGGGTGACTGAGAAGATTCGGATGAAATTACCTCCACGTTTTCCGCTACTGACAATCCACAATTCCCCAAAAAGTTGAGCCCTTTACCTCTAATTTTTGGACTAGAAGGCAAAAACGTGACTGAAGAACCACGAAGATCGAACCCCACTTGGCCCAAAAATCCTTCTCTATCTTCTTCAAAAAGTGGTTTGCGGGCAACCTCTTCTCCACAGGCCGACGAAGCCCCTTCCTCCGCATCCCACTTACGAATCCTTGTCGATCGGCATAAGAAAATAGGACTTGCGCTGGCTCCTTGTCCCCACTGAGCTACCGCCCCGAAAGCCTCCTCATTTGGAAGCATTTCATTGTCTGACGATGGCTTCCCGAGCAAAAGAGGCTCGCTACAGCTTCGAGATCCATGTCGGCGAGCGGAACTTGGCGGAAATAGGGTATTCCACAGCTTCCTTGAGCCGAACTTCACTTCCTTCACTTTCTTCTTAGCAGATGCTCTCGTCTGAGCATCAGGACCATCTGGAACTCCCTTCCCCTTTCCCTCTGCAGAGACTCCTCTTCGTGGCGATCCTTGCTCTCCAACAGATTTCTCTTCTCTTTTTCCTTGGGCCACCCTCAACGGGCTTTTTAAATTGCAGCCCAAATTTGTTAGTGGGCTGAAAATGGAGAGAGTCTGGGCCTCTCTCACTAAGGCTCGGCCATTCACGACTGTGAGGGCCTCATTCCCATCGGCCGAAGGTTTGCCCGCTGCCGCTGTCCTCTTAGGCTTAGGGTTCAGGTTTTTTGAATTCGAACTGAACCAGTTGTTCCCCATACTTTGACCCTTCTCTCCACGCGTCCCCGCTGGAAGGGCTTTAGTCGAACTCCTATCACCTTCCTTCTCCCTTCTGCCAGCTTCCCCAACACGGAAGCTACCTACAGCTGTTGATCTGTTTGTTTTCACACGCCTTCTACCACTTGTCCCCGATTGATATTCAGGACCCTTCCGAGTCGACTCACCCATTCCTCTGCCACTCCTGGCCTCTTCTTCTCCAACCACTGCGACAGAAACAGTGAACACCCAATCCCCGTCTATCACCTCTAACAGAGCTGGGAGAACTACCCGTTCCTTCAATGCAATTCTTATCTTCGCCTTGCTTAGATTAAACAACTTCAAAGTTTGCCAATTAATTTCGGTCACCGTTCCCCACTGCTCCACTATTTTCTTCAGATGTACCTCAGACCAGAGATGAAATGGCCCCCATGTTACTCTTCAACTCGATGGCTTTCATCAAATGCTCGATCAACCACCCGACTTCTACCTTTTCAAATCCTAAGACGTAAATGGAACCTCTGCTATGCCCTGTAATCGAGCACCAATTTCCTCCATGTTTAGCTTCCCTTCTAACCAAGAAGGTCTTCCTCTCCGCAGAGACCTTCAGCGTCACCATTTTGAATCGACCCTGGACTTTTTAAGATTTATCTCTTTTCCATCTCTAACATTCAATCAAAGAAATTCTTTTGAATCCTCTACCATTTAACTTCATTACAGTATAGATAATGCGAGTTGAGAACTTCAACAACCCTGGGTCTTTTAACGAACTATATATTTTGACAACACAATGTTTTCCCTAAGGACATAGATAATTGTCATCTCCTTAATTCCGGACTAAGCTGCTCTCATTGTTATCCAATCCTTTTCATTTACAAACCAAATCCCAATTTATCTAAATAACATTGAATGGAATGCCACTAAAGGCGTTCGTAGAAGAGGCCTAAAAAGAAGAATAAAAGTGGAGTAGATCTCACAACATCTTTATTGTCCTCAACTTTTCCTTAAAGATCTTAACATTTATCTCTCGTTACACAATCCAAGGCAATGTGGGACAAGTGATTTTCCACAAGGTGTTGCTTTTAAAGGATCTCCTTAAACCCTTATATGAAATGGTCATCCTGTCGCATATACCCCTAGGTGGAACCTAATCCATCTTAGCTAAATTGAATAGCTTGTGCCATAGTGCCAAAGTTATCGAGCAATGTAGAAAGAGGTGGTCAATTGACTCTCCACATCCCATGTATAAGATGCATCAATTAGGACTAAGGGATTTATAAGGTCTTTTCAATCATAGTATGTCATTGGTTCTTACCTTCTTGTGTGCTACTAACCAAGTAAAGGTCTTGATGTTAGATGAGACTTTAGATTTTCATAAAAATTTGGTTGGAGAGAAAGGAATTGCATCTGATACATTGGATATGGCAAAAAAGAGTAGTTTTATTGAGAATAAACTTGAATAGGATAAAGACCAAACTCTCGTATTTGCAATATATGGAGACAAGTAAATAAGAGCGAGTGAGGACATGAGTCTTTCAAGGTTCTTAATTTCTAAATTAGTGAGGTTGTGATGGAAGTTAAGGTTTCAAGAAAGATAAGAAGAGGTACCAATGATAGCTGATATGGTGAGAGTTTTTTTCTTCTGCAAAGACCTAAAATTTGAGAACACAATGGTTGATTTTCTCATTATAAGTTCTTCTAAAAATGATTTCTTGCCCCATCACCTTCTAAGCTTCCACAAAGCAAGTGTGTGAATAGAAATCCTAGAAGAACTGTGCTATGGCCTTCGAAGGACATTGATGTGACTGTTTTATTAGAATGTTGGCTTCCAATCAATTAGATTGTGTCCCACGAATACTTGAAATAACTTGATGCCAAAGGGTAGAACTTTCCTTAGGGACTCTCCAAAGCCACTTCCCTAAGAGAGCAAACTTCTTTAGACAAGTCTTCCCAAAACATAAACCTTTAGATTCCTTTGGCATACACACCATATGCCAACTGATAAGATGATCTTTTTTACCCTCCCTAGCCCCTAGCCAAAGAAAATCCCTTTGCAATTTCTTCATCTTTAAAACTACTAATACTAGAATCTTGAAAAAGCATAAATAGTTAGAAATGTGAGAGAAGCATGAGTGAATTAGATATATTCAACCACTTAGTGACAAAAAGGTTTTTTTCCATCCACCTAGTTTCCTTGAGATTCTATTAACCATTGGATCCCAAACCTTGCTTGCCTTCGGATTCCCTCTTATTGGAAGACTGAGATAAGATAAAAGCCAGTATGAGACTTTACAATCAAGCATCAAGACCAACTTGGATATGAGATCTTGACTTGTATTGATACTAAAGAGAGTACTCTTGTCTAAATTGATCTTAAACCTTGATATTTGTTTAAAAACAATGAGATTAGCTTGAGGTTTTTTAGATCTACCGCGGAGGATCTAGAGAAAAAATTGATGTTATTTGAAAATTGTAAAAGAAACACTCTAGTCCTATTTTTGTCCACTGAAGCCTTTGATGAGCCACTCTCCTATCTGAGCATCATCTTGCTCAAGATGTTAGTTGCAATAGTGAAAAGGAATAGGAAAAGAAGATCTTCTTGTTTTAAACCTTTGGTTGCTCACCCTATCTTTTGGCATTTCCGTTTACTAGTATCGGAAAACATGTTGAAGATAAGTAACCCCTCCCCCCCCCCTCCCCCTCCTCATCTAAGACCTCCATTTTGTGTTAAATCCCTTTCTTTCTAGTGCTAGATCCTAAAATCTCAATCCACATGATCATAGGCCTTTTCAAAATCAATTTTGAATATTACCCCTTCTTCCTTTGAATGCCTTTTCTCATCCACCATTTCATTGGCAATTAGAACAACATCCAAAATCTATCTCCCTTTAACAAAAGCTCCCTAGGAGATGTAGATGGTTTCATAGGAAGCTCTTTATATATGCCATTATAAGACCTTAGCTATGATCTTATACAGACTAGTAATTTGGTTGATAGGTCTAAAATTTGTTTAACTCTTTTTTGGCACAATAGCGATGAAGGTGATTTTGGTACCTTTTTTTTTTTTATCAGAAACAGACAAATATATTAAATAAGAATAAAAAACATGAAAATGATGAGAAATCCTTCTCATGAAATACAGACCTAATCAAATAGAGCTAAGTAAACCTCCTTTATACAAGGGGATATACAAAACGTACAAAATTTATATAGGTATGACAACTCCTAGTCCTATAGGCCCTTCCCTAATGGGTGTAAATCGATAACCAACTAAGTTGAATTACACTCAAAGGATAGGGTTTAAAAATGTCTGTACAATAAGCCCAAAAAGAAACAAAGAAATGAAGCGCATCCCACATCATCTCTGGCGTCTTCCAAGTGTCCTCAAATATCCTAGCGTTCTTCTCTCAATCCATAACAAAGAGAGGCATGCGATTCTCCAAAGAGTCTTACCTCTAATAGAGTTTCCAAAATACTTGAAAGAGATCACTATCATATCACTAATATTGTTTGGTTGAACCTACGCCATCCTCACTTGTGAGAAGATCCTAATTGGACAATGTAAGAAGAGATGATCAACTGTCTCATTTCTCCTCCTACAAAGAATGCACCAATCAGGGCTAAGGGTTTTGAAAGGTCTTCTCAATTATAACATGTCATTGGTATGTATCTTCTTATATGCCACTAACCAGGCGAAAGCCATGACCTTAGAGGGGGCTCTTGATTTCCACAGAAAATGAGCAGAATAGAGAGGAATATAATCTGAAAGATTGGATAAGACTAAAAGAAAATATTTGACTGAGAAACCTCCTGAAGATGACAGAATCCAAGCTTTCGCATCTAGGATAGAAGGAGTCAAATGAACATGGGAAAGTAAAGACATTAGTCTTTTAAGATCCTCAATCTCCACATCCGTTGGATTGCGGTGAAAGATAAGATCCTAAGATGAAGAAATATCGTTACCCAATATGGTTGAGATGGAAAGATTTTTTGTTGTTGTGACTCTGAATAGTCTTGGAAATTGTAAACAAAACAGATGATCCCCCCACCACAGATCTTCCCAAAAACGAATTTTGGTCCCATCACCCACTACAAAGCGGGTGTGTACAGAAAAAACCTGAAAAATATGTTCAATGACCTTCCAGGGGCATCGATGTGACCATCTAACTATATTTTTGGCATCCCATCCATTGGGATGTGTCCCATAGATACTCAATATAACCTAATGCCAGAGGGCAAAACTTTCCCAAGGGTACTTCCAAAGCCACTTCCCTAATAAAGCTTGGTTCCTCAAGAGTAATTTTCCCGAACCCTAAACCACCAAAATCCTTAGGTCTATACACTATGTCCCAACTAACTATGTGGTCCCTTTTTCCCTCCCCAGACCTTGACAATAGAAAATCTATTTGTAATTTCTCAATCCTCAAAGCTATTGAAATTGGAATCTTGAAAAGAGAAAGAAAGTAGCTCAGGATATGCGTCAAACTAGATTGAATTAGGGTGATTCTACCTCCTAAGGACAAGAAAGCTTTTTTCCAACCATCCACCCTCCTAGAGACTCTATCCAACATTGGTTCCCAAAAGGAAAACAAATTTGGGTTCCCTCCTAAAGGAAGACCCAAATATGTTAAGGGCCACTTAGAAACAACACAATCAAGCAAGGAAGCTAGCCTGGTAGTTTGATCATTGCTAATGTTGATCCCAGAAAGAGTGCTTTTGTTTAGATTGATCCTTAGCCTTGAAAAATGGCCAAACACCAGCAAAATTTGCTTAAGAAATTGCTACTCTTCCAAGGATGCTTTAGAAAAAAAGGTGATATTGGTACTTTGATTTATTATCCCATCATTTTGGAGCTTCAAGAGCACCATCATAAGATTCCCTTTAATCACATCCCTACACTCTTGAAAGAGTGCAATGGTGAAACAATTAAGCTTGGGGGCCTTTTCTTTACCTAATTGAAAACGACAAAATGTACCTCCTCTTTTGAAAATGGCCAGTTCAACTATACAACACTCTCTCTTGATATGGGAGACCAATCTGGTCTTTCTTTCCTCCAAGAATTGCTTGAGGGCTTGGAGTATAGTATTCCAAAAAAATGCACTATCTCCTTTGGCACTAGGGATTTTATAAACTCCCTATTTTGCCTACCATTGGCCACCTTATGGAAATACTTAGAATTGCAATCTCCCTCTTTTATTCATTATTAGACCTTAGCTATGATACGCCATTACTCTTCTAGTTTCTCCTTTCTTAAGGCCATCATTGTTGAAAGTTTAGGAGTTAGATTCCTTCTTTGCTCATTGATATCAATCCAGACAATGTTTAAACGAATGTCTTTTTTTTTTTTTTTTTCTTTTTTCTGTTTAGATTTGATAGAATCTAGCTTCTTCATGACTTTATAACCTTCCCAAACTTCAACTTGACTCTCATGCCACCAACAACAAAATCCTTCCTTGAATTTTGGGTGAAGCAACCACATGTTTTCAACCCTGAATGGAGTTGGACTCCAGTTAAATGGAATGGTATCTAGGATGATTGGGCAATGATCAAAGGTTTGTCTAGGAAGCACTTCTTGGAGGTTATAAGGGAAACTTTGTTCTCATTCATTTGAGTATAAGAATTTATCCAACCTCTTGCAAATAGGAACATCTTGCATGTTTGATCAAGTGCAAGACGTGTTTTTAAGAGGAGGGTTGATTAATTCACTTTCACTTACGAATTCATCAAAAAACCTCATGACATTGAAATCCCTCCCTCCTCCTCCCCTCCCTCCCTTCCCAACTTGAAAAGGGTAGACCAAAAAGGTCTTGAAGATTCACCTAAAAATCTTTCCTCAAGTTGGATTTATTGGGGCCATAAATTGAGGTGAGCCAAAAAGTTTCCTCTTCATCACAACCCCTCCCAATGTCCCATAAGCTGAAATAACAAACCACTCCTTATTTGTAACTTTCCACACGCTACCCATGAACCTCTTATCACTTGTCTCTTTTCTTAAAGCATCACAATGTCTAAGTTTTAATGACAAAAAAATCCTTAATGACCCTTCTTTTCTTTCTAGAACCATTCCTTTAATATTCTGACTAATGATCTTCATGTGGACGCTTAAATGCTTGACAACTACAAGATCAAAACCTAAGAATCACCAAAAAAATCCAAGAAAAGGTTTATACTTCCTCCTAAACTATACCTTATCCATAGTTTGTGCACTGCTATTGTCCTTTAGGATGGCATTCTTATAGTACTTGACTAACTTGATGTTCATAGTTGCCAAAATCGATTGTATATTGACCATTTTACAAGGTGTGAGACACTTTATGTGAAATCCTTCCAACGAAGAGGTTGGTTCTTCAAGTTGACCTTCGATCATGAAATGGGCCTCACTAGGGTCAATAGGTGGTGACCTGTGGAAAAAAATGCCCTTTAGTTCTTGGTTAGTGATATCACTAGGGTCCAAGGTTTTTAAGGGGACTCTCCTTAATGTGCTACAACTTGATTGGATAGCGGTGTGCAATTCCAAAGGGTTGGTCTAATCTAGAGAGTTTGTATGTTTTTACTGTGTATTTTCTTGTTTTTGTATTCTTGTAGTTTAGTTTTCTTTGGTAGGAGGATTCCTCATCCCTCATCCTTCTCTTATATTTTTTTTTTCTATCAATATATCCCTTTGTCATTTCCTATCAAAAAAATATCTCTAAGGGACTCCACATGTTAAAAAATGGGACTGCCAACATTAGACACAGGTGTTGAGACAAATTTATTCATTGAGGTTACAGTTGGGGAAACTAAATTGATCCAAATGGTTTCATCAAAGTAAACAGAGGCTGGTCATATGTTTTGATGGTGTTTCTTTAACCTTCAACTTATTGGACAAATAATTTTTCTGAATGCTTAAGCTATTAGGATTTGGACCCATAATATGTATCATGCTCTTTAACACTCTACCTCCATAACTGCACGTGGAGAGACAAACAAACTTATAGAAAAATAAATCACAACAATCTCCTTTGAACTTGCATGCATGTGGAGAGACAAACAAGACCATGAGCAAACAAATCAAGACAAGCTCCTTTGTGTTTTGTGCGTGGGTTTACTAAATTGAGGAAATAAATATGTGATGATGAGGTTTGAACTCATGACCTCCTAGTAAATGAGGTCTAATACAAAATAAATATGTGATGTGGTTTGAACTCATGACCTCCTACTAAACAAGGTCTAATACCATGTCGAGCAACTAATTTTCTTAAAAGCTTAATATCACGGACTTAGTCTTTTTTGAAGCTCGTGTGGCACTTAGACAAGTCAAAACCCTTGGTCTTGCTAAGTCAGCCTTAATCCTGATGCTTGACTTGCTAGACTAAGATACACACGACTTGGAAGCTAGTAGGTACATGTAGGCAACACTTGAAGAATAGGAAGCTTTATTGCTCTCAAAGGATGCTTTACAAGTGCTTGGAAGCTCACTTGCTTGGTTAGGAAGTGATTTGGGTGGTGCCTTGGCCAAATGAGGTCCTCACCTATTTATAAGCACCAATGGAACTCGGGAAGTGAGAGAGGCTCATTTTATGGGGCTGTGGAAAGGAATAAGGATGGATTGGGAGTTGGTGTGCAAATGGTTATGTAGAAGGTCAGTTAAAAAAGTCTACTGTCTGAGACAAGCTGACCCACTTGCTCCTTTCATTTTTATAGTTGCAGTTGATGTTGTAATAGAAATGACAGCGCAAAGGACAATGGTATTTTGGAAGGTTTTTGGATGGGTAGAAGTTGTATCATAATGTCACATGTACAGTTTGTGGATGATAGTGTTTTCTTCTTCAGAGTTAAAGCAGAGGGTATGTGCAACAGTAAGCTTATTCTTTTAGTTTTTGATATGAATTTCAAGGCCTAATATAAACCTGAATAAAAGCACCCTTTAGTGTACTAATGTCAATTACAACCATCTCTTTGGATTAGCTTCACTCTTTAGTTGTAGGAGTCAATTGACCTTTCATGCACTTGTGCCTTCAAGTGTGAAGTTTAGAACACCAAGCTTTTAGGATCTTGTTTTAGAAAGGATCTTTCATAGTTTGGATGGGTGGAAGAAAGCCTATCGTTAGGAGGTAGAAGAAACTTGTACAATCTTGTTGGGCTCATATCCACATGTATTTCTTGTTTCTCTCCAAGATTCTAGTTAAGTTTACTTTTAGTGTCAATAAAATTCTGTTGAACTTTTTTGTGATTAAGAATCAGGGAAGGCAAGAAAAATTATCTTATAATTTGGAATTGGGTTTGTAGATTGAAGAATTAAGTGGGCTTGAGCATTGAAAAGATTTCTTTGAGGAGTAGGACTCTTTTAGACATGTGGCTTTGTAGGTTTCATACAGATTTACACTTTATGATAAGAGGATGTTTAGGACAATTATGGTTTATACTCTAATAAATGGAATGCCAATATTGTGGTTAGATGGTCACACCGTTGCCTCTATAGAGACATTGCCCAGGTTCTCCCTGATTTTTCTTGATACATCTGGTTTTTAGTTGTAGATGGTTGGAGATTCATTTTTAGGAAGATTTATGGTGGGAATATCAACCTTCTTGAGCTTAATTTTCTATTCTCTAATTGATCTTGAGGCCTAGAGATTCCCTTATTTCCTCAATCCTTGACCATTCCTCTTCCCTTTTGTCTCAGAATTTCAATTTTGCCCTAATATATCTGTCAGGAAATTGACAATTTGTCATTACTTAAGCCCATTTTTACTTCATGTTTATTGATCACCCTCTTTTCCTAATAAGAGGATAGTCCTGGACCCCTTTAGGATTGCTTTCCTCATGGTTTTTTCTAAATCTGTTGACCCTCATAGCTTGCTTGCAATCAATTTGATTGGAAGTCCGCCTAAAGTCATATCTGTTATGGTTTTAGGCAATAATATGGTCAATATCAAAGAGATATGGTACAGTTATTGAGGTCTTTGAAGATCTTTGGTCCTGATTTGTTTGGGCTGCTGGAAAACTTTTAACCATCTTTTCTTACATTATTAACTTGCACTTCAATTGTGGTACAACTTATTTAGGCTTTCTGGGACTTCTTGGTTTTCCTCCATGAGTGTTACTGCCATGATGGTCATGTTCATTCTTTGGAGGACATACCAAGGGCAAGGTTCTTCAGTGGTTGATCATAGTCACTATCCTTGGGTTAATGTAGCTTGAGAGAAGTGCCTGCATTTTCAAGGACAAGTTGAGGCCTGGGGAGGCATTGTGAGAAGACACGGTGTACTCTCCTATCTCTGGATATCAGTGACTGCTACCTTTTTTGGTCTTTCATTGGATGTTGTCTTGTTGAATTGGAGCTGAGCTTGTTCTACTGGCTAAGATAATGGAAGTGCAGACAAGGTGGAACCCTCCTCCAATGGGTGTACTTGTGCTTAAGTTTTATGGGTGTTCTTTAGGAAACTTGGGTTGGTGAGTGATTGGTTGTGTTCTCAGGGATCACAGTGACGGAGAGGGCAGAACATTCCCTGAACCTTCTAGGATGGGCTTATTTATCAAGGAAAAAACAGTAACCTTGTTGGAAATCTTGCTTCAAGATCTTTGGGTATTGTTATCTCTTGGTAGAAGGGGATTCAATCACTATTTTAGCACTGGCCTTAGAGGAGAAGGGAGGTTCATGGAAGTTTAATTGTTGGTTGCACGAAATTATAGATATTGCTAGAGGATTGGATGCTATTATTATGGATTCATTATTTAGCTAAACGGATAGAGGTTTGGCTAGCCAAGAAAGGTGCATCACAGTTAAATGTTCTTCATAGGAATTTGATACCACCTTGGGTTGTAGTCCTATAGTCTTTGTTTGGCATCTTGGTTTGTATTGGCACTCTTTCTTTTATTTGATTTGTTTTTGTAATATTCTTGAAGAATAACTCATCCTTCTTGTACTTTCTAATTCGTATCAATGAATTTTTGGTACTTATCAACAAAACTGCCATTAGTGGTCCATTTGGACATTTTAGACATTGGTTAATTTTCTTTTGATAAAGACTGATGAACATAACTTTTTAAATATTTCCTATCAAAAAATAACTTTTTAAATATTTATGCTCAACTCATGAATGAGTGTATTTTCTTTGCAGTTTTTGTTTGTGTTTTGTAATGCAACATGCCAGTTCTCCTGAGGGCTATGTCCAATCAAAGGTTTCTTCTGTTGCTGCTCAATTGATGAAAAGGGGTTGGTAAGTTATGTATAATTTTGGTTTTGATTAAATGCCCTATATGGGGAAAAAAGAAAAAAAAAAGAGAAGAAATCTCAATTTTGATTAATTTGAGAGAACATGCAGCATATGCATCACAATGCCTTTTTACAATAAACTATGGTATCATTTCCTAAACTTTTAGTATCTATTCAATCGCTATCCTATGCTTTGTGCAATGCAATTCTTTCTTATTCAATTAAGATTTTCACCTGAGAGACTCTGCAATTTAGGACAGTAAAGTGATGATTTAATCTGTCCGAAGTTTGACAGTGTTGGGGTTTTTCTTTGTATTTAGTTTTCTAAAGTTGGGTGTTTTCTCTTTTGTTCAGGTTTTGTTTTTGTGGGAAGGACCTCTCATCCTTCTCTTGGTTCTTCTCTTTCTCTTGTATCTCTTCCTTCTCTTGTATCTTTTCTTCTCTTAATATATTTTTCTTCGTTTCTGATAAAAAAAAAATAAAAAATGATTTAATCTGTCTGAAATGGAACATCTAGTAATGTCTATAAAATAACCTGTTCACAATGATTCCAATTGACACCCAATGCAAGACTTGCCTATTATCCTGTCAAATTACCCAAAGAAACCACTACTTCCAAGTGGTGGAACCATGTAGAATGAGGTAATTGCAGGGGGTGCAATCCATGTGTGCTGGAAGCATGACTCAAAAAGTACACCAGCCCAAGAAAAAAAAAGGAAATAAAGCTTGAAATAGCCAAGACATTGTTACTACTTAAATAACTAATGAGCTCCAAAGAAACTTCTCCTACATGTAGAAACGTCAACATTACCTCTTTGATCTTTATAGTGAACAATTCCAACCTCTCTTGGCTTCTTGGGGTCCTTTTTCCAGTGCTCAAGCTAAACTCAAAGGGGTGTAGGCTCCATTACCTTCTTTCATTGGCCAATTTCTCGTACTACCCAAAGAGAAGCTATTTGAAAGTTTTTGGCATTGCCTGATTTTCCATATTTTCCACTTATAACCTATCTCCAGAAAGCTTCCCTTTTAGATGCGTATCACCAACTTCTCTTACACAATATCCCTTTATTAAGCAAAAAGAATCTTCTTACACCAAAATCCCCCTCTTCTTTTTTCCGTGCTGACAGATGATCACTTCACTAAACTCCAAAGCCCTGCCTCCTCACAGGAAATCTCTTTGAATCTTCTTAAGCCTCTTTCTAACTTTTCTTGGGATGGAAACTTGGGGAGCCTTTTATGTTATGATATGTTTATTTTTATATTTTTTGCATGTCAAAAGAAATAATGAATAACTTTTTAAGGTAACAAGCATTAACTGGAGGGTATAAAAATTGGGGCGTAAAAGCTGCATTATGATCTGTAATTGGAATTCCTAATCGGCTATATTAGAATGAAAGATTATGTTTTAACTAAAATACCGAAAGCAGGAGATTGGTTTTGAGTTTGGGTTGGGGGAAGGGTGTGTTGATTGGTTTGGGTTTCAAGTGGTGATGATTAGCATAAATAGGGGCTTAGTTTTCTAAAATAATGTCTAGTTGGTGTTTTTTTTAATGAGGAGTTTTGAACAATCTGAAGCTTTAAAGGGATCTATATGATTCTTCTTCTCTACTAAAACCAACCAATATTTTTTATAGTAGGGTTTTGTATATTGTTAGTTTATAAATTCATCCTTATCAACCCTTTGAGGTTATATTCTAGGATCCCTTGAGAGATAATATGGCTAAGTGAAAAAATGGAGCAGTAATTCACATGCTAGGATAGGGCTCCTCCCTTCCTCTGCTCTTGATCATAGTAAATTATGTTGGAGTTTCTTAGTTAAATTAACTGACTGGTATCTTAAAGACAGATAGAATCAGGGCTATTCTGCTGTCTTATGGGTTCTTCCTGCCATCCAGTGTTATAAAATTGTTTCTAACAAGGGTCCTAAAATGGTGGAGCTCTAGGTTCCCTCCTAGATGGAACCTTAGATTGAAACAGGAGCCAACTATATTTCTACAACCAACAGAGCAGTGTTTATTGAATGATATTTGCCTGCACTGTTCTTGACAAGGTGCATTTATGTAAATTAATTTTCGGGCCTGATTCAAGAACAGCTAAGAGGAGGCATCTAAAAGTTAAGAATATTATTGACCCTAGCCTATGAGACAATTGGCATTATCTGCAAACTGAAGGTGAGACACCTAATATAATTTCTCCAAGCCTCAATCTTTGATGAAGGTGATATCTACAGCCTTTAACATCATCCAAGTGAAATTCTCCACCATGTTTAGGACTTCACTATGTGAAAAGTTCTGCCAAACTGGAACCTCAGATCTGGGCTTAGTTTTTATGCTAAGGAGATCCTAAGTGATACTGTGATTTTCAAAACATTTTACTGTTTGGGTCTGTGTGATAAAGATGTTTCAGATAATATTATTCCATTATGCCAGCTATCCCATGTTGCATTTCATATTTCAATTTATCATTGCATAAAATTCCAAGTTAGTTACTTAAGTGAAACAGAAACTTTGTAGTTATAATGCCAAGTATGTTCCATGTGTAGGCTAGACTTTGCAGCTGCTGAGAAGGAGGCATTTATGTATGAGGTATCAATGTTATCACAAATATGCTTTCATATCAATGTTTTAGTCTACACCAGTCCTATTTTGTAGTAATAATCTCTTTTGTTCTATTTCTACCTGTTATTTGATTTTCCTTTTGTTTATTTTAATGCAATAATTAGGTTAGGGCATTAACAGATGTACTTATATAAATGGTCCTAAAGGCCTTCTTTGTTCTTCCTTTCCCCATGTCATGCATATACATATTTTTTGGATGAGCAACAGCAAATTCATTGCATCAAAATGGTTAGTACAAAGAGGATTACAAAATGTTCCAAAATACAAAATATAGCACAGAAATCATGATATAAACTTAAGGTAGTAAAAAATTTCTTACAAGAGAAATGGACTGCTTTGCTCTTTGTTGGCTAAATTTTATACAGCTTGATCAGTCTAGTGTGGAACCCAAGAAAAAGAGTATCCCAATAAAGATGTCAAACTTAACTGACCAATTTAGATCTAAATATATTTTGCATAATTTGTTTAATTGATTTCTCAGCAATTATTGTAAGAAAAACAAATTGGATAGACAGGCCAATTTTAAGTGGTCCTTGACTCCTTGTGGGATTCCCATGAGATCCAGTCAAGTAAAGCAAGGAACTCTAGGAAAAAATGAGTACAAGAGAGTACTGATAATGTGCCCACAAATATAAAATTTGAATCCACATTAACTGATCGTCTTCATGAATCCTTTGACGACCATCAACAAGAATCCAGGTGTAGTTGCAAACCAAATCCATGGTCAGCCAGTGCAGGCTTCAATTAATTTAAGTCCACTGAATTCACAAGAAAATATCCATATCTATCAATAAGATATGTCTTGGTTTTCAAGTTTTATCTAATGATTCTTCTAAATCTCAGAAGAACTGGAAATTAAGTTCTTCCTTGATGCACTAAAAGATTTTCTGATTTTTATAAAGATTTATCTTAATATGTTTTACATCTGCATTTGGACTTAAACTAATTTCTTTTCTGATTTGTTTCTCGCAAATTTCTATACAGTCTCTCCCTAATTCTCTGTTTATAGAGAAAAATCATTGATGGAAAAGGACTTTAGAAGAGCCTTGAATTAGTTGGATCAACTGCACAATGAACCGACTAGATTTCAGCAACTGTTCATCCTTGATGGATTGAAGAGCTGGTTTGATCAATTGTGATCAGTGATATGAATTGATTGATTGAGCAATTCCTAAATCAATTGAAGAGAAATAGCAAACTTGATTGGTCATCCATCAAGCACAATCCTCGATCCATTGAAGCTGTGCTTCTCAAAATGAAAATTCTGTTTTGTTTTGAGCAATATATTCTTAGATTTTCGAGTCATGTATCATACCTAGAATTGCTTGGTTGATTCATTCTTGAAAACTTTTATTTTTTATTTTTAATCAAAAACAAAAGATAGATTAATTATGAAAAAAATACAAGAGAAATGATTAGAGGCCTCCCCACAAAATATGGGATATTGATCAAAGATTAAACAAGTCCACTATTCAAGAAGAATTGTACACAGGGGTATAGACCACTTAAGGATTAACAAAGGTAACATTTGCCTAAAATCGGACTCAACTCCTCTTATTGTTATCCGCTCAATTTGATTTATAAACTAAAAGTCAACTAAGTTGAATAACCTTGAGTGGAATGCCTCTAAAGATGGGAGCACAAGAGGCCCATAAGGAGGAACAAAAGTGAAGTAAATCCCACAACATCTATTCCATTCTCCACTTTTCCTCAAAGATCCTAGTATTTCTCTCTTGCCACACAATCCAAAGCATAGTGTGACAAGAGATTTGCCAAATGGTCTCGCCTCTAATAGAACACCCTAAATCTGTAAATGAGATGGTCATCATGTCGCATATACTCCTGGGTGGAACCCAATCCATCTTGGCTAGACTGAAAAGCTTATGCCAAAGCCCTAATGTCAACGGGCAATGTGAAAGAGATGGTCAATCAATTCTCCATTTCCCATGCATAAGATGCATCAATAAGGATTAAGGAATTTATAAGGTTTTCTCAATTCTAGAATGACATTAGTGTTTACCTTCTTGTGCGTCACTAACCAAGCAAAGGCCTTGACATGTGATGAGGCTTTTGATTGTCATTATAATTTGGCTAGGAAGAATGGGATTGAATTTGACAAATCAGAGAAGGCCAAGAAAAATGATTTTATTGTCAATAAACTTGAAGAAGATAAAGACTAAGCTTTTGTATTTGTGGTAGATGGAGACAAGTGCAAAAGAGTGAGTGAGTGCATGAGTCTATCAAGGTTTTCAATTTCCAGATTAGTGAGATTATAGTAGAAGTTAAGGTTCTAAGAAAGTGAAGAGGAGTTACTAAGGACAATCGATATTGTGAGATTTTTCATTGTGATAACTCTATAAAGACTTGAAAATTGTTAACACAATGGTTGATTTCCTCACCATAAATCTTCCTAAAAACAGATTCTTGCCTCGTCACCCAATACAAAGTGAGTATATGAAGAGAAGTCTTGAAAAACTTGTGCAATGGCCTTCCAAGGACATCTTTATGACCATCTAACTAGAATGTTGGTGTTCTATCCATTAGGATATGTCCCATAAATGCTCGAAATAACTTGATGTCAAAGGGAAAAACTCTCTAGGGAACCTCTAGAGCTGCATACCTAAGAGCCGAATTTCTTAGAGAAGTTTTCTTAATCACTAAACATTTTAACTCTTTTGGCCTACACACCATGTCCTAACTGATAAGATGATCTTTTTATCCTCCATTGTCCTTGACCAAAGAAAATCCTTTTACAATTTCTCAATCATTAAAGCTATTGGTACTGAGATCTTGAAAAGAGATAAGAAATAGCTAGGGATGTGAGACAGGCATGATTGAATTAAAGTTATTCTCTCATCCAAAGACAAAAGGGGCCTTTTCCCATCTATTCTCCTTGAGATGCTATCAGCTACTGGATCCTAAAATCAACATGAGAATGAGTTTTACAAATGTAGGCTAGAGTACAACTAATTGAAATGGACATGCAGGTCATTTAACATCATTTAACGGGATTGAGACAAAATGTTATAAATTTGGTGGAGCTACAACCTTTTTGGACACTAGCTGGTGCTGTTTAGTTGGCAATGAAGGTTGAAGGTCAATAAAGATTGTCCAACAACTACCCGATTAAAGAGCAAGGGGGCATAATCTATTGGGGGATAATAGGTGACATGGAGATGTCAAGTAGAAATCAATGGCAGCGACTAATGATTTTCAGAATTCTAGACTGAAAACTCACTTCCAAGCTCGCAACCAAGGCCAAGAGTGCGCAATAATGAGAAATAATATTCTCGAAAACAACTTCAACTCATTTAAGCCTATGAGACACAATAATATGTTATAAATGTGGAAAAAAGGGTCACAAATCTTTTGATTGCTGAAAACAAGCCAACAACTTACTAATTGATGAAGATGAAGGGGAGAATAATGATAATGAGAAGATAGTGACGGAAGCCTAGGGTGATGGAGAGATGCTGGAATTCACAGAAGATGAAGTCACATAGGAAGACCATGATCTTCTGAATTTAGTAGTAAGACGTTCCATGTTAAAATTAAAACCTTTAAAAAGCGATTGACAGAGAAACACTATTTTTAAAACTAGGTATTTTTTACATGGGAGGCTTCGCAATGTTATTATTGATGGGGAGAGTTGTGAGAATCTTGATTCTAAAATAGTAGTGACAAAGCTCAACTTGGAAGTGTTGCCACACCGAAAGCCATATCGAATTACTTGATTTAAAAAGGAGGTGAAGTGGAAGTAGTGCATCTCCTGTTCCGTTCTCAATTGGGATAAACTATTCAAATAAGGTTTTATGTGATGTGGTGGAAATGGAAGCTTGCCATTTGTTACTTGGAAGGCCATGACAATTTGACAATTTGGCAATAAAATTGTCTGCCATGGAGAGAAGAATGTTTATGGTTTCTACAAAAATGGATTTAAGGTAGTATTTGCCTCGATGAAAGAACAGTTTGTTAAGTCTAAAGTAGAACATGAGCAATCTTATGTGAATGTTCAATGCTTTTTAAAAGAGTTTGAAGCTAATGGAGTTGCCTTTTTGCTGTTGGCAACAGAAGTCTTTGAAGATCAACAAGATGTTTCTAACGAAGCAAAGGCACTACTGGAAAATTTCATAGAAGTATTTCCTATAGAGCTGCCAAGTGGATTGCCTAAAAAGAGAAGCATCCAACACTATATTGATCTAGTACCAAGAGCTAGCCTACCAAACCTGCCATATTACAGAATACCTCCAAAAGAACATGAAGAACTTCAAAGACAAGTACAAAAGTTGCTGCAAAAGGGATATATAAGGGAATCAATGAGTCTATGTGCATTTCCAGCACTATTAACTCCAAAGAAAGATGATTTGGAGAATGTGTGATGTAGGACAACCCTAGGATGGTTGCCTACACTCAAGGGTAGGTGGACTAGGATTTTATTTTTAGGGTGTAAGGAACAATGAATACATTTTATGGTAGAGAAACTTATAAGACAAGAAAGAGAGAGAAAGAAATAACAATGAAGAAAGATGGAAAACCTTAGATTCTCACTAAGGCCTTCTAGGAGTCTCACCTAGAAGAAAATCAATGGAGTCTCACAATTGAGGGTTGCAACTTTGCAATGAAAGAAAATATAATATTATTAACATCAATTCATCACTTTCATTTACATTGATTAGCGTATTTATAGGCTTCTCTAAGAAATCCAAAGTCTTCTAGGACTCTAATAACCTATTATGATTCTAATTCTAATTATAACATCCAAAGTCTATTAGGACTCTAATAACCTATCATGACTCAAATTCTAATTATCTTGTAACTCAACTAGCTGATCCTAATTAGACTCCAACAAATATCAATCCTAATTCAATTCTAATTAATATTAATCCTACTTAAAGTTTACTTAGGTCTTCCCTTTCCTCCTTGAACAAACTTTAAAAGGCTTTCCCCCATCATTCTTGCTCATTGTTATCAATCTTGGCAATGTCTAAGAGAATATTCTTTTGTTTCTCCTTTAAATTCCCAAAGGATGCCCTATTCCAATATTTCAATTTAGATTTAACAAAAGTTAGCTTCTTCATGAATTTATGACCTTGCCAGCCACTACCTTAACACTCCCACCACCAAAAACTAAATCTTTCCTTGAAAACAGGGTGGAGCAGCTACACGCTCCTTGAATACTTCTAATTTGCATAATGCATGTACAAATTTTCAGAGCTTTTGCAATTTGAAGCGGCATGCTTGATATCTAATTTGACTCTTTCATTTTATGTTTTGGTATGGCATTTGGTAATACTTTTTTATGGATTAGAAATTCCAGCATCATATATGTGGAGACATCAAATCTTAAAGTTGAGATGAAATCAGCTGGACAAATATGACATTTCGAAGCATAAATTCATTGTAAACCCACAAAATAAATATGACATTTCAAAATAAATCCACAAAATAACTTTCTTAACTTTTAACTATGCCTATATTTTGTTTTTTCTTTTTTTTCTTTTTCTTTTTCTTTTGTCTTCTGATTTTTAATCCTCTGTACTTGAAATTAAGCATGGCTGCTCTTTTTGTCCACAGATTTCCCAAGGCAACCACATCCTTGTGTTTCAATTATTTCTTCACTCTAAATTTTTGCTGAAATTATTGATTTTTTTTTTTTTTTGTGGACATTTTCATGGAAAATAACAATCCCACTCTACAGGTAAAACAGGCTGTGCTTGGCGTTCATGGTGTAGATGTGCAGTTCACAGGAATCAATTTCCTTGAATCTTTGGTACTTAGCATGCCTTAATCCTCACTAGTTGTTGATTGGTATTTACTTTGGGTTTAACGTATTTTTGCCAGATTTCATGACATGAGTCTTTTCTTTCCAGGTATCTGAATTTTCTCCATCTACTTCAACTGCCATGGGCCTTCCTAGGGAGTTTCATGAGCAGTGCCTAAAATCGTTAGAACTAGAGTATTTGAAGGTTATTCATTTACTACTGGCATCCTTTTAGCTGTAACTTGTTTTCTTGCTACTCATATTGGAGTTCTCCTTTGAATAGTATAGACCATTGTTTGTATGTAGACTTTATTTTGCATTGAGTTTATTTCTCTCTCTTTATAATTGCATTTTTTTTTTAAATCATAGACATTCTACTGTTGGGCACAAGATGCTGCTGTAAGTGTCACAAGTCGAATAATAGAATCTCATTCTGCTGTACCTGAGGTTAAAGTTTGTACTGCTGCATTACGTCTCATGCTTCAAATCTTAAACTGGGATTTCCGCTACAACACAAATATGGCTAAAGGCGCAAAACCGAGTATGGATGTTTTTAATGATGGAGTTCGGCATGATATTGCTTCACCTAAGAGATCAGAGTGCATCCTAGTGCAGGTGACAAATTTGTCCTCTAATTTCTTTTGATTTTCAGCCGAAGGTTTTTCTGGCATATTGAAATGGTTATATAGAAATTATTGACATAAGTACCTCTCATGAGAAAAGATATAATACTCATCATGTGGTTACATCATTTCTTATTGCCATCCTTCTTACATTCATTAAGATGTTTCTAAAATATTCTTCTTCTTGGGATTCTTCTTACATTCATTAAAAGGTCTCCAAAGTACAAGAATAGATTAAGCAGAAATTGCCAATTTTTGACATGTAATAATCTTTGTTTGTTCCATCTCCTCTGTTGCAATGTATTGGTGTCATTGTAATCCCCGTTTTATGATGTGTACAAATCTTAAAAATGGCATAAGTAGAATATTGGCCTCATGTTTCAATGATTCATTTTAGTTGCTGTTGCTGTTGCTTTAATAACTCTCTTTGGTTCTCTCTTTCTCTCTCTCTCTCTCTGTCTCTCCCTCTCCCTCTCCCTCTCCCTCTCCCTCTCTCTCTCTCTCTTATTTTTTATCTTATATTTTATCTTTTTATTTTTATGTTAATTGCAGCCGGGTCCTTCTTGGCGGGATGTTTTGATTTCAAGTGGTCATATTGGTTGGCTTTTGGGCTTATATGGGGCACTTAGGCAAAAGTTTTCATGTGAAGGTTACTGGCTTGACTGCCCTGTTGCTGTGTCTGCAAGAAAGCTTATTGTACAATTTTGCTCCTTAACAGGAACCATATTTCCATCTGGTAAAAATTTGACATCTCTTAGCTTACCTCTAATAATTAGTAGGTTATTTTTTGTTATGTTTCTTATTTTGTAGAACTGAAAGCTTGTGATGGAGGTGCATTAGTGTTCTCTTATGAATAAATCAATAAGATGATTATCTACCAGTTGCTTGTTATGGATAGCATAAGGATCTTTCTGTGTTCTCAAAATCAATTTGTCTGGTCTGAACTCCATACCTTTTGCATTTTAAGACAAATTGACATATACCTGTTCTTTGTGTGCGAGATTTTAAGTTGTGAGTTGAGCATGCTTCCTATTTTTGAGGGGATATAAACTGTGATATCTTATAATCGAATGTGTGTCATCAGTTCTGGATTTTGTAAATTGGCACTGCCATGTTTGGTTTGCTGGATAAGCAAACTGGATATAAAATATATGCATTCCTGGATATTTTCTCCCTTTGAAAATGCAGGAATTTACCTTCTGAATAGTGCTTTGATTTCTGGTAATTGGGATCATGTAATAATAACATTTGATGATTATGCTTCAATTTGGACAATCATGTTAAAAGGACAAACTAAATGAATACCAGATTTATTGAGTAAGATAACAATGAAAAAAGCTTGTTTAATTTATCATTGTTGGTCATCAAAAAATTGTGCAGGAGCTGTTTTGATACGATTAATAAACTGAATGCTAAAATAAAATTATGGGTAGAATAAATTGATAAATTAACAAAAAAAAAAAAATGATTAATTAGGAGTAATCCTTTATATTAAGTGTAAAGGTCTCTGATATATTCATTCTAAATTAGCTTATTGTTAATATGATGATGATAAAATAAGAAATCTAGATCTTTAAATGATTTGAAGTGTCTTTCTTCCTTGTAGGATCTGAAATTCAAACCTTTGTAGTCTAGAACTGTTTATGGCCAAAATTCTGCTTTACAAGATTTAGCCTCTAGACCTTATATATAGTAAATAAGGTTTACCATAACATTGTTTGGCAACTTTGTGCTTTTACTAGTGGGATATAAAAATCCTACCCTTCCCATGGGATTCCCAGATGCACAAATAAAAAATATAGAGGTTGGGGCAGGGGGCTATCCTATCCTTCTATCCACTCTATATTGAACTAAGTGTGCAAATATGATTTCTATATTTTCCCATTTTATTCAAAGCAAATACTTAATACTATAAGTATTTGGAAAAAGTTTAAATCCTAGTTTAGTGAGGTAGATAATGAGCATCTATTATATGTTAGGTGGGCTCTCTTGTATTTTGAGGCAGCTTCAGGCTTGAAGATCAACTTGGAGAAAAGTGAGATCATCCCAGTTGGGAGGGTGGATGGGTTAAGTGGTTGGTTGGCTAACCAAATGGTTTAGTGGGTGGGGAGCCTTGTTTCTGATTATTTGTGATAGCCTTTGGGTGTATTCTTTTAAATCTTTTTCGATATGGACTAAATTGAGGAAATGTTGAAAAGGTGGTTAGTTTCTTGGACACTTTAGTATCTCTCTTGAAAAACACCGTTTATGAAAAGGATGAAGAATCCTTAACATATATATATATATATTCAAAAACTGATCACAATATAATTGAGCTTCTCTACTAAACAAGGAGAACTATACAAAATGGATTAGACCACATAAAATTGTACATAGATATCATCTCCTCAAACTCGGACTAAGCTCCTCTCATTGCTAACCAAGCCTTTTTGATCTACACACTGAATACTAATTGAGCTGAATAATATTGAGAGGAATGCCTTTAAAAGCGTTAGTAGAACAGGCTGGCCTATAAAGAGGAATAAAAGTGAGGTGGATCCCAGTGTCTTTGATGTCCTCCATTTATCCTCAAAGGTCTTAACATTTCTCTCTCCTAACATGATCCAAATCAATGTGAGATAAGTGATTTGCCAAAGGGCCTTGCTTGTAATAAAGCTCCTCAAAGCCTAAATGAAGTGATCATTATGTTGCCTATACTCTTGGGTTGAACCTAATCCATCCTAACCTGTTTGAATGGACTGTGCAAAAACCCCAAATGCATTGGATAGTGTAGGAAGAGGTGGTTAATCGACTCTCCATTCTCTATACATCAGATGCACTAATCAGGGTAAACGCTTTGAAAGGTCTTCTCAACTGTAACATGTTATTGGTATTTATCTTTTTGTGTGCCATCAGCCAAACAAAGGCCTTGACCTTAGATAAGACTTTAGATTTCCATAAAAATTTGGTTGGATAGAAAGGAACAGGATTTGATATATTGGACAAGGTTAAAAAGGAATATTTTAATGGGAATGAGCCTAAAGAGGACAATGACCAGCCTCTCGCATTTGAAACGGTTGGAGATGAGTGCATGAGAGTGAGAGATGACCTGAGTCTTTTAAGGTACTTGTAGAATAAGAAGGATTGGAAGGTAAATGGAATACATTTCTTCTTTTATTTCAATCTGTACATCCCACATATTTATACAAATACTCCTAGTACAAAAAATGGAAAAGGATTGGAAGGTAAATGGAATACATTTCTTCTTCTAGTTCAATCTATACATCCCACATATTTATACAAATACTCCTAGTACAAAAAATGAGAACTTCCCTAACCTAATTCTATGAAATCCCTTTGATTATAGGATTGTTCTAATCCTCTCCTTAATTACAAAAATATACAACTATAATCTTTCTTAATTACATTCTTCCATACTCCCCCTCAAGCTAGTGAATAGATGTTTTCCATTCCCAACTTGAATATATTTGCTTGAAACGTTGTACTACTTAAACCTTTGGTAAGTATATTTGCAAGTTAGCGGTTAGTAGATACGTACGGAGTCTAGATCAACCCACTATCTAGTTTTTCCTTAATAAAATGTCTGTCTATCTCTACGTGCTTCGTTCGATCATGTTGCACTAGATTATGTGTAATATTGATTGTAGATTTATTATCATAGTAAAGTCTCATTGGGCCATCCCATTTAATCTTCAAATCTTCCAAAATAATCTTCAACTATAGTAGTTCACAAACTCCTTGGGCCATTGCACAAAATTCTGCTTTTGCATTGGACTTCGCTACCAAACTCTGTTTCTTACTTCTCCATGTTACCATATTCCCACCAAGAAAGGTGTAATACCCAGTGGTTGATCTTTTGTCAACCACAAATCTAGCATAATTAGCATTTGTGTATGCTTAAAGTACTTGTCTTGAGTTTCGTTTAAATAGGATGCCCTTTCCTGGAGACCCCTTAAGGTATTGTAGCACTTAGTTAGCAGCTTGCAGATGAACCTCTTTTGGACTGTGCATGAACTGATTAATCACACTTACAACATATGCTATATCTGGTCTTATGTAAGAGAGAGAAATGAGTCTTCCTACTAGACGTTGATACATCTCTCTATCTATCGCAATATCTTCCTTAGCCTCTCCAAGCCTATGATTAGGATCTATTGGCATGCTTATTGGTTTACACGCCAACTTCCCTGTTTCCTTGAGAAGGTCCATTACATATTTCTATTAAGAAATAAAGATTCCTTGCTTAGAATGTACAACTTCGATTCTTTGGAAGTATTTCAACTTTCCTAACTCTTTAATCTCAAACTTCTTAGTCAAACATTGCCTCAAAGTCTCTCTCTCCTTTTCATCATTTCTTGTCACAATGATGTCATCCACATATACCAAAAGAGTTGTAACTCCCCTTGAATCCGAATGTTTGATGAACAACGTATGATCTCCCTGACTTTGACTATATCTAGTGTTTTTTATCACTTTAGCAAACCTTCCAAACTATGCCCTTGAAGACTGTTTTAGCCTGTATAGAGGTTTCTTCAGTTTACACACCCTTTTAGTGGCTAGATCACTTCCAAATCCAGGAAGGATTTCCATATAAATTTCTTCTTCTAGATCTTCATTAAAAAATGCATTTTTGACATCGAATTGTTGTAGATCCTAGTTATAATTTGTTGCCAATGATAACGAAACTTTGATTGTATTCATCTTGGCAACTAGGGCAAACATCTCTAAATAATCCACGTCATATGTCTAAGTATATCCTTTAGCCATCATTCTCGCCTTATACCTTTATAATGTTCTATTTGCTATATACTTAATAGTATAGACCCACTTACATCCCACTAGTCTTTTCGTTGTAGGCAAATCTACCAACTCCCAATTTTTATTTTTCTCTAGGGCCTCCATTTATGCATTTATAGTTTGTCCCCAGTTTTCATTAGATAAAGCCTCAAATAGAGTGGTCAAAATATGAATATTGTTCAAACATGTAAGAAAACTCTTATGGATGGAGACAACTTTTCAAATGATACAACATGGGAAAGTGGATACAATAAACATTTAGTGCATTCCCTCGTTCCCTTCTTGATGGTAATAGGGAGGTTTTGGTCTATGGGTTTTTCAAACGAAAGTTTTGACTTAGTTTGTAAGGGAGGATGAGAGACCGTTACCTCATTTTGTGAAGTTAGTTCGGATTCTTGGACTTGTATTAGTTAAGGAATTGCAACTTTCTTCCTTTGAGTATACTTTTCCAGTCATTCAATTCTTAGGAGTAGGCTCAATGGATGACTTGGGTTTAGAGTAGAGTAAAGATACTGGATCAGACACTTTAGGAGGGTCAATACGATCAATGAGAGGTATCGATACTGGATTAGACACTTTAAGAGGGTTAGTAAGGTTAATGAGAAAGGGATCACTGAAACAGAAGTCCTGATACTTGTCTTCTTTGATGGAATTCTCCCCTTGAATATAAAGAGTGAGAAAATAAGACTCACTTTTGTTGAAAGTAATATTAGTTGAGACAAAAAAAATTTTGGATGCTGGATGATAACACTTATATCCGTTTTGAGTTAATGAATATCCCACAAAAATACATTTGACTCCTCTTGGATCCAATTTTCCTCTGTTTGGGCTGTGAATATGCATAAAGGACACACCCAAATATCTTAGGAATGAGATGGTTTATGGTTCTCTTATTAGGATAAAATAATGAGAGTATTTTTATGGGACTTTTCAAACCTAAGATTCTAGAATGTAATCGGTTTATGAGATGTGTGGGAGTTTAGGACAATTTCCCCTCAATAAGATTTAAACACATGTTTTTGGAACCAATGTTTTTAGAATCGGAAAAATTATCGGTTCACGGTTCACTAGTCGGATCGGCGGTCGAACCGCAGTTGAACTAGTGATGTAATAAATAATTAAATGTATAATTTATATATTATATAAAATTAAAAATAATTATAAAAATAAAAAATATATAAAATTACAAATTTTAATAATGTTTGATTTTTATATTTGGTATATTAAATTAAATGATAAAGTTTAATATTTTAAATTTTATTAAATAGAAATATGTAATTTTTAAGAATGAAGATATATTTACGATGAAAAAATTTATAATATTTAATTTTATCTTTTTGTCTTTGTATTTTATTGTTTTAAAATTATTCTATTAATTAATTTATATTATTTTTTATAATTATTATTAAAAAAAATAAACAGGAATTTGAATATTTACATTTTTTTAAAGATTTTAAGTGATAAAAATTTGAAATAAAAACATTAATCTTAGATTCTTATTATATATATATTTTAACAACATTATGGTGCAATGCTCAATGTTCAAAGTTCAAAGACTTCAAAGTTCCGTGCGTCCAACCCTCAAGAGGCAATGTTTTCCTCTAATTAGTCTCATTCCCAATCCTACATCAGAAGCACATGAATTTTATGTGCTCCATGTGCTCTATAAATACTTTGCAACATGCCTTTAAGCCAAACAAGCCAGTAAAATTGGGCTAGGAGGCATGGCCCAAATAAAAGTGTTATATTTAAGCCAAACATGCCAGCAAATTGGGCCTAGAGGCATGGCCCAAATAAAGTTGTTATAAGCTTTCTTATCATAAAATTGGGCCTAGTGGCTTGGACCAAAGATGGGCTTATAATTAGTTTCAGTTTTGAGAGTATTGGGCGTAAATGGGCCTGGTGGAAATGGGCCTCTTAAATGGTAAACAAATATTTGTAGGATTAAGGTGTGGCTGGTTTGCAAAAAATCGGACGGTTTGTCCGGTTCAACGATTCAACCAACGGTTTGAATGGTTCAATGCTGGTTTGATCACAAAGCGGTTCATTGAGATGGACCGAACCGAAAAGTTCATCGATCGACGGTTCAATTGGTCGAACCGACTGGTCCGGTTTTTAAAACCATGTTTAAAACAAAAATGCTCATGTTGTATCATAAAGGTGACCATTTTTCCTCTCAGCAACTCCATTTTGCTATGGGGTGTTTAGATATGACGACTCATAAATTATACCATCATGATGAAAGTATGAAGTTAGAACTTGATTGAAATAATCTCCGGTGTTGTCAGATCAAAACCTTTTGATAGTGACACCAAATTAGTTTTTTATCATGCTATGGAAATTTGGGAGAACAAAACTTACATTATATTTTGTTCAAGTAAAAAGATCCAAGAAACCCTAGTACAATCATCAATGAAAGACACAAATTAATGTGCCCTAGATATATTTGGAACAATGGAAAGGTTTTGAACTTTTTTTATTATTGATTGCTTAAGGTAACCAAAGATTTAAGACAAGGAGATACTATTTCCCCGTGCCTATTCATCATGTATAATTTGTAGATGATACCATCTTTTTCTCCAAAGCTTCAATAGAAGATCTACAAAACCTCAATCTAAATTTATTGGTTTTTAGGCACTTATCAAGGCTTAAGATCTGTTGAAATACTAATTTTCCTATAAGATTAAGCTTATAGGATTTTCATCCACAATGTATATGCTCTTTAATATCCTCCTTCATGTGCGACCTTGTACTCGCAAGTGGAGCCACACACAGGTTTGTAGGCAAACAACTATAAGCAACCTCTTTTAGGCTTACACATGGGGTTGATAAATTGGAGAAATAAATATTATGTAATGAGGCTTGAACACATGGCCTCCTGCCTAATGAGACTCTAATATCATGTTAAACTACCAATTTTCCTAAAAGCTTAAACTTGTAAGATTTAGGTCCACAATGTATGACATACTATTTACCAAAATCAATTTAGACAAGAGCACTCTTGCTAATATGAACACAAGTCAAGACTAATCTCTAGGTTTGCTTCTATGCTTGGATGTCAAATCTTAAATTGGCCTTTATCTTATTTAAGTTTCCCATTAAGGGGAACCTAAAGGCAAACACATATTGGGTTTTACTGATTGATAGAATTTCAAGAAGATTGAATGGGTAGAAAAAAAAAAACATTTTTGTCTCTAGGATAGAATAACTCTAATTTAGACATGATCGTATAATATCTCAAACTATTTTTTTTTTTTTTTTATCTATTTTCAATATTTCAACATCAATAGCATCAAAGATTAAGAAATTGCAAAATGATTTTCTCTTGTTAGAGTTCGAAGGTCAAGGAGGGAAAAATAATCATCTTATCAATTAGAACATAGTTTGTAAGCCTAAGAAGTTTGGAGGTTTAGGATTTAAGAAGATCCCTCTAAGAAATACTGCTTTTTTAGGGGAGTGGCTTTGGAAGCTCCACAAAGAAACTTTTTCCCTTTGGTATCAAGTTATTTTGGGAGTTTGGGAGACACATCCTAATAGAAAGAACAACAACATTCCAGTCAAATGGTCATATTGGTGCCCTTGGAAGCAAATTGCACAAATTTTCCAATTTTTTATTCACACTTATTTTGTGGTGGGTGATGACATGAGGATTCGCTTTTGGGAAGATTTATGATTAGGGGATCAACCTTTATGTTCATGGTTAAAAATCTCTCTATTTTAACTATCCTTGGCAATGCGTCTTCTTTTTCTTGGAACCTTAACTTCCATCACAACCTGATTAATTTGAAGATTGAGGACTGTGGAAGAATGTAATTAGGAAAGATTATAGTTGTATATTTTTATAATTTAAGGAGAGGATTAGGACAATCCCATAATCAAGGGGATTTGATAAAATTAGGTTAGGAAAGTTTCTATTTTTTGTGCTAGGAGTATTTGTATAAATATGTGGGATGTATAGATTGAAATAGAGGAAGAAATTTATTCCATTTACCTTCCAATTCTTCTTATTCTATGTGGTATCAAAGCCTTAGGCTCTTAAATCTAGAAAGAAATATATATATATATATATATATATATATATATATCTATATATATTATCAGAAACGAAGAATATTGTATTAATAGTAGTAAAGATACAAGAGAAGAATGAGAGGTCCTTTCCTCAAAATACAAAATCAGATCAAAGAAGAATACAACCCTCTATAGAAAACTATATACAAAGATAATCCCCAACTATCTCAAACTTTTAAATCACAAACCGCAATTCAGTTGAGTTGTAAAACACTAAGAGGAATTCCTCTAAAAGCAACAATACAAGATGCCCATAGAGAGGAATATAAATGAAGTAAATTCCATAACATCTCTTCCGATCTCCCCTTATTCTAAAAAATCCTAGCATTTCTCTCTTGCCACAATCCACAACAAAGTGAGGCAAGCGATTTGCCAAAGTGTCTTACCTCTAATTGAATTCCCAAAACCTCTAAATGCAATAATTATCATGTCTTCAGTACTCATTGGTGGAACCCAATCCAACCTTACTAGATTGAAGAGTTTGTGCCAGAGCCTAACAGTTAAAGGGCAATGTAGAAAAATGTGGTCAATCGATTCTCCATTTCCTTTGCATAGAATGCACCACTAAGGACAAAGGGATTTGTAGGGTCTTCTCAATTGAAGCTTGTCATTAGTGTTTACCTTTCCATGTACTACTAACCAAGCAAAGGCCTTAACCTTTAAAGGGGCTTTTGATGTCCACAAAAACTTGGTTGGAAAGAACAAGACAGGATTTTAGAAATTTGACAAGGTTAAGAAAAAAGATTTAAAAGTAAACAAAGCCTATTGTCTTTGGGGAAGTGGGAGAGAATTCGTTTTTGGGAAGATTTGTGCAATAGCTTTCCCAACCACTAGACGAATATATGGGGAGAAATCCTAGGAAACTTGTGCAATAGTCTTCCAAGGACATTTGTGTTACCATTTAACCACCATGTTGGCGTTCCATCCATTAAGATGTGTCCCATAGATACTCGCAATAACCTGATGCCAAAAACCACTCCTTTCCCTGGGGAACCTCCAAAGCCATTTCCTTATGAGAGCATTATTTCTCAAGGAAGTCTTCCCAAATCCCAAGCCTCTCAACTCCTTTAGCCTACAAATAACATTCCACTTGATGAGATGATCTTTTTTCCCTTCCCCCACCTCGGATCAAAGGAAATCCCTTTGCAGTTTCTCAATGTTTGAGGCTATTGATACTGGGATCTTGAAGAGGGAGAGGAAATAGCAAGGGAT
The DNA here is from genome assembly GCA_030254885.1 of Vitis rotundifolia. Lineage (NCBI taxonomy): Eukaryota > Viridiplantae > Streptophyta > Magnoliopsida > Vitales > Vitaceae > Vitis > Vitis rotundifolia. The sequence goes on along the minus strand of CM058164.1, from coordinate 8,774,473 downwards.
GTGAGACAGACTTGGCTGAATTAAAGTAATCCTTCCCCCTGAGACAAAAGAGCCTTTTTCCACCCATCCAACCTTCTCGATATTCTCTGAACCACTGGATTCCAAAATAAAATAAGATTTCTTTTCAGATTTTATTGTTGAGTTGTAGATCATAGTCGACCTTCATTGTTGAGCTTACGATTTCCCTCTCATCTGAGTCGACCTTCATTGTCAACCTCAAGGTTTCCCTCTACTGCAAACACAACCTTGTACTCACTCCACAAACTCAGATCGTGAACTCAACAATTGGATACCTCAGTTTTCATCCTCACGCTGACATCCTTGTGAACTCGTCGTGAAACCGAAATCACGCCCTCGACTTTGCATTTGTACTAATCTTCTTTCCCACAAGCCTCATACTCCTAGGGTTTCATAAGCAGATTTAAGATTGGGCATTCCACTTTTGATCTATATAGTATTAGTTTATAAAGATAGACTTGTTTGTATGGACCATTTCCATTTTAATAGGTTTGTTTTTATGAGTTTGGTTAGATTCCTTGATTGAGCATGTTTCATTTGTTTTATTGGATGCTGAAGTCTTAATTAGGCCCAAATCAATCTTTTTGAATTGAACTAAACTAATCTCAATATGCTTGGTTTGGTTTGATTTTTCTCGCCACATAGGTGTGGTTCGGTTTGCTTTAGACACAAACCGATCAAGTTGGTTCGGTCAAAATGTTACCTAATAACGTACCAAACCAAGCCTCCTTACACCCCTACTTATATAGGTAGGTCTAGACTTTGAGATTTTGTTAGTTTGACTCTTTTTTGGCACAAGCAATGAAGGTAGCATTAATGCTTTGGTTTAGTACTTGTTATTGTGGAACTCTCAAGAAAACCCTTAAAATCCTCCTTGATTACATCCCAACCCTCCTAAAACATTGCAATGTTGAATTCGTTATGCCTAGATGCCTTTTCCTTATTTAATTGAAATTCGACATTGTAAACCTCCTCTTCTAAGAATGGGTGGTCTAGCCATGCAACCTTCTTTATTGAAATGGGAGACCAATTCAATCCTTCTAAGCTCCTAGTGTTGCCAAGGGGCTTGGAGTATAACTTTCTAAAAAAATGTACTATCTTCTTCAAGATGTTTTCAATGTTATCTAGAATTACCTCATCTTCAGACAATGAGGACTTTTTGAATTTTTTATTTTGCCTACGATTGGCCACCCTTTGGAAATACTTGGAGTTACACGTCTTTCTTTTTCCACATGACCCTAACTTTTTGTCTCTAGTGCACCTCTTCCTTTAGCAAAATCTCCCTTAGTTCCCTTTTCCTTAAGACCCTCATTGTTAAAGTTCAGGAGTCAGATTTCCTTCTTGCTCACCAACATCAATGCTAACGATGTCTAAAATAAATTTATTTATTTATTATTATCTTTTTTCAGTTGTGATTTGACAAATTGTAGTTTCTTCATGATTTTATGACCTTCCCGACCTTTCACCTGGCACTCACTCCGCTAAAGACTAAATCTCTTCTTGAAATCCAGGTATGGTAACCAAATGTTTTGAAACCTAAATGGGTTCAACCCCACTTGAATGGATTGCTTTTTAGAATGATTAGACAACGATTAGGAGTCAATCTGGAAAGCACTTCTTAGAGGGGATCCCACTTGTTTGAATACAGAAGTCTATCCAACCTCTTCCAAATTGGAATTCTTGCATGTTTGACCATGTGAAAGACCCAATTCTAAGAGGAGGGTCTATTAATTCACTTTCTCTTATGAATCTATCAAAATCCCTTATGTTTGAGTTTAAACTAGAACTACTTAACTTTTCTACAATTCCTCTTATTATGTTGAAATCCTATCCCCTACCCCAACACACACACCATTTCGAAAAAGTTAGTCTAAAAGGGTTTTGTAACTCCATCTAGAAATCCTACTTGAGATTCAAAATATTAGGCCCATAAACTGTGGCAAGCCAAAAAAAATTCCCTAAAACATCTTTCTATCTTGCCAATACTTTTCTTGTTGACCTTTGTTACTCTTAGAATGGTGAGAAGCAGATTGGAGGGATCTAAAAATGAGTTCCTTTTGAGTGGGTGGATTGGGGGTGGGGGAGATTTTATGGGGTGGAGGTGGGTTGGTTTGGGAGGCCACTGAGATAAGAAGATTCACTTAGTTGGTGGCAAGTATATGCTTGAAAAGTCTGATGTTAGCTTGGGTATTAGGAATCTTAGGCCTCTTAATGTGCCTTACTTGGTAAGTGGCTTTTGAGGTTGTAGTGGAGCAGGGAAATTTTTGGAGAAAGGTGATTGTGGGAAGGCTTGGAGAAATGGAGGGAGGTTGGTGCTCTATAGGAGGTAAGGAAGCTTATGGGTCAGGCCTCTCAAACTTGGGAATTGGCTTTGGAGGTTGTAGTGGAGCATGGCAGGTTTTGGAGAAAGGTGATTGTTGAAAGCATGGAGAAATGGAGGGAGGCTGGTACTCTATAGAAGGTAGAGAAGTTGAACACCTTTTCTTGTTCTAGTGTTAAGTAGATAAGCTGGTTTGGAAGATTGATAGAAAGGGCTTGTTTGGAGTTATATGGTCTATAATTCGTTAAATGAGTGAGAAGCTGCTACTTTCCTATCTAATTTGCTTTTTTGAAATTTGAGGGTGCCTTATTTTTTTTTTTTTTGTTTTTGTTTTTGTGTTTTTGTTTTGTTTGTTTGTTTGTTTGTTTTTTTCTTTTTTTCTTTTTCTTTTTTGTGTGTGTGTGTAAATCCTTACCATTGGGCATCTCATCGCGATAGGATGAAAACTGGTCAATTGGTATTACCTTTGCAGACAAGATTCTGAATCAGCAATCACGTTCTCAGCCTTCATGATTGGCTGCTGCATTATGGTCCTAGATTTTCTGTCCATCGGGTGTGTTTTGGGTTTTTCCTTGTTTTCTGGGCATCAAGTGGGAGATAGTTTGGAAGTTGATTTCTCTGCCTGTTCTAGATGGTCTAGAAAAAGGCACAATATCAGAACACTTGAAGGATTGGAGTAATCTGGTCTGGAAGCAAAAATATGTTCTTGAAGACCTTTCTATTCTATTGATATTATGGGCGTGGGTTAGATATTGGCATGTGCTGTACTGGCTTTAGCTTTTTCTCCTTTTGTGTTTGTACATGGGTCACACCCCTGCTTTTATTTGGAGCTTTTATTAATTCATTTACCATATTTGCCAAAAAGCTCATTCAGGTAAGCTAAATTTTTAGTGATGTATCACGCACTTGCTCCTTCACTTGAGCCTCAATCTACTTCTGTTAAGTCATATTATCTCCTCAACTCTTCAATTACGTTGTTCCTTTAACCATATAGCAGCATGGGTATTTTTGTGGGAGTCATGGGTTACACCTGAAAAAAGGATTTCCTAAATAGAAATAGTGCATGTAATTGATTAGATTGGTGGAACCAATATGATAGTGGTTCTGACTCTTTTGATGTTTATGTGACATGGTTTAATTGTTATGTGAAATGTCCACCTACATTCGCTATTTGGCTTGTTCCATTTTCATCAATATATTCCATTTGATTGGATAGCCTAGGATTTTTATGCCTTAATCTTCCTTCCCTTGCTTCTGGGAAAAAATGTGGCTTAAAATCCAAAGAAATTGAGTTTAGACAAGATTCCTATTAGATAGTGTACAGTTATTTTAGTTATTTACTTTTCCTTTTCTTTCTTATTGTATTGTGGGTCCCACTAGCATGTATATATATACAACCCAATGTGTATTATTGCATAGTTTTTCAATAACAAAATTTAGGGATTCTCCCTTTTCTCTCTTTTCGCATGGTATCAGAGCCTAGGGAGAAAAACCTAATTATTTCCGGTTTATCCGTGAATCAATTCTGGGGAACCTTTCGGTGACCGTGTTTCATTCCGGTCACCTTTCTCATCTCCTAAAGCTTTCCAGTTGACCCTCACCGCCGTTAGAAAACCCTCATCGCCGTCAACTTTTTCCGGCGACATTTTCCGGTGGCTTTTTTTCGGAGATATTTTCTGACACCGACCACATCATCAGAAGCACAAAGAGGAGATCTGCATCTTTGCTCAAAGCATTGGAGCCAAACACCGATCCACGCGCTTCCCATGTGTTGTTTTTCTCCGGCGGCTTGAATCCCACGCGCCGGCGTGTGAGGGCGCGTGGCCCACTTTCTGGTGCCAAGCTTCCACCAACAGGCTCGTCCCACGCCATCTTGCACTTCTAAGCCTCCTTTAGTCCTCTCCGAACCCTGCTTCTCCATTTTTTTGGCATTTCAGCCTCCTCCGGCCTCCGACGGCAGCTCTCCGGCCTCCGACGACAGCTCTCCGGCCTCCGACGACAGCTCCCTTCCTTGGCCGAGACCTGTGTGTGCCTTGGGAAGGCCTCTTCTTCATCTTCAGTCACTTTTCTCCTTTGCTTGGGTTGTGATCCGTTTTCCCTTTAGGGCTCTCTTCGATCCAAACATATTTCGTTCTCCAAATAAGTAGATATGACTACTAAAAATTCCATTTTTTCCTCTGTTATATCTGGATCTCCTATGATTACTTCGGAGAAAGTGGTTGGCAGTGAAAATTATTTGTCCTGGTCTGCCTCTGTGGAGTTTTGGTTTATGGGTCAAGGTTATGAGGATCACCTTGTTACGCAGGAGGCGGATATCCCTGAGGTTGACAGAGTACAATGGAGAAAGATAGATGCACAATTATGTAGTGTGTCATGGCAATCAGTTGATCCTAAAATTCTGCTTCATCTTTGGGCCTACAAAACATGTTTTAAATTTTGGAATCAGGCGAAAGGGCTATACACGAATGATATCCAACGTCTTTATGAGGTGGCTTCTTCTATTATCAATGTCAGATAACAAGACATGGATTTATCTACTTATATTGGCCAGATCGCCTCTCTTAAGGAGGAATTCTTGACCGTGATGCCTCTTACTACTGATGTTGGGGATCAACGAACACAGATTGACAAGTTCTTCATGGTTCTTACGCTTATTGGCCTCCGTCCAGATCTTGAGACCGTCCGCGATCAGATTCTTGGCAGTTCCTCCATTCCATCCTTGGATGATGTGTTTGCTCGCCTCCTCCGTATCTCCTCCACTCAGACTTTGCCATCTGATAGCACTTTAGATTCTTCTATGTTAGTTTTTTTTTTTGATCAGAAACGAAGAAAAATATATTGATAGAAGAAAAGATACAAGAAAAAAGAGAAATACAAAAGAAACCAAGGGAAGGATGAGAGGTCCTTCCTACACAAACTGAACAAAAGAAGAAACACCCAACAATAGGAAACTGAAAACAAAGAGAAACCCCCACAACTCAAACTTAAGACGCGCACACCGCAATCCAGTTGAGCTCTAAAACACTTAGAGGAACTCCTCTAAAAGCTTTAGTACAAGAAGCCCAAAGAGAGGAGTAGAACAAAATCGAATCCCATAAAATCTCTTCCGTTCTCCCTTTTTCCTCAAAGATCCTGTTGTTTCTCTCTTGCCACACCAACCAAACCAAAGTAAGACACGCAATTTGCCAAAGTGTCTTTCCTCTTAAAGAGTTCCCCAATCCTTTAAAAGCAATTACCAACATATCCACAAAACTCCTTGGAGGGACCCAAACCAACCCTGCTAGATTAAACAACTTGTGCCAGAGTCCAATGGTAACTGGACAATGAAGAAAAAGGTGGTCAATCGACTCTCCATTTCCTTTGCAAAGAATGCACCATTGAGGACAAAGGGATTTGTAGGGTCTTCTCAATTGCAACTTGTCATTGGTGTTTACCTTCCCATGTGCTACTACCCAAGCGAGGGCCTTAACCTTTGAGGGGGCTTTTGAACTCCACAAAAACTTGGCTGGGAGGAACAAGATAGGATTAGAGACTTTTGACAAGGCCAAGAAAAAAGATCTCACTGAAAACAAGCCTGATGAAGACAAAGACCACACTCTTGAATCTGCCAAAGAAGGAGAGAGACGCACTGAACTAAGGGAGAGCATTAAGCTCTGAAGGAGCTCAATTTCTGAATCAGTTAGATTGCGACGGAAATTAAAATTCCAAGACAGTGGATAGGAGTTACCAAGTACATCTGAAACAGAGAGGTTTTTCACAGAAGTGACTCTATAAAGATCAGCAAATTGAGAACACAAAGTTTGGTTTCCCCTCCAGAGGTCTTCCCAAAAACGAATTCTCTCCCCATTGCCCACCACTAGGCGAACAAACGGGGAAAAATCCTGGAAAACTTGAGCAATAGCCTTCCAAGGACATCTGTGAGACCATCTAACCACCATGTTGGCGTCCCATCCATTGGGATGTGTCCCATATATACTTGCAATAACCTTATGCCAAAGACCATTCCTTTCTCTAGGGAACCTCCAAAGCCATTTCCCTAATAGGGCTATATTTCTCATAGAAGTCTTCCGAAAGCCCAAACCTCCCAGCTCCTTTGGCCTACTAACAACACCCCATCTGATGAGATGATCTTTCTTCCCTTCCCCCGCCCCGGACCAAAGGAAATCCCTTTGCATCTTTTCAATTTTTGAGGCAATTGAAGCTGGGATTTTAAAGAGGGATAGAAAGTAACTAGGGATGTGAGATAGACAAGACTGAATTAAAGTTATCCTCCCTCCCAAAGACAAAAAGGTCTTTTTCCAACCATCCAATCTCCTCGAAATTCTCTCAACCACCGGATCCCAAAAACCTATTGTCTTAGGGTTCCCTCCCAATGGAAGGCCTAGATAAGTCAAAGGTCATTCTGACACTCTGCAATCAAAAACCAAGGCCAAATTAGAAAATAGCTCCAGCCCAATGTTAATACCTGAAATGGAGCTTTTTTCTAAGTTGATTTTTAAACCAGAAACTTGTCCAAAAACCAAAAGAATAATCTTGAGATTTTGAAGATGTTCCAAAGAGGCATTAGAGAAAAAGATGGTGTCATCTGCAAACTGTAGCATAGACACTCTAGTCCTATCCCTCCCCACCAAGAACCCCTCAGTTAATCCAGTTTCCTCAGCTCTGATCATCAACCTACTTAGCACATCTGCCACTAAAGTAAAAAGAAAAGGAGAAAGGGGGTCTCCTTGTCTCAAACCTCTAGAGGCCTTCACCCAACCCTTTGCATTCCCATTAACTAAGATTGCAAAACTTGATGATGACAAGCAACCCCTTATCCAAGATCTCCATTTCTGGCTGAATCCTTTTCTTTGAAGCACATGATCCAAGAACCCCCAATCCACATGATCATAGGCCTTTTCAAAATCAATTTTGAAGACTACACCTTCCTCCCCTGACCTTCTTTTCTCATCCACCACTTCATTGGCTATCAAGACAGCATCCAAAATGTGTCTCCCCTCAACAAAGGCTCCTTGAAAGCCAGAAATTGTTTCATGAAGAACTTTGCGTAAACGCCCTGATAAGACCTTAGCTATTATCTTATATAAACTTGTAACCAAGCTAATAGGTCTATAATCTGAGATTTTAAGAGTTTGGCTTTTCTTGGGCACCATAGCAATGAAAGTTGCATTTGTACTTTGATTTATTACCCCATTGGTGTGGAACTCACTAAACACCCTCATAAGATCCTCTTTTATCACATCCCAACACTCTTGATAAACTGCAATAGTAAAACCATTAGGACCAGGGGCTTTTTCCTTATTCAAATGAAACACTGCCATTCGGACCTCCTCTTCTGAAAAAGGCCTATCCAGCCAAACTGCACTCTCTTCTTAAATAGGGACCCAATCCACACCTTCAATCCTCCATGAGTCGCCTTCAGGTTTGGAATAAAGTTTCCCAAAGAAATTTACAATCTCCTCTGAGATAACCTCAATGTTGCTTAAAGTCTCCCCCCTCTCAGAAATCAGAGACTTAATGAATTTTCTGCTTCTCCTTCCAGTGGCCATCCTATGAAAGAACTTAGAGTTGCAATCCCCTTCTTTAATCTATTTGACCCTAGATTTTTTTCTCCATTGAACCTCTTCCTTTAATAGCACATCCTCCAGCTCCCTTCTTCTTGAGTTCCTTTCTGATACCAAATCAGAATTCAAATTCCCTTCCTGTTCAATTAGATCAATTCTTCCTAAGTCTGAGAGGATGAGGTTTTTCCTCTCTCTTAAATCTCCAAAGGCCACTTTATTCCATTCTTTCAACTTTGATTTAACAATCTTTAATTTCCTCATGAACTTGTGGCCTTCCCAACCTTCAACCAAACACTCTTGCCACCAATCCCTAAACTTCTCCTTAAACTCAGGATGGAGCAACCACATATTCTCAAACCTAAAAGGGGTCGGACCCCATTTTAAGGAATTGGTTTCCAAACAAATTGGGCTATGATCTGAGGTCCATCTAGGAAGCGCCTCTTGAAAACTCTGAGAGAAGAAAGAATCCCACTCAGCGGAAAACAAGAACCTATCCAATCTCTTGCAAATAGGAGCAGCTTGCATGTTTGACCAAGTAAAAGCCGCATTCCTTAGAGGGGGGTCCAGCAAGCCACTCTCCCTTATAAACTCGTCAAAACACCTCATATTGAGAGTTAACCTAGAATCACCTATCTTCTCAGATATCCTCCTGATAACATTAAAGTCCCCTCCTACACACCACCTTGGGAATGTCAAACCGTAAAGGTCCTGAAGCTCCAACCAAAAGTCCTTCCTCCACAAAACCTTATTCAGGCCATACACTGAAGTTAACCAAAAAGACCCTTCTTCACTAGAATCCAACTTCACAGTTACAGAGAAAGATCCTAACACCTTCTCTGTACACTTGAACTTATTTGAGTCCCACAAAATCACAATCCCCCCTGAAGCCCCACAAGCAGGAAGGGCAGCCCACTCCATACTTCTACCTTTCCAGACACTGCTCACAAACCTCCTGTCCCAAATTTCTCTCTTCGTTTCCTGAAGCATCACCACATCTGGACTTTGAGAACTTAAAAACCTTCTAACTGTCCTCCTTTTCTTTTTGGAACCTAATCCTCTCGTGTTCCAACTTAAAATCTTCATGTAAACAAAAACAGCCCAACACAACCAGCAGCAAACCTAATCTTGTCCTCGGGTACCAGAACTATTTTTCCTTTTCCTTCTGGAATAAACCTTATCCGCAAATGGAGTACACTTACTCTCAACTTGCACACCTTTTCCATTATCTTTGACAACTCTAATCCTTAGACTATCCAAAACCGACTGCACCTTGACCATTTTCCTAGGCGTGAGGCCCTCAACCTGAAAACCTTCCAACGGGATAGTGGGAGATTTTGGCTCTGGGGACGCAACCTTGTCTGAGACATAAAGCTTCTCTGGGCTACTAAGTGTTTCCTTAGAGAAAGGACAGTCTTTGAAATTCTGATTAGAGGTTTCTACAAGAACCGCCACACCTTCAGGACAGGACACTCCAACATGACGACTGAGCTCAATCACAGGAGAATTCAAGACATGGCCATGGTGGGAAGCAAAGCTTGACTCCACCGGAATCGACAGAAAAGGCTGACATCGAGAAGGAAGAACTGAAGAAACAGGGGAGACGGGAAGAGGAGAAGGTTCAAAAGCCCCAACCAAAGAAAGACCCTGCTCAGAAAGGGCCGAGAAAGGATGGCGCACCTTGTTCCAGCAGCAACGCGAACTCCCTTCATCTCCCTTTGTCTCCCCGGTGAAAACTTGGAAGGATTCTGGAGCAGGAAGGATAACTTCCTTATTGGGGACTGGTCTTCCCCTCAGATAGGCTCGATTTACTTCCGAAGAGCCATCCCCTTCTAGGTTACGCTTTGGGGAAGACGGCGACACCTTTAGGCTCGGCGGCCAGCTTCTCGCCTTTCGCCTTGCGAAGACTGGGGAGCCTTTCATCTTTGGCGACTGTTGGAGAAGGGCACTCGGCTCTTCCTTATTTGCAGAAGGTCCTGATCTCTGGTGCTTCGAGGACGAAGACTCCGTTGGGCCACTATTAAAAAGGTCTATTCCTTTTTCTTGGGCTAGCCCCGCGGGAGGCCCACAACACTTCTCTCCAGCCTGGGCCCTATTCAAGCGGGCCTTAAAAAAGGCGTCTGGTTTTGTTGGCCCGATATCAATTCCCGACGTTGGGCCCAAAGCTCTCCCTCCCCTTCCTTTCTCCATTTTAGACGCCAAATTTGAATCTGAAGAGCGAGACCGGGAACGATGACGAGGCCTCCAGCTATGGCACTCATTGTCCCTAGCAGTAGCTCGTAGCTCTTCAACGACCTTTGGCTTCTGAAAGACGCAACCTTCCTCTGACATCAGCTCGTCCTTGCTGCGAGTTGACTTCGGCCTGAGAAGATCGTCTCTTGCAGCTTCTCCGGTGACTGTAACTGCCACCGTAAAAGAACAGTCTCCATCTTCCACCTCTAGTAGCGCTGGTAACACTACGTTTGGAAGCATCTCCACCCACAGCTTCACCTTCGTCAAATCTACGAGCTTCAGAGACTCCCGAGCCACCTTCGTGACCTTTCCCCACTTCTGCAAAATGAATCTCAGCTGAACCTCGTCCCACAGATGAAAGGGAAGGCCTCTGAGTTCTAACCATCCCCTTCTAAACTTTCCAAAAACAACAGAGTTCTCTTTTGGCGCCCATCTCCTCAGAGCAACTACCTCTCCCCTCACTGTTACGCTCCCTTGATTTTGAAACCAGTTGGCTCTCTTTACAGAATCCACGAAAAAACAGCCCTTGTAATTAGAAAAAGGGGTTACAGACACCATACCATTCATGCCCATCATCCTCGCTGTATCTTTTCCTACTTCGCACCAATCTAAAACTTTCACTTTACTTTCACAGATTACGGCTCTTGCCCATTTACCAATCGGCATCATAACTCCATTCCTAGGTCCCTTCTCTGCAACCACACCTGCATAGGTCCGCCCTTCTTTGTACAGACCTTTATTCATCAGAGACTCTTTAAACACTTCCTTCGTGGCTCTTACAGCTTGAACAGACAAGTCTTGGACTGAAGAAATCGCCTTCCTAAGGGTATCCCATCCATAACCTTTAACACCCTCAGGAACAATTAGAACTAATGATCTTCTCATTTCAACGAATTCTGTAATTTTCATAAATCTCCCTCTGTTATTGAAACAAATCTCCATCAAATGAGTCCTATTCTTGCCCCTTATCTTCCGAATAAAACCCCTAGAAGCCTCCAATTCCACAGCTTTCTTCAAGTGCTCCAACAGCCAATCCATCTCCTCCTCTCCAAAACCTAAGGACACAACAAATCCTGGGCTTCGTTCTGTAATTGAAATCCACGTTCCTCCATTGAATCCTTCTTCACCCGGAAAGCCTTTCTCTCGACTTCAAACCTCTGGTCTCTCATCATTCTTCTTCTTGGAGACAAAGTGATTATATATCACCTGGTTATTTCTTGTATCTTGACCAGGGTTCATCTATTGGAGGTGAGTTTCAACAAAAATGGCAGGTTCATCAGGCTATCAGAGTTCACTTCTCTATGTTAGTTTCTCAAACTAATTCTCGAGGAGGACGCAGTGGTAACCAAGGTAGAGGCCAACGTCTTCATTGCACCTATTGCAATAAGCTTGGCCACACTCGTGATCGGTATTATCAGTGACAATGCTAGGGAATATTTTTCTGCACCATTTACTTCATTTATGTTCCAACATAGGATCCTTCATCAGTCTTCTTGTGCTCATACTCCTCAACAAAATGGGGTAGCTGAACGTAAGAATCGTCATCTTGTTGAGATAGCTTGTACTCTCCTTCTCCATAGTAATGTTCCTTTTCGTTTTTGGGGGGACGCTGTTCTTACCGCATGTTATTTGATTAATCGTATGCCCTCATCTGTATTACACGATCAGATTCCTCATTCCCTTCTTTTCCCTGACCAACCACTTTATTTCCTTCCTTCTCGTGTTTTTGGTTGTACTTGCTTTGTTCATATTCTCACTCTTGGACAGGACAAACTTTCTGTCAAAGCCACAAAATGCATCTTCTTGGGATACTCCAGACTTCAAAAGGGTTATCATTGTTATTCCTCTGAGACTCATCGCTACTTTCTCTCCGCTGATGTCACCTTCTTTGAGGACTCACCATTCTTCTCCACCTCTGAGTCTCTTCCTGTTTCTGAAGTCTTACCCCTTCCCATTATCTCCCCACCTGATGCAGTGCCTTCTCGCCCACTTCAGGTTTATCATTGCCGTTATCGTGTTGCTGTTCCTCCTTCTTTGGCCGAGGTACCTGCTGACTCACTTCCTATCCCTTCGGCTTCTCCTGCCCCGGCTCTGCCTCCTTCTGCTGACTTACCCATTGCTCTTCGGAAAGGTAATCGATCTACTCGTAATCCTCATCCCATTTACAATTTTTTGAGTTATCATCTATTATCTTCACCCTATTCTGCATTTGTTTCTGCTATATCTTCTGTTTCTCTTCCCAAGAGCACCCCTGAGGCTCTTTCCCATCCAGGTTGGCGACAGGCAATGGTAGATGAAATGACTGCTTTACACTCTAATGACACTTGGGATCTTGTTGTTTTACCCTCTGGTAAATCTACAGTTGGTTGTTGTTGGGTCTACACAGTTAAGGTTGGCCCTAATGGTCAGGTTGATCGCCTTAAGGCCCGCTTAGTTGCTAAAGGCTATACTCAGGTTTATGGTTCTGATTATGGTGACACTTTCTCTCTGTTGCCAAGATTGCTTTTGTTCGTCTATTGCTCTCCATGGCTGCTATGCGTTCTTGGCCTCTTTATCAGTTAGATATTAAAAATGCTTTCCTTCATGGGGATCTTGCTGAGGAAGTTTATATGGAGCAACCATCTGGTTTTGTTGCTCAAGGGGAGTCTGGTTTAGTGTGCAGGTTACGCCGTTCTCTATATGGCTTGAAACAATCTCCTCGAGCATGGTTTAGTCGTTTTGGTTATGTTGTTCAAGAGTTTGGCATGTTTCGCAGTACAGCAGACCATTCCGTTTTCTATCATCATAACTCTTCGGAGCAGTGTATTTATCTGGTAGTTTATGTGGATGACATCGTCATTACGGGCAGTGATCAGAATGGTATTCAGAAACTAAAGCAACACCTTTTCACCCACTTTCAGACTAAAGACTTGGGGAAACTCAAGTATTTCTTAGGGATTGAGATAGCTCAATCCAGTTCTGGTGTGGTTCTTTCCCAAAGGAAGTATGCTTTAGACATCTTGGAAGAAACCGGTATGTTAGACTGTAAATCGGTAGACACTCCTATGGATCCAAATGTCAAACTTATACCAGGACAGGGGGAGCCTTTAGGAGATCCTGGGAGATATTGGCGACTTGTAGGTAAACTGAACTACCTCGCCATTACTCGTCCATACATTTCTTTTCCTGTAAGTGTTGTTAGTCAATTCCTACAGTCACCATGTGATAGGCCATTGGGATGCTGTAATCCGCATTCTTCGATATATCCAAAGCACACTAGATCAAGGTGTGTTTTACGAGAATAGAGGTCATACCCAGGTTGTTGGTTACACAGATGCAGATTGGGCTGGCTTACCCACAGATAGACGTTCACTTCCGGGTATTGTGTTTTTATTGGAGGTAACCTAATATCCTGGAAGAGTAAGAAATAAGATGTAGTGGCCAAATCTAGTGCTGAAGCCGAGTATCGAGCTATGGCTCTGACAACATGTGAACTCATATGGCTGAAACATCTTCTTCGGGAGTTGAGATTTGGAAAGGATGAACAGATGAAGCTCATCTGTGACAACCAAGCCGCTTTGCATATTGCATCCAATCCAGTCTTTCATGAAAGGACCAAACACATTGAAGTTGACTGTCACTTCATTAGAGAGAAGATCGCATTAGGATGTGTGGCGACTAGTTTTGTCAATTCAAATAATCAACTAGCAGATATTTTTACTAAATCTCTCAGAGGTCCTAGAATTAAATACATTTGTAACAAGCTTGGTGCATATAACATATATGCTCCAGCTTGAGGGGGAGTGTTAGATAGTGTACAGTTATTTTAGTTATTTACTTTTCCTTTTCTTTCTTATTGTATTGTGGGTCCCACTAGCATGTATATATATACAACCCAATGTGTATTATTGCATAGTTTTTCAATAACAAAAATTAGGGATTCTCCCTTTTCTCTCTTTTCACAGTTCCTAGTATTAATCCGGATCTTCTCATCTTTGTTTGTGCTTGGTTTGCAAAATACTTACGTTGAGAAAAGTTGAACTTCTTTGTCCTGAGCTGGGATATACTTTCACCCAATGTCTGCTGGAGTTTCTTTTCTGGCCTAAAGGCACATGAGTTGTCTTTAAAGTGTCCTCTTTAATCAGGAAATGTCTGTCAAAGTGAATATTTCAATCTCAATTTTCCTTGCTCATCTTCGTTGTAGCCTTCTCTACTTTTCTTAATACTATCATGTCTCTTTCCAGCTGTGACCCAGGGTACCATTGGCACACCCCATATAAAGCCACTGATTCCACTGCAATTGATGATTTTTGTCCTCTGCCATTCAAACCATTGAAAGTGTTAGTGATAGGTGATTCTGAGAAGATTTAAGCAACAGAGTAATCTTCTCATAAAACCTTGAGAAATTTTAGAGGATGCAATCATATCCATCAAAACTCTATTATGTACCTAAAAAAGTGAGGTTAGGCATTGTCCTGGAAAATAACATGCGATATGAATGAAAATTGTCTTTGGAAATTTTGGTATCACAGCCCTGTACTAATTTTTTGTGTGAGTCCTAGGAGGTATTATTAGAAACCTGTTTTTGTTTTTGTACCTAACTAGTGAGTTGTTCTTGATCATCTAGCCGATATGCAAGAACATCACCTTCTACAACTGCTATCTGGAATTATACCATGGATCGATCCTCCTCATGCTGTTTCACAAGCTATTGAATGTGGAAAGAGTGAAAGGTTATATTCTTGTAAATGACCTTTTCTGTTTTCATTTTATGTTCCATGTTCTTACAATTTTTTTGAAGCCTCACATATTCTCTGGTTTTTTCAGTGAGATGCTTGATGGTTGCCGGGCATTATTATCTATGGCAACTGTGACTACTCCCACTGTGTTTGACCAACTCTTGAAATCTGTAAGGTTGGTGACAATTTTTCATGGTAGAATTTTGTTGTCATTTTGAGTTAAACAAAGTTTGCCTATACTGCAGTATCCTGATATGATATCGTGTATGAAATGATGTAATTTTGATTTTTTTTACTGTTGTTCAGCCCTTTTGGCACTCTTACTCTGCTATCAACATTGATGTGTGAAGTGATTAAAGTCCTAATGACGAAAAACACTGAAGAGGAGACATGGAGTTGGATGGCACGCGATATTTTATTAGATACGTGGACCACCCTTCTCATAGTATGTATTTTTGTCACACTATTATATTGGATATCTTGTTATCATATTCATGCAAATATTTAAGTGTCCTCTTACATCTTTATCAGCGTCGTTTAAATAGAGGCTTTATGACAGTGTTGGTTTAACGCCCATCCTGTGGTCACACATTATTTTTACCTGTGGCTTGCATTTGATATAAATATGACATGGTTGCTTTTTATTTTATTTTTTTATTTTTATCATGAAATGTGTTTTTCTTGTTAATGTACTCATGCAACCATGCAAGTATCCTCTTTATATTTATCAATGTCTCTTCATAGTATTGATTTAATCCTCATTCCTCTGGTAAGACATTATTATATATGAAAATTTATGTCTAGTTTGCATTTTAGAGGGTTAATCAATATGACAGGCTTGCTTTCAAACATAAAGTTCATTTCTCTTCCTAAGCTTAGAGTAGTGTTTGATTTGTTTAGTAGCATTTCATCTAACTAAAAGAACTTTTAATGTTCTTTCCCAGCCAATGCATAGCATAGGTGAGAATGCTAGGTTTCCATCAGAAGGAATAAATGCTGCAGCCAATCTCTTTGCCTTGATTGTAGAGGCTGAGCTAAGGGGTAATTTTGATGTTTTATTCTTTTCTTTTTCTGCATTCTGGTTATCCTTTTCTTGCCATCTCATAGCATTACCTTTTTGCGTTCTAGCTGCTTCTGCATCAGCTTTCAATGACGATGAAGACTCTCAATACCTTCAGGCTTCTATTTCTGGTGTGCAATTAAGTTTAACAAAACATCTCTTTACTAAGTTTCCAGTCATTATTATTAGTCATCATGATCATAATTCTTGTCGTCATTGTTTGCTCTTATGTTTTCTTTCCAGCCATGGATGAAAGGTTAAGCTCTTATGCTCTTATTGCAAGAGCTGCAATTGACGTTGCGATTCCTTTACTCACAAGACTGTTTACTGAGCGTTTTGCACGGCTCCATCAGGTGCTTTTTCCACTTCATTTTAAGAATTTATATTCAGTGTAAACCTTATACTAGCTGTTGGGTTGATAATGGTGTGTTATCTTCTTATCTAATGCAATTTTTGAAACTTTTCCTGTGACTAATTTTCCCCCAATATTCCACATGATCTGGATCATCTGCTAGAAGGCGATTTTCTATTAGCTGTCGCATAATTAAGCTGGCAGCCTGGCATTCTGTTTGAATGGTGCAAGAATGATATCACTTCATGATAGATTGTCAACCTAGCCAACTCTTCTGACTTGTGGGTTTTATAAAAGAAAAAGATTTGTGGAAAATTTTGGTCATTAATGAATCCCTAATTTAAACCTAGTTCTGGGATTTGTATTTTCAGCCAAAAGTTGTTACTGGTGTGTGTTATGTGTCTGGATTATGGCAGAGCAGTGGATCATCTCTTTCTTTATTGTCCCAGCTGTGTTAGAGCTGTTGGCAGTAGGTTGTTAGACTTATTGGGATTGATTGAGTTCCTCCTAGGGGTGTGGTTGACATGTTGATCTTCACTTTTTGGTGCTTGGTTTGGCGGCAGAGTTCTGTGGTCGGTGGTATGCCTCCCTTAGATTTGGTTGATATGGCTTTAGAAGAATGACCAGACTTTTGAGGACAATTGGAGGACTCCAAATGCATCTTTGGATGTACTTTAGTTCCTATCCTCCTTCTGGGCATCCATCTAAGTTTCTGTACACTGCTGAATAGTGTATCACTAGATTGGAGGCTTGCTTGTATTGTCAGATGGAGGATCATGGAGGTGAGAGCTAAGTGGAAACCTCCTTGAGCAGGGCAACCTTTGAGTTCGATTTTGATGGATGCTGGTTGGGAAAACCTTGGTCAGTTAAGGATTAGAGTTGTGATGGGGAATCAGTATGGTAGTGTGTTGAGGGCTTTCTCTAAACCTGTTGGACTACGAATAGCCATAGAGAGAGTTTTAGATTGCCCTTTCTCTTGCATTTGATGCTTAGCAAATATTGTTGCCCAACCCAAGAGCCAGTTAGTTGGTGTCTTTTGCGGGATATTTTTATCCCTTGAGGGAATTTCCTTGTAAGCCTTCACATTTTTGTGACAGTCTTAAGCTGTGTAAGATAGTTTTACTAAAGCATTAGAGCAGATTTTATAATCCTTTTGTTTTGATCCAGTATTGTGAGTTTAGGGGGGAGTTCCCTTCCTAAGGATCTTTTTGGAAAGTTAGAAGCCCCTTTGATGTCTCTTTATCTGCATCAATCAAAAAATTTGTTTCATCAAGTTTTGGAAAAAAAAAAAAAGGTGTCAGAGATTCAGGCCCTTTTGGAAGGCCTCTGATTGCCTAGATCTCTGAGGCTGTCTAGTTTATTGGAGGAAGATTTTCATGGGGTTCAAAGGAGAAGCAAGGACCATGGAAACTTGATGTGTAGCTAAGATTAATCATGGATATTGCTAGATGCTTGTGAAGTTCCTTCTTCTGGGATCCTCACCTAGAAAAATACATCATAGATCATTCAGCAAGATGAGGGGCTGCACAGTTAGGTTTTTAAGGAGTGGCAACACAGTTTTGTATGTTTACTTTTTGAAATGTGCTTTTGATGGATCTCCTCTTTTCTTAGTTCTGGTTTCTGGATGTAGGCCCTTCTCCTTTTGGTCAGGTTCTGTATTTGTGAAGGACATCTCTCATCCTCTTTCCCATTTTGTTTTCAATCCGATGAATTTGTTGTTTCTGATGAAATAAAGAAAAAAGAATTTCTTGGAGTTTGTTGAGGGTGAAAAAATGTCCAAAATATCCTATCAAAAAAATGTACGAAATATAATATTTGAGTTATACATAATTTTAATTGCCTTTTAACTTTCTGATATATGTATGTGTGCGTGCGTGTGTTGCTTGTTAAATTGTGTGATTTTGAGATGTTATACATGATTGGTTGAAGCTGAAGTTTGAAGTTCTATTTTTATTCTTTTGCCAGGTGGGTATCATGGCCAATCTCATGTTTGTATAGTTCTATGATTAATCAAACTGGTTGTTAGTTGGGAGTTTTCTAAAGTGCTTGAAGCATTTTTTTTGGAGATAAGAGGCTATCTGGACAGTCTAGTAGGTGCCACCTTAATTTTCTAAAAGAAGTATTCTCATATATGTGTAGTTGTCATTGTTTAAATGGTTCTTGTTGACAGGAAGGTTGCTGAAGCGGTTGGGAATTTTTTTGCATAAACCTCAAATATATTTTTTCTCTGCTTCAGGCCATTTCCATTATGAAAGTTCAGTAGGAGGAATAAAGGCTCCTCAGACTCCCTAAAAACCCCCACCCCACATGGTTGTTTAAGAATTTCATCAAAATGGTGCCTAACAGGCACAGTAAGCATACAAGGTGTGCAGGACAAAACAGGAAAAAGGAAGAAACCGAAAAGTAACTCTCTTAATTACCACTTTCCTATTAACTACGAAGTCAAGAAAGGAAAAATTATGAATCCCCTAACATTGCTAAACCACAAAAACAAAGCCTTAAGAAGACCATCTTTCACAGCTTGACCTTTCCACACCTTCAAACACTCTTTTGTTTCACTCTCTTTACATGAACTAAAAGAAATATGATGGGATTTTCTTCCCTTGCAACTTGCAATTCTAGCCTATGAAGCTGGCACACGAAGTAAGTAACACACCTTTAACCAACTGGAGGACCCAAGAAAACACAAGCAAGGAGAAGATGAGATGTCACAAGCTTAACACTCATTTGACCCCAATTTGCATTTAATAAGAATTCTATTTTTTCTTGTGGAGGCAACACTAATCATTCATTAGATTTCCCCTCAAACTGCCTCCAGAGGAGAAACGACCCACCTTAGAAGGTAAATTTGGTCTTCACATCTCTTTAGCTAGGAAGTTGGAATACCCCCTATCAAAGGCTATAGTATGATCTGATAGAGGAAGAGCCATTTCAAATGAACTTATCTATCAAGCCATTGTAGTCAAAGAATTCAGAGCCTGTAAAAAGGACTCAGCAAAGGCTAACTCCTAGCCTAAGAAGCTTCTCTAAACCTTGGATTCCAGCAAGCATGTGGGCCCCATCACTCTCATTTTATGCAGTTGGTCACGGAACATTTTCTCTTTTTTTATTTTTATAAGCAAACAAAAAGTATATATCAACAAGAACCAATCAATTAAAAAGAAGGGAGGGGGGGTCGGTGGGGTGTGTCTCTGATCTAGTTAATTTTAACGAACTGTGATTATGGCTATACGGGCTCTGTTGCTTAAGCATTACCCTGAGACTAAAATTTGATGATGGAAGGACATATGTGACAATTGGTATTATCTTTATGTTCAATCCTCTTCTGCCTTGTGTGCATAAGTTAGTGATGGTTTCAAATCATTGATCTTACTTGCTCATTTATTGAGTTCATCATATTGCTTGTAGGGCAAAGGCATAACTGATCCAACTGAAACTTTGGAAGAACTCTACTCATTATTACTGATAACTGGACATGTTCTTGCAGATGAAGGAGAGGGAGAAACACCTTCGGTAATTTTTTTTTTTCTTTCAGCTAATTTCTAACTATGGTTCTTGCAAGTGCACTCAGTATATGATTGATTATTTGCTTTTAGAAGTCCAAAGTGCTATATTCATTTAAGATGACCATGTAATTCTCTTGGCAATTTTTTGTCTATTTACTTGATTTAGCATTATCTAAGATATGCACTATTGAACATTCAGTATGTGAGATTCTGGCATATGGAAAAAAGGATATTCCATGGTCATAGGAACATTTGGCATCTCTACATTGAAATATTTGTTTAGTAGTCACATAGATGCATCAATTTACCAGCACATAGCCACAATTATCCTGTTTCATACATAAACTGCTAAGTTTGCTTATCAAAGGCAACTAACTGATCTTGTTTGATAATCACAATGGCAACTTGCTGGTGTAGTTTCATGATGCTAGAGAAGCTCCCTCTCTCCCTTTTCCCCTACTGCTCCCTTTCCCTCTCACTCTCACTCTTTACTAGGAGTTATCTTGTTCGATACATAAATTGCTAAGTGCGTTTATTGCAGCAAGCTAATCAGAGGCGACTAACTGTTCTAGTGTGAAGATGACAAGGCAACTTGTTGGTGTAATTTCACAATACTAGAGAAGCTCTCTATCTCTCTTATCTATCTCTCCCCCATCTGCCCTCCCCTTCCTCTCTCTATCTCTCTCTCTCCCCCTCTCCAAATATCTCCCTCCCTCGTTCCTTCCCCCTCCTCTCTCTAGCCCATTCCGTCTCTCTCTCTCACTCCCTCCCCCACCCCCCCCCTCCTCCCCCCCACCCCCCCCGTCCCCCCCCCCCCCCCCCCCCCTCCCTGCTTCTCTCATTTTTAATTTCTACTTTATAATATTTATAACACTAGTCATATTTATTAACCTAACTAGAATCCTAGTTTAGAACCTACTTTTCTTATTCTTTGATTTCTAATTTTAGATTCTGCTATTTACTGAGTACTTTGTTTCCAACCTTCCCTCTCTTATTCTGTTGAATATCAATTTTTTAGTTTACAGTTTGGTGCCATTATTGTAAACTGTGGATTGGGATTTCTGCTGTTGTAGTATGTGAAATCTATCAGTTTTGTGACTTAAAATTCTGATTCTTGACTTAAACTATTTGATACTCAGGTTCCAATGGCTATACAAACCCATTTTGTGGACATTGTAGAAACACATAAACATCCTGTTGTTGTACTTTCTAGGTAAACCTCTTGCTTTTTCTTTACTAAGCCTGTACCCAATAATAGTAGTATTATATCTTTTTTATCTAGGCGAAGCCAATATACAGTACATCATACTAGTGATTTGTGGCTAAGTGAGCTGTCATCTGGATTTTCCATTGCCTTTGAACTGATTTGGAAGCATCATGCTGCCTTAACTACTGCACTACCAGTCTGAAATGATTTGTCCCTTTCTTTCAGAGGGTGCCTATGGTTTCGGTTCTGAAAATAACAGTGGTCAATGGATACAATCACAATAAAATAAATTTCAATGTCAAGCTCACACAAGAACCACTTGATTTATGTGGTTTGGAAAGACTTTCTCACAACAATCTCCAATGAGAGCTGCAACAACTAATTTTCCCTGCTTTTATTTTTATTTCATTTTATTTTATTGACATGCCCTTTCTTTTTGCTGAAGTACAATTATAAGGTTTGCCGAGCAGAGTCTTGATCAAGAAATGAGAATGTCAGTTTTTAGTCCTCGACTTATGGAGGTATTCCACTTTACCCCTTTAATTAGTATGGGATCCATATCTAGCTGCGAAAAAAGTGATGAAGTGATTATAATGCTTTAGGAACTTTTAAATATTTAATAATTTGTATCTTCTATGTCATGGTTTTGGGGTCATTCACGTTTCAACCAAGCTTCACCAAGGCTGGCATCTATGTTGTTTGGATTCCAGCAATATGTTTCATTATATGGTTGTCACTGTTTTAGAAGTGAAGATAAAATTTTGCAGTAATTGAAATGGAGTAGAGATACCGGTTTCCATTTGTTTTCCAAAAATGGTTTTAGTACAATTTCTTAGTGTACAAAACAACTATATAAATAATGGATAAAAACAGAAAAAGACATTGCAAGTGAGTTCTCTTAATTGGATTTTTTTTTCCCTATCATTTTGATAGCTATATTGTTTGGTTACTGGACTTGATGCTCCTTACAGGCAGTTATATGGTTTCTTGCAAGATGGTCCTCCACATATCTAATGGTGCCTGAAGAATGTAGAGAAGACAACTGCAATTCAGGTTATGATCATGAGAGCTGGCTTCGGTCACAACACTCCAGAAAAGCTTTGCTTAGTTTTTTTGGACAACATAATCAGGGTAAACCTGTGCTTGATGTTATTGTTCGGATCTCCATGATGACACTCATTTCATATCCTGGCGAGAAGGATTTGCAGGTAGAAAATATAGAACAGTACCTCTTGTCTTGTCTCATTTTTTAAAATTTGAATTTTATTAGACATTTGCACTGTTTTCCTCTGTCTTGCCTGTGTCATGACTGTCATATGCTTGTGGCTTCTGAAAAATAAATTGGAAAATATTTGACTTGTAATTTCTATAGCAAATGTTTCAAGTTGGTTCTTAATTAAATATGTTATACTAGGTTACTTTTAATGTGTAAGTTATGACAATGGGGTTCCCACACACTCAACTTGCCACCTATAGATATCCTCGTTCCCTGTGTTTATGGATCATGCTTTCCTTGTCTGCAGTATAATGTGTATGTTATGACAATGGGTTCCCATACACTTTACCTGCTAACTACAGATATCCTTGTTCCATGTGTTTATGGATCATGGCTTCCTGAACTTGTATGCAGTGTGCATAACTACTTTCTTTTGTTGTGATTGAGCATGGGGTTGATGAAAAATACACCTAATAATAGGGTTTATACATGGTTTTGTTGCTGATTATGGCCTATATGAAAACTGGGAAAGTAACTTTGATTGACCCACTTCTCATCCTATGGATACTCTTAGCTTGTTTCCTTCTTGGTCTAACATATACATGAGCTCATTAATGTTAAATGCTAGAAGTGGCCTAACTTCCCATAAAAGGCAAACTTCTTTGATTATGCATAGCGTGTCCATGCATGCACACATAGGTGGTTGGATACAGTCCTAACCTTAGGCTGGCAAGCATGAGTCTGTTGTTTTGAGCTCATGAGTACATAATGTTAATTTGATGCATCAATTTTCTTGTAACTCCTGCTGCGCTTGCACGTGTTCATCTTTTAGAAAAGGGTGAGTTAGATACAGTCTTGAGCTTTGGTGGGCAAGTATTAAGATGTATTTTTGGGCTTATGGATACATGATGTTAATATGATTTTTCCAAATCTATTATACCTCTTGCTTCATCATTATCTTAGAATACCAAACAATAAAGCACTGACTGTTCACAAATTTTCACCTCCCACTTTATCATTATATTAGAGTACCATATGATAAAGCATGGACTGTTTATTGATGCAAAAGCATACCAATAAGGAGTAGAACATTCTTAACCTTGATATGGCAAGGAAACTAATATGAATGAGGAGTGTGTATGAAATTTTGAATCCTACTGCATAGGCTCATCTTTGGAGGAATCTTGGGTGGTATAGGCTTTATTATTTTCTTGTGGAATCTTAATTATGCGACCATTGTACCCCAGATCTATTGTTGCTGTAATATGTCTTTGCTTATTCAATCATGGTAGACCAAATAGTATTTCAGATGAGGCTGTAAAAAATTTTGCTAATCCATGGGTTGGCGTAAACTTGTTCAATTTATATGATGCTTAAGTTGATTTGTGCGTAGTTTTATTGGCCAATGTCAGTCAACAAATATGACCTTTACTGAAGGCCATGAAATTTCAAGATTGTATCCTTATATTCCCAACTTCAGAAAAGTTGGAATTCAACTAAATATAGAATTGAGGCAATTGATTTTCAAAATTAATATGGTTAAGGTATAATTTGTATTTTTACAGTGTAAAGTTGCCAAGTTGTTAAACATTTGAATCGGGACCTAATTGAGCAACAACTTAAGGTTTAAGGGATGCTTTGATCTTTTTTGCTTTAGTGAAATTTGGTGTAAACCTGTGAGTGCACATTGAATAATAATGGAGTTAGAATAGAGCCTTTAAAAGCATAACATGATGTAATAAATTTGGAATTCATTATTTATTTAATAATATTCCAGTTTTACTTTCACCTATCCTTATTTCATGCATTGTACTTTATAAACATTCTCTCCTAGCATTTTTTACATTGTACATGACTTGAGTACATTAAGAGTTGAATGAGAGATTTAAGTCATAGGTTCCTTGTAAGTAGATGACTTGTTCACGATCGGTTCATAAACTTAGGCAATCCATTAGAAGTTATAGTGCACTACCTCCTAATTGGAGGAATGACTGGTCTTGGCTATCGGCATGGTTTCTCATGGTGAGTGCACTAGTGTGTATGGTTAAACATTAGATAGGACCTATTTTGAGTCATGATGTCAGACTATCAAGTAGTCATAACTTCACCAAAATGTTTCATTGAGTTTGTGCCGAAGTTAGCAGTGACTTCGACTTATGGGTAAGATCTTAAAGTAATCATATATTGCCTGTGGATTGGGTCACTGTTCATGGAAGTCCGTAACAATAGATATTCTTAATATAGATACCATGATAATTCATTAGGTTAAGACAAGGTATCCCCTTGGGTGATCCTAAGGAGGTGTGTCTATGTAAACTATGGTTATAGTAGTTCCATAGGTAGAACTTAACATAAGCTTTTTGTGGGTTAAGATATATCAATTGATTACACAATATGAGAATTTGTAACTTAAGGATAGTAGACATAGTTTTGAGAGGTTGGTAGCTTTCACCTCGTTAGACTCTAAACACCAATTCATGGAAAGACTAAATGTAATGGATATTAGGTTATGGACTTGAGCACTTTATGTCTCGTTATTATTTACATAGGGTACTAGAGTGCAATTAATTCTCTATAGTGGGATGTTGAATCAACTTTAGAATTGGATTTTGATGGAGTCTGTATTGTCCTATGGATCCCAATGGTCTCCATTTGAGCTCATATACCTTGTTGGCACGGTATATAATGGTTGGACTGGCTCTTGGTTCACATATGTGAACGACATCTTTGGATTGGGCTAATTGATTAATTAAATGACTCTATGAGGTCAATTAATCAATTTGGGCTAGATTAAGTGATACAAGCCCATGTGGACTTGAGTCCCATAAGCCCAATTAGGAACCCTATAAATACCCTTAGGGGTTAGGGTTTCCATAACTTTTTGTCTTCTATTATCTAGAGAGAAGAGAGAGCCCTAACCTCCTCCTGCCCAAGCTATCCACCATTTGTGTGCTAAGGAATGAGGTTGAGTCATCGAGCGGAAGATCGTGGGTCTACGAGACTTCCAAGGATATCGATTTGACTATTCAACACATGGAATTTAAGGTTTGGGAACATCAAAACCTAAAGGTTAGTATATCAACTCTAAAGATGAATTTTTTTAAAAAAATTGGTATTGCTTCTGTTACTTAGATCTAAGATGCCAACAAATGGCATGATCCTAACAAGTTCTAAGAAGGACCAGCTCTTAGAAGGATAGAGAGTTACGCAAGTTGGGGTCCTTAGTGAATTATGATGGGTGTTGGGATTTAACAGAGACTTCCAATTATGCTGTCATCATTTGGTAAGCTGAATAATAATGGCATGATCCTAACAAGTGCCAAGAAGGACCAGCTCTTAGAAGGATAAAGAGTTACACAAGTTGGAGTCCTTAGTAAATTATGATGGGTGTTGGGAGTTGGGAGTTGGCAGAGACTTACAATTATGTTGTCATCATTTGGTACTTAGCTAATGAAGCTTTGAATCATCTCTTGGAACATGAGGGAGCCTAATGAAGTGGGTAAAAGGAAGATTGTGCATCTCTTATTTGATTGTATGGGGCACATTTGTTTTATCTTCAACAATTCAAAATGGGTTCAATTTGGTCGAAGTAATAAGTTAGGGGGTGGATAGGTGTTTGGAATAGGGAACCATTTGTTAGCAGTTTTAGTTGGTCAATCTAAAGTTTCCGTCACTTTTGTGTGATTGACCAATATGCCTTACCTTATCCATTATCTTTAGTTTTTCTATAAGAAATTTAATCTTTTGTTGTTACTATATATATATGTCTAACTATATATATATATTCACCTCATAAAACATAAAATTTGCGCAAAGGTGTTGTGATACATAGAGATTTTAATTCTAGCCAAAATACTCATGTCAACACAATATGACACAAGTGACGTGTGAGATTCATGTCGGATGTGTTTACATGACTCTAGATACGACTAGCTCATGATTGCTTTATCTCTTTCTTTAATTGTTTTAAATTATGCTTATATTGCATCAAATATAGCTATTTCACTCTTTATCTCTTTCTTAATTTTTTTGTAAGTTGTATTGGATAATGGTATAAAAAAATAGAGAATTTTTGAATTCTAACTCTTGTAATTAAAGATATGCTTTATCTCTTTCTTAATTTTTTAAAATTATAATTGATAAAATTTAAAAATAACTATAACAATTAGTAGCATAAAAAGTTTGAATATAAATAACAAAATTAATATCTTAAAAAATCTAGAGATATATTATAATAATTAGTATAAAAAATTCAAAATTTTCACATGATATAAGACATTAAATATGAATTATATTTTGTTCACATTTAGTGTATTTGACTATTTTTATTACAAAATCAATATAAATTTTTAAAATTTTATACTAATGAAAGTTTACTAGTAATGTGATGTAGTATTTTTTTTTAAAGGCTTTTCTCAGCATCCTATTAAAATAAAAGGCCTAAAATAAATAGGTTTTTCGTGTACAATTTGTAGTAACATCAAAGCAAAATAATGTTTAG
The DNA here is from genome assembly GCA_030254885.1 of Vitis rotundifolia. NCBI lineage: Eukaryota > Viridiplantae > Streptophyta > Magnoliopsida > Vitales > Vitaceae > Vitis > Vitis rotundifolia. Next base: position 8,747,782 of record CM058164.1, on the reverse strand, counting down.
CATCTTATTAAAATAGAAAGGTATAATAATTATATTTTTAACTACAATTAACCATTTAGTATTATAGATCACTTATACTTATCTTATTGTGGAAGGATGTCTTGTCCTTCTTGATATTTTTAGTTAATAAAAAAGATCTATTGGATTTTTGATAAAAATAAAAAAATAAAAAAAAAACTATCTTCTTATGCTTTTGTTAAGTGTTAATCTATTTTTCATTAATGTCGGACCTAAGTACCTAGGCCCATAGTTGAGATCCTTTACAATCAAATCCTAGTGTCCGAAGATTTTGAGACGTAAAAGGTCTGACACTAGGACATGTACTCGTACTTGACACCCATACTAAACCCATAACATGGCAAAGGTGTACGTTTTTATTCTTAATGCTATTGTTCCACACAAGTGTCTTATAAGAATCTAGTTTATATATGTGAAAGCTATAGGTATGTCAAAGCACTTAGATGAGCCTTCTCTTGTCTTTAGGATCTTTATGAATTTAGTGGTAGTGTTCTTTAAATCTATTCTTGAATGGACCATCTTGTTTGGTAATTGAATAAAGTTGCAATTGACAACATAAGCATTACTTTACTTGTTTCAATATAGTTTTTTTATTTATCAAGTAGCTTCAAATATTTCTTTGGGTTAATGCATGGAACATTGTTCCTACAACTGTTATTACTTTCTTAATTGTCTTTTATTATGATTAAAAAAAATACTGAAATGCTCTATTTCATCATTCAAAAACTTCCAATTGTTTAATTCCCTGTCTTTCATTACTTTTTGTGTGTTTGACAGGCACTTACTTGTTACCAGCTACTTCATTCACTTGTCCGACGAAAGAATGTTTGTACTCACCTTGTTGCATTTGTGAGTCACATATCCACATCTATTTTCCAAATGCATGAAAGATACTGCAGTTTGTATGTATATGTTGATACTGTTGAGACCATATTTGTGTTCTTTCAACACAGCTATTTGAAGTTGGATGTACTGTTGCTTTTCTTTCCATATTTCTTTTGTGCTACTTATTGTTGAGGTATAAATTGAGAAACTTTTGGAAGATTACTTTTACACTGCTAGTCCCAAGCCCAAAGAAAGGAGGTTGCTCTAGGCTGACAATTGGTTACATTGTTGAATATAAATTGAACAGCATTGGGTTGTGTTGCATCATATTGATTGTATAGGATTCACTTTTCTTCCATGTACTGGAGAGCCATGTGGTGCAATATTAGATGCTCTATGGACAATGATTTGGTTATGAGGCATTCGACATAGTGAATGTTGATAGGCAAATAGTAGCATGAGGCAAGGCATAATAATTTGTGAGTTCATAGTGACAGATGACAAGGTGGAGAATCACATTTGGCTCAAAAATAAGTTTGCAAAGGAAATTTAACAGATAATAGGAATTGAGGTAGAACCTACTTAACACTCTGCATGGTATTTTGCTCTAATGCCCTGCATATCTGGAATACTTCAAGTAGACCACACAATAAAGTACATATGTTATAGGTTTTTCCATATATGTTGCCTTTGATATGCCCACATATCAAGCTCACATGGTGACATTAGCCTACGTATTTGTGTACTTTGTTAACTAGATGCCATTCATAAATATGTTTGGGAGCTCAATGAAATGTAAGGATGTCAATGGGAAAGGTTCTAGATGGGACATGGCTCACCTCACCCAACAGGGCAGGTTCGGGATGGGACAAGTTCTTTGGTTGTTTGTTTGAAAAGAAAAATGAAGATAAAATCAAGAAAAATATGAAATGAATAACTTAGTTATTTAAAAAAATTTGAAAAGGTGAAAATTTCACATTTAAGTGAAAATCTAAACCTAATAATCCAAAATTTTGAACAAATCTAATCTCAAATACAGGAACAACATAAACTTCTTCTTTCTACAAACTTATTCTAAAAAAATTCTGACAAAGCTAATATTAGAAATAAATTTAATACAATTAAGTATCTAAAACAACTTCATGGAGATATTGGTGAAGAACTTCAAAAAAATAGAAAAAACGTATATATATATTTAATAAAAAATAAAAAATGAAAAATCATAGATGGAAGATTTTGAAAACCCAAAATTATGGGAAGGAAAATATGGTTGAAGGTGGTGAAGATGATGACATAAACATGGAGGTGGCTGGGAAAAGCTATGAACTTCACCATTGTTGCTTTGGAAATGAGAGAAGGATGAAATGGGTTGTTGAAAAAATGAGGGTGAGGCTTGTTGGCCATATACATATGATGGAATTTTTATTGTTTTTAACAGATCTAAGGGCAGTATATAAAATAGCATCATATCTATGGGTGGTGGGGCAAAACAATTACATACCCCGCACTGAACCTGAGCCGCATTATAGGAATTTTCCCTAAACCCAACCCATCCCCATTTGTGTCATACCCTAATCTGCCCAAATAGCAGTAGGGCTGATGCTTACCCGAAAAACCCACCTCATTGCCATCCTTAACCATATGGCCATATTATCTCATTACTCTTTGATGCTCTATGACTCTGACCATATATATTAACCAAGATTACATTGCAAATAGGAATGTTTACCTTCAGTTGAGTCCTTTATTATTGTGAGTTTATTATCATCATTGGTGGTGGCAGTTGTGGTGATGAGTTGTAGCCATTTAAGATCCATCTTCATACTATACTATGTACATGTACTATGTAAACTTGATGCCACTTATAAATATATTGAGACTTCAACTTAATATGTCACACTCTGGGTTTCAGACTTAACAATTGATACTCAAATATAACATAAGTGCTTTCAAAAATTTGGGAATACAAAAATTTAAATGCTAAGTTCCTGCTTGATTTTGTGCAAAAAGAGAATATGGAAACCTATTATAAAGAGGTTTACATCATGTATTAAACTTTGTAACTATTAGTTAACAAAATATAATTTGTTTCACAAAAGAACTTGTACTTTATTACTTTAAATATACCAAAATCCCATGGTTCACTACGGTAGCCCATACTACAAGTGTACATGACAAATATACATTACATCATTCCTTCAAAAAGATTTAGTCTTTGTATGATACAAAGACAAAACCTCAAAACACTTTCAATGCGAGCAAACAACATCCAATCAACAGAAAAGCAATGCTCAAGCATTATTTCTAGTATAGGTCTTTTGACTTGCATCTATAAGTGGAAGTGATAGGGTGAGTTCACAACTCAGTAGGAAAGTTTATAACCATCCTAGGCATACCCTTAAAGACCTTGAAATTAAACGTATAATAGCATGCATGATAAACATTTTATAACCATTAACAAATATGCAATAATGTCAAACATGTATGCATGTGTTTGTTAGTTTCATCTCTGCTTTTCCTCATCCATCCTTTCACAATTGATAAACTGTTTTCCCCCACCAATGTACACATCAGATATCAATGCTCCACAAGATACTCAGTCAATATATTAATGATTATTCTGGGACTATCAACCAAGGGTAAGTCATACCTCGTCTCTTCTGGGACTCGTACCCAAGGACAAGACTAACCCTGTGTCTTGAGGGACTAAAACTTAGGGGCAGGACCAACCCCATACACCCACATCGGAGTGTCTTCCTCGAGGGCTTTAAGGACTTTCACCCAAGGATCCACACTCCCACATAAACAATATATCAAAGGATAGTGCCTGTAGCTTCACATAAACACTTCCCACATATCAATCAATTCTCTGGATATCATCTGTCATTATTCCATATCCTTCTTGCAATGCAACCACACCATGAACCATTTCCTCAACACTGAACCATGAATTCTCATACCAATATATATTCCTATATCATTGTAACATTTCATACAATAAATCGAGATGCAATGACACATTAAAACATTTCATGAAATCATAGAAATGACATGAAATTTCAATAAATGTTTCAAGGAAAGAAACCAAAATACACCATGGAATGACATAAAATTCCCTACCTTACACCAACTTGCCCTTTGTGATTCTTCTATGAAGGCGATCTTTACCTATTACAAGGAACTGAAATAAAACAACATAATTTAGGTTTCTTAATCATGAAAATTTATACAATTAAAACTTATGACATTTTCCTTTCTCACTAATTTTTAATTCTCATATTCCCTAATTTACATGCCCATAGGTTTTCAAATCAAGTTTGAATTGAATTAGACAATCTTTACAATGCATATTAATATTCCCCAATTAATTACCAAATATTAATTGTTTTGATTTTCCTAAAGCCTAACCCATTAACAAGTCCTAAGTGTCCAAATAACCTAATTAATTACATATTTTACTAATCTATTTTTCAATCAAACCAAACTAAACAAAGATGCATGCTGATCCTTCCATCAATAAAATACTTAAGTTAAAACACTTTAAACCTTAATTAATTCTGATTTATAGCTAAAACATGTTTATAACTAATTACACTCAACTTTTACATAAATTTTACCATTAATTGTTTCAAAATATCATTAGGAACTCAAATATACCAAAATTACTAAATTAATCAACTTCCTTACCTCAAATCTTCACTTTTTCTCTCTCTAGATTCTCTCTTTAACCCAGATTGCTGCAGAGACAAGGCTCCAAAACGAGGCTACAGGCCCTTATAAAGGGTCCTCAAGCAGCCAAGCAAGTGGTGGCAAGCCATAAGGCTGCCACCAATCTCAACTTTCCAAAATTGTTGTTTAGTCCTTCAAGTTATCCAATATTAAACCTACAGTTGCCCATTAGTCGTTTAGGTTTTCATAACTTTAATCAACCCCTAAGAACCTAAGCTTAAGTCATTAACTAATCCTACTTAACCTTAATAAAGGTTTACTTCATAATTAAACAAGATTAGCACTAAACTAGTTTTAACATCTAATTAAGCACATTTAAAGTTAAGTACTAAGATAATCATTATTCCCTATTTAATTCATTAGTACTAGGTATTACATAATAGCTATACAATTTGGTGCTCCAGGACTCAGCATATTTTCGTCTTTATTATTTATTATTTATTTCATTTAAACAAAACAATTCAATTCATTGAATGTATAAGAATATACAAAGGAGAATGAGTTATCCTTCCCAAAAATATAAAATCTAACAAAAAAGAAGAAAGAATTATTGAAAAGAAAGCAGATATGAAGTGCTAGAAGCAAAAATTGCAAAAGATCTTCCATTATAAAACAACTCCAAAACCAAAATGAAGAAAAAGAGCTCATGGAAGGAAAAGAATCCCATACAAAAGACTGTAACTGAGAGGCAGAGGCTTCACGCTCAATTAGAAAATATCCTATCTAATCAGCTGAGTGAAGATTCCAAGAAAAAGGACACCCAACATTTCTAGAAACATTAATGATTTGATGCAGCCAACTCATATACATCCGAGGACCAGGATTAGCATTTTGATGCCCAAGATATGAAACGGCAGAATGCCCCTCCATTGTGAGAGTGGACAGTGCCATAGATCTAACCAAAAGCAATCCCTCCAAATTGGTTTGAATCTCTACCTCAATAGCTAATCCAAAACCAACAGTCTTAGGAGATGGCTCTCAACATTCTACCATCATGTTCTCTAATCACGCTTCCTATTCCAAGCTGACCTAGATTAGCCAAAGAACAACCATCAAAGTTTAGTTTGAGAGCAACTGCTGGGAAAGGTTTCCATTAAGCTTGCATCTCATGCACACTCCTCCTGGATGAATATACGAGACTCCAATTTTGCAATCTCAAGCTCAAAGAGTTCCTGTGGGTGAAGTTCAAAAGCATGATGAAAAAAGCACACCCTCTCCAAAAAGCTTCCACAGGCCTATCTATTGAACTAAGATGGGGAGCCTCCCATGTAGTTTTTCATGTGCCCCTCCAATACTCTAAGAAGAGACTCTGATTTTGACATTTGTCAATTTACATATAACCTATTCTGATATGTACAAAGAATTAGTTGGTCAATTACAAATCTCTCAACAAGCTATTGTTAAAAGATCGGCAAGAACACTTTACAAATGGATCTGTTCCATAAAAGGAGGGGACTTTTAGCAGAATCATTTTGGGAATACTGTTTTGAGAGAAGAGATTATATATCACAAATCTGAGATCGTTTTGCACTATCCTCAAGCCAAAAGAAGATAAAGGCTAGAGATAATATAGAAATCGCCCTCTGAGACTTAAATGGAAACCCAAATAATTCCTTGTAACCTGATTTCCATTGCCCTCCTTCAATGTGTTCCATTCAGTTTCCATGCTGTCCCCTGAAGTCAAGTATCCTCATCCATCCATCCTGCCACCTCATTATTGAAGGGCTGCATCATCACAACATCCTAGATCACCATTTTGATAGTGCACGTTAACATTGAGAGTCTCTTCTGTCCCACCAAAGTGCAGTGAATTGAAAGACTGCCAATGCAAGTATAACATACATTTCGAATGCCCATGGACATGGAATCCGTGGCTGGAATAATAGGGCCATCTTTAGTAGTCTGTTCTCAGATTTGGTCTCACACTTCATTTTCTTATGGCAATGTTGTAGTGTTGTGGCATAGGTATGCAAGATCATTTGTTTCAAGATAGCTTCAATGGTGTGACAATATCAAATAATGGAACACTTGTTTAATATCAAGGGATGTTGTGCATTGTTCCTCCTTTTGTACACTGAATGTAAACTTGGATGGTTCTGAGCTTGATATGTTGCTCATCAATCATCACATGCTGTTAAATTTGCTTATTTTAGCTATAGACAAGAAATGTCATGGAAACGATTTTATCTCTCTGTTATGCAGGACTCATGGCGTGAATTAGCAAATACTTTTGCAAATGGAAGAACTTTGTTCTCGTTACATTCCACTCACCAAGTAAGAACTTCATATATGCTTTGACCAGTTGAACTATATTTGTCGCTCACTTTTATTCTTATTCTGTTACAGCGTTCGCTGGCTCAAACACTTGTTCTTTCAGCTTCTGGCATGAGAAATTCAGAGGCATCAAATCAGTGAGTTTCTTTCCCTCTTTTTAAGCCTTTATTTTTCTTGTGTCCTTTGCTTGTTCTGTGTACGCTGCTGTATTGCCTGATGTCTTGGGTACTATTTCTTAAAAGGTACGTAAGGGATCTCACAAGTCATATGACAGCATATCTAGTGGAAATGTCCAACAAGAATGACTTAAAAAATTTCTCTCAACAACCAGACATTATCTTGTCGGTAGGTGCTGAAAATTCTGGTAATGCCAGATCATTCTAGCTACAAGCTTTTGCAACTCTCTTCAGGAAAAAAGTTAGTTCTTGTTCAATAATGTCATTCACATTCTGTAGGTAAGTTGCTTGTTGGAGCGGCTTCGTGGGGCTGCCAGGGCATTGGAACCTCGAACACAAAAGGCAATTTATGAGATGGGTTTCTCTGTAATGAATTCTGTTCTGGTTCTTCTTGAAGTTTACAAACATGAGGTATGTGATGCATTCATACAAGTTGACATATTCCAATGTTCCCATAACTAAATTGTTCATGCGCCTGAGGTAACCTTTGTGCAGTTTAGCAGTTCAAACCACCCAGGTCAGTGGTTTGAAACCTGTGGAACCGATGTCATCTGAGTATTAATTGTAAACATAATATAAATAAGAAAAAAATAAATAAATAAAGGTTCTGAGATTTTACATGAGAAAATTTGAAAATTTCACAAGGCATGAAAGGGATTGCCAAAGATGCATAAAATTAGAATAAAAACAAAAAGATTAATTGATTCCATTAGTTCTGGAATCTGGATCCAAGCTTTAGTCGAATTTCAGGAAAATAAATCTCAAAAGACAGAGAAAATAACCTGAGATCCATACTTCATAGTTGACTATTCATCCTTTACAAGGGAAAATGTCCCAAACACAAAGAATTCAAAACTCCACAACAGCCCACTTGATTATGATGATTGAACCGGCATTTTGGTCTAGTGTTTATGATGAAATGCAGCTTCAAGGGAACTGCAGATCATGGAAAGCAAAACTGTGGTCTAGTGTTGCATGTGCAGTGGGGGGCTTTCTTGGAGGCACTGGGTACCATTAGAGGCTTGTGTGGTGATTGTGGTGCATCGGTGGGATCTTTAATTTAATCTGATTTCCCCTTTGAGATGTGAATAGTGTGAGTCTGTTTGTAGCTATGAGATGTTTTTTTGGCTCATTTATGAGTTCAATTTTTTGGATACCGTTTTTGGTTGGTGTGATTGGTGTTGTAATAAAGGTGGGAAGTTCATGTTCTAGTTGGGCTGCTTTCTGCTTTCTGTTTTCTGTGCATGGGAAGAACATGACTTAATTGATCATTCCCATCTTTTTTATGCTGGGAGTTTGAGGTTGGGTAAATTGCCTTTCAGTTTTTGATAGTATGTGGCTAAGGACTTTGTGACTGGGGATCTGGTTAAGATATGATGGGGAAAGTGTGAGTTAGTGGGTTTCTCAAGTTTCGTTTTGGGATTGTAAGGAAGGAGAGGTGTTCTTTGGGCTATCACCTCCAATGGTTTTGTTAAGCTAAATTTTGATGGGTGTTCTTTGGATAATCCAGTGCAGGGACTGGAGGGTTGCTTAGGGATCTCACTTTGGCATAATGGTAAGAGTGTTCTCTAAACTGACACATCAAGGTTTAGTCATTTAGGCAGAAATTCTAACCCTTTTGGAAATATTGCTGCAAAAAAAAATTTTGGGCCTCTCCAATCTATTCGTAAAAGAAAATTTTGCTATTGTTATATCATGAGCAATTAAGAGAGAAAGAGGACCCTGGAAGTTGGATGGATGGCTGCAACAAATTGTTGATATTTCTTCAAAGTTGGGATGTTCCTTCTCTTAGGCTTTGGCCTTAGACCATCATTTGCGGTTCCATTAGCAAAGCATGAAGCTAGACATGTGATGTGTGCAAATAGATTTGCTTTTTTGAACTAATATACACCAACCTTTCTTATCATATTTGATATAGAGGATTTTGTACTTCTTGGATGGATTTCTTATACTTTTTGTACTTTCTATTTCAATGTAAGGAAATGGTTGTTTCTGATTATATCTAAATAAAAGAAAAAAAGAAGAACAAGAAAAGGGAAGGAGTATTCTCTAAAGGTGAGTTGGCTCTGAAGGTTCTACTTTACATGAGTACGGTCATAGTGTCATGTGAGATTTTTTTTCCTCATAAATTGGTCAATGCTTGTAAGGGAGCTGACTTTGTCAATAAGTTAATTGTGATGTGGTGTGGTTCATTGAGTTATTTGATATCAATTTAGGGGTCTCAAATTTCTCTGAGCATATGATTCTAAAGGTTAGGAGTCTTGGTTTTGTTGTTATTATATCAATTGATGAGGTAGATAAAAAGGTTAGAGGAGTCATTTGGGAAGAAGTTTTGAATGTTATATTTAACTTGGGTAGATATGGAGTGTTGAGTCTAGATGGGTTGATGATGGGTTCATTTATTGTTTTTGGATAGAGTTGCTAGGTTAGGTTTTAGAAATGCATTGAGTTTCCTTCAAACAAAGTTTAGATGCTATGTTCATTATGTTGGTGCCTAAGAAAGGTAAGGGTTGAGGTTGTTAAGGAGTATAGGCCAATTATTTTGATTGATTATATGTATCAAACTTATAGCAAAGAACTTGATCAATAGACTCTAAAATGGTTACTCGGAAAGTGATGGCTGATTCTAAAAGTACTATTATGGAATGGGAAGTGCATAGTTTTAAAAAGGTCGCCTTACAACATGCCAAGGCCCAAGGTGCAACTTCTTCCTTGTTGTAGTGCCTTTCTTGACAATTCATGTGCCTTGTTGAAGAGGCATGCCTTGTCTACTTTACTCTTCCTTTTTAAACACTTTTATTTTTGGAATTTCTAATTGTATATTGAAATTTATATAATTTCATTACTTTTTTGTTGACCGCTTCTTTTAAATATTTGGAATCTTAAATTTTTTATTGATTTGATTAGATTTTGAATCATATTTTATAAAATTAATTTGTATCTTAGGTCATATTTTACTTCACTCAAGTGCATGCCTTTTGTTGTGCCTTATGTCTAAGCTATAGGAGACTTTCTTACCTTAGGTTTGCCTTGCGCCTTTTAAAACTATGAGGAAGCAAATTCTAGACCAACTCCTCATCACTAATGTTAGGAATCTCATTACACTGTGTGCGTGCGCATGAGTTTATGTGTATGTATACGTGCGTGTGATTCACTAGAAATAGGGATACTAATATCAAGTTCTCTCTCTCTTTCTCGCTCACTCTCCATGTGTGTGTCATTCATTAGAAATGGGAACAATAATACCAAGTCGGATGGATAAGAGATCCACTTATGTAAGAGGATTCTATGCCTTGAGAAGTAAAATTACCAAAGTTATTGTGCTCTCTAAACATGATAATCTTATAATTGAGAACAAAATACGTATTCCCTTGGTAAAATAGTCATGAAACACATGTACTATAGGTTTCTATTTTTTGTCTCATGTATTGTAAGGCATCTATATTATGAAAAATTAAATAGAAAAAAATATACATATATGTATATATGTATTGGAAACATGAAGTATAAAAAATATATAAAAAATCTCATGAAAGTAGGATTTAAAAATTTTTAAACTATATCCTACCCATAATTTTAAAAGGTATGCTTAAAGCGAGCCTAGGCCTAAGGTGATCATGCCATACTAATCAAAATAATTTTCAAGATTGGCTAACCGATCAAAAAAAGATATAACCCTTTTAGTGATATCACTTACCTCATCATGAATACACCTAAACTGATTATAATAGTATTGTGGAGGTAAAGTTCAACATTGTGGATGAGGGTATCTATCCTAGGACATCTGAAGCCTAAAAGTATTCCTATGACTATCACTAACAAATTGTGACCTAGACTCTCTCCTACCTCCATTGATAGGCATTGGACTGTCAAAAGCCTCATCGTCATAAACATCTTTCACCATCATTTAGGGTTCTATCATTGATTGGATTTTTGTTCATGGGTGGTTTTCCTAGGGGTGCAAGTAGCAAACCCACTCAGGAATAAAGTCTCCTAAATATGGGGATTGACTAGAGATTTGTCCCAATGTAGATTCATCGATTGTTTCCCTCTCATGAGGCTTTTTAGGGTCTTTCAACAAATGACCTAGGTCCACGGCAAGGTTGCTCACAATATCTTTCACCTTTGTTAGATTGGCTTGTAGGGTTGTCATAATAGTTGTGAGGGCTATATGGGAGTGTTCCAACTCAACGACCTTCATGTTTAGTAAAAGCAAAGGTTGGGAAAATTTTGGAAATAATGAGAAAAGATAATGTTGAGATAAAACATGAATTACTTTAACTAATACCAAATTTCTTCTAGCTTTGGATGACTCTATAGAAATAAATATGAAACATATACATACATACATACATCTATACATACATACATATATATATATATATCTTCAAATCTTTCCTTGCCCTTCCATTGTAAGATATTTTGTTTCCTTGTTTCTCCTTATTATAAGTATGTTTTTCAAGTTATGTAATATAAAGTTTGGTGTTCATTTTCTTTAAATTTCTTTATTAAATATCTTTGTGTATTTTTGATTTCTGTGTCTATGGTATTAGAGCCACTGGAAGGGAAGTCGGGTTTGTTTTGAGTTATAGATCTATCCTAGGATAAGTAGCAATTTGTTTGAGTGTGATCCCTGCCGGGTTGAGCCTGTTGTTAGCCGGTGTTAGGCGTTGTTTAGGGTTGTAAAAAGGTTGGGGTGATTACTCACTAGGTTTGTCAATTTGCTATTAGGCTCTAGATTAAGACCTTAAAATGAGTTCGATTTTCAAAACCATGTCTAGGAAATTCGCAGATTCTCAAGATGTATTGTAAACAGTGAAAAGATCAATTATCCTAAAACCCAAAATGATTTAGATGATTGGAAGTTACCCAAGGTGTCTAATCAAGAAATTTATAAGAAAGGAACCTTTAAGTTCTTTACAGACTACACCATTAAGACACTTGAACAGACCATAAGCTTAGAATAAGACGATCAAGTGATAAGACTCTTGGATAGTAAATGCATAGAAAGACATAAGCGAGACTACAACTTCATACACTTTGGTATGATTCAAGTTGCAGCTAAGCCTTTGACAAGAATAGGTCTAAACACCTCTATTGTCATGTGTTTAAGGGATAATAGACATCTTGATTATCGAGATTCTATTATTGGAGCAATCCAAGCAGGATTGAATGATGGTCCTGTTTACTTCCAGTGTTATCCTAACTTCACAGTTACATTAAGAGATGTCGACATCTTAGATTTGGTTGTCCTCCATGTTAAGACCCATGGATTTAAGTTCAAGGAAGGAAACAGTCCTGTTTCCATCATCACCAGATTTGCTTATAAGAGTATGACCACAAGCATTGGATCTGGAGCATTGTGTACCAATGTCCTAAGGGTGAAACAATTCTCTTCCACTCTGATGTCCTAAATAAGTCAAACTTCATAATCCCCAAAAGGATCATGTGGAATGAGGTTGAATTTCCTGAAACTTGGCATTTTGCTAATGCTGTTCCAGCCATAGAGCAAAGATCTGAAAGGATTGAACAGATTGTTCAATATCCTGATGGAGGAGGAGATTTGATTTTCTCTAACTCTTTTTGTTATTCTAGTAACCCTAGAATTTCATATTATGAGCCCTCTAGAGCTTCAAGTTCATCTATCCCAGTTAGAACCACTAGGATAGAAGAAGGATCCACTTTAGGAAATCCTAAGAACATTAAACTAACAAGTGTTAGAAGTCACACCAACTTGGCCAGACCCTTTTACACGGAGGAAAAGGAGTCTACCCAAGGATCACATCAGGATGAATCTCCTGATACGTCTCCTACCTATTCTCAGATGATTAATACTGTAAGCCTAGATGATGAGGATTTTGAAATTAACAAAGTTCTCTCAAGGAAGGACTTCTATTCTAAAGCCAATAAGGAAAGAAGAGATTGGTTCTTTAGTAAGGTCCCTATGGTCCTTAGAACCATCTACCAAGAAGAATTCTACACATACTTAAGACAAGAAAACTAAAATATTAAGTATTGGATCTGTTTGAACTCTTCAAACAAGAAGAATACCCAAATTACCCTGGTAAGCGTGTTAATAACACATCCACAAAAACTAAAATATGGAAAACTAGTGACGACACTGTCATAGAATCCATTCACCCTCTAGAAGCTAAGATAGAAAAGAACATTAATGGAACTATAGTAAAAGCTTCACCTTTTAAGACTAAGCCAGAGGATAAAGGAACTGTCAGTGCTATAGATGTTAGAAGAATCATGGAACAAAACAACTGCACTAACATGTTTCTTAAGACTCTAGGTGATCAACTCAACAGGGTTGAGGAGATTATTGAAACCCAAGACCACATTAAGACTTCGTTTGTTAAGAAAGATAATAAGCCTTTATTTAAGCTATTTGAATTCTCTAAAAAATTCCAAGAAAATCCCCATATTGATCAAGCTTTGATAGATAGGATTAACCAAAAAGTTAAGGATAGCTTAATTGTCCTTGAGACACCTCAGCCATCCCATAGAAGAATCAATGTTATTAAGGAAGATATTAGTTCTGAGGTAGAGGCTGATGAACTAATCAAAATCTTTGAGGAACCTCCAAATCAGACAGTTTTGAGGATTATCCATAACCAAGAGGCCCCTAAGACTAGGAATTTTTACCCTAGGCCAACCTTTCTTGATATGCAGTATGAGGAAAGAAACCAGTATACTCAAGCTTCGTACACTAGTGGTACTATCTATGAATGGAACATAGATGGTATGACTGAGTATAACATAGTCACTAAGCTTCAAGAAATGACCATGGTTAGTACAACCGTACTTAATGGCAAGTCTTTTACCATTGACTCCTGAAAGAGTTTGTCTAGTTTTCTTATAAAACTGGGTTGGTACAAGACCTTCTTGTAGGCAATTCAAAGCTGCTCCTGAATCAATCAAAGCAACAATATCAAGGACAAATTTATCCTTGATTACTATAGTTAGGGAGACTTCCCACCTCTGGAAAATAACCCTACTGACAGTATTCAAGTATGCATCTGCCTCTTCATCATTAGCTTGCGAAGATTCTGGAACCTCTTCAAGGTTTTCCTGGTTATCAACAAGATTTCCTTAATTAACAACAATCCTATTGATTTGTTCTTGGAGGTCTGTGAAACCTAAGCTTGTGAATTTTCTTAAATCCTTAATTTCCTTCTTATACTATCTTACTTCTTCTTGGTGTGTTTCTCATTCCAAGGTATTGGATTCTTCTTAAGTCTTTGTCTTAAAGGGGCACAAAGCTGGCTTAGATCCTTAATAAAGTCTGACTCATAATTAAGGCTTCCTAAGAAACGTTGCAATTGTTTCTTATCCTTAATCTCATTAGGAAACTTATTAGCAAACTCTATTGACCTTTGAACTAGGGTAATGGTTCCTTGGTAGATATGATGACCTAGTAATCTAATCTTAGTCTGAAACAAGTTAATCTTAGTGGCTGACAAGCTTAGACCATTACTCTTAACAGTTTGAACAAACTTATTGAGATGCTTCCAATGTTCCTCTACAAAAATAGAGTACACCAAAACATCATCAATATAGACAATGATGAAATCAGAAAACTGGTTAAAGATTTCATTCATTATGTTCTAAATTTTGAAGGTGCATTCTTAAGACCAAAGGGCATCACGTTCCATTCATAATGTCCAAAGGGTACTACAAAGGTGGTCTTATATCTATTCTTTTTCTGCAATTCGGATCTGCCAAAATCCTGATTTCATATCAAACTTGGAAAAAACTTTAGACTTAACTAACCTTTGAAGGAGGTCTTTCTTATTTGAAATAGGATACCTAATCCATCTTAATGCATCATTAAGAGGTTTGTAGTTGATGGCTAGTCTAGGTGTTCCTCTTTCTAATTCAACTTATTTCTGAACATAGAAGGCTGAACAACTCCAAGGGACTTAGACTTTCTTATCAACTTCTTATCAAGAAGATCCTGGATCTCCTTTTCACAATAGCTTAATAATTCTTTATTCATCTGTATAGGTCTGGCTTTAGTGGGAATATTTTTCTCACTAAAGTCTGGCTCATAAGGTAATTCTACCTCATGTTGCTTCCTGTGCCAAAACACATTAGGAATGTTAGAAGCAAACTTCTCCAAGAATCTTATTCTCAAACTTTTCTATCGCATCTTGAGTTTTCTTGACTTTTAGTTGTTCTTCAATTCTAACGAGATTAATCTCCTGCTTTAAGAGATTAACTTGGTTTTTCTTAACTTGAATCACCTAATCCCTTAAAGTGTTTATATTCCTCTCATCAGGTGGGTTGGCAAATTCAAATAAAATTTCCTTATCTAAGAGCGTTGTTCTTAGACCTTGATCATCAACCTTAATAGGATAGATAGAGCTTAAAAAGGGGACTCCAAGGAGAGCTTTCTCCTTTAGATCTTTAACAAGAATGAATGTTTGCTTAATGCAAATGCCTGGTTACAGATGCGAGCATTTGACAACTTGTACAGATTAGCTTTAGTCACTTGCTTAAAGGTTTGAGATCCTGAAATAGTTGGGAATTGAGTAGCCTTGACTGGTTTAGCAAGATCTGAAGGATCATAGTATAAGGACAACATCTTATTAGGCATATGGTCAGAAGAATGAAGCCTTGCTTCTTCTTCTAGCTCAACTTGTTGACTCCAAAGCATTTTATGGGGAGAAGGATCTTGACTGGTTTTAGAAGGTTGGGACTCTGGTGGTTTAGGAGACTGGGTATTCCTTTTAGGAGCCATGATCTCGTGAATCCTGCAAAATCCACTAGTTAAGAAATCAGGGATTGAGTTATTTTCTCCTATATATATATATATGTGTGTGTGTGTGTGTGTGTGTGTGTGTGTGTGTATAGGTAATGGGAAAAAAGAAATATGATAATAAAGGAAAGATAATAATATCAAAATCTCAACCCTAAGTGTAGGTACTTGAGTACGATAGTCATAAAAAATAAATTAACTCTAAACATAAGCATGGTAAGATAAGTTATTTGTGATACTATAAAGCACTTCCTTAGTTAAAAATTCATTCAAAAAAAAAAAAAAATTGTTACAAGTTATTTTATACATAGAATCCAATTCAACTAAATACTAGACATAGTTAAGCATAGAATATAAAGTAATGGATAAATGAAATGAGGGGTTATTCGTCTTCCACACAACAAAGGAATTTTCCACATCCCTTTCTTATGTCAGAATAATAATGATCCTCAATCCCCTTCGTTAAAAATTTGTATTCTTAGTATAGATTTTTTTCTAGGTTCATCAAAACTTTTTAGATTTAGATTTATTGCATATACAAAGTAGCAGACAAACACAAGGAAAAAAAGCGGGAAATTTATTGAACAAATAGAAATCTGTTATAATTTAAAAAACTAAGAAAGAGATAAAGATTGAAATAGTTATATCTAATGCAATATAAACATAATTAAGAACAGTTAAAGAAAGAGATAAGGCAATCATGAGCTAGCCATGTTCAATGCAATGTAAACATATCAGACACAAATCTCACACCCACACCCGTGTCGTATCATTGTTGACATGGGTATTTTGGCTGAAATTTAAGTGTCCATGTATCACAAGCCTTATGTATCTCCATTAATCAATTTTCTCTTTTCCATTCTCTTCTTTGCTGTTTTTTTTAGTTAAAAAAATACTGACAGCTCCTTTGGAAATACTTTTCTAGATTCTCCTCTGCATTCTGGTTATCTAACATGATTTCCGATTTCTTTTGGTAATAGGTTCAACATCCTTAAACTTTAGTTAACTTTCTTGAACTAATTCCACTTCCTTAATTCAATGATGTCGAAGTACTTATTGATACATACTTATTCTAACCTACTGTCTAGTTTGCAGTTGTCTATCTGCTACTTAAATTTGTTGTTGACTGGGTGGATGGAGAAATTATCTACCTAGAGGCTCAAGAAACTGCCATTGTAGTTGATTTCTGCATGCGCTTGCTTCAGCTTTACTCTTCTCACAATATTGGCAAGGTAAAATTTCTGTCACTTCTGATGTCCTCTCATATACACTGCAACCATGTTATTCTATGGAAGAAGCTGTGATAATGGATTATGTATAGAGTTTTCATTTTCTTGTTTCCCTTAGAATTGATAAATATGTAGGAGTTTCTTTTCGAAGACTGCTTTATTACTTGAATTAAACTTCTATAAGGAAAACTACCACATATTTGCATGTGTGAAAATTTGAAATGTCCTGGTCTCGTGCACAGAAAAGGATATTGGGTAACCATGGGTATCTAAGCATTCATGATTTATTCAAAGACAATAGGGGAGGATTATTAAGGGTTTCTCCAAGGCTATTGAAAAAGATTGACAGAGCCTTGTTGGAAATCATCTATAGGGGAGCACATCTAGTGAAATGGAAGAGAGTTTGCTGTGATAAAAATTTTAAGGGAATGGGAATAAGAAAGCTTGACACTCTAAATTGTGTTTTTCTTGGTAAATGGATCTGGAGATTTTCAGAGCAGTGGCATAGCTTATACAGGAGGGTAAATTCATAGCAAGATTGGAAAGATGATGAGGGATAGTGCACTAAAGAGATGACGGGGACTTTTGGGCTGGGTTGTGCAAAGGTATTAGAGGCATTGGGAGGCGTTGGTGACAGGATGAACTCCTCCAGACATATTCAAGAAAAGGAGTGAAAGGGAAAATCTGAACTTCCTATGTTATAAAATATTATTTCAAGAAAAAAATTCTCTTTTTCTAAAATTTCTATTCTAGTCCTTAGATTTTGAATTCTTTTTTTTTTAATTAGAACTCCTATTACAAGATGTTTTTATAAAGTAAGTTTTTAATTCTAAAAAGAAAGTTTCATTTCTTTTATTTTTTATTTTTATAGAAGATTTAATAGTGTTACGAAAGGTATAAGTGTCCTAATAAGTTGCAATATTGGTTAGGTTTACTTTTTCATAGTTTTGTTTAGCTTTTAGAGTTTTCTAAAGCCAATAGATATGGCTAATTGGTGAAAAATGAGATTTATGTTTGATGATGAAATAATATTAAGTTTTGTATATTTTGAAATTTCCAAGAGGTTGGGGGTTAGGGAAGACTTCTTTGAGAAATAGTGCACTCTTAGGGAAGTGGCTTTGGAGGTTTCCTAAGGAAAGTTGTGGTCTTTGACATTAAGTTATTGCAAGTATTTATGGGACACATCCTAATGGATGGGATGCCAACATTATGGCTAGATGGTGGCATAGATGTCCTTGGAAGGCTATTGCACAAGTCTTTTAGAATTTTTTCCCCACACATTCGCTACGTGGTGGGGAATGGGAGAGAATCCAGTTTTAGGAAGATTTATGGTGGGGAAGTCAACCTTTGTGTTCCTAATTTCCAGATCTCTATAGAGTTTTCTTAGTGAAAAGTCTCACCATCTCAGCCGTCCTTGGTAATTCCAATTTGTCTTTTTGGAATTTTAACTTTCATCGTAATCTCACTGATATTGAAATTGATTCTCTTGAAAGACTCATGTCATCACTCTCCTTGCTGTGTTTGTCTCCCAATAATGTAGACTCAAGGGCATGGTCTTTGTCCTCTTTTGCCTTATTCTCAGAAAAATCTTTCCTTTTGGTCTTGTCCAAGTCCTGAACTCCAATTCCTTTCTTTCTGGCCAATTTCGTTTGGAAATCAAAAGCCCATTCAAAGGTCAAGGCCTTTGCTTGGTTAGTGGTGCATAGAAAGGTAAATACTGATGACTTGCTACGGGTGAGAAGTCCCTACAAATCCCTTAGTCCACATTGGTGCATTTTATGCAAAGGAAGTGGAGAAACGGTCGACCATCTTTTTCTACATTATCCATCAGCCTTGGGGCTTTAGCATAAGCTTTTCAGTTTAGTCCATATGAATTGGGTGCTGCCTAGGAGTATCAGAAACATGATGATTATTTCTTTTAGACGTTTGGGGAACTCATTGAGAGGTAAGACTCTTTGGCAAATTGCTTGTCTCACTATTCCTTGGATTGTATGGCAAGAAAGAAATGCTAGGATTTTTTAGGAAAGATTTAGAACGGAAGAGACATTGTGGGATCTACTTCATTTCTATTCTTCCCTTTGGGCCTCTTGCTCTGTTGCTTTTTAAGGGAGTTCCACTTAATATTATTCAACTAAGGTGGCTCTTGATTTGTAATTCTTAAGGGGTGGACACCATTGTGAGGAGTTGTTCTCAGTTTTCTGTCATTTTGTGTTGTTCTCTTTGTATAGTGGAGTGCACTTTATTTTGATCAGGTATTGTATGTTTGTGAGAAGGGACCCTCATCCTTCTGCCTTTCTAATTTCAATAAAATTTATCTTCATTTCTGATAAAAAAAAAAAAAAAAAATTTAAAAAAATAGTGAGAGTGCATTGCTTTCCTTCTAAGTGAGACTCAAAGAAAGTACTAGTAAGACTCTAGGGTTTCCTATCTTTCTTTTTTATCTTGGTTTTTCATATTTCTTATTTTACCTTTTTTTCCCCACTGCTATAAATTTATTCTTATTTCCCTCCTTAAATCCTGAATGATTGTAGCCCTAATTCACCTATTTGATTGTAGACAACAATTCTAGTTTTGTCCTACATCAGTTAGTCAAGTTAAAAATAGATCAAAGACTAAACAATGAGAACCAAGGATCCGCAGATGTCACCTTTAGGACTCTACTGGCATTTTTATCTGAAACGAAAGTTTTTAGCTGCAGCAGGGGGTATGGTTGCAAGGCTGAAATGAATTAATAGAAGTGTACCACCAAGAGTGGAGCATGCACTTAATTTGACTCAACACGGAAAGTTCTGGTTGGAGATATGGGTGGCTAAGTGCCCTTTGAAAGAGCCTTTTCCATCACTCTCTAGAATCACATTTGCCAAAGATGCTAAGGTTTGCTGATTTGTAGGAGGATAGAGACAGATGTCATTGGTGCCATAGCTTTGGAAGCAATTTTAGGATGAGGAGATGAAGGAGGTTGTCCAGTTTTTTATTGCATCAATGAGGAGATTACATGGAGAAGGGAGGATAGCTTCTTATGGAAGAATGGGAGGTAGGGGGGAAGAGTATGTTTAAGAGGAAAAGAAAGATCTGACACAATAGCTCATCTCTTTTTGTTTTGATACATTTTGAGGGAGGGAAATAAGAGGACCTTCAATGAAGGGTTTTTGGATAACAAATTGAAAGGGGCATTCACCAAGTCCCTTGTGAAATGGTCAAGGACATTGTTGGGGCTGGCAAACTGTTCATTACTAAATTTTATTGATAGCTTAAGTTGGGGTTAGGTGGTCTTTTTTGCTGGCTGTTTTTTTCTTTCTTTTTCTTTCTCCTTTGTTTTTTTTTCTTTTTAGGTGTTTTTTAATACAAATCATTCTTTTACCTAAAAAATTAACCATTAAGGCAAAAATACTAGCGTTATTTCAGAGCTCAAATAGTAGTGTCTTCAATGAGGGTCAAGGACTTCATATTGGAGGATTATGCAGTTTTCTGGTCCCCCCCTAGAGGGAGCTGAGAGGTATGGAGGTATTTAGTGGATCCTCTGGATCATTCACCTGGTGATAAACTTGGCATACACCTGTATGTGGATACCCACATCAGCCAACTAGAAGTTGATAGGTTGGCTGGTCGTGCCACCTTTCTGGTTGAGTTTTTAGGGGACTTCCCTGTATGGTTGGTGTGGAAAGCAGTTTTGGGTTTGTGTTTGATTGTAGTGTTGGGTGGTTGACCGTGTATGGGAGTTTTATTTTCTCTTCGACTTAGTGTTTTTCCCTTTATTAGTAGAATGATCTTTCATCTTTCCATTGTATTAGGATAATCTCTTTCAGCTTCCTATCCAAAGAAAGAGAGAAAGAGAAAAGAAACAAGAGAGTAAGGGGAAAAGAAAAAGAACTTCTCTTCACTTTCTCACCCGATTACTAGGTAAAGGGAACATGTTCTTGTAACTAATAAATGACACACTCTTTTATACATTATTTTGTTTACTTTTTTACCAAGTTGGACCTGAAAAAATATCATTTAAATCCGCTCCACCCATCTTGTGTTATTATTCTTTGTTGTTGATACTGAATGTTTGTATTTGCTAATAAATTTAAACAGATGCAAATAAATTTAACCCAGACTGAGGATCACATTTATTAAGGTGCTCTGTCAAGTACTTATTTTCATGTTTGTACCCCTCCCTTCTGACATCAGTCATTTCACTGTCTCTCTAGATATCTGTAAGTCTTTCAAGCAGCCTACTGAGTGAAGCAAAGACTGAGATGTATAAGGATTTACGTGCTCTTCTTCAGCTAATAGCAAACCTCTGTTCAAAAGATATGGTACATTATTGTACATTATATTGTCTAGTTAACTTTGTAGTTAGGTATGGGGTTTCTATTTTGCTTCATTTTAGCCCTTTACTATGTTTAACTAAGAATAATTAAAACTGCAGGTCGACTTCTCATCCGACTCCATTGAGACACAAGGAACAAGTATATCTCAGGTGGAATTCTTTCTGATTTTTTTTTTTAAATACAATCATCCTAAATGGTTTCTAATGCATTGGTCTTTCAGGTTGTTTACTTTGGTCTTCACATAGTTACCCCTCTGATATCCTTGGACCTGCTGAAGTACCCCAAGCTCTGTCATGATGTAAGGTTTCTTTTTCCATCATAAGAGAATAAGCCATGAAATTATTGTCAGGAAGCTGATATTTGTCACTGTTGTGCAGTACTTCTCATTGCTGTCTCATATGTTGGAAGTTTATCCTGAAATGGTTGCCCAACTAAATAATGAAGCCTTTGCTCATGTACTTGGAACTCTTGATTTTGGCCTCCATCATCAGGTATATAGCTATGTTTTATGACTTTATTCTCAATTCTTCTATCTTGGATCCTGTATGTCTGATGTTTGTTGCTAAGCTTCTTCCTTTCTTCCTGTCAATGGTACAGGACACAGAAGTTGTTGACATGTGCTTGAAAGTTCTAAAAGCACTTGCTTCCTACCACTACAAGGAGACAAGCATCGGTAAAATAGGGCTGGGGTCACATGCTTCAGGTTTTAAGGATTCTGATGGAAAATTCCAGGAAGGCATTTTGAGTCGGTTCCTTCGTTCACTGCTGCAGTTACTCCTCTTTGAGGATTATAGGTAGGGGTTTATTATATACTTAAATTAACATAATAGTTGCTGTGTGAATGAAAATCAAGGATTAAACTTAAACACCCTGCTACAGGTTAATTATGACAGATATTGTTATATCATCCCCCCCATGTACACACTGTTAGACAACTAATTTTCGTAAAAGCTTAAGCTTATAGGATTTGAGCACACAACGTATAGCATGCTGTCCAACATCCGCCCTCACATGTGGCTCCACATCCACACATGGATTCACAGGCTCTCAGCCAAACAAACCACATGCCAGCCTCACTTAGGCTTAATAAATTAGGGAAATAAACATATGATTAGGTTCGAACACATGACCTCTTACCAAATGAGGCTCTGATACCATTCTGGCAACCAATTTTCCTCCAAACTTAAGCTTGTAGGATCTAGACCTACAATGTATATTATACCCTCTAACACACATTTACATGCACACAGTTTTCTTTGATAAGCATGAGATGCAGGGAAACTTGAACAATTTCGCAGAGATTTTCTATACTTGTTTCTGAAATACAAAAAGAAGTCAAGGGAATCAAAATAACGTCAATGAAAATTAAAGGGATTTCTGTATCTAATGATTGTCAAAGATCCATTTCAATCCTTACTCCTGGAAGGATAAATTGAATTGATTCCAACAACAGTCATTTAATGTTAAAGTCCAGTTTCAATCATGTCTCTGATTTCAAATTTATAAAGAAACTTATCCAAATATCTCCTTAATGAAGATGGGTTTGCTCTTACATGTTATGATTAATCCATAGCCCTTTCTGTAACCAAATGCTAATATTTCTTCTGTCTGTGGCCCCAGCACTGATCTTGTTGGAATTGCAGCAGATGCTCTCTTCCCATTGATCCTTTGTGAACAAGGTGTATACCAGGTATTATCCCTTTATAAGTTCTATCATCTTGGTAAACTCATTCCAACTGCAGAATACTGCAAATCTTTTAGCTGTAAAACTTGATGACTAGGTTAGTTTTCAAGTACTTTCACATGAGATAAATTGTCTCTCTAGTTCTGCTAACCATTAAATGATCACCATGTCAACTTTAAGAAAAAATTCAATGAGAGTCACCCACCTTTCATCTGTATGGTAAATCAAGGTTTTTCCAGAGATTGACAATCTGGTGGATTCATCCCTCTGATAATGGTGCTCATTCATCCAAGGGTCACTATTGTTTCTAGTTCTTGTGTTCAGGATTCTGCATCTTCCCATCTCAGACTTGGATGTTGGAGATCATCACTCTAAAAGAAAACCAAACCTAACTGATTTATTGGTGAAAAACTTGTAGACATTTGAATATCAGAAAATACAGTTGCCTTCAGCACACACTGAATACAGGGACTTCTTTTTTTCCTTTTTTTATTTTTATTTTTTTTCGCATTTTCTTGTTTCTGTCTTCTAATGAAGTTGAAGCTTGGAAATTTTGCCACTGGCATCTATGAAGGAAAAGCAAAAAAGGACACCACCACCACCTGGAGTAAGTTTATAGGTGTGTTCATGTGTCATGCAGGATTTCCTATAGAAAATTGCTGGAAAACCTGAGATTACTCAAATTTGGGCAGGAGCTCTTCAGAGCTATATGAGTTTGATCCCATTGAAGCCTTCCTCTTTGTTGAAATTTGCATCACTAACTATGCTAAATTTAGGAAAATAATAATACCAGTAGGTTCTCTGAACTATTGTTTTACATAATACCTGCTTGCTAAACTGCACTGATCTATACACATTTATAAATGATTCTTTTCTGAGAGGGATGATTTTCTTACAGAGATTAGGGCAGGAGTTAGCGGATAGTCAAGCAAATCCAACACTGAAATCAAGGTTGGTAAATGCATTGCAGTCCTTGACAAGCTCAAACCAGCTTTCTCCAACCCTTGACCGGATCAACTACCAGAGATTCAGAAAGAATCTACACAGCTTTCTAATCGAAGTTCACGGATTCTTAAGGACAATGTGACTTGTGCAATTTCATCTGTAAAATATAAGAAAAAGATTTCTTTTTCCTATTTTTCATTTTGTTCTCTATTTTTTGTATGTTTGCTTGGATTGTTGCATTCTAGGCATCATCTTAGTTGTTGGCTGTGAATATTCTTGTCATTGTCTTTCATTAATATAGTTGAACAAAATCAATCAGCAAAAGAAAAATAGACAGTTACTTAGAGTCTGAATGTCTTTGAGAACATTATCAGGGAAATAAGATCGAGGCCAAATGATTGGTGTTTGGTTTTTAGCCTGTGGCATTTCATTACTACCTCTCTTGCTGTCATTCCATATATTTCTAGGCAAGTGTTCCATATCAGAAGCCCTCCTATGCCTTTGAGTTTAGATTTGGATGTTCATGGAAAAATAAAATGTGGCCCAAAATTGAATATTAATGGTATCATATACTCTGGGATAGCCACTGCATCAGCTCTATTGAAACAGGAAAAAGAATATTGATCTGTTGAAACTCTCTATTTTCTGTCTCCTCTCTTATTATTTTCCTCAAATTTCTGAAACCTGAACTCAGAGGTAGCAATTTAGGTAAATAATAGCTAGGTTTTTAGGAAATGAAATGAAGCAATTGTTTCTTGCACATTACTCATTAGGACAAATGAAGAGAACATACAAGAAATGAAGGGAAAATTTAAGGGAAAACCAAGAGACATCAAACCCTTTGAGTTAGGGGAATATGAGCCTTTTCGCCGTCTCCATAACCCCTTTTGTGAAGGTTTGACCTAAAGATTATTTGCAAAATGATAAGTCAATTGGTTGAGGTGGCTGTACTTTGGTAAAACATGTTTTTGGCAATAGCCTACCTCAACTGGTCAGGCCTATCGATCAATCACCTAGATCAATTGGTCAAGGTTCCTATTGTTAAGATATTTTATTTATTTTTCTTAGAGAAATAAAAAAAAAATGGTTTATTGAAATAATCGCAAGTTGAGTGTTTCAAGTGTGGTGGGAAAGGGCACTTAGCTTCAGATTACCCTACACCCAAAAAGAGCAAAAAAGCTATGTAAGTGACTTGAAATAATTCTGAATCCAATGATGATAATTCCACAAGCTCAACTCAATTGAAGGTGAAAATAACAATAATTTTATTGTCTTTACTGTCTCTTCCCTCATTTTCTAAAATTAAAAGTCTCATTAAATCAAGTAATGAAGAAGGGAGTTTGGCATCAAAAGGCATATTATGTCTTGTATCATTAGAGTTATGAGTTAAAAGGCTGAGAATGTGAAATTAAAGAAAACCTTAAATAAAAAGAAAACTCTTGTTAAATGCCTTGAATCGGAGAAAAATGATTTAAATGAAAAAATAAATTTTTGTGGATCTCATAAAATGGACATGAATTGTAAGATCAAGGAACTTATAGTTAAAAAAGAAGATCTAATTGAAAAAAATTAAGGGCTTATTTGATAACTGTTTTCAAAAACGATTCTAAAAAATTGTTTTTGAAAAATGATATTTATTTATTTATTTATTTTGGTAGAATAAAAGTCTATTTTGAAACATAAATTTTTTTTAACCTATTTTTAATATTTTTAAATATGTTTTAAAAAAAAATTTATATCTAGTGTTTTATTTTAATTATTCTACATATTTATATAATTATTTCTTAAAACAATCCATAGAAAACAAGTGGTAACAAAAAAAAAAAAAAAAAAACCAACAACAACTAAAAGATGTTTTATGAAAACATCATAGTTTCTATTTTTAAAAATAGAAAACAGTTTCTTTTTATCAAATGTGTTTTCTATGTTTTTTTGTTCTAGAGAACAAAAAATTGTCTAAAAAATAGTTCTCAAATAAGTCCTAAGTTTTTTTAAACTAAACACCATAATGGGGTGATTAAAAATAATTCTCGTACTTTAGAGTTAGATTAACTAAGAAAGAATTGGAGCCAAAGTAAAGTACTTCACCTTAATTCTAAAATTTTGAATGAAATGATTGAGAAAGGGAAAACCCATGGGGAAAAGAGAGGTTTAGGTTATTCAAGTAAGATAAAAACTCCACGAGTGGAAAGATTACTTTTGTAAAACCTAAAGAAAACTCCTCTTTTAGGTAATCATCTTCAAAGCAAGCCCCTAAGTGCACTACTTGGATCTAGAATTTGGGCATGTGGCTAACGAGTGCTTTTGTAGACTTTTTGAAAAATATCAATCTCATGTTAATATGTTAGTGAATGAGTTAAATTACTAAGACATGTGTACGATAGTAGTGACAATTGTATGAATAATTTTTATAATAATATTCAATAGATGTCTAACAGGTATACTCAAATAGACTACTTGGATATAGACATAAATACAGAAATAAACTCAAAAAATAAGAAAATTACTGCATCAAAATTTCATCGAATTCAGTGCAATTTTGGAACTCTAGAAGAAAAATATTGCCATACTTTGCATAACGAAGATAGGCAATTTAACACTATTGTTGATCTGCTTATCAACCTAAGTGAGAATAACAACATAGGACAAGAAAAAATATATCGAAATTCTTAAATCATCATAGGAAAACCATTTCAAGTTTGAACTTTGACTTTATCAAAGATCAATTGAGTCAAATTGAACTAGAGATCAAGAATCTCCGAAGATTTAGCCGTTTGGAAGGTCTTCCTTCAAAACAGGAAATCAAGACTTTAATCAGACAGAGTGACGTTCTTCAGCCGAAAGCTATAAAACTTGAAATAAAAGAAACCTTAGAAAAAGTCCAAAAGAATGTGACTATACATGGAGAATTTCAAGAAATTCTTTAAAAACAATTAGAGGATCTTAAAGGATTGGTCAATGGAATCTAATTGTTAGGCTATGGAAAATGATGTAGCATACAAAAAGGCTTTAGATGAATCAAAGAAAATTCATACTGATCCAATAGGGCTAAGTAAGCTAAATCCTCAAGGACAGTTTGATAAGATAACTATGAGACAACAAAATTTCAAAATAATTTTGTTACTTTAGTTAGCAGAAGAAATAAGAAATTTAAGAAGAGAAATACAAAATATTTTTGCACAGATAAGACAGTTAGAAAGAAAGAATACAATATCAGACAATAATGGAACATAGGTCAATGATATTATAGCCAAACTCAGTAGTTTGAGTCTTAATAGTTCGACTAAGAATCTCTTAGCTCTTCCAAAAAGAGATAAAGAGAAGTACTACTAAAAAGGCACTTTCTACAGTAGTATCTTCAATGGAGAAGAATAGTATTCTAAATAAAATACTTTCTTGAAAAGAATTTGAAGAGATAAAAATTAAAGATGTTATAGACATCGATGCTCCACTAACAAGTTTTAAGAAAAACAAGTTAGACATGGTCAAAGCCACTAATCTCTATAATTTTGGGAATCTTTTCTCAAAAGCAAAGATTTTTTAAACATTATAGTGAAAGACTTGTTTCTTGCACTCAAGAGAACAAAACCATTAGGCTAGACTTAATTAGCAGTCATAGCTATAATGAAGTGAAAGATCTAGGATTAAAA
Organism: Vitis rotundifolia; assembly: GCA_030254885.1. Classification (NCBI taxonomy): domain Eukaryota; kingdom Viridiplantae; phylum Streptophyta; class Magnoliopsida; order Vitales; family Vitaceae; genus Vitis; species Vitis rotundifolia. Next base: position 8,720,169 of record CM058164.1, on the reverse strand, counting down.
CATATGTACATGGGGCTAATTGTGTTAGGAATTAAAGGAATGCATTGGGAAGGTCTAGGTGCAAAAACCTTTGTTTCCCTTTATGACTCTAGGTTCACCAACCCAAAGAAAGCAATCTTGGGATGCATGGAAGTAGACATCAATAACAACAAGCAATTGGTATATTTTGCCCTTGATTATCTTATTGCTACAAGAGATTTCTTTACAGAAATCAAACTAGCAATAAAGATAAGAGGGTATGAAATGAAGAAAGGGGTGGAAAATTTGCTTATTCATGTTGGCTTTATTAGAAGATTGAGTAATAACAACACAACTAATTTTAAAATGTGTGAAAAGGATCTTATCACAACACTTACCTCAAAAGGCATTAAGGTAATACCTACAAAACAATTCTCATCAGAACTAAATGCAGGATTAGATTGGAAAATAGGCACTCAAATCTCTCCTAGGAAATCAGATTTTGGTTCCTAAAAACTCACTAATGTATAAAAATACTTAGGACAATATTAATGTCAGATTCACTAATTATACAAAGCAAGAAGCATCATCTAGTAATCTGAATTCACAAAAAGAAGAATTTGAAGAAAACATCTTGATGACACTAGTTGATAATTCTCCAACTTCTATTGAAGAGATGAAAGAACTACTAGATCATGAGTTCAAACAACTTATGATAATACATAATTGAGATCATAACACGGTAATGAACATTTATCATGATATGTATAACCTAAATTATCTTGATGATATTATGAAAGGAGTTAGGCTGCCTTTTGACATCCTAAAAACTCAAACATCTGAAACCGTGTTTATGGTAACAGAAACTTCTATAACCAGGTAGTCCAAACCAACTTGGGTTGTTCCTTCTCCTAGGAATATAGACCAAGATCTTCCAGGAAGATTTCCAAGACCTCTAACAACTCATCATTTGCTTAATAAAGGAAATTCTTACAAAGGAAAAAGATATCCTTTAGAAGCCATAAGAAACCTATCGGTTGTAAATGCAAATGGGAGTATGCTAAATCCGACAATTTATGACCCACAATCATGGTTAGAACTGATAAATGTGTGGGAAGCAGATGTTGTAAGAGCAGGGCTTGCTTATCATGGTACCACTAGTATGTGGGAATTTATGACCACATTACTAGAGAAACGATTATGAATATCTTTGATTGCCTCAAAAGAGATTATCCAAATAAATTAAATGATATCATAAGATTAGGAAATAACCCTTACAATTTCGCTTTCTTCATTAGAGAACTCTACATAGGAATAGATCCAGAAGAAGAAACACAACCCAACAAAACATTGCTATGGCAAATCTAGAGCAATTACAGCTCCATGATTGGGTTTTCCTAACAGAATTCTCTACAAATTTTATTTCCCTTGCAAACAAAACTGGTCGTTTCTTTGATGAAGAAATTGAAAATAAATATCTTAGAAAATTACCTGGACAATTAGAAAGAGAGATAGAATTGGGATGACAACAATCTACCATCAATCAGGTAGGATTAGGAGTTGGACCTAAAATAAGGTATATGTACATGATTGTACGTGAAAAATGTTCACAAGTCGCAATCCAAAGCACTTTCAAAAAGCAAGATTTTTTATTCTGTAAGAACTAAGAAAATAAAGGCTAATCTTAAAGGAAAAAACACCTAAGAAGGGGGTGAATGGGGATTAAAAAAAAAAAAAAATCTTTTCAAACACAACAAATTTAAGCCCAAGATGAGCAAATAAAAAGAGATAAGGTAAGAAACATCAAACTCCGGTTTGATAGTGGTTCGACATTTCCTTACTTACGTTCACTCTCCCTAAGCTCCTAACCGAGTGAGGGTTCCACTAATTTGAAGCTTCAACCAAGTTTCTAATCACCTTTACACTCAGATTCCGGCTCCAATGGGCTCTTACACAATCTCTTCAAGTCTCAACTCACTTGAAGACTTTATCACTCAAATAACAAGTTTAAGTCTCTCAACCTAGCTCAACAATGGCTCAAATGCAACTCAAAGCTAGGATGAATCACAAAGGTGTACTAAAGAGTATGCAAATAGAAATTTAATGCACCAAGAAAATAATGAGAGCTTTTAAGGTAAGAATAAGTGGGTAGACAAATAAATGCAAGTGTACTATTTCTCATAAATGAAGTGGAGCTTTTTATTTATAGGTTCCTAACCTCGGGAGCCAAAAAACCAAAAAGCAGCCTCAACCTATCGAGTTGGGGGTCGATCGGTTCACTAGTCGTTGGAGCATTTAATGCTTGGTAAGTGACAGTTACCCTTGACTGAGAATGCAAATCCCTCAACTGGGAAAGAAAGGTTACTAGAAAAGAGAGAGTGTTTTTTGCATATCTCGACCGAACCTTGACCGAGAAGGGTCAATCGATCGACTAGTACCCTAGTCGGTTGAGCCAATTTGGCTAGTGCCTCAATCGGTTCACCATTTTTGGCCTAAAAACCTATCTTTTTATGATATTTTTGCTTCTAGCACTTAGGCAAGGTCTTTAGGTAAAATTATATGTCAATTTTGAAATGTTTTGCCTAAGGTTCATTTGATAGATCTCGATTTTGATGGAAATGTAACTTTAAAGCATAAACCGAGTTTTTCAAAGATGTATGAAATGATATGTAAATCCTAAGTGTACTCATGAATTCATCTTACATATGTTTCCTATGATTAAAGGTCTTTCAAAAGTCTTGATCTTGCATCCATTAGGTCATTTGATGAATTTCCAAACTAACACCTAGAATTCTTTATAATTCAAACCAATTAGTAACTTAACCATGATTTGTTATCATCAAAACATGATTAGAAGAACCCTTGGGCTAACAAGAACGTAATTTTATACTCCACAAGAGTATAGAGAATCTAGAAAGCTTAGAAAGAAATATAAAAATTTGAAAAAAAAAAAACAAGAAAAGTTACCAAAGAAAATAACAGAAAAAAAAAAAAAAAAAAAAAAAATAAAACAATGGGTTCAAGGGCATCCCCAAAAACCCAAAAGAAAATTCATTAGGAGAAGCACTACCTTCAAAAAAGGAATAAAAAAATCTCATCATTTAGTCAAAAGACCATCTAACGGAAAATGCTCCTATTTTATATGTGGTGATCCTAAACATTTTGCTAATAATTGTCCAAATATACAAAAAAAGTCACAATCAAGGGAGAATAAACCTTGTTCAAGGATTAGATGAAGATATTGTAAGTCTAAGTGGTGATGAAGAGCCCTATAAAGTCCTTAGCGTATGTTCAGAAAACAGATCTTGAGCTAAAAATTATGGCTTTAATTTCTAATGACTCTGAAATATCTTCAGATGAAGAATTTATTTTCACGAATTCTTTGACTGAAGATTGCACAAATCATCATTGGGTACGCCGAGAAGGATTTGATAACAATCCATGTCATCTCTGTTCTCATTTTCCTACCAGGCATTTAAGGTATAAATGCTCAAAATGCACTCTTGAAGCATCCTCATTTTGTCTCAAAATGACAGATAAGATCGAAGAAAGTTCCCACTCATGTAAGAGGGCCACGCTCTAATGCAATGTTAGAATTAGAAATTCAAAAGCTTTAATTGGAAATTGAGAAGCTAGCTCATATGATAGAAAAAATGCAAAGAGAAAATGAAAAAGAATTGGATATTCTTCAAAAAGAACTATCTAAAAAGCCTACCTATAAAGAAAAAAGAATTGTTATCTCAAAGTCTAATGACATTGATTTTAAAGATAATGATGAAGATTTTCATCAAATCAAGATGTCCTGACAAGACAATCCTAATAATAGCCTACTAGTACCAATAGCGTCAACTAACCTCCTACAAGTAATTTGTCATTTAAAGCTCCCAAACGGAGCTATTCAAGTGCTCAAGGCAATGATTGATACAAGAAGTTCCAAGTCTCATCTAGATATATCCTGAGTTCCTCCAGAGTGTCAATATAAGCTTAAAACCCCTCAATCAGCCTGCATAATGACTAATGAAAAAATGATCTTCACAGGATGTCTTAGAGATTCTCAAATCTCATTCCTTACTCCTAATGATCATATAGAATGGTACCCCCTACCTCAAACTTGGCTTTCTCCTGTAAAACATAGTTTTAAATTCTTATTAGGGCTCAACTTTATCCGATCTCATAAATGCGAACTTTTATTAACTAGAGATTTTCTCTCATTTTTCAAAAGAGTTTCTTTTACACCCATTGACTTTTTACTAAGTTAGCAACTTTCTTCAGAGTTGACAGGTAAGCGTGATGGAACCTTACCACCACCACCACCACAGCCACATTGTACATGGCGCATTGATACCACTAATTTACCTCCTATTAACCTTTAGCCCAACCTCTCTCAATTCAACCCCACTCATTTAACCCTAACATAAGAAGATGAATCAAACACTGAGAGTGATTCAAATACTGACACCGAAAGTGATTCAAATACTGATATTAATGATTATGATTTAGAAGAAAATTCTTTTAAATATACCAGTTTTGAGAAGGAATCTTTAACCTAGAATTAATTTGCTCAGCTTTCTCACCTATTTTTGCTTTTTAGAAAAAGCAAAGTTTAGAAGCACTCATTAGAATAGCAAAGCAAACCCAAATTCTAGGAGAAGATCCCCAAAAAATTTGGGAAAGAAATAATTATCTAGCAAAACTATAAATTATAAATCTAGCAATTCATATCAAAAATACAAAAGGAGATTATACCCTACAGATAAAAAATAGTTTCAAACTCAAATAAAAGAACTCTAGATCTTAGAATAATAAGACCTAGCAACTCTAGGCACAAAAGTACAGCCTTTATGGTAAGAAACCAAAGTGAAATCAAAAGAGGTAAGGCTAGAATGGTCATCAATTATTAAAGGTTAATGAAAACACTTATGATGACCAGTACAAAATCCCTAATAAAAATATGCTAATCAATTGAATACAAGGATGCAGTATCTTTAGCAAGTTTGATTGTAAATAAGGATTTTGGAAAATCAAAATGAACAAAAAAACATAGAATGGACAACTTTCTTTTGTCCCAAAGGTCATTTTGAATGGTTGGTAATGCCATTCGGGTTGAAAAATGCACTTGCAATTTTTCAAAGAAAAATGGATCTGATATTCAAAAAATATCAAAAGTTCATCCTAGTTTATATTGATGACATATTGGTCTTCAATCAAACACATGAAGATCATTATGATCACCTGTCCATTGTGTTCAATGAATTCTTATAAAATGGAATTATTATCTCTAAAAAGAAAATGGAACTCTATAAAGAGTACATTGATTTTTTAGGGATGAAAATTGGTAACGACAAGATTAAGCTTCAGGAACATATTGTCAAGAAAATCATGGATTTCCCTGATAAGCCTGAAAATAAAAAGACTCTTCAGTTCTTTTTAGGTCTTTTGAATTATGATTGAATGTATATCAAAGACTTAGGAAAGCTTACTGGGCCATTATACAATAAATTGAAGCCCACTGGGCAAAGATTTTTTAACACTGCAATTATAGAACTGATTCGAAAAATCAAATCTATATGCAATAATCTTCCAACCTTAACTTTGCCACTTGAAACGGACTACAAAATAGTCAAAACAGACTCTTCAGAAGAAGGACGGGGCGTTGTCTTATACTGCAAACCTTTACAATACTCGGAAAAGAGTATTGAAAAGATTTGTAGATACTCATCAAGTAAGTATAAAGAGAAAGGGCAGCTTTCTTCTCTTGACTTTGAAATTCTAAGTGTTATAAATGCTATAAATAGTTTTAGGTTATTTTTATATAAGTCTTTCACCCTAAGAACAAATTCTGAAGCTATTCTAAAATTTTATGGCAAAATGAGTGAGAAAAAACATAGCACAAAAAGATGGATAAATTTTGCAAATACTATAGAAGGAAATGGTTATAAAATAAAATTTGAGCATATGAAAGGAGATAATAATAAGCTAATTGATTTTTTATCATGAAGTGTATTTTGTAGAATGGATCAGCAACACAGGAAAATGAGGTTTGACAGCTATCTACTCCCTTTATATCCCAAATGAGATAGGAGGTTCAAAAAGCCAGTTGGATATGCTATCGATGACAACCAACAATGTCTTGTTGACAACCTTTTTTGCTCTCATCATGACAAAGACTCTTTAATCACTTCCTTCAATGCTCTTTGTGTTTATTTTTCAAAAATCAAAGAAAAACCTTTATAAAATTTTTCTCTTTTATGTAGTTTTTAAGGGTGCCAAACCAGGTATTTATCTTAAGTGGCCAAAAGTCCTTGATCAAATTCGAGGTTTTAAAAATCCGGTTTTTAGATGCTACTATAGCCTTGAAGCAGCTTTAGGGGATTCAAAATATTCCCTAAAGGCAGAAAAAATTGTTTATCTCTTCTTTTATCCTCGCAAAACGAGAATATTGTGAGATTATAAAACATTTCAATACAAAAGACAGTTTGTTTTCTTTCTCAGTCCTCGAAAAAGACAAAAAAGAAAAAGATATTATCTTCTCATCAGAATCAGAATTTCCTTCACTAATATCCAAAAGATCTTTTAGTGAAATCTCAGCAGAATCCTCTAATCTTGATGATGTTGAATTTCAATCACAATTTGAAACTCAACTTCAAGAAAAAAAAATTAAAATATCTAGCATTACTTGTGAAGGGATCAAAATTCCTGGATTAAGCAGTCTGGGAATGCAATTACTACTTTCATTTACCATGCAGAAAGAAGTTTTTTCGAACTGCGATCTCATCCCTCTGGAAAGAAATGGATGCTAATGTCAGTTGCAATATTTTGTACCAAGAGTTGCAATCATATTAAGCGAATATAAAGATCATCCTTCAGTTATCCATGATGATACAATAGTATCATTGACTGCATCATTATTGATAGACTATGGTCATTTCTACCAAGTTATATTCTCTTCTCCAGAACAAACAGATGAATTTGACTACCTGCTTTCATGGTGTGTACCGTCTGCTTGGGATATCATGCTAGCAAAACCTTTCATTGAAGTCCTTATCAAAAGTAACGCAGTAGAATTTAGAACCAACAAAGGCTATGAAGGATATGTGTGCTCTACTTAACGTCAAATCCTTATCAATAACCATACTGCAAACCCTGGTATAGTCTCTTGTGAAACTACGTGGCCATTTTCTAATTTTGCTTAAAAGCAAATTAGTCACTGAAGAAGCTTTGAGATTGCTGCCAATCTAGAGTTTTCTTTCATTATGGGTGAACATATTGTTTATTCTGACAATGAGTTAAAGATACACTCAAAGATTCCCATCGCTAAGGTCCCTACTATCAAGGAACTTATTTTCAAAAGCTAGTGCAGTACTACAAAGATGTGATTGCCAGTTGTAGCGACGTTGCTGACACCCTCAACAAAAAAGAAAAAAATAAAATTCAGAAAGTCAAATTTTATAGAGAATTATAAATTAGCATGATATGTATAAATATTTATATGGAATAAAGTAAGTCATGTTAAACAGAAATCTGGTTGAATGAATTTCAAATTGAATGTTTTGTATTTTTGAACTTTAAATTAATTAGTTGAAATAATGAAAAGAGATGGAATGAGAATCTTGGGTCATTGATGATTCCATTTCTTGGAATTGAAGTTTCTCTTTCGTCACTCATGTCTTATTCTATTCAATCTTGAAAATATTTTGAATTCTAGAAATTAAATTATTTTTGTTCTCTTCGTGATCTAATGAATGATTTTTCATGTTCTATCATATTCAAATTGCTTAATTTCTAACTAATTTTTTGTAAATTATAATTCTAAGAGTGTTTAAGTACTCTAGGAAATATTATAAGTGTTCAGTCTTGATTTTGGGGTTTGAACTTGTAATGATATAAACTATTTTAGGAAGTAGAGTCAATAAGATTTGGAGTTTCATAGAGTTGCAATTTTCTTGATGTATTAGAGAGAGAAAATATTTTGTTGCTATTTGAATTATTGTTTGGAACTTTGTTTTCTCTCTATTGGATTGAATTTGGATATTTAGTAATTTATTCCTCTATGATTGTTTTATCATTCTTAAATTTCTTACATTTTTCATTTTTGTGACAAAAAGAGGAAGCAAAAACGTTTATTAAGTTTATTTAGTTTTTTTTTCTATTTTTATCACACTATGCTTTTCACGAGTTTATTGTTGAAGTGTATGTAGATTACAAGAAATTGACATTACTGCGTAAGAAATGCTTTAGACTAAGATTAGGATTGATTTTAGTGAGGTTTTATGAGACTAATGGGAAACCTCATTATATCTTTGTATTTTATCACAAAATTACCAAAGTAGAGATTGTTAGGGTATTTTATTTAGTTGGCAACTTTGTTCCTTTCTTACTAATTAAATGCAACTTACTTTTTGGGGTCTTATTCATTTCAAGACAATTTGAGACTTCATCAAATTTATTCAAAGTTGTAAAATTTAAGGTAAGTATGTGTTTATGGTAGCTAAAGCTTTTGGAATGGCCAATACAAGAAATTAGGAAGAGAATACTTTATATTTCTGAATTTGATTTTTATTCTATATTTAATTCCAAAAATTGTTTTTGATAAGTTTTTAAAATTATGTTTATCTCTGAATTTGTGTTTGATTCTACAAAGAATTTTTGGAATATTTTTTAGTAAGTTTTAAATTTATGATCATCTTTAAATTGGTATTTGCTTGTAAAAGAGGGTTTTATAAATATAAATAGAGATATTTTATTTAAATGTGTGGATGGACTTTTATGAACCCTAAGAGAACAAAGTCATTCATCAAAAGCTTGATCTTTTAACTCTCAAACTTTTAAGATCTTTATTAAGGTAACTTTCTCCTACAACAAAATTCAGAGATCTCATCGCAAAACTTTGATAAAGGCTTTGAGGGATCCATTGAGGAGTACAAGGGAGTATTGTGTCAGAGACATGGAAAAGGAGTATCGGTGATGACGATATAAGACCTTAGAAAGTAGGTGTTAGCTATCTTAGATTTAAGCAATGGAATAAATACCAAATTTTCAAAAAATTGATTTTTAAGGTTAAAGTACTAACATTAAGGTTTGGATGTTCCCAAACCTTAAATCCAAGTGTTGAAGTACTAACCTTAAGGTTTGGAAGTCTCGTGGACCCATGATCTTTTGTCAGATGACTCTTCCTTAATCTTAGTACACTTCCAAGAAGAGGGAGGGAAAATGATGGATGCTATAACTCTCTTTTTCTCTAGAGGTGAAAGACAAAAAATGATGGAAACCTTAATCCCTATGGGGTATTTATAGGGTTCCTAACAGGGCTTAAGTGACTTGAGTCCATATGGGCTTAAGTCACTTAATTTATCACAAATTGGGTCATAATTTATTAATTAACCCAATAAGGTCTACTAATTAATCAATTAGCCCAATTCAGAGGCCTTGTTCACTTACCTTTGTACATCCTTGTGTAATTACCAAAACACCCTTAAGCACAAAAGTAAACTTGAAGTTAATTTGACCCTCATAACCCTTGCCAACAAGGTATATAAACTCAAATTAGGGACCATTAGGACCCATAGGACAATACTGGTTTCCTTAGAATCCAATTCTAAAGTTGATCTAACATCCTATTCCAAATAATCAACTACACTCCAATACCCTATGTAAATAACAATGAGACACTAAGTAATCGAGTCTATAACCTTCTATTAACAACATTCGGTCTCCCCATGAATTAATGTTCATAGTCTAATAAGGTGAAAACTATCAGCCTTTCAAGATTACCTCACTATCTTTAAGTTACAAATCCTTATATTATGTGTTTAACTAACATGTCTTAGCTCACAAAGAGCTTATGTGAAGTTCCACTTAAGAAACTATTGTGGTCATAATTTACATGAACACACCTCCTTAGGATCCCAATGGGATACTTTGTCTCAATCCCATGAGATATTATAGTGTCTCTATTGAGAATACCTATTTATACTAGCTTCTATCAGTAGTGACCCAATTCGTAAGGAATATATGACCAACTTACAATCTCACCCATAGGTTAAAGTCATTGTTAATTATATCATAAACTTAATATTCTCTCAAGGTTGAGAGACAACACAATGAAACAACTTGGTAAGGTCATGACTACTTGATAGCCTTAATCATGCACACTAGTGCACTCAACATAGGAAACTCATCCCGATGGTCAAGACTAATCATTCCTCCAATTAGGAGATATTGCACTACAACCTTTGATGAGTTGCCTAGACCCACAAACCAAATGTAAATAAGTCATCTATTTGGAAGGAACCCGTGACTTTGATCTTCCACACAACTTCTAATGCATCCAAATCACATACGATGCAAAAGATGCTAGACAAGAATGCTTATGAAGTGTAATGCATGGAACAAGGAAAGAAAGTGAAACTAGAATATCATTAAATAGATAATGAATTCCAAATTTGTTACATCATGTTATATTTTTAAGGATTCTATCCTAATAATCAGTACATGTGATTAGGTAAAACTATGTACCTTTTTCTCATATTTAGTAGAGTATAATTCAAAGACTGCCCATTCACCCACCTTCTAGGTTGTTCAATTATATCAAGATTAGATATAAAATTTCTTTCACCTACCCTTAACCTCTACCTATTATATTGTTCTGCCACCAATGATTATATGATTGATCAATCATTGAGGTCAATTAGTTGATGTAAATTGTGTCTAACAACTAGTTAATTGATGCTACTCATATATAAATATTGGGATTGAGCCCTTAAAAACAAGACATGATGTAACAAAGTTAGGTTTAATTGTCCATTTGCTATTCTTTTGGTGTGTTGACATTGATTTGAGCATTCAGTCCATGTCTCTTACATTGTACATGACTTGGGTACATTAGGAGTTGCATAGAAGATACAAGTCATGGGTTCCTTGTAAGTAAATAAGTTATCCATAGTTGATTCATGGATTTGAGCAATCCAGTAGAGACTATAATGCACCACCTCCTAATAGGAGGGATGACTTGTCTTGGCCGTCGATATGGGTTTCTCATAGTAAGTGTACTAGTGTACGTGATGCACACTAGATAAAACTTACGGTAAATCATGGACTCTCAACCTTGAGAGGATATTGAGCCTGTGCTAAAATTAATAAAAGGCTTTGACCTATGGGTGAGACCCTACAATGGTCATATATCCTTATGGATTGGGTCACTATTAATGAAGTTTGGTGGCAACATGTATTATTAATAAAGACACCATGATATCTTATGGGATTGAGACAGTGTGCCCTCTTGGGTGATCCAAATGACATGTGATCACGAAATCCATGACCACAATAATTCATTTAGTGAAATTTGACATATGCTCCTTGGAGCTAAAGTATGTCATTTGATCACATAATAAGTTAGATCTGTAACTCATGAATTTGAGAGTTAATTTTGATAGGTGATAACACTATCATGTTAGATTACGGACATCAATTCATGGGGAGTCCACATGCAATGGATAGTAAGTCATAGACTTGAGCACTTAGTGTCTCGTTCTAATATACATAGGGCACTTGAGTGTGGTTAAATCTCTATAGTGGAATGTTAAGTCAATTTCATAATTTAATTATTAGGGAGCCAATACTCCTATGGGTCCTAGTGGTCCCCGCACTGAGCTCATATTCCTTATCAACATGGCTTATGAGGGTTGGATGAGTTTTTAGTTCACTTTTGTGCATAAGGGCATTTTGAAAATTGCGTAAGGTTGCATAAGGATAAGTGAGAAGTATGTTTAGATTGAGCTAATTGATTAATTAGGCTTTGTATGGTTAATTAATTAATTAGCAACCTTTTAGGTTAGATTAAGTAATTCAAACCCATAGTGGGCTTAAGTCACTTAAACCCAATAAGAAGCCTATAAATACCCCTTTAGGGGTTAGGGTTTCCAAGTCTTGCTATTCTCCCCTTCAGTCTAGAGAAAGAACCTTAGCCTTCATCCTTAAGATTTCCACTATCTCAGTGCCTAGACACAAGGAAGAGTCATCAGGCAAAAGATCACGATGTTTACGAGATCCATTACGACTTTGGAGTTTATCTACATCGATTGGAATCAATCTGGGAACATTTGAATGAAAGGTGTGTGGCTTTATTCTCTAGATCTATGTTTTCTATGGTATCCTTTTTGTTTTTTAATGTTTATTTATTTGCTACGATAGATTTAGAGATCCTAAGGATAGTTGCATGCACCCTATGTGATTCAGGGCATGAGAACAAAATAATTTGGGGTTCCTAACAATAAGAGCTTCAAATTGCATTTATTGAAGATAAAGTAAAGCTCCTTGAAATCACTATTCAATGATCTTAAAAGTTTTCAACATTATTCTTGAGTGGAATCGACCTCGAATTGACATAACCTAGTGCACAATATTCAATCTTAAATTCTTTTGTATTCATTTAAGCTTAATCTTATATGAGGACATCCATTTTAATTTTAAACCTTTTCATGAGATTTCAAGTATAAGGAATCACTTGAGAAGTATTGTTAAAGGTCTATGAGAACCAACAATTTGAATGTAAGAAGATTAAGGCTTGGTTGAAGCCTTTGACACATAGAAAAACTTTCGATGTGGGATTGAAACTTGAGAAGAGTGGACATAGGCTAGGATTGTGCCAAATCATATAAATTGGAGTTTGAATTCTTTCTTCCTTTATCTCTTTATATTTCATTACATTTATTCTTGTGTATTATTGTGTATATTTATCAAAATTAAATTAAAATTTGTTAAAATTGACTAACACCCCCCCTCCCCCTTCCCCCCTACCTCCCACTTCTTCCCCAAGATTGAAAGATTTATGAACCCAAAGGTGTTGAATAGGATCTTGGTACCACTCTTGCAACTTGCACAGAAATAGTGAGCCTTCTACGATTGAAAAGAGACACTAACGATTGTTCTAAGTGCTTACCACAGCACTAGATATGGTTAAAGCAACCAATTTGTTCTAAACCAATTCTTTCACAACTTATTATATCACCCCTAATTCACTTCACCACATAAAGACATTAAGATTAAGGCTACCTTCCAGAGGCAAAGAAAGAAATATTATATACTTATAGGGGTTTACTTAGTCTAGTTAATTTGGACAATTGCCTTGACATTCATCAATAAGTGGATCTATTGGAGAGATTGGTTTAGTTGCTTGACGATAGCCACTTGCCATTGAAAAACCAATTAAATAAATTTTATGCAGCAAGGTACCATAATCAAATGCCCTTAGAACACTCCTAGGTTGGATTAGCTTAGATTTCACCAATTGTGTATTATCTTCATAAATTGTCTAAGGCACCTTCCCCCAAAAAATGACTTATTATTTTTTCCACTTTTGTCATTATTGATATTTCCTTTTTCTACATATTATTTTTTTTTTTAAAAATGCATCATGAATCAAAAGGTGCAAGAAAAAACAACCAATAAGCAAAAAGAAAAAATCGTAATGATACAACTTAAGGGAACATAACATCCTAAATAAAGGATCAAATTTCCCAGGGTCTTCTTAGTTTTTTATTATTTATTTATTTATTTATTTTTATTTATTTTAATTTTATGTTTCAAATATATATATATATATATATATATATATATATATATATATATATATATATATAACCTAAATAAACTTATGTTTATAAAAAATAAAAAAATAAAAATATAAAATATATACTTTATTTCTTTTTCTTAAACTTTTGGTACTACAAAGCTTTAATTAATAAATAAATTTTAATGATTGATATAAATGAAATTATAGATAGTTTTTTTTAAATTTTTTAAAAATAATAATATATATTCTCATTTTTTATATCTTTGAATATATTGAAAATGTGTTTTCAAATTTTACAAATAATTATTAAATATCATAAATTATATTATACATATATTGATTTATTCAACAAAATAATTTAAATATATTTATTATTACTTTTTTTTTTATCACTATTACGAGCTTTTTCTAGCATGTCTAAAAAGTCGTGATCAATTTTCATCTTATTGATTTTTTTGTCAATATTTTATGATATATTTATAAAATTCAACTATCGTTATTTCAATGAAAACCAATGTTTTCATCATTGGTTGGAATATACTTTTATCTTCATGGGAAAACATGATTTTGCATTATTCATAGACAAACTTCTATGCTTTTAAATCAAGATCAGTCATAGCAAACATATTTCTTGTATTAGTGATTGTGCAATTTGTTTCAAGATCAACTTAAATAAGTGCTTATTCATGTTAACAGGCTGTTCAGCCTAGCTCAAGATTAATTATCCATTTACTCATGAGAATATCAATACTCCTTATTAAGGCTAGGGTTAGTGGAAAGTACTAAAGAAGAAAAAGAAGTATTAAAAATTTATATTAGATTTTACTATAAAAAAATAAGAAAGAAAATATAGAAAATCAAATATAATTAAAATTAATTAAAAACTTATATATATTTTAAAATTATTTAATATTTATATAAAAAGGTTGAAAAAATTAAAATGAGTTTAAGGGTTTCCCAAATCTATTTTATATTCTTCAAAATAAAAAAATATTAGAAAACATGTTTGATAAGCTGAGTGTTACTTTGTTCTTGGTGTTCCTCATATTCTCAAAATTCTACGTTTGGAGAACATCTTAAACTTGTTTTTCTTGCCTTTTTTGCACTATTTAGAGAATCAAAGAAGGGGTTTCTTCTCCACGTTTTCATTACGAGTGCTCTTCGTGTTCTCAAAGTGCCTCCCCTCCATGTCTACATTGTGAACGTCTCCACCTCCAACAACTAAAACAAAGAAAAATCTTTTTTTTTTAAAAAAAAAAAAGCATAGGAAAATATCTTAAAAATAGAGAAAAATCTTTGAAAAAACCAAGAAAAATTTCTAAAAAATTAGAGAAATTTTTTTGAAAAGTCACAAATTCTCTTAAAAAAGAAAACTTTCAAGACATATGAGATGAAGATAAGAAAAGCAAGAAATCCAAGTAATCAACCAATTAAGTACAATTCCTTGGTTCCAATAGTGTCATTGCCGTGAGAGACATTTGATTCCCCTCATCAATAGCAACAAGATAGAAGATTAATGCATCCTACCCTCTCTTTTTGCTTGTGTGCCCATCTCCTCTTTGCATTTGGGCTTCATGGAATGCCCTTGGTGGTGTTTGCAAATTGGGGAATGAGAAGCAAATAATTGATAATGTATTATTTATGTGGTAATGGTAACATATATATGGTGTGTTATATAAATTCTAACGACTTTGTATGACTTGAATAATAATTGGTAATAAATTATTTTGTATGGTAATGATGTATTATTTCATATGCTAAATGGTACGAATTTACCAAATAATGCAAATTTAATGATATTGTATGGTGATATAGATTTGATAATATGATATAAATTTATTTATTAAACTTATTTAATTGTAATCATTTTTTTTAATAATTTTAATAATTTTTTTATAATTTTTTTGAACTTTTTAATTATTATATTGTGTGTTTCACTCAATCTTAGGCCGAGATATGAAAATTGATATACCTCAAAACCATTTAAGTCAATGATCAAGACTGCGACTTTGAATAATGTGCTAGAGCTTGAAAGTGTCCTCACCAACACATCTTTATCAAGACATCTAATATGCCTCTTAATGTATTTCCATCATTTACAATTATTTAAAAAAAAATTTTAAATTATGCAAATAATTTTAAAAAATGGTACAATTGCTTTAAATTTTAATGAAGACTAAATATAAAAAGTATTTATATTTATAAAATCAAGTTAATTGAAGAAAATGCTTAATTCAAAAAAATAATTTCTAAACAAATTTTTTGTTTTACTTATTTTATAAAATTATTTTTTCTAACTCAACCAAACATGTTTTATTAGTTTTTTTAGAACACAATATCTAAACGCAATTTTATTTATAAAAATATTAAAAAAATATTTTTTAAAACTATTTTTCAGAATTGTTTTCGACATTCTCTATCTTCTTTATTATATGAGTATCTCAATAATATTATTTAAACTTTAATTTTTCCATTTTTTTTTAAAATCATTATACAATATATGGACATAAGTAGCTATATATATGAATAATCTTATAACCCATTTTTTTTAGAACAGTTTCGAAAACAGTTACCAATTAGGCCAAAATTTCTCATTGTGATGGTGTACTTTATACGAAAAAAGATGTAAGGTTAAAAATCTCTATTTTATATTCATATGAACATTACATACTTTTATACTTATGAGCGTTATTTTTTATATACTTATATCCATTAAAATAAATTAATTATAAAGTTTAAACACATTAATATTCATAGGAAATATTCATCATGTGCATACTTTTTACTGTCATGGTAACTAACAATCCACCTTGAGATCAATTCAAGGTCACCCCCAAACTAGATAGAAGATAACTACAATATGTGTTTAGTTAAATCAATTTTATGTTTATTTATTACTTTAATTTTTTTTTTTAATTTCCAAAGATAATGACATGGCACTATGGCGGGAGAGGTCATCTTTACGTTGAGATACAAAAATTAAAATAAAAAATAAATTTATTATTTGATTCTCCTCCGCATGCTTTTTTTTCCTTTCAAAGCATTCCAGAAACTGCTAGAAATTCTGTAGTTCATCTGTCCTATATATTTTCCGCCAAGTTTTCTCCGCGTCGTTCCAACAAGGAGCATAGATTTCAATCACGACCACCAGAAACCCTAGATTCCGAACGACGTTGTTTAGGGTTGAGTTCTTCTACCCATGGCT
Organism: Vitis rotundifolia; assembly: GCA_030254885.1. NCBI lineage: Eukaryota > Viridiplantae > Streptophyta > Magnoliopsida > Vitales > Vitaceae > Vitis > Vitis rotundifolia. Next base: position 8,703,436 of record CM058164.1, on the reverse strand, counting down.
TCAACCTCCGCTTCATCTTCTTCTTCGTCATCCTCTCAATTCACCTACTCAAACGCTTCCTATTTTCCTCTGCCCTTCCACCTTCAACAGTCTGATCCAATGGCCGCTGTTTCTCAGTACCCTAAGCCCTACGTTGCCCCTCCTCCGCCGCCTGTCCAAGTACCTGTGCCACCCGTCAAGATTCCGGCTGTGGCTCCTGTGTACCCGGCTCCGGCGCCTGTTGCCGGCGTCTACTCGCTCCCGCAGTATCAGCAGGTGTGAATTTTTTTTCCTCCCTGGCTTTAATGTTTTGACTTGGGGTTTCGGCTCCATGGAACTCAAAAAGTATTGCTTTCCATTGTGGAATTGTTTTTGTGGGTCTAGGAATCATGTGCTTTTTGTTGAATTGACGAATCGATCAAATCTCCACATGGATTGTGGCTTCGATTGCTATTTACTTTGAATCTTCTACAAGTATTGATGTAAATTAACTCAATAATAGTGGAATCATTATTCCTTTTTTTTTAAAATAATAATTAATTGATTTGTATTTTTTGGGAAATAATTCTGTTCTGCGGTTGATTTTTTTTTATTTTTTATTTCATTTGAAATTGATAATAGATGAAAATTTTACTTTCCAAAAATAAGAGTGAAATTACAAATTTTGGAATGGAAATTCTGCACCAAAATGCTACACATGGGACGGTTTCAAAAAGAATTTAATGCTTATCCTTTAAAATATAACACTATGAAAGGCATACATATGTTTCTTTCCGGAGATTAGTTGAATAATGCTTGGATATATTACCATTCATGTTTGTAATTTTTTAGCATGTGTAAACAGGCTCAACAGTTATTCCAAAGGGATGCACAGACAATCACTCCTGAAGCTCTTGAGAGTGTAAAAGCTGCCCTTGCCAGCAGTGAAATTGAGCACAAAGCTGAGACAAAGAAGAAAGCAATTCCCCGTAAAGCTGCTGGTCAAAGTTGGGAGGATCCAACGCTTGCAGAGTGGCCAGAAAGTATGAATCGTTTTCACTCTATCTTTGCCTTTTCTTTTCTTTTGTATTACTGATGAAGATGACAATCTTTTTGTAAATTGTGTAATTTGAGTTAATGATTAAACAATTTTTCAAATGAATAATGGGTGATAATTTTTTGGAAATTATTTTTCATACAGATAATTGGAGATAATCGTTGTTCCTATACAATGACTGCTGTAAGCTTGGTTTGCTTAGTAGTGCATCTCTTTTGCAGAATCTGAAACTAAGAATGAAAAGTATCAAAGTTATTGGTTTGGTTGTACAATTTTCTGTTTGATGAATGTTGTCAAAAGTTCTATGGGTTCTATGATTTTCTAGTTTCTTGTATCAAATACAGGTCATGGGCCTTGACTTTGATGTCATTTCTTTTTGAATCCAAATCTGTGTATTGCACATATTTCGTGAAAGTTACTCCTAACTGCTAGAAATTGCTATCTTTATAGAAGCGCATTGTGCTTCATGGATTAACTAGAATCTGTGTTAGATGCTATAGAGACCTCAAGATTTTAGGTTTTTGAGGTTAATAAACTAGAGAGTGGGAGAGTCCTAAGGGCTTGGCCATGGAAAGTTCCTCGGTTATCAAAAAAAAAAAAAAAAAAACTAGAGAGTGACCTTTTATTCTAATTAGATATTAATATTTAAAATGTCATCAGAAGTAAAATTAGAAAAGCTATCAGACAAAAGATAAAAGATGTGATGTTATCATGTTTGTGATGCTCTTATTGTAAATCTCCTTGCCAAGAACATGCTTTGAAATTTTCTTGTAATTACTTGATTTGGAAAGGGTCTCACAAGAATGTGGGAAACAGAAATTAGAATCGTCAGCAAAAAAAATGTTGGAAAATTTTGGTGCACAGGTATAGGAGCTATGTGAGGAGCTTTAGAGATCTAGATAGTATGTGTTGAAGGAGAGGGTGTAAAATGTCAGGACAGAAAACACAGGCAAGCTTTACTGCATTAAGATTCCTCTTGGAATTGTGTTTTTTAGGATTTTTGTTCCCAATGGGTTTTTCATTTGATCCATGACCATATTTATAGTTATATATGTCATATCACTCAGTCACATAACTTCACCCTACTCTTGTAAATTTTGGATGTCAAGAGACAGACCTTCTGGAAGCTAGCTGATGATGAGAATATAAGGCTTTGTTTGGAAACTATCCTTAAAAACAGATTTTGTTTCTAACATAAAATATGTTTGGCAAACTTCTAATGAAAAACAATTTCATGAAAATTTATTTTAAAAATAGACTATTTTTTAGGACAAATTTTAGTTGTTTTTTAAATAGCATTTTGAGCAACGATTGAAAAAATGGAGAACTCTTTAAAAACTTTTGCATTGTACATAAATGCATAGTATTTTCATTGAGAACAAGCCTAGAAAATTGTTTTTCATATTTGAGTTCCCAAACAGAGTTTTATTTCTGAAAACAATTGAAAACTATTTTTAAGAACTATTCTTAAAAGCTGTTTTTTGAAAATTATTTTTGAAAACATTTCCAACCAGACCCTAAGTTTGCCCAAACTTCATGGAGAAATATCAAATATCTACTGAGGTAACTGATACCTTTAAGCAATTGTTCTCTTTTGAGAAATCTTTCATGGAACCATTCTTTGTCAAAACATATGGTCTTTTGGGAAAAAGTAGTTACTTTTAAAAAGAGGGAAAAAAAAAAGAAAAAAAAAAACAAAGGAGACAAAAGGCAAAAAAAGGAAAAAAGACATGAAACCTACCAAAAACAGGGGGAAAAACAGATACTTTAGCAATAAATGCATTGCCTAATTCACCGATTTGAATTCACATTTACTGATCCATCAAATTTCCTTCTTTTTTTTTTCTTTCTTTTTTTTTCTTTTTTTTTTTTTCCTTTTTTTTTCTTTTTTTGTATGGAATCGTTGGCTTCGATGACTATGAGATTCAGAGAGGGGCAACTACCCTTAGAAACTCCACATCCTTTTGACACAGCCCCTGGAGCGTCATTCTTGATGTTTTTTTTTTTTATTTTTTTGCCTGGAAGAAAGTAGAAGGAATAATAATTTCAAGATCTCTCATCCAGCTTTGCATAATAATACTGGTACTAGTAGTATTTAATATATTTTGCTTATTTACCTATCAAAACATAAAAATAAAAAAAAAACTAGTACCAGTAGAAGTGGCATGCAGTTTTTTATCAACTGAAGGTGGATAGTTTGTGTTAATGTCACCAGGATTAAATAACTGAAATATTGCTTGTTGCATTTGATTTGCTACCATGTAAGCTGTGGGAACTATCACTTTTTTTTTTTTTTTTTTTTTGTAGGCAAATTAAAGAGAGTTAATGGTGGAACTGTTGGGTTAAACATCATGCTATTTCCCATCTTTAAAGTAAAACTTAGGTTTTGACCTTTAAGTACTTGAAAGTAGGTTTTTTTATATATGTATGTATGTATGCTTGTATTATTAGAAACAACATATTCATTTCATTGAATGGTAATACAAAGAAAGGTGAGGAATTCTTCTAAAACTATATTCACAGACTATGGGCAGAAAAAACGTGTTTGTACTAAAACTGCTTTGTGCACTTGAGGAGGAAAAAAAGTATCCAACAAAAAAGTCTAGTTTCTTTGCTTCTTGCTGATGTGGACTACTGTAAGTGTGGCCATAAGAATTGATTTAGGTTTTACTTACAATCAGATTTTAGGTCCTCTCTAGGTCCACATCAGCTTTAGAAGGATCAGGTTCAACTTTCCTTCCTTTTCAACATAGATGTGTTGATTTTGAAGCATGGGCATAAGTATTGATTTAGGTTGTACTTACCATCAGATTTTAGATCTTCTCTTGGTCCACATCAGCCTTCCATAGAAGGATCAGGTTCAGCTTTCCTTCCTGTTAAATATAGATGAGTTGATTTGGGCTATGTTTAGGGTTTTGGTTCAATGTATGTGCTCAACCTTATCCAGCCGATGCCATTGTTATCCCTAATGAAATATTATTACCGCTTGTTTGGTCTAGTGAAAGTGTAATGCCAAATTCTGGGTTCTTGGACCAGCCATTGGTGTAAGATCTAATTATGTTAGGATTTGATCTGGTTTTGGGATGAGTTACATGAGGACAGCCTAATATGAGTTGCCATGTGTTGTTTCTTCATAGGCAAAAAAAAGGATCATGAATATGATATACAACACCTAACAAAAAGTAGATTTCCATGTGCTATATGCTTTTCTTGTTGACTATTGACATCTCATTGGTTCATTGACATTATTCCTATGATGCTATATATGTTCCTACCCCTCCTTTTTGCCTGGATATGCTTCTCTCATGCCTGGCAGAACTGTTGGCATCCTGCAGATGATTATCGTTTATTTTGTGGTGATCTTGGCAATGAGGTGAATGATGATGTTCTTTCAAAAGCATTTTCACGATTTCCTTCCTTCAATATGGCTAAAGTAAGTTTCTATTTCACTCAAGTTCTTTACCTTTTCTTTATTAGGAATTCTATTGTTAGATATCATTTCTTGGTGCATGGTGAGCTTTTTGCCCATTCTCTTTGCTACTTTGTTTTTAAAGTTCATAGAGATCTTAAAATTTGTATGCTTTTAAGGTAGCTTTCTTACTAGTCTTCTCAATGTTTAAAAAGGCTAAAGGTGGTCTTGAGGTGTTTTGTCTAAATGAGACGAGGCATGCCTCGAGCCAAAATGACGCGTAAGCCTCAAACAAATAAATAATAAAGAATTATCAAAAAATAAAAAAATCATAAATTCATGATAAAGTTGAGTAATTAAAGAAGATAGAATTTATTATGATAAAATTAATTCTTATAAAAAAAATAATGATAAAATTAATTATTTTTCATTGTTAATAGTTCTAATTTAGTTCCTTTTTCTCTTGTAAAATTTAGCTTTCTCTCATGGTTTTACCAAATAATTTTCAATATTATTGTTACCATCACTAGGATCTTTCAAGGAATATAATCATATCCTATTGTTATATTATCTTCCCTATTGGTGTTAATATTCACCTATCCTTCTTCATCCATTAATTATAGTGGTATCTTTTTTATCTATCAATAATTAGATTATATATGTGATCAACCACTAGGACAATCAATAATTCCTTTATTCTTCTCAATCTCTCTTTTCCCCTTCCATTTAAAAAGTTAATTAAAAGTCAAGTAAACATTTATTTTGTAAAAGGGTTAACCAAGTAGGGACCTAATACAAAATTCATGAAATCTATATTTGAAGTCCACAAAAGCATAGATGATAGAACCTATTAAAACTCATTGAATATTGAGACTTAAGCCTCTTATAAAATATATACTAAAAGCACATAAGAGATTGAAAATCCTTTAGATGTTTGAGGCTTATGTCTCAATAGCCTTGAGGTTATAACATTAAAGCTATAAGCCTCGACAGGGTGAGGCTTAAGCCTCAATTACCCTAACCAAGGCTATAGCCTCAAGGTTAATTTGTAGAGCCTCACCTTGAGGTGAGCCTCGAGGTATAAGCCTTAATAGCCTTTTAAAACATGGAGTCTTCTCTCTCTCTCTCTCTGTTTTTTTTTTTTTTTTTTTTTTTTTTTTTTTTTTTTATGGGATGGTCATAGATTTTTCAATAGTCTTTTTGTTTGTTAGATGTCTAAATCTTTGTAGAAATTTGAAAGACGCACAATATGGAGAAAGTTCAATAAACAATATTACTAGATGCAACTTAGTGTTTGGTTTCTAGTGACTTATTTTTTAGAGCATGACATTTGCAGTATGTTATTTGATAGAAAAGCAAAATTTATGCAGTCAAGTATTTCACTATTCACATCATATATTGCCAAACTCCAGGATGGTTTATGTCTCACTATCATTGTGGCTTGGTCTATTGCTATTATATTTGAAGTTTATATTGTTTCTTATAAAGGTTTCTTCTAAGATGCCTAGCATTTGATGTAAAATTTGTTAATGATATATTACAATTGTTATTATCTTGATTGTAGTTGGCACTCTTTTTTCCTTCCCTTTTTCTCTATAAATCAAATCTTAATCAAGAAGAGTTAAATTTTAACATAAATGAAACAAAATTTAATTAAATTTTGTTTTCTTCTACCCCGAGAGAGGTAGAAGTAGGAGAAACACTAGAAATAAAAGAAGTGGAAACAAAAGAAATAATTGAATAAATAATTGAAGATTCAAATGTATAGAAACAAACAAAACAAACAAAACAACAAAATAATGAAATAAATGAAACAAATGATTTTGTTTCTATTGGTTTTTCTTTTTCATTTGTTTCATCTATTTTTTTTATTTCATTATTTTATTATTTTGTTTGTTTGTATGCATTTGAATCTTTAGTCACATCTTCAATTATTTATTTTGTTTTTGCGTCTTTTGTTTCTACTGTTTCTCCTACTTCTACCTCTCCTAGGGTAGAAGAAAATAAAATTTGATAAATTTTGTTTCATTTTTGTTAGAATTTGACTCTTCTTGATTAAGATTTGAATTTTGTTGATTAAAAAGTTTATTATTTGGATTATTTGGAGAATTTTGTATTCTTTTTTCTATTGTTAATGTTATGATTCTTTTAAAAGGTTTCCTAGATTTGAAAATCCAATGGAAAAAAGGAATTGTTATTTTGATTTCTTACACGTAGTTTTCATATTATTTATGTAAAGTATTTCTAACTTGAGGTTTGAGAGTTTTGAAATAATTTCTCTTTGCATCATTTGTAAGGGGAGAAAAAATCTAGTTTATTCCATTCAGTGTCAAGAACAAAAGGAGGAGATTTTCTATAACGTTTTTTGATAGTATTTATTTAAAAAGTATGACCATCAATGAGTAGAAGTTATTGACAAAGATTTTTATTCAAAAATAGGAACTTTTGAATATATTTGTCAAATTATTGAATTGATTTTTAATTTAAATCATTTCTAAATCTAATTTTAAATTATTAATATTTGTTTGATTAGATAATGAAGAATCTAAATTTTGAGTAGCAAAATTATGTTGGTTAAATAATGTAGCTAATGAATGTATAATATATAAAGAACTGTCTAGATTACATGAACATCTATCTAAATTTTATGTAGAACTATGTGATGTAGAACTATCTATCCTAAAAGATTTGGATGAACTAACTTTACTTAATTCCTTTATAACATAACTCATTGTCATAGAAAATAATCACAATTATATCCTTTGTTAAATTCAAATAATTTTTGGAGTAGGGACCACCACAATTGGATCAACATGGGACCTATGTTCCTTCTGCCCTTCAAACACTACTATTTAGGTTGGCCAAACCGTTCACAGAAAATTCAATTTGAACTAACTCAAGACTCAATAAATGATTATAGATTGTTCCAAGTTGTAACATCACTAAGTTCTTGAGCAGAACTTGACTCTTGACTCTGATATTATTATTATCATTACTATTATTATTATATATGATCATCATCATCAGTATCATCATCACCACCTTGACAACCTTTGGAATCATTATATGCTTGGCCTTAAGGGCCTTGACAACCTTAGGAATGATAATTATTATTATCATTCGAAACCTTTCCATCTCCTCACCGTCTTTGCCACCTTGACAACCTTTGGAAATCATTATTTACCTTTGCTTGGCCTAAAGGGCCTTGACAACCCTTCTCACCATATTTGCCTGGCCTCAAGGGCCTTGACAACCTTTGGAATCATCATCATCATCATTATTATTTGAAACACCATTATTATTATTATTATTATCACCACCTTCAAAAACTTTGGTATCATTACCTACCTGGCCTCAAGGGCCTTGACAACCTAGGGAATCATTATTATTATTGTTATTAATCATTATCTACCTAGCCTCAAGGGCCTTGGCAACCTTAGGAATCATCACTATTATTCAAAACCTTTCCATCTCCTCACCACCTCCGCTTGGCCTCAAGGGCCTTGACAACCTTTGGAATTTTATGTCCCAAGGATTCTAAGTGATGCAATAAATTTTTTATTTCCTGAACATGAGATTTAAAAACTAATCAAGATCAGGTCCAGCCATGTAATATGGGATATGGGGAGTTAGGGTGGATATTAGGAATTGAATTGGTTAAATTTGATCTGATCCACTGAATAGCTTTAGTTATGCATCTGTTGGCTTGGCGGCTTGACTAGAGGTTACATGGAATCAGGTGAAGTCTTGTAATATCAACCCAGAATGGTTTGGGTACAGTTGGTGTTGCCCAGCTAAGACTGGCAATAGTTTGGGTTCTGGGTTGAGGATAGAATGTAAAACATGTTCTTTATCCTTTTTGGGTTTCATTGTTTTTAATGCTGGCCTAAGCTTTTGTTCTATGCTTTTAATTTCCTGTGGGCGGTCCAATGATTTTGTAATGGAGCTACTTAGAATTGAAATGAGCAAACATTATTTTTCCAAACTAACCTCTTTCATCATGTTGCTATTGAGCATGTCGAACTGGTGTAGTAGTTTCCTTCAAATCTTTGGAATTGTTCTAACTGGATAAGTAGTTTCCCACTTCAGCTTTGGGTAGCTGTTGTCTGAGCTATTTCATTTCATTTGAAAGAAGACCAATCTATTACTTTCAACATAATATGATCCTAATGATTTTTTGGGCTGTGTGAGATTCAGTGGGTTGGTGGATGGGTGTGCAGGTTTAGGCTCTGAGCTATGCAATTGCAGGCACGTTGTGATGGGTTACCTATACTAATTTATTGGCTGCATTCCATTGTCTCAAATCTTGTGTCTGTGCATCTCCATGAACATATGAAATGTATCATCTTTGTGGGACATTTCATTAATTACTGTGATCTTGCAGGCTGGCTGTTAATATTTTGAATGAGGCTTGTCATATCACTTTTTATGGTTGGAAACTAATGCAGTTCCTCACACTCACAGGTTGTCAGAGATAAGCGGACAGGAAAAACCAGGGGCTATGGATTTGTTAGCTTTTCGAATCCTTTAGACCTTGCAGCAGCACTTAAGGAAATGAACGGTAATAGATCTTTTCATGGTTTTGTCTTCTTCCGTGTTTACAAGTTTGCTTGTTGGGCACTATGCATAACAACAATGTAATTGGTGCAATGAAACTCATAGTGATCTTTTGCAGTCTGCATGGGATTTTATTGAACACGCTCTCTTCACTACATGTGAGATTATATGACATGTAATCTACTTCCTACCATAATGTTGGTTAATTGGATTTGATCTCCTTCAATTTCTTCAAAAACATATCATCTATAATTATTAGCCACTTTTTGGATTTTATTAAGCTGTTGATCATGGACAGCATAAGACAAATAGATAATTACCTCATTACTGCACTGACAAGATGCTGGTGTCAAACACAGAATATGGGTATTAACATATTTTTTTATCAGGATGTGAGTTTTCAGACGTAGAACATGGTTATAAGTTAGCTGACACTGTGATGGATGGGATGAACTTTGCAATGGGTATTTAACCCTCATTTGCCTGAGTTTTCACATGGCCAAAAAGGGAAAATGCTAAAATAGGAGTAGTATATGGTTAATTGCACATTTCAAATACATTTACCCTTAAAAAAAAAAAAAAAAAAAATTATTTGCACATTTAATGTAATTTTTCCATGTCCAGTTGGTCTAATAATATTGGAATATTTCATTTAAATCAAATATAAAATTTTGTGCTATTAATAATATAATTGTACCATTTACATCTTGAAAATATGACAATGCTGAAGGTTATAATGACTTAAAATAAAAAGTTTTAATGTTGAGAAGTTTCTGGTATAATGGCTTAAGTATGTTGATTTAAATCTCAATTTTCAGGAAAATATGTTGGAAATAGGCCAATCAAACTACGAAAGAGCAATTGGAGGGAAAGGACAGATTTTGAAGCCTTGGAAAGACAAAAGGTACATTAATTCTTTGGTGTTGTATGGCTTCCATGTTTATGCTTTGCCTTACTTTGGCTGTCTCCTGGCTCACTTGGCAGAACCATATACAAAAGAAACCAAAGCTTCCAAAGAAGAGTGTATTACATAAGTGAGCACCAGAAGAGATGGACCTGATGATAGTAAGCCAAGTAAGTAAGCTGGGTAGTATTTCTTTTCTATGTTAACTATACGGGTATAGGAATATTTGAACCTAATGGTAGTAACCAAAGCAAGAAACCCTTAATAGCCTAGTATTGTTTTTATTTTATTGTGTATGAAATGGGATTTTGAACCTGCTCTTAAAATTATTTGTTCATTTATTCTTTGAAGACACATAGCCTTTAGGATGGAGTCCAGTGCCAGAATTTAGTTGATCACAAAAAGTAGTCATGATAATAAAAAATTTTAATCTGCTGTCATTCATTGGGAATCTAATTATCATCTAATAGTCATCAAAAGATGATTAAGAAAAGGGGGAAAATTATTGCCTTTGGAAGGTCTCACTCAAAAGCTAAAGCTGAAGCCAAAAAATGAGAAAAAAAAAAACAAAACAAAAAAACAAAAAATTAGATGTCATTGATTTTAAGTGCTAAAACTTTTATTGAACATGTTATACTTTCATGATACCAAGCGAAGAAATTTTCATTATTAAACTTTTTATAGGCAAAAAGCTAATTTATTAACATTACCGAACTACATCTTGAATCTTTCATTGAGGTTAAAAACGGGCTTTTGACTTCCAAGAAGTCAATCCAAACAGGTCTTAAGTAAAATTGGTTCATTTGTTGAGTTAGGAGAAACATCCTGGATCAGTTTTATTTCCATGGATGAGCCAAAAAGTCCACAAGGGGAAGGGTTTACATGATCATGCAATGCTTGTTACAGATTGGGATGAATTTCTATGCACTTTGAGGTCCTTGCAATGTGGTTCCTGTTATGCCTATGAACTGGCAAAACTAAATATACAGGATGTTAGAAGGGGAGGGGCATGATATACAATCATGTGTAAGTGACATTTTGTATTACTAATTGTAAGCAGATTTAAAAGGACATGACATTGGTATATATTTGAAATTGTTCGAGTTATTTGAATAAGAAAGCATTTGTCACAAACAATTTTCTTTATGCTCTGAAACAAGAGCTTTGAACCCTGGTATATCTTTGTTACTTATTTGGTGCCCCATATTTTTAGAAACTACTTTCTGGTACTTGGTAGGTTTTTAAACCATTTCTTGTGTGGTCCTTTTCTGTTTTCAGACTGGAATGAAAGGCTAAAATTGCTAATAATTTGGTTGTGTATAATTGAACAGGGTAGGTTTTAAATCGAAAGAGAGAAGGGAGGCAAAGGGAGTAACGTCTATTTTCTGAACTTGTGCTTGGATGGGGATGTGAATGGGCTTGCAAGCATTTAGGGTTAATTATTATATGAAATATATTTGCTACATGTAATTGTTTGTAAGATAAACACATTGCTTAATTGGAAATTAGGGTTTCTAACTCCGTAGTTTAGGCCCATGTGGAAGCCACTGCCCTTTAACATTTTTTTCTCCTTCTCATACCCTGGGATTAAGTGTAATCGGATCTACCTTCTACTTGAGAAAGGGGTATGGGGTAGAAACAACGAAAGGATTAAGAGGTGATAAATTGCGCTGGCATTGTGCTTGGTGTTACATTTTCTGATTAAGAATGACAGTTGGATAAGATGACATCTGAATGGGGTTAAGATAATATCTATTATAATATATCCAATAAATTTCTCCTGTTTATTTTTTAGGGTTATAATGGTCAAAAGATGTTTCTGGTTTTTAAAATAAAATAATTTTCTAATTTAGAAAACATGTTGGACAAGGTGTTGATAGAAAATGGTTCTTATTTATTTATTTACTTATTTTCTATTTATTTAGAATTTGAGGATTTTTGTAATTTGTAATTTTTTACTTTTTAAGTGCTTTCCAACATAAAATTCTTAGGCCAAAAAATAAAAAATTATTAACATATATATATATTTAACAGAATCTTTATGTAATTAGTTAACTTATATTATTTAATAATTTATAATATTTATTATTTATAAAAGTTTAAATAGTTTGATTACTAATATTATTAATAAAGAATCAAATTTCTCCATCAAAAAAATAAAATTTTGAGTGATTTTGAAACCATGTATGATATTGGGGCTTTTGTTTCTCTTTTAAGTGCTAAATTTAAAGTAAAAATGCATTTTCCCTTTTTTTGTCTTTTGAATATTAAACACGGCAGGTGGTATATGCTCTGAATTTTGTCTTTTAGTATGATTTTGTTTGTTGGAAAATTATGTGTTTTCTTAAGCAATGTTTGAAAGATGTCAAGGAAAGCAAATAGAAAGTCAATATAAAAGGGAAAAAATGTTGAAGGAAGGAAAATTAAAAATTTTCAATTAATATGCTTTCCCTTGGTTCTTGAAGGAAAATGGTAGGAAAATAAAATAAAATAACATGAAAAATAACATACAACATTAATACTTTATAACAAAAATTATGAAAATATTTTTAAAATTATTATTTTTTAATTTAATTTACAATTAAAATGAGTTAAAATTAAGTCACGCAAATATTTATTCTAGGTCATCCATATTTACTAAATAAAACTCAGATGTAAATGAAGTATTTTATACTTGTTGGCATTCAAACTCTGTATTCAATAGTGTGAGTTATTGATTGGTGACTTGCACCACGGTGTCATCAAGGTGACCCTTGATTACATTCCTTGAACGATCAAGTTAAAACCAAAAAGAAGGGTGGTGGGAACATATTGGCTTGAGGCTCAAAAATTGAAAGATAAAGGGTAGTGGAAGTGGAAATCGTTCAAGTGTGGGAAATTGGGAATAGACCTTCATCCTCTCTTAGGAGTTAAGTGTTACAAATTGCTCAAATTACCCTCCCTTGAGCTTACATAAATGAGTAGAAAGCTTTTGGAACCTCCTGAATAGTCTGGACTTGCCTATTAGTGGAAGAGTATGGAAGATTTTGAAGAAGTCTAGAGATATCCACACATCTCTACACTAGTATGGAAGACAAGGGAAGTGTGTGGGGTATTCTAGAGAGTTTTGGAGAACTCTTGTACATATGTTGTACATAGCACTTATGTAGGCTTTTCTAGAGAATTCTAAAGATGTAAGGAACCTTTGTGGTTCCAGAGAGTTCCTTAGGTGCCTATAAATAAGGGATAACCTCATTTGGCTAAGGCACTAAGAATTTGAGAGCCTTCTAAGTATTATAAGGTGTTCTTGTGTAATACAAGTTTCATTCTTCCTAACTCTTCAAGTATTGTTTCCTTTATTGTTCCTAACTTTTGAGTTGTGCGCATAGCTTAGCATAAAAAGCTAAGCATGTGGGAAAGGCTGACTTGGCAACATTAAATGGCTTAAATTACCCAAGTGCCACATGTGAGCTTAGGAAAAGTCTAAGTCCGTGACATAAGGCATGCTTGTATAGTGTTCCCTTATTGTGTCGTGATTGGCTTGTAAGATGATTAACCCTCTTCTTAAGAAGGGATGAGTTGTTAGGTTTGCATAGGGTTTCATGTTGAGTTTGCCATTGGTTGGTTAGGTGGCACTCAACAGATTGTTGGGGGTTTTTCAAATAAGTCGTGTTTGAAGTGGTTTTCCCATGTTACTACTTCCGTAATCCTTCTTAGTGAGAAATTACTCTACAAACTATGTAGGGGAATGCACTATGGGGACTCAACCGATAGGGGATTGGCTTCGGGTGTAGATAGGGTCAAATCTGTAGGGGTCATGCAAATACATAGGCCCCTCCCTTCTCTTTTGGATGAATAGGGTGGTTTAGAAGGCGCTTTCCGATCTACGGTCCCTCGGAGCGAAGGGTTAGGCAGGTAGTACGGGCCCTCTGACTTCCAGCTATGTGTTGTGCGGCTCCCGCAAAGCGAATGAAGGGAAGCTCGAAGAGCTTTTTCCGCCAGCGGCTTCAGTGTAAGGGTTAAATGTAGCTTTTGATCCATCTTTCTTCAAGTTCTCCCACTAGTAACTCAAAATTATCGGTTTCGAGATTACACTAAGCCCTTTTAAGTGTTAGAACCTTCTGTATCCTTCTGTATAATATTTATTATTGATATATGGTGCCCACGGATTATAGATCCAATAAAGATCCCTCTATCTATCCTAGTAAACAAGGCTCCATTCATACCAGCTGAATTAAAGTATTGCCTCTTACCGTATGTCCTATATCTCTCTTGCAATTGAAACTAGGGGTTTTACTCTTTCTTTCCCTTCGCCTATTGATCGAATTAAGTGGTTTGAAAGAAGGGGCATTATCAAAGAATTGGCCGGCCTCTTTTTTTTTTTTTAACCTAGAAGGGACAACAACTTCAAAAAGGTGAATGTTGTCGGCACATACCATACATATAAGAGGGCCTTATAGAAAGAACTGATAATGATTGCTAACAGATGTTTTGAAAGAAGGTTTTTATCGAGTAGTAGATTAGTATATAATGGGGATGTTTTTCACTATACGAGACTTTCTCTGTGATTCCTCCCTTCAAAGAAGGAAAAAGGTTAATTTTTCATACGAGTCCTAGGTGTGAGTCATTGGATGGTACTTAATGCTCACTAGGTCTAGTGCTCTTGAGGCGTGGCTAAATGCATTGGTCAATGATCCTTCGTTATGTGTGTGGAGTCTAGTTAGGATGCCTATGACTTCTTGCTAGCCTGGGTGAATACATTCAGGATGCATAGTTAGAGCATCCTTGGGACGAGTCCATGCCTACTTTATGTGAGCAGCTATTGAGATGAGTTGACAACTTGGCTTATAAAGTTGATACATGTAATCAAGAAGGGGTATTAGGGTCTAGGTATGAGAGAGTATTATTCTGGGTAGGGATTGGGATTGGTAAAGTGCTCACCTCAAATGGTTTTATGTTGCTAAATGGCTCTAGAGGGGGTTATTTGCCTCCTAGATCAATAACAATGTACTGTAGGTGCCTAAGTGTGCAATGAGAAGGTTCCAAACATGGTTCTCCAAGCTCAGAAGCGTGAGGGTGATGTTGGATAAGGGTGTTCGACTACCCCATGGCTCTAATTAGGATTATGTTCATTAGATTGTTTACATTTACCCTACTATCACTGTATTAGGTAAAGCTAAAGTTGTTAGTATATTATCCGAGATGGAAAACACAAAGAGCAAGGAGCAGTCACTTATTGATCAATGGGTTCAAGTACAGTTTTTGATTTCGATTATAAGCATAGAGTCAAGTGGTTCTTAGACTAGCTAACCTAATGCTAAGCTAGGTAGGCTTAGTGTGGTTGAGTTTTAAATCCCATACAAGAATGTGTGGGTTAGGTTCTTGAATGATTGATTGATGGATTTTTGTCATTTATTATATTAAAACAAAATTTATAACCTAATTCTACTATGCTAAGGTAGCTTCTACCTGATCAAAATTAGTTTTTAGTAAAAAATATAGTAGTATAGTTGTTTTAGGTGTTGTCATCAAGGAAGGATTATTTTTGTTAATTAAGGCTTGAATGGGAAGAAAAAAAATGATTGTGATAAAGTGAAAATGGATTGACAATTCATGATACAAAATGAAAATAACAATGATTTCAAATTGGGAAGAACAATTCAATGTAAAATAATCGAACTTTAAGAGAAAATTAAAAGAAAAAAAAAAACTCCTAGAGTTAGGATTTTCTAGAAAACAATCTCTATGGTGAATATGTGTTAAGATATTTTTTTCATCAAGCTAAATTGAAAATATAAAGTCTAATCTAAATTTATTTTTTATTTAGCCTTTAAGTCTAGATCTATTTTATTTTATTTTTCAAATTAGGTGATTTAATCTAAAAGATCAATTTAAACCATATATTCGATTTATCTTAAATCATCTTTCAATGATTCACACAATACAACTATTAGAATATTGAGTCTTGGTTATATGTTAGCAATTTTGTTCATTTTTTTTGTTTGGCCATAAAAATCTTTTTAGATAGTGACTTGCTCTCCATTGAAGATCAAAAGTTGTTTATCCAATCGAGAAGTCAAAAAAACATCTAAAAGGGTTTGGCTTGTGACAAATTAGGCTTTGTTAAGGTATGAAGAGAATCAATTTTGTTTTGAACTTAAAAGGTTTTTAAAGTTGAATTTTGAAACTTAGCAAGACCGCTCAAGCGGCCTAGAGCGCTCAAGCACTCAAAACTACTTAAGCGAGCCATACTGTTCAAGTGGTGGGTAAGTTGGCTCAGGTCATTATGTAAATTTTGCCGAGATTTTTCATGAAAATATAGTTTAAAACTCTTCGAAAACCGAAACTCTTCGAGCTTGTACCTATAAATACCTCCCTATTAACCCTTTGAGGGTTAGAAATTGCATTAAGATCATTTAGAGACCTTTCATTCTTTAGAAAGGGTCTCTTAGAGAAAAAACCTAAAGTGTTACACCATTCCCGATATCTCATTCAAAGATTAGATCTTTGAATATTGGTTTGAAGACCTTCATCATTTTGGCGAGGCTAAAGTGATCTATTGGAGCAATTGGAGGTTGTTGCGTCATAGACGTGAATCAAATTATAGGTATTAAAGAGTAAGTCTTTAGGGTAAAGAGACCAGGTAAATGTGTGTAACTTGTTTTCAAATAGTAGATTTAGATTAATAGGTCTTAAACCTCGTGGTTTTTTATCTCCATAATTAGTGTGGAGGTTTTTGACATAAAAAATTCTTGTGCATCATTGTTTTTGTCTTTTATATTTAATATTCTATTTGAATTGCCTAAAACTGATAGAATAGATTATACCTACCATCTCGTAGGGTAAAAGAATTGGGTATAACATATAAATCTTTATTGAAAATTTTTAATCACCAATTTACATCCCCCCTTCGAGTGTTCCCTATTAGACTTTTGGTTTTTCAACAACTATTTAATCTCATTAAATCTAGATTTAAGAATTTAATGAATCTACCTAATTTGCATTGTAGTAGTCATTCAAGATAATTTGATGAGAAATTTTCCCAAAATTCAATGAATCAATCAATTGAATCAAATTACTTTTGCAATTAAAACTCATTTCTCTAATTCACCATAGATCTTGCCTCTAGATCTTTCTTCCTTTGAGAAAAACGAGATTTATCCACTCATGCCTAGAGATTTAGGCTCACAAAGCATGTTTGGCTAGTGAGAAAATAAGGGAAAATAAAATAAAATAAAGAATTCTATTAGAAGAAAGAGTTTCTAGAAAATTCCCAAACTCCAAAGTGTCCAAAAGAATAACAAAAGTCCTTAATGAGAGTTTCAAACTCCTATTTATAATCTTAAGTCAAGTGGACACTTGGCAACATCTTGTTCGTCTTCTAGAAACTTCCAAATTCAAAAATATAGAATTTGGAACCAAAAACACATTTTTGCACGAGCTTTAGCCATTTCACACAAGCACTAACATTTTTGCATAATTATGAGAATTTCAAAGTGAATAACAGCAGTAGGTGGAAATGATTTTGGACCATTTTGCAAGTTCATGTTAAATTTCATATGTTTATGCAAAATCAATTCACACATTCTCCTTAGCTTTCAATGCTTGAAATGCTCTTTGCACCAAGTTGTGTGGTTGTGTGAGATTTTGCATGACATGTGAAATCACTCCTTGGCCTACTACATATTTTCCTCATCTAGTCCAATTTGCACAATCATGCAAAATTTTGCATGAACATGAGAAACTGTTATTTCCTCCTTCATTTATTAGTCTCATTCATTCTTGTCCATGTTTCATTACTTGCACAAATCTAAGCATTTTTCCATCACCAATGTCATCTTCATTATCTACCCATGAGCTCATTAGCCTTTATGCCCATTTTGGCATCAAATGCACCTTAAAATCACTTCCAAAACTCAAAAGAATTGTTAGTAGCATTGCAAGAGTGCAAGTATGTTAATTAAGTACTTAAGACATAATTAATACTCAAAAAATATTAAACTCATGAGGATTACTATCTAAGATATACCTTTTTTTTAGTAGTAATTAATGATCTAAAGTCTATGGAATCGACCATGAGTTCTCATAATTGTAAGGTGTACCAAACCTAGGAGTAATTTAGAGCTAGCCTCTGGTTGCCTTTGCCATTTATAATGAGGCAATTCCTTATCTAATAGAGGATCCACCTAGGATACATGCATCTGAAGATTGTTTGTCTAGTGATGGGTTGCTTTGTGATGAATCGACTTTATGTGCTGATAGGCTTGACCTCAATGTTCTTAAGGTGTTTTCATGTACATTCTTCATCTTAGCTTATTTGGGTAGTGCACCCTATTGACGCAATGTCATGCTTTCTAGTTTGTGGCAGGACTTCCAAATTCGGGAAAAATGAGAGTAAAAGGTAACGTGGTTGTGTCAGGAGCTTAGGAAATGGGGTTAGATGACCTTGATCCCACTAGGGTAAGGCTTGTATCCTATGTTTGTAGATGGTTTAATTTCATTTATGAGAGGTGTATACTAACTATTTATTTTTTTGGTGTAGGTCAAGATTAATGCAATCACCTAGTTGAGTGGTGTAAAGAAAGCTACCTTTGATTGCATCTATTAGATTTTTCATATTGAGGCTAAGTAGAGGACTTATACATTGCTCTTAACTTGATGAACATAATAGATGTCTAGAATCAACTAAAGAGGTTTGTTTAGCAGGTGCTTCTAGGTAGGATACCATGGCCCTTACTTCTTATAAAACATTTTGTCTTAAAGAATATTGAGAACCATGGCTTGGTCCAATGAGGGAATCCAATGTCTATCTCAAACTCTTGGCCAAGAGGATTGTAAGTAGTAAGAGGGGACTCTTCAATAAACACAAGCCCAACAACCTCTTACTCAATGAGGCTTGAGTGGGTAATAGAGTTTCTTTAGGCTACAGTTGTCCAACCATCCTCACCGTGTTAGCTTAGTAGACAAGGAGTAAATTCAACTGAAAAAAATAAAGTCATGCACTTTAACAACTGACATTAAGGAGAAAAAGAAGAAAATAAGGGTTGTAGCAAAGAAAAAAGGGTCTTCTAGGTCGTAGGGTGTCATTTCTAGGAAGTGACCTTAAAAACATGTGGTGATTGACATCTTAGATTTGTCACCCCAGTTAAAGGAGGTTCACCAAAATGTGGTCATGGATGTGTCAATCAAGCCAATACCTATTATAGTAAAGGTTTTGCTTAGCCATGCTATTGAGCCAGGAAGGTGTTGTCGCCTAGTTTGCCTTATTGATATCTAGGACATTTTCGTGGCGTGTAAAGGTGTATGTTGCTTTGAAAAGTCTATTTAGCCAAACTTGGTTGACCTGGTGAGTGGTTGCTTTGTGCATCTGTTTTGCGTTTAACTAGGTTTTTAACTCTTACGCCGATGTTATGCTTGGTTGTTGTGCGTGGCAATTAGGGACTTTGGGCAGGGATGGAAAAATGAGTTTAGGACGAGTCACCCCCAACCCGATCCCTTTCTATTTACATGAATTAATTTACATACCCTTCTTAATAAAAATTTTAAATAAGGTAGGATGGGTATGAGAAATTCACACATCCTACTCGCCCCATCTTGTTTAATTTTTTGTCATTTTTAAAAATTTTAATTACATTATAAATAAATAAATTTTATAATTTTGTATAAATTATTTTCTTGAAAAGTAGTTTTTATTATTTTGTGTTAAAAATGAGAAAAAAAATTAAATTGATTAATTTTAAAATTTAATTACATATATAAATAAGGAGGGGTGGGACAAGACAATACTTGAACTCGTCCTAGGTTTTTTTTTTAAAAAAAATCTCAATTACAAATTCATCATGTTGGGGGCAAACCAAAACGAGTACCTAAAAAACCTTATCCCATTGTCATCCTTAAATTTGAGAGGTAAACGTTAGAATAAAGCCCACAAAAGCATGATGTGATTTAACAAAGTAAGATTTCATTTTTAGACTTGCATTGTACATGACTTGGGTGCATTAAAAGTTACATGGAAGATCCAAGTCATGGGTTACTTGCAAGTTGATGAGTGGTTCACAATTGTTCTTACTAGGCTTAAGTGACTTGATCTTACCATGAGCTTAAGTTATTTAATCTAGCCAAAAATTTTAATTAATTTATTAACCCAATAAGGTTGTCTAATTAATCAATTAGCCCAATCTAGAGATACCATTCACTAACCCTTATGTAACCTTACGAAATTACCAAAACATCATCTACACATAAGTAAATTAAGAGTCAATACAACCCTTATAAGCCATGTTATCAAGGTATCTAACCTTAAGTGAGGACTATTAGGACCCACAGAAAAGTACTAACCCTCTTAGAATCTAATTTTGAAGTTGATTTAACAGCCCACTAATGAGAATCAATTGTATTATAGTACCCTATGTAAATAACAACGAGACAATAAGTGTTTGGGTCTGGGACCTGTTATTCATTATATATAGCTTCCTCATGAATTGGTGTCAATAATCTAATAAGGTAAAAGCAGTTAGTCTCTTACGATTATCTCTATCATCCTTGAGTTCTAGATCCTCCTATAATGTGATCAACTAACATAAAGAGCTTTTGTCAAGTTCTAGTTAAGGAACCACTATGGTCATAGTTTACATGAACACACCTCCATAAGATCACCTAAGATGACACATTATTTCAATCCCATGAGATATCATGGTGCCTTTATTGAGAATATCTGTTGTCACCAGCTTCCATCAATAGTGACCTAATCCATAAGGAATATATAATCACTTTAAAATCTTACCTGTAGGTCAAACCCATTGCTAACTTTGGCACAACCTCAAAATTCTCTCAAGGTTGAAAGACAATACAATATAACAACTTGGCAAAGTCATGAATACCTAATAGTCTTATGTCATGACTCACCATAAGTCTTGTTCAATGTGTAACCATACACACTAATGTACTTATCATGGGAAACCCATCCCAAGTATCAATAGACCAACCATCATTCTGATTATGAGGTAGTGTAACCTCTAATGGATGACCTAAGTCCACAAATTGACTGTAAAACAAGTCATTTACTTGTAAGGAACCCATGACTTGAATCTTTTATGCAACTCCTAATGTACCTAAGTCATGTATGATGAAAAGAATGCATACCAAAATGCTTATAAGTACAATGCATGAAATAATGATAAATTAAAGTGCAATTAGAACTTTATTAAATATATAATAATCTCAAAAGTTGTTACATAATGTCATATTTTTTAGGGGCTCTATCCTAATAATCTACTACCAACCTTTAAAATATCATGCTAATAAAGCAAACCATGTACACATTTGACATCTATGTTATCCTTGTGACCATCAAAGACTCTCCTCATCAATGTCTTGGTGAAGAGATCCATTGGGTTTTCACAAAAGCTATCATCTCAACCACTATATCACCCCTTTATATTATCTCATGAATCAAGTGGTACTTCCTCTCAATGTGTTTACCTTTTCAGTGGTTTCTTGGTTCTTTAAACTATACCACAACCCCACTATTATCACAAAATATTGTCATAGGTTGTATAGCCATAGGTATTACCCTAAGTCCCATGAGGAACTTTCTAATCCAAATGACTTTCTTTACTACTTCAGAAGTTGCAAGTACTCGACTTTTATAATGGAGTCAATAATGCAAGATTGTTTCACACTTATCCTACTAATAGTCACACCACCAAAAGTAAATACAAAACTAGAGGTAGACCAATGAGAATCCTTATCAAATTGAAAGTTTGAATTTGTGTACCCTTTGGGTACCAACTCATCACTCTAGAACACAAACATATAATTGCTCATTCTCCTAAGCTAGTTGAGTATATGCTTGACAATTGTCCAATGTTCTACTTTTGGATTTGATTAATATCTACTCACCATGCCTACTGCAAAGTAAATATTTAGTTTAGTACATAGCAACATATACATAAGCTACCTATCATCAAGGCATAGGGTACTACCTACATGTGCTTTTTCTCCTCAGGTGTCTTAGAACACTGATCTTAGCAAATCATTCTTGCAATCTTGTCAATGTGGGTGGCTTAAGACAACATTGGTTTCTTATTCTTACTGTCTCTTAAGACATTGATCCCAAGAATATATTGTGCTTCTCCTAGATCTTTCATTTGGAACTAAGTAGATAACCAAATCTTGACTAATGACAATAGTCCTACATCATTACCAATGAGTCAAATGTCATCAACGTACAAAATCATGAAGACCACCATGCTTCTTGGCACCTTCTTGTACACATAAGGTTCATCCTCATTTTGATCAAATTCAAAAGTCTTGTTTGCCTAATCGAAATGTTTGTTCCATGAGCGAGATACTTACTTTCATCTATAAATGGATTTATGCAACTTGCATACCATATGCTCTTAGCCCTTTAATATGAAACCATTTTGTTGCATCATATAGATGTTTCGCCAAGATTGCCATTCAAGAATGTAATCTTAACATCCATTTGTCATATCTCATAATTGAGATGTGTCGTAATGGATAGAAGTATCTTGATGGTTATTGGTTTGAAAGTCTTCACATAGTTGAAACAAAGTTTATAACTATTACCCTTCACTACAAACTTAGCCTTATATGTCTCAACCACATTAAGTGTTGTTTTACTTGTCTCATAGGGGGAGAGCCTAGAGAACCACCTATCCCAAAATAACAGGAAAGTTCCAAAAGGAATGATGACCCAAAATAGCAACATTCAATTCTTAAATTAATAATTTTTGGATACAACCCTCATGAAAAATTAGTTTCTATAAGAAAATCCAAAATCACCATTTTTGAAAAATCGTTTAAATATATTTCTTATATGCAATCTAATATGAAAGTATAAAAGAAAATAAAATAAAAAAGAATCTTTTGGCCTTAGGAAACAAAAATAAGGTTAGTGGTTTTACAAAACACCAAAAATAACCCTAAAAACCCTAAAAAGGTTGTTGTGTCAGTTGAAACTTTAATGCAAACAATAAGATAAAATAATCAACACAAAGGTGCATGAGGTTTTAAGAGAGAATCATTCCATTATACAATAGAAAATATTATAGAAAAGAGAGAACCAGATACAACTATTGAGTTCCTAAAATATCTCATGTTTCCCCACTCCTTGTATCTATACCCTAAACCACAAGCCCTCTCGTTCTCCTTCACATCTCTATCAACCTTGTATAGTCTCTACAAACTCATCTCCATCTCATAAACTTTTTCCCTTAATGACCTAGAATATTTACAGAGATATTCCTAATAACTTTCCTTATTCAATAAAAAAAATAATAATATTATAATGATATATCAACTTAAGAAATATTCTTTACAAAAATGAATTAATACTGATTAGGAATTTGGGACACTTCCCAACAAGGGCCATTAGAGCCACTAGGAGCGTTTGAAACAACTTTGGGCATTAGAAAGGATGCTTGAAATGTTTTGAGCACTTGATGCAACTTTGAGCATTGGAAGAAACGCTTAAGCATTGTGATTGCTCGAGCACTAATCTAGCCACTTAAGCACTCTTGTAGAATTCCATATTTTGATGACAAGTTTCTGCATCTTGGGATGTTGTCCATGGGAACTCTTTTTTCCAGTAGGAAAATGTGCAAAATTGGCTTATGATCATTCAAAATGCTTCCATATTCTCCATGGGTTTTATAGATTGATAAAAAATTAATTTTTACATCGAAATCCTATACCCTTATAATTTGGAGTTTTTAAAGCAATCTATGAATAATAAAAAATGGATTTTACATTAAACAAAAATCCTACACCCCTTATGAGGAACAACTCATCTAGAGATCAATAAAAACAAATCCAAATAATACAACAATCACAATATATAATCATCATATTAAAGATCACATAATCACATGCACATACATATTCATCCATGGGGCCATGGGATGAATAAAATACCCTGCAAAAAAAGGGTTAACTCAAGCTAGAAAGAATCTAACATACTTTTTCCTAACTTAGGGCTCTGATACCAATTGTAGGAAATTCCAAATTACTTTATTCCCTATTCCAAGGTCAGGTGGCATGCTATTACCTCATAGAGCATCTAGATTTGAACAACGGAAGAAAAAAACACATTTTTGAACAAAAAAAAAAAATCTAGATATTTGAATAAAAAAACCTTACCAATGATTTGAATGTTCCTAAATACTTTACTTTTAGTGAAGAACAAATTTGAGGTCATTGTAAGTCTTGTAGAACCACGATTTTCTGCCTAATAACTCTTCCTTGAACCTTAACACTCAAACAGTGAGGGGTTTAAAGGGTGGAGACTAAGACTTTTCCTCTAAAAGGTGGGGAATAGTGGAACAAGACTTAACCCAACCCTTAAGGGAATATTTATAAGGTTCCTACTAGACTTAAGTGACTTGACCCCACGTGAGCTTGGGCCACTTAATCTAATCTAAAAAAGGTTCTAATTGGTTAATTAACCCAACAAAGTTGTTTAATTAATCAATTAGCTTAATCGAGAGATACCGTTCACTAACCTTTTTACAACCTTTTGAAATTACCAAAACATCCTTATACACATAAGTGAACCAAGAGTTAATCCAACCTTCATAAATTGTGTTATTAAGATATACAACCTCAAGTGAGGACCATTATGACTCATAAGAAAGTATTGGCCTCCTGAAATCCAATTCTAAATTTGATTATATTAGCACCTTAGATCTATGCAACAAAAATAATACTAGTTTTCTAAAAAAACTTATCTTTAGGGTTAAAATATTAACCTTTAGATTTTGAAGTTCTCAAACCTTAGATTTTAAGTGTTGAAAAATCAAATTGATATCCTTAGAAGTCTTGAACACCCAAGATCTTTTGTCTGATGACTCTCTTTCGTTCCTTAGCACACAAACGATGGGTAGTTTGGGAGGGTGGAGACTAAGACTCTCTCTTCTCTCTAGATGGTGGAAGACAAAAGTGATTGAAACCTTAACCTCCAAGGGAGTATTTATAAGGATCTTAACTATACTTAAGTGACTTGAGTCGACATGGGCTTGGCTCACTTAATCTAGCCCAAATTGGGATTAATTAACCCAATTAAGAAATGTCATTCACTAACCCCCCGTGCAACCTTGTGTAATTACCAAAATGCCCTTATTCATATAACCAAGAGTCAATCTAACCCTCATAAACCATGGCAACAAGGTATATGAACTTGAGCAAGGACCACTAAAAACCATAAGACAATATTGGCTCCCTCATAATCCAATTATGAAGTTGATTCAACATCTCACTACAAAGAGTCAACTATACTCTAGTACTCTATGTAAATAGTAACAAGACACTAAATGCTTGAGCCTGTGACATGTTATCTATTGTGTTTAATCCCCTTATGAACTGGTGTCCATAGTCTAATAAGGTAAAAGCTATCAACCTCCTAAGACTACCTCTACTATCTTTGAGTTACAGATCCTCTTATTATCTTATCAATTGACATATCTTTGTTCTTCAAGAGCTTATGTCAAATGTCACTTAAGAAAATACTATGACAATAGTTTACATGAACACACCTCCTTATGATAACCCAAGAGGACACTTTATCTCAATCTCATGAGATATCATAGTGCATCCATTAAGAATACCTATTGCTATCGACTTCCATTAATAGTGATCCAATCCATAGGAAATATATGATCAACTTACGATCTTACCCATAGGTCAAAGTCATTATTAACTTTAGCACAAACTTAATATTCTCTCAAGGAAGAGAGATACATAATGAAACAACTTGGTGAAGTCATAAAAACTTGACAGCCTTATGTCATGACTTACCATAAGTCTTGTCCAATGTGTAACCATACACACTAGTACACTCATCATAGGAAACCCATCTTGATGGCCAAGATCAGTTATCCTTCAAATTATGATGTAAAGTACTACAACCTCTAATTGTTGCTTAGGCTCATGAACTGGTTGTGAATAAGTCATCTACTACAAGGGACCCATGACTTGGATCTTTCATACAATTCCTAATACACCAAAGTCACATAAAATGTAAGAGATACATGTTAGAAAGCTTACAAGGTATAAAGCATGGAATGAGGATAGATAAAAGTAAATTGAAAATTTTATTAATAAATAATAAAATCCAAAAGTTTATTATATCATGTCATGTTTTTAAAGGCTTTATCCTATCAAATACAATATAATAGCTTAGTGGAATCATGACTACTCAATAGCCTTATGTCATGGCTCACTGTAGGTCCTATCCAATATATAAACATACACACTAGTGCACTAACCGTAGTAAACCCATCCTGACAACCAATACAAGTGTGGACCTATTTTTTCACGTGCATCCCCATTCGATGGCGAGACTCACTTTTTATTTGGTGAAAAATATGATTTTTAGAAAAGACTCACCACTTATTTTTGTTTTATTTTTAAAGGAAAAAAAATAAGAAAAAAAAACTCTAAATGTAACTCTTGAAAGAAAAAACAAGTCTGAATTCGGGGGTCAAGTTACCTATAGGGAAGGTATGGTGGTAAGTGATTACTACTCAAAAATGCTATTTTGTAAGCTTGTAATTAACTCTTTTAAACACTTTTGAGTAGTAGTTATTACCTTTTAACCCAATTAACATATTAAGGACCCTTGCAATCAATTCTAATCAAAGTGCGTAAGTTTTGGTGTTTTTGATAGCTTTTTGCTCACCAAAGCAATCCAAGATTAAGGAGAGTTCTTTGGAATCCATGGCAAGATTTTGGAAAGCTCAGAAACATGAAGAACCAAAGCTTTGAAGCTTTAAAGTCCTTTGCCATAAGCAAATCCGGAATGCAAGGAGGGAAGCAAAGAGAAATCTGCCATGAAGCAAAATAGAGGACAGCAGTTGCAGTCTTCTTGGGCACTTTTGGAGCACTTGCCGAAGTCCAATTTATGCATTCATATACCATTTGAAAGCTCAGGAAGTCAAGAATCCAATGCTTCAAACGGTACACGATTCGGAGTTGAAATGAAGGAGTTACAGCCATTGGAAGCCGATCACTCCAAGTTGAAGGAAAATCGCAGGGCTGCGAAATTTTGTCATTTTGCTGCGAAATTTCACAGCCCTTTTTGGACAACTGCGAAACACCTCCTGAAGCCACCCGATAGTTGCAACCAACATCTTGAGATTTTTTTGCTTTAGATATTTGATGTCTAAATTCCCAAACTCTCCTTGTAACCCACCTATCATATGATTCCTTAGTCTTTAAGTAAGAACTAAAGGGTGAATAACCCCTTATATATATTGTAATTTTTCCCTTTGAAGGGGAATCGAACGGGAAGCTTGTCTCAGACAACTTTTGTATAGTTTTGAAGGAAGTAAATTTCAGGGTTTTTCTCTACCTTACCTTTCCATTTTGTTTATATTTTCTTTATAGTCAAACAAGCTCTGAGGAAGTTTCCTCAGAGGATGGGTGGCTAAGCTGTTAATTCCTTAGAGTTAAGGTTGCCGGGGATGGTTCCAACTGCAAGAGTGTGTAGTTTTGTGGTTTCAACCATTAATGAAGAGTAAGTGTGACCCATTAATGATTTTTATGTCTTTAGTTAACTTAAAACACCTTGCAATTCACCTGAGCCAACACTTGGTAAGGCAAGTGATCTCCGTCCATGGAGATGCACTAGTTTATCTCTTGCGAGCTTCTGGGAGGTGACTTGAAGGTGGGATTTTCTTGAATTGCCAACACTTGGTAAGCTTTTGGACTCCAAGGAGACATCCATTAGTTATCTCTTGCGAGCTTGAGACGGGAAGTCCAAGGTTAATGATCACTTTGAATGGCGAATTTTAGGTGAGAGGCACGAGCCATTCCAAGTTGCATCAGTGAGAAGGATTTAGTGCTGAAATCCATTAAAGGGTAGCATTTACACAACACCGGTTAGAGGATTAACTATATGTCAATTCTCTAATGCGAGGAAAGGAACCAAGTGACCGAAGCTCTATTTTTGCATGAGGATAAACCTCCAAGGAATGTTTTTCTCCATAAGTAATTTCCATTACTTTCCTTTTAGTTAGCTTGAAACTAAACCTTTTACAACCAAAGTTTGCGTTTTCTTCTTAAGTTAACCTTGAAATGAAAAAGCACCAAATTAGCTATAAATTGGTATCAGTTGTGAGTTGAAAACCCTTCCCAGTGAACGATCCTATAGCCACTATGCTATATTAGCTAAAGCTATCCCAATGCATGGTGATATGGGTTATAAATTTTGTTGATTACTCCCTCAATCAAGGAGCACCAGCTGGACGTGAATCAGCTAAGACACCAATTGGGCATGAATCAGTAAGCCCTAGCACCCCTCTAAGCCCATATATATATGTCTCTACTAAACGAATTAAAGAAATTGTTGTAATTAATTAATTAGTCATGGATACCAATAAAAAGAATGTCACAAATCAATATAAACAAAAATAAGGATGAAATCAAGTTATAAGAATATGCAAGATAAAAGACAAGAAAATTATGCAAAATGATTTATTGAACTAAATAAAAAATATATATTTTAAAAAAAATAGTTTTCAAGAAATTTCAAAGTACTTTATTAAAAACAATTTTGACTTAATGATTTCAATTTATTTATTTACAAAATATTTTCTTCAAGTGATTTGTATTCAATTTTCAAAAAGAGTTATTTACATTTATTGTATCAAAAGAATTTATTACAAAATTTCAATTTGACAACAAAAATTATTTTTACTTGCTATTACCATAAATGAAGGAATTTTTACAATTTTATTTACATAACTATTTTGATTCATTTTCATTTAAAAAAGTGATTTATACAAATAAAAAAAAAAACTTTATTTGCAAAAGAATTTTTAATTAAAAAGAAAAAATTTAAATCCCCTATTTCTAAAAATTACTTTTAATCCCATTTCAATTAAGGAAAAAGAATTTATTTTAAAAAATATTTTTTGGACAATTTTATTAAAAATTAATTTTTGGGACAACTTTATTTACAAAACAATTTTTGGACAATTTTTATTGAACAAAGAAATTTTTGAACAATTATTATTAAAAACAATTTTTCAAATTCTATTAAAAACAAATTTTTTAGATTTTTCTAAATGCATTTTTCTAAATTTTTACTAATAAAAAACTTTCTTTTATTAAGAAGAATATTTTCTAAACTATTATTTTATTAAAACATGTTTATTGAATTGTTCCTCTTATTTAAACAAAATTCTAGTTTGTTTGATGTTCAATTATGTACACAACAAATAAATATATACAAACAAATATTTAAAAAAACTAATAAAAGTAAAACCAAATAGTAGTGGGAAATAAAATGTGTGCCCAAACAAGCTTACAAGGCTATAACAAGTTCAATGTCTTCCACCAGCTTTTTGAGTCTCACTTTCTTTCATGAAATTCCATGCACCACATGTCATAAATTCGTACTCAGCCAACAGAATTGCAAATTGGATCTATGCAGAAACAAAAATAACCCAAATGTAAATATCCTAAAATTTGCAAAGTTCAAAATAAATATTCAAGCTCAAATTCAAACTTTAAATTAGTCCAATAAATTTTATTAATTAAAAATGAACCTAAATTAGTAAATATAACCTAACACAAATATCTCACATGTTATAAGCCCGGGTCCAAAATTTTCAAATTAATAACCAAAATATAAACATAATCAACCAAACCTAAAATTTGATAAACTACAACAAATTTCAATAGGTCTAAACTTAATTTCTCATAATCCAAACCTAATTTAATATACAAACTCAAATCCATTATCAAAATCAAACCCAATTTAATATGAAAACTCACATTCAGAATATATCACAGTTGTCTCATGCCAAATTAAAATTCATATCAACCATAAATCCACTCAACAAATTTCATTAACCACAAGTGAGCCAAAATTTCATATTAATTCACCAACAACAAATTAACTCAAATTCCATATTAATTAACAAAGCCCAAATTTCATAATAATTCAACAACAACAAATGAACCAAAATTCCAAATTAAATCACCAACCCAACTTTCACAGACTATTATTATTAAAATCAAAATAATAATAATAATAATAAAACAAAATAAACTTACATCGTTTTTTTGTTTTGAGATCATGGAAGGAATATTGGAATGACATTGTGTAGAGGTGGCGTTGTCAGCAACTGGCCAATAATCGACCAACAAGTAGAGCGGTGTAGTGGGTTTGGGTGGAGAAAAAGAAAAGAAAAGAAAAATAAAATAAAAAATAAAAATGGAAAAAAAATGAAGGAAAATGAGATGACAGTGTGGGTGTTGTGTGGTGTGTGCTAGAAGTGTTGTCGAAGTGAGGAAGAGGAAAAAAATGGAAGAGAAAAAGAAAAAAAAATAAGGTCATGTGGGTGTCCAGTGAGTGGTGTCTGAAAGTGGAGGTGTGGTATGGTAGTGTGTAAGAGGGAAAAAAAAAAAAAAAAAAAAAGCTGCAGATGGAGAAAATCCAAAAAAAAAAAAATTGGGTCGGCCACCAAAAAAATTAGATAAGAGAAAAGAGAAAATAGAGCAAGGGAGGATGGGTTTTTATACATAGGGGTATAGGGAGTGGTATGGGTAAAAGAGAGAGTAGGTGGAGTAGTTGGGGAAAGAAATGATAGAAAAAAAAAAAGGAAAAAAAAATAATATATATATATATGATATAATATAATATAAAATACAAAATACAAAATACAAAATAACAAGAATTAAGATTTAAATGAGATGAGTGGGTCAATAAAATCAAATGTAATCGGGTTTGAAATTTATTGATAAAATTAAGCTCAAAATTATTGTAAAAATAAAATTGAGACAAATTTTGGGGTCTACAACAAGTCATCCCTCTAATTAGGAGGTAGCACACTATAGTCCCTATTGGATTGCCCAAATCCATGAATTGACTGTGAACAACTTATTTACTTATAAGCAACTCATGATTTGTATCCTCTATGTAACTCCTAATGAACCTAAGTCGTGTACAATGTAAAAGATATAGGTGTGTGTACTCATATGTCAAATTAATGCATTTGGGATAATAAAGGGAAACCAAGACACATAAATAGATAAATTTATAAATGAATTTCAATCTATTACATCATGTCATGCTTTCTAAGTCTTAATCCCAACAAACTCTTACTAGCCCTAAAGCATGTTGGGAACCATCTAACACCTAAGTTACCTCTATGACCATCAAAGACTAATAAACAAAATCTTTGTGAAAGGATCTGGTAGGTTCTCTACAGAAGCAATCTTCTCTATAGTCATATCTCCTTTCATTACTATTTCACATATCAAGTGATACTTTTTCTCCATGTGTTTACCCATCTATTGGTTTCTTGGTTTGTTATACCATGTCATCGCCTCATTGTTATCACAAGATAGTATTAAAGGAGATACAACCAAGGGTTTCACCTCAAGTCTCATCAGGAACTTCCAAAGACAAATAACTTCCTTTACTACTTTAAAAGCAACAACATATTCAACTTCCATAGTGGAGTTAGTAGTACAAGATTGTTTCACACTTCTCCAACTAACGGCTCCACCACCTAGAGTGAACACAAACTCAAAGGTAGACTTGTGAGAGTTTATATTAGACTGAAAGTTTGAATTTGTGTACCTAATGGGTAAAAACTTATCACAATGATACATCAACATATAATCTCTCATTCTCTGAAGATAATTAAGCATACGCTTGACTATCGTCCAATGCTCCATGCCCAAATTGGATTGATATCTACTCACCATTGTGGAAGTTGCAGTCCATGCATTTTTAAGAGCCTTCACCATGCACCACTCACACCAACATGGCTGCATATATATTCATGGAAGATCATATTTTTTTAAGAAGTGGGAAAACCCCACTCACCTCCAGCATCACGCCACTTTGGAGAAGAAAACAGCTTACACCTTTGGATTATGAAATAGCCCCCATGCATTGGTTTAAAAGGTAAGTTCACATTCTTAAACTTGCTTTATTTTAGTTTTAATTTATCCCTTCAGTTTAGTTTTTTTTTTTTTTTTTTCTCTATCTCTTTCTCTCTTCTTGTTAGTTCAATCCATTGGTAAAATTGCTTTTATATGTTAAAGTTTTTATTTTTAAATTTGTTTTCATCTATTTTAGTTAGTTTGGATTTTAGTTTTGATAAGTACAGATGTAGTTTGCTATATTAGTTTTGATGAATAATGGAATTTAGTTTTCGAATAAGTATTGATGCTAATTTGGATTTTAGTTTTTGATAAATAATGGGGTTATGTAGACCCCTCATTTTACCATTGACCCATATAAGTTATACTCCTGGTAAACTATTGTAAATCATCTACTTATAGTTTTTTATTCTTCTTCGAGAACTTCTTGGAGGATAAACTACGAAACTTTGATGTGATCACACAAACCTCTGAATTTGTAGTTTAAGG
The DNA here is from genome assembly GCA_030254885.1 of Vitis rotundifolia. NCBI lineage: Eukaryota > Viridiplantae > Streptophyta > Magnoliopsida > Vitales > Vitaceae > Vitis > Vitis rotundifolia. The sequence goes on along the minus strand of CM058164.1, from coordinate 8,671,162 downwards.
TTTTCTGATTGTTCGAACTTATCATTAACCATATATTAAACAAAAATATTAAATATTTTTTTAATGCAAAGTAAATTAAATTGTTTCTTCAAATTAATAATAATAATAATAATAATATATAATAAATATAACTAAAAAAGATTTTTAAAATAAAATTTTTACTTTTGTCATTAAATGCATATTTTGAAACACAAAATATGATAAGATATTTTTAATATTTCATAAAGTATGAATTGATACAAAAATTAAAAAAATACTAATATGATATTTGATATTTTATGAATTACAAACCAAAAAGAGGATTTAGATTTATTAAGTTTATTGAGTTCATGATTTAAAGCATAAAATGATTTATTCTTATACTTAATAGAAAATATATTATATATATTTTCATATTCCTCATTTTGTTTTTTTTTTCTTTAAAACATTTATTTAATCTTTAATATATCAAGCACCCCACACCCATCAATTCTAACTAGTCGTTCATCGAATGTTCTTATAAGCCATCAACCCAGGACCATTTCATGCACCATTCCTTTGTAATATCAGCCCATACAAGTCATACATTCGCAAGCCTCTTATGTCATATCAAGACCAAAACCCTAACACCCTGGTTGCAGCTGCAAGATGTCCTACACAAGCTGTCCATTATCACTTTTATGGCTGTTAGGACACCACAATCAAGCCAATGTCTCACACTTCATACCCACACTGCATAGAGTCTCTTCACCAACCACCACATTCTCCTATTGCAACCCACCTTTTGGCTGCCCAATGCACCTTTAGTATAACCCCTATTTAGCTACCTTATCCCCTGCAATAGTATATATTTTAGGTTGCCCAAGACTCGTCTTCATTACATTCGATAGTCTCCATTCCCATGCTTGCCACCAATAAAGAAAGTAACAGAGATGAGAAAGAAAGGTAACAGAAACTGAGAATGGTAAAGTAATTCTCTATTTTTATTTTTCTCTCTATTTATTTTGTTGTTTACAAAGTAATATATATAGTAGACCTAACTAACAAATTCTCTAACAATTATAGAAGAAAACCAACGAGCATATGACACATGTACATCTTGTAACCATATGAAACTTTCTCTTAACATTCTCCCTCAAACTTAAGATAGAAAGATTTTCTACTTTGAGTTTGTTTCTTAGATTTACAAATTGAGTGCTTGAGACAACTTTAGTCAAGACATCCGCTACTTGATCATTGGAAGGCACATATAGGATTGAAACCTTTCTTTGTAGAATATTTTCCCTAAAAAAATATAAATCCAATTCAATGTGTTTTGTCCTGACATGCAATATTAGATTAGCAGCTAACATAACAGTGTTGAGATTATCACACCAAATAACTGGTGGTGTAGGCAAAGTGATTTTAATTTCAAAGATAAGAGATTGTAGCCAAGTGATTTTGCAATCAAACTATCTAGGCTTCTGTACTCTGCTTTTGTACTTGATCTAGATACAGTATATTATTTTTTATACTGCTAAGTGACCAAATTTGAACCAAAATATACACAAAATCCTGAAGTTGATCTTCAGTCATCAAGATCAGAGGCCCAATCAGCATCACAAAATGCTACAAGATCAAGAGTAAGAGACTTTCTTAAATGTAATCCATGATAAAGAGTGTCTTTCAAGTATCTGAGAATTCTTTTGACTACTTTCCAATGAGATTCTAATGGAGCTTGCATATATTGACAAACTTTATCAACATAATAGGCAATTTCAGGCCTAGTAACTGCTACATATTGCAAAGCTCCTACAATTGATCTGTATAACTTCACATCCTGAACTGATTCACTTTCATAGCTTGAAAGTTTTTGTCCACTAGTCATAGGAGTAGAAATAGGATTGGCACCTTGCATTTTAGCTTTGCATAATAGATCAGTTGTGTATTTTCCTTAAGAAAGGTGAATACCTTCAAAAGTATGATTCACGTCAATCCCTAAAAAATAGTTAACTTCTCCAAGATCTTTTAAGGCAAACTCTCTATTCAAATTGGTAATAAGATGCATCACAACTTGTTCGCTACCACCAGTGATAAGAATGTCATCTACATACACAAGAATATAGGTAGAATGACTTTTTGTCACAGGAATAAGCAAAGACTTATTTGACTTGGCAAAGATAAATCCAAAGGAATATAGGGTTGTACTTAACTTTTCAAACCAAGCCCTTGGTGCTTGTTTTAAGCCATATAAAGCTTTATGCAATTTACAAACAAGATGAGACTGGTTGTGCTGAATAAATCCAGGGGGTTGTTCCATAAAAACTTCCTCATGCAACATTCCATTCAAAAAGGCATTATTAACATCTAATTGATGAATTAACCAACTTCTAGACAAAGCTATAGTAAGCATAACTCGAATAGTTGCATGTTTAACAACTAGACTGAAAGTTTCTATGAAATCAAAACCAGCAACTTGATGAAACCCTTTTGCCACTAACTGGCTTGGTACTTCTGAATTGAGCCATCGGGGTTTTCTTTCACTTTAAATACCCATTTGAAGCCAATAGGTGTTCTTTCAGGTGGTAATGGGACTAAGAACCATGTATTATTCTTCAAAAGAGTCATCAATTCATCAGTCATTGCTTGTTTCCAATGATGCACATGTGAAGCTTCCTCAACATAAGTAGGTTCACATATGGCAACCAAAACCTTTAGTTTTAAAATTCTAGTTTTAGACCGAGTGACCATAGAATGAGTATTTTTGTAAGGCTGCATTGGAACATAAGCTAAATCTTCTTGTATTTGGTCCTATGAAAGAGCTTTGTGACCAACAACATTGTCGTAAGTATTAGTAGTAAGAGGAGAGGCGAGAGGAGCTGAAACATTAGTAATAGATTGGACAATTCCTAGATGAGTAAAGCTACCAAAGGAAGAAATTATTGGGGGAGTAGCAGAGGGATGAAAAGAGGGTGAAATAGAATTAGATATGGATAACTGAATTTTATGAGCAAAAGGAAATGAAGACTCATTGAAAATGACATCTCGAGAAATAATGATTTTGCCATTAGAATAAAGACATTTGTAGCCTTTATGATTGAGACTATAACCCAATGAGGTACATTCATTGGATCGGAATTGAAGCTTGTGTTTGTTATATAAATGAATGCTAGGAAAATAGGAGCAGTCGAATATTTTTAAGAAAGAGTAATCTGGTAGAGTTTGGAACAAAACTTCTAAAGGAGTTTTATGATGAAGAACAGATGTTGGTAATCTATTGTTGAGATAAACAAAAGCTCTAAAGGCTTCATCCCAATATTTCATTGGCATTGAAGCAAATGCTAACAAGGTAAGACCATGTTCTACAATGGTTCTATGTCGCCTTTCAGCCAAGTCATTTTATTAAGAGTGCATAAGTTGTAAGGGTTCAGTGTAAATAGTGTTAGAAGAAGAAAAAGGCAGTTTGTGAATTTTGCCATAACAACAAGCTGAGCAAAAAGAAAACTGCATTTTGTTAGGAACAGAAATATTGCAGTTAGACAGAATAGACTTTACAATTTTAAAGGATGGATGTCCAAGTCTATGATGCCATAGATTCAAAGTATTCAAAGAACTAGAGGAATCCTTAGTTGTAATACAAGATTCAGGATTATATTGAAAGAGGCTAGAAACATGATTCTGAAATGAAAAGGTGGAGGACTCACAAAAGGCTATATAAGATGGAACTAACAGTGGCTTTGCTGAAGGCAGAAGTGTGAAATCATCAAATACATAAAGTCCATTCTTAACTCTCCCTGCCATGAGAATTTCCTTGGAAGCCTGATCTTTGACATAACAAAAGTTAAGAAAGAACTCAAAATACACAACATTATCTTTGGCAAATTTAAAGACATTGAGCAAATTTTTGGTTATCGAAGAAACATGAAGAAGATTATTTAAAGAGAGCAATTTCAAAGTTAATTGAGACTAAAAAGATGATTGTCAATATGTTTAATGCTCAAACCTATTCCATTGCCCATCATGATCTTATCTTGCCCAGCAAATTCAGTTTTATTCACCAAATTATGAATGTTTGGTGTGATATGATTTGTAGCTTCAAAATCTGGGTACCAGCTAGAGTCATAGGCAAATTCAAGAGTAGTAGCAACCATGGCAGTCATTCGTGATGAATCTTGAGCAAAAGGAAATCCATTTCTGAAATGAAGATGGGCCCTGAAATGATGGATCAAATCTATAGTAACATTCTTGCACCAAATGACCAATACGGCCACACAATTGGCATTGAGGTTTACTGAAATTCCAATAATTTCAACCACCATAGAAGCCTCCACGACCTCTTCTACCTAAACCTTTAAATTTATTGAATCCACGACTACCAAAACCTCCTTTACTAGGAAAATTATTGACACCACGAAAATTATCTTGATCACAAGTAGAAAAGCCATTTTCGAAAGAATTATCAAACCTTTTCTTGTCTATTATTCTGGCTCTAAGTTGCTAAGTTAGCACTCAAATTAGAATCTAAAGCTTTTCTAGCCTTCTTAATGTGCCTTTCTTGAGCCAAAAGAACAAACTCTATTTCATCAACAGTATATGAATTTGTGCATATGGTAATAGCAATAATCAAAGTGTCATACTTTGAGGGTAATCCTTCAAAACTTGCGTCACTATGATCTGAAGTAGAGATAGAATAGCCAACAGATAATAGGCTATCAACAATGCTTTTGATTCACAAGAGATAATCATTCATGGATGATGAACCTTTCTAAGAGCTCTTAAGTTGCGTCTTGAACTAACCAATCTTGGCACGAGTTTGAGCAGCAAAGAAAACCTCCAATTTTCTCCCAAATTTGAAAAGAAGTTACACATCCAACCATTCTTGTGAAAAGCCCTTCGGACATCGATGAAAGGAGCCAAGAGACTAGTAATTGGTCATGTTGTTCCCAATAAGAGAAATCTTGATCGATTTTACCACTTGTTTCATCCATGGAAAAAAGAAATTTTAAAGGAGCTGTATTGATTCTATTGATGAACTTTGAGAGCTTGTAACCCTTGATTGTAGCTTCAACTTGTTGATGCCAAATTAGAAAATTATTCTGATCAAGTTTTATGGAGATTGAGTGATTGAAGGAAATCGGAACAAATTAGGATGAGAACGAAGAGGTGGGGGTAAGGGAATCAGCCATGGATGTGAGCTCTGATACGATGTAAAGAAAGTAACAAAGATGAGAAAGTAAGATAAAAAAAACTAAGAATGGTAAAGTGATTTTCTGTTTTTATGTTTCTCTCTATTTATTACGTTGTTTACAGAGTAATATATATAGTAAACCTAACTAACAAATTCTCTAACAATAATAGAAGAAAACCAATGAGCATATGACACATGTACGTCTTATAATCATATGAAACCATCTTTTAACACCACCCACTCATTCTCTCTCATTTTTTATTTGAGCAAGCACATTTTGAAACAAGTAGAAAACAAAAGAAAAAACTCTCTCCTTTCTCATTCTCTCTCATTTCCACGACTCTCACCAGCAGAACCACCTCCGCCTCACTCAATCTATAGACGCTATGGATCAGAGTAGCGTGTTTAAGCTTGCATTTATCAGCATTATAATGGCAAACATCAAAGGTCAATCTCCGACAAAGCTACCAATGACCACTCTTGTTACAACGCACAGTCTAACCACCACTATTTTTGCCATTTCACCTGTTTCTCCATCTGTGGTTGCTGCCCCGACCAAATCTAAAACACCACCTTTCCGTCACAGCTCCACTTCGTTACCACCTACGACAATTTTGTCTCTGTCAGCTGGCTCTTCTATGTCATTTTCCTTGTTTATGACTAAAGCTACCTTTGTTACAAGCCATGCACGTTGTCTTCTTTATATTTATTTTATTTTGTTTTTTTTTCTTTTGTATGATTCATGTTGTTTTGGGTTACAAAGGTATATTTTTAATTTTTGAGATAGTTATAGAGGCGGGAAAATTAGTTTCAACTAAGGCCCGTTTGGCCAAGAAAATAGGAAACAGTTTTGATGTTTGCATTGGGCTGAGGAGTTAGGTCACGTGAGAAGGGAGGATTCTAAAGGTTTCCAAAGGCGGTATAAAATATGAGAAACCGCCTCTGTTGGGGAGGAACATTCTTTGGCCATTCAGGGGATCCCTGTTGATAGAAGGTTGGAAATAGAGAGAGATTTTTCGGCTAGAGGATTCTGGATCTAAGTAGAAAGAGAGTTAAAGAGATAAGGAAGAGAGATTTTTTTTCTAGTTTTAATTTTTTTATCTTTGCTGAGAGAGAGTTAGAGAGTTAGAGAGTTAGAGAGTTTGAGAAGAGGAAGAGAAAGAGTGCTGAGGAAAATCATCTGGAAGGGTTTCCGGTGGGAATCAGAGAACAAATATATTTTCTAGTTGTTTGATTTGGTGTATCTCATCTTTCAAGTTTCATTTCTTTAATTATTTCATATATTTAGGAATATCCATATTACAATCATCTGATTTTGCGTTTCATTTGGTTTGAATCAAGTTATTTTTGGGATTGATAATTATATCTTGTTTTCTTGCTGATTTGATTTGTATTTAATTATTTCAAAATGATTGGAATGGATTTTTGTGATCTTTGCATCTGACACAGTTTCTAATATCGTTTTTGTTATAGTTTGTTTATAATAGCTTGAGAAATTTCAATTCTAAGACCCTTCCTTTGTAAATGTTTAAAATATTTGGATTATGATCAGAAATTGATGTTTTATGAGAATTTTTGTTTAATTAACTCCAAATAAGTTGTTGCATGATTAGATGTTAGTTGTTGATTATCAAGAATTGATGTGATCGATTTTGAAATTTTAGATTTAGATTTTTCCTCTATTTTTTGTGAATATTGTATTAAATTTATTGAAATAATGAATTAATGTCATTTTTAGATCTATGTTTAGTGAATTAATAATAGGTAATCATGAGATTAGAGATCATTTTATGTGTAAATTATTATGAATCTAAGCAATTTTCAAATCTAGATTTTTCATTTAGAATTTGTCAACTTAATATCATTTTTATCATTTCTTTTATTTGATTAGTGATTTATATAAAATTTTCACAAATCTGATTTAATTCAATGTTTCAAAAATTTTTATTCCATGACTTTGAATGAACTTAGTTAATCTAAATTTTTACTATAATAATTTTCTTCAAATTCTTATAAACTGTGATATTAAAGGATTTTTTCAAATTTTAAAATCATTATTTTGCCTTTTTTTTTTATAACATTCTAATGGATTTAATATATAAATGATATTACATTCTTCTCTTTCAATTTTAATTGTCATAAATTGATTTTAGTATTTTAGAGAATTCAAAATTTGGATTCCTCTATTTCATTATATTAAGATAATCTAATTATTACATAAATTTGATTAATGACTCACTTAAAATTTCCATGTTAATTTAAAACATTAGATTTTGGCTCTATAGAATTAAAAGAAATCGGTCACATGCTTGAAATTTAAATTAGAGAACATATGTTGTCATTCACAAATGCATAATATAGTGATTAAATTTTAAATAAAAATAATGTGCATAATTAGCCATGAGTGAAATGTTGTCATGCTCGAATTTTATTTTTTTATTGAGGCATTGATATATCCAACTATTTGTAGAAAGGATTTTTATTGATCTTTAAAATGGAGGATGAGATTAATGCAGCCATTGATTGGTGCCTTATTGATATGTAATGTAATGACTTTGTTTTATGATTAGTGTCAGTGTTTTAGTTTGAAGTAAAATATTCAATTCCCTAACTCTAATTTTTATAACCAATATTTTCTTTCTATCCACTTCTTATCATTTTGATGATTCTTGGATATGTATTAGTTTAGGTTGGGTGTGGACAAACTAGGTCACACATGAGTGTTGTTAGAATTGACACTTAGGAAGTTGTATGATTGAATGTTGATTGCTTGATAAATTATGATTAGGATTGAATTAATTTTTTTTCTACAAAATTTTTTTTATCTAAATAACTCATTGTATAATTACATGACAATTGGATTTGAATAAATTCTTTTGATTTTGATCATGAAAACTTGATTTATCCTAATTCTTTTTTTTCTAAGTGATTCACACATGCACACTTACAATTTTTTGGTGATCCAAGTTTAAAAATCTATATGAATTAATATTTTAAGAAAAAAAATTATATCTTTTTCATAACCAAATCAATCCTTAAACTTATATTTAAAATTCATCTTAGTCCCCTTAAGTGTGAAACTTCAATTTTCCAAAAAGACAATGTTGCCTATTTTATTCGGTATGCAACTTTGAAAAGGTTTTAAAATGAATTTTGGTTTTAATACACATGAATTAAAATTCATAGTTCTAATCAATGGAGTCTTTATGGATGAATTCATGGAAATTAAAATGGGATTTAATACATCCCTACATACAAAATTTTCCAAAACATGGATCTCTATTGATATTGTTGACAACTCACTGTACTTCCGAATTAGTAAATTGAAATATGACCATTTATAAACTCTTTGAAATTTTTCTAATTATTCCATTGTGTTGTAAACTTCTTGAATTTGATTTTAGAATTTTGTTTGAGTCAAAAATAATTTCCCAATTAGAATATATAAATTAATCTTTCATGAAATTCTTCAGTTTCACTCTATTTTTTGACACTCAATTTTGTTTTGCAAAATTAAATTACTAAACAATTTCTTTAATTTCTTTGAACATTTTTTATTAAGAAATAATTTTTGAAATGAGAGATATGATTTTTTTTTTTTCTTCTTGAACCCACTACACAAGTGCTCTTCTAGAGCTAAGAGATGTTTGTTGATTTTTAAATATGTTATGAATGTGATATTGCCCTGTAATTATTTTTCATTTAGAATAGACATATTGAGCTAGTTGTGTAAATTTTTGTATGATTTTAGGACATCTTTACGTTAATTAAAAAAATCAATGTTGAATACCTTAAAAAGATGCTCTACTTTGGACCTATTAACATCATTATGAAATCTGGTACTAAATGAGAGCTAGTTAATTAATTTGATTACTTAGATGATGAACTAGACATATAGGAGATGTTCTCTGAAAAACTTCAAGGTAAAACTTAACTTCTAGATATTTGTTTTAGATTTATTTTGTAGAGTCCTTTGTTATGATCATTTGCTGATTTTTCTATGAAGTAACCTACTTGTGAATAAATTTGATTTTAGTTGAATATAATCAATTAATTTGGCATTTTGGACACTAATCTGGATATGTTAAAGATGTTGGCTAATTTTTATTTTGATGAGATAACCTTCATTGATATTTATTTGGAGTTTATTTTATGAACCAATATTCTACTATGTTTAATGATAATTCCTTTAATTTTTATAATTTGATCACTTTTGAACATGCTTATGAACCTTCCTTGATTTGAGACATGCTATGTATGTATGTGTATATACATATGAGTTTAGTTTTTAATTATTCTTTAAGCTCATTATATTAGTTGTGAATTAACCTCATTTTATGAAAGCGCTTTTAAATGCTGTCAAGGTACACCTCCTTCCCTTCTTTTATGCATATTAGTATCTATGCTTAATTCATATGATTGGTTGACTTTGCTCTGTTTGATCTTCATGTTGATGATCTTGTGTGGAATGCATATTATATATGTTATGATATTTTTGCTTGTAAACTAATTCTTTTGTTTTATTGAAGTGTTTAACAAGCTATAAAGGTATGTTTTTCATCTTCTGTGATTATTGCTTATTGAATATGTATGTTTTGACATTTACTTTGATCCATGGTATCCATTAATTTACCTATTAATTGTCATAGTTACTCTAACTTATTTAGAAGAGACCAATTTTAGGGCTTAGAGGGGTGCTACCATTATGGTACCTTCCCGATAAGTAACTTGATCCCCTTGACTTAGACTCAAGTTTTTAAAAACAGACTTTTCTAAAAAAAAAAATAAGTCATTTTTTAGGGTTTTTCTTTTTTATTTTGTTTTCCCTTTTAAAAAAAATGAAAATAAGTGGCGACTCTATTATTTCTAAAATTAGTTTTTCACAACAAAAAGCTAGTCTCACCATTAAGGAGGAACACATGTGAAAATACAGGACCACAGGTTAGTTTGAGTTTGAGTTTTAAAAGTTTATTGAGTATTAGTTTGGTTAAGTTTACATGTTTGATGCCTTTTAAAAATTTATTGAGTATCCATTTATTTAAATTCACATGTTTGATGGCTCTTAAAAAATCATTTAGTATTAGTTTGTTTAAATTTACCTCTTAAAAATTTATTGAGTATTAGTTTGGTTGAGCTTACAAGTTTGATGCCTTTTAAAAATTTATTGACTATTTGTTTGTCTAAATTTACATGCTAGATGCCTCTTAAAATTTTATTGAGTATCAGTTTCGTTAACTTTACATGTTTGATGCCATTAAAAAAATATTCATTGAGAGTCAAAATTTCTTCTATCAAAAAATGAATTTTCTTCCATCATGAGTGAGGCTCCTTGATTCCAAATGAAAGGCAGCCTAAAAGGTGATCCAAGTTGACCTTCTCTTGTTTTCAAATTATTTTAAGAAAAAAATAAAATAATACCTATTTTGTGTCTATTCTTTGGGATTTATTAATTCACTTGTTTCCATTCGTTTCTCTTCAAATTGTTTTCAAAAGAATTTAAATCATTTAAAGGCTTAAAAAAAAAAAATCCATTCTAGGTTTTAGGGCAAAGATCTCACTTTCTTTTAAGTTGCATTCCTTTTTTCTGGTTTTCCAAATTTTTTTTTTATTCACATAGGTTTAGACTCATGCTCCCAAACTAATAGGAATATACAGGTAAAAATTATGGATATTGAAAGGGGACTTGGTGAAACCCCTACATGAAAAAAAAATTTCAAAACTCTTCCTTGCTACCAGTTTTCACTCAGTCACTAACCCTTTAGTTTTAAAATATGTTTGTAGTAATTTTAAAAAAATTTAAAAAAAAATCCAAAAATTGTATGATTTTCCTTACTTCTTGAAATTGATTTTAGAATGTTATCTCAGTCCAAAAAATCTTTTCTCAAAGTCGAGTAATGATTATCTCTTTCAGCATGTTCTATTTAGGCCTACTTCTGTACACTTGAGAGTACTTTGCAAAATTAAATTGTTTTTTTATCTTTTTAATTTAAATGAATATTTTTCCCACATTCTTAACTTCTTGAAATTGAATTTTGACACATAAAATATTAAAAAACATGCTTTCTTGAGGGAGGGAGATATGATTTTTCAAAATTGAACCTACTGTACATGACAGATTCTAGACATTTTATTAATTTTAGTGTTTTAAAAATAATTCTGAGTGCTACCTGATCCTGGATTTATTTTATGTGTGATCTAGACACTTTAATGATGTGCATAATTTTTTGTATGATTTTAGATCTCTAATTATTTTTAAAAATTCGGTTTATGCATGTCACTGTTTTCTACTTGGACTTTCTGGAATTTCGAACATTTTTTCTTAAATTTGTTATTTAAATGAATGTTTGGGATTTTTTTTACATTGTTTTAGACTTGTAGGTGATGTTTCCTAAAATTTTTCATAATTAAATTCCACTCTAAGATATTTTTTTAGGTATTGTTTTGTGATACTTCCTATTCTGACCGCATGCTGATGATCTTGTACTTTGCTTGAATTTGTTATTTATTTTGGAAGTCATTTGACTTATCTTGGCTTGACTTTGGCTCTAGTATTGTATATTGAACACAATGAGGATGTTGTGTAATTCATTTCATAATCAAATAATGCTCTTGAGGATTTAATTAGGATTTTTCTTATAAATGCTATTATTTTACCCCTTTGCCACATGTCTTGTCTTTGTCACTAATTTTGATATTTTTAACCCTCTTGTACATTAGCTTAAATTTAACATTAAATTGCATGTATGTCATATACAATGGTTAATATTATTTAGGGTCTCAAACTAATTTTTAATAATGTATGAAGGCTTGTTTTGTTGATTACATGAGATGTACATCTTCAAGTTTATTTTTTTCTTGTCATTTGATATTGCTAAGTGATTACTACTCAAAAAGTACTCTTTTATAGCTTAAAATTAACTGTTTTAAACACTTTTTAGTAGTAGTTATTACCTTTTAATTCAATTGGCACGTTAAGGACCCTTGCAAGTGTTACTAATCAATTTTTGGCTAGTTTTGGTGTTTTTGGTAACTGTTTTATCATTGAAGCAAGCCAAGAATGAGGGAAAATTTTGTGCAACCCTTGGCAATAAGTGTCTTAGCCAATCAAGAGATGCAAGGAAGAAAAATAGAGAGAGAAATCCAAATGAAGCAATTTCGCATGGCTATGCGAAATCTTCACATGCTATGTGAAATTCAAAAGGGGAGCAACTGCATGACAAATTTGGAGCACTTCCTGGAGTCCATTTTATACATACCATATATCGTTTCGAAGCTTGGGAAGTCAGGAGTCCAATGCTTTAAACGATGTGCAAATCAAATCTGAAATAAAGAAGTTATGGCCATTTGAAGACAACTGCGCCAGGCCTTGAGAAAATTTTGCAACCCTGCGAAATTTTTCGCAAACCCCTTTTTAGCCTTGCGAAACCAAAGCTGATTTTTGCAAGCCAAAGCTGAATTTCGCAAACCAAGCTGATTTTTCACAAACCAAAGCAAGCCTTGCTAAACCACAAGCTACAGGAAAGCCTTGCAAAATCACCTTATGAAAATCCTCCTATGTAATTTTCTAATATTTTTCACTGACTCCGTTAGATTTTTATCTCAAGATATTTTGTGTAATTACCTATTCTCTCCTTGTAATCAGCCAATGATAGGTTTGCTTAGTTAGGAAGGTTGGAAAAAACTCTCTATATATTCTTTTGCATTGTTTGTAAAGATATCGAGGAATCGAATCGATCAATATATCATATATAGATTTTACACTTGACAAACAGAGCCTTGCTCTACTTTACCTTCTCATTTTGTTTTTTCCATTTTCTTTCTAGCCAAACAACCTCTGAGGATGTTTTCCCAAAGAATGAGTGACTAGGCTTTTCGTTCCTTGGACTGAGAGAAGCCAGGTAAAGGATCCGGATACAGAGGTGGGAGTTTTCCTTACTTTAAAAGAGGAGAGTTGTTACCCGTTAATGGTTTTTGTTTCTTTTTATTTAACTTAAAATACCTTAAAATCACCTAGGCCAATACTTGGTAAGCTTAGCAGACTCTGTGGAATCCATGGTAGTCTAATAGTTATCATTTACGAGCCTCTGGAAGGTGGTTTATAGGTAGGATTATCTAGACTAATCCATACTTGGTTAGCTTAGCCGACTCTGTGGAATCCATGGTAGTCTAGTAGTTATCATTTACGAGCCTTTGACGGATATTCCAAGGTTAAGAATTACCTTGAATGGCCAATACTTGGTAAGCTTAGCAGACTCCATGGAATCCATGGTAGTCTAGTAGTTATCATTTACGAGCCATTAGAAGATGATTCAATGAGAGGTTTATAATGTTTAAAACCATTAAAGGGAAGCAACTACAGTTTTTCATGAACCAGTTGGATCAAATCTTATTTGCTAAATACACACCGGTTCGGGAGATAACCATCATTTATGTTATTATCCCCAACGCGAGGAAAAGATCCGAAATCTCCCCCTTTGTGTAAGGAACCTGAACCTAGTGACCCAAAACTCCAAGAAACCCTTTTCTTTATATTCAATTTCAGTCATTATTTTTGGTTGACTTAAAACCAACTCTTTCTCACCCAAAATTATGTTTTCTTTTAAAGCTAACTTTTTAAGGAAAAAAGCACCATTTTAGTACTTGAACTAATATCACATGTACTATGAAAACTCATCCCTGTGTTCAACCCTAGAGTCACTATACTATGCTAGCTATGCTACCCTAGTGTAAGGTGATTTAGGTTTATAAATTTTGTTGATGACACCCATCTGGGCCAGAATCAAATGGAACAGCCTCTATGGGACAAATCACTAAGTTCTTGCTATTTCATTTGAATTATGCATGTACAATGTGTTAGGATACAGTATCATTATTATTTTTCATTATACTTGTTCTAACCCACTCTAGCTTTTTGGAAGCACCTTATAAATTATGTTTGCTATCCAAGTACGTCTCTCCCTCTTTTCATCCTTTTAGTTTTGTAAATAAGTATACTTTGTGTGTAAAATACCCTCATGTTTGATTGTGTTTCGAATTGCTTTGACTAGTGTTTGGTCTCTTGAATATAATAGAATGCATATTGTATGTTATGCATCTTGTTGTTTGAACTGATTTTGATGTTTTGTGATAACGCTTAAGTTGTAGTTCATGTACGCATACTACAATTTCTTTATGAGTGTATTTTGAACTCTTGTTTGGCATGCTAGTGATAATAGAATTTTGAAATCACCTTAGCCTATCTAAGTATCCTCAATCAACTGACTAATTGTCATATTTCCCTCAACTCAGTTAGTAGAGACTTTTTAGGGCTTAAAGGGGTGTTACCTCTTTGAGGTACCTCCCCGATTGGTAATCTAATCCCTAGATCTAGATTCGGGTTTTTCAAAGACATGCTTTTCCAAAATTTAAGGAGTTATTTTTCTTAGGGTTTTAGTTTCTTATTTTATTTTCCCTTAAAAAATAATAAAAATAAGTGATGACTCCAGTTTTTCATAAAATACAGTTTTTCACTTAAAAAGGCGAGTCTCGCCGACAAGTGGGGACGCACATGAAAAATGTAGGTCCACGAATTGGCGACTCCACTAGGGATTTTGAGATCAAGCTTGAACACTAGTTGAGTAAAATATGGTGTTTAATTGGCAGATTAGAGGGTACCTTTTTTTTAGGTAAGGTGATTCAATTTGCTTGCTTAATTGGTTTGCTATCTCAACACATCTTTATGTATGTTTTTCTTGCATGATCACATGATTGCTTGTTCACTTTTAGCATAGTGGCATTTGGGGTCCCTCACGTATTCGAAGTCTCACAAATAAAATGTGGTTTATCACATTCATAGATTATCATACGCATGTCAATTGGGTATATCTTCTAAAAGAAAAATGTAATGCGTCACAAGTTTTTTCAAATTTTTCATTCCATGATTAAAACCCAATATAAAAGAATATTCAAGTTTTTCACACTAATAATGGAACTAAATATTTGAACATGGTTTTGGGTGAATTTCTTATTAAAAATGGGATGACACATCAAAGTTCTTATTTCAATACTCCACAACAAAACGAGATTTTAGAAAGAAAAAATTGTCATCTTCTAGAAGTGGCCAGGGCATTAATGTTCATTGTGAATGTTCCAGAATATTTTTAGGGGGATGCAATTCTTACAGCATGTTATTTAATTAATCAGATGCTAACTCATGTTTAAAACTACCAAACTCCATTAAATCATCTCCTTGAATCTTATCCTAAATCACACATGTTTTCTATCCTAGATTTAAAAATTTTCGGTTGTAGTACTTTTGTTCACAATTATGATCAAAATCACAACAAACTATTTTTCCATTCATTGGAGGGAAACTGTGGCCACCATACCTACTAAGAAAAGAAGCTCATACTTCTCATGTGCCTAGATCTAGATAGAGAGCCGTGGAAGACTCCCTTGCTTTTCGAGAGAGCTTCTACAACTTAGTAAAAAGGTTTGGGAACATCCAAACTCAAAGATATGATCTTTAACACACTTGAGAATTTTTAATGATAATTAATTCCGCTACATCTAGGATCTTAGAGGCATGCTCCCCTTACCATTGGTCTTGTGATCCTAACACTAACCACATTCTAAAGATGCATGTGAGGCATTTTTTAAAAATATGATAGAGAAGGTAGTTGAAATTTTCATGGACAACCTAACCATCTTCATAAATGACTTTGATGGTTGTTTGATAATCTTGAGAAGGTTTTAGAAAGATGTGAGGAAACTAATCTGGTTTTGAATTGAAAGAAATGCCAAATCATGGTTTCCTCTAGCATAGCATTAAGCCATGTGATTTCTAGAAAGAAAATAGAGGTGGATAAAGCTAAGATAGATATAATAGCTAACCTGCTGACACCTACATGTGTGAGGAATATTAGATCCTTCCTTATCCATGCTGGTTTTTTACAAAAGATTCATAAAGGATTTTTAGTTAAACAACAAAGTTGTTGCGTGATCTTTTAGCAAAAGATATCCCTTTCAATTGGTCTGACCAAAATGAGGTGACCTTCAGGCAACTGGTATCTTCTCTGACTTTTGCCCCTATCATCCAACCTCAAATTGGTCTCAACCATTAGAACTCACATGCGATGCAAGTGATTATGTGATAAGATTGGTATTAGAACAGAATGGAGGATGTATTCCCTATGTGATATATTTTGCAAGTAAGACCTTAAGGCTAAGTTTGGTTCCCATAAAATTTGAAGGAAAATGTGAGAGAAAGAAAATAGAAAAAAAAAAGTGGAAGGAAAGAAAAAATAAAGTAAAATAAAAAATAGATTTAAAATTAATAATTTATTTTTATATATTTTTTTAAACTCATTTCACTTAAATTTTTCCATTATATAAAGATTAAATAATTTTAAAATGTATAAATTTCTAATTAATATTAATTATATTTAATTTTCTTTAAAAAAATTTATAGTGAAACCAAACAAAAGAAAATCATTTTCCTTTGCATTTTTTTTATTTTCTTGGTACTTTCCGGGAACCAAACATAACCTAAATGATGCTCAAATCAACTAGATAGGTATTAAGAAAGAGTAGTCGACAATCTCCTTTGTGTTAGATAAGTACAAGCTACGTGATAGTCTCCCCAATAACAATACTCACTAATCACACAACCTTAAAGTACTTGTTTTCAAAAAAAGATATATATATAAAAAAAAAAAAAAAAAAGGCAAGATAAGATGCATTTCATTGTTACAAGAATTTGATTTAGAGGTTAAAGACAAAAAAAAAAAATAAAAGAGTTGAAAATATGGTGGTTGACCACTTTACAAAGGATTGTGATTGATCACGTTCCTGATTCCCTTCTCATCAATAAGCAATTCCATGAATCTATTAATGTCATAGCCAATTTTCCCCAACCAACTCTTTAGGAAGCGTGCACCCAATGAAGAAATAGAGGATATTCTTCCCATATGCTACTTTGAGGCATGTGAAGGGCACTTTTCAACTAGGAAGGTAGCCATGAAATTTTTCGAGTCAAGTTTTGCCGGCCCCGCGTTTTTTTAAGGATGCTTTTGTATATTGCAAGGCCTATGACAAATGTCAATCAATGGAGGATCTCCAAAAAAAAACAAAAAACATGATGCCTTCATCCCCGATCACCTTTCAATGGCATGTTGAGGCCATTGCTTGCATCTGGTGCATCCAGGTTTTGCCCAATATTGCATTATGTGGTAAAACAACATCCATGACTAAGAATTTTAGCATGTTTAGTACTGACCTAGCACTTATGAGAAGTATTATCTCTTCTTTTACTAAGACTAAGAGCCCGTCTAAAAATGATTCTAAAAAACATTTATAATATTTCTAATACTTGAATAATAAAAATTTTAAGTATTAGAAATATTAAAAACGTTTCCTACTACTAAACGGGTCCTAAAACTCTATGTGACAGTACTTTTAAAAAACACTTCAAATAGAAAAAAAAGGTTTAAAAAAAAAAGTTGGAATTTAATAAAATTTAAAAAGCACTTTTAGAAGTTAAAAAATTACTTATAATGATTCGTAAAAAAATATTAAATAAATGATTTTTCCAAAAATATTTTTATTGAAAACACTTTCGTGCATCTACTCTTAACTCTCACCTAAACCCAACCAAAGAGTTCTAACTGGGCCCAATATAACTCAGCCGCAGCTGTCGACCTTCAAAAATCAACGACAATCTACTGCACCTCACAACTCAAGATCCACAGAGTCACCCACCAATGCATCATCATGGGGATGCATTAAACCTCCCTCCTTAAAAGCGTGAAAATACCCAGTCCCCTACTACTAATTGTTGGCTCCGGACAAGTCTGACTTTTACACATTAAGGACTTCAATGGATGCTAAATTTTCGGGTAGTAGTTGGAGAGTTGCCACAAATAGTATTTTAGTACACAAAATTTTAATTACTAATCCAAATATGTATTGAAATATTTAAACAGATTTTTTTATTTGATTTAAAAATCAATATTACACCAACCTCATTAACCACTTCAAAGCTTTTTTTTTTTTTTTTTTTTTTACTTCTATCTTTTAAAATAAATACTCTTATTTTCTATTTTAAATAAATTTACATCCATATTTTAATTTCATTTTCTTTTTTTATTTCTATTTTTGGAATGTAAGAGGACAACTTAATAAAAGGAAATTATTTAAAGATGTAATAACTACCTTAAAATAAAAAGATTTTAAAAAGTTAGGTCTATTTGACCATATTTTCTAAAACTTATTTTTAAAAATTATTTTTAAGTTAAAAAATAAAAATATTTCTTTTTGTATTTACTTAAAATAAATGTATTTGATACGTGGTTTTAAAAAAAAAACAAAAAAATTAAATATAGCTGTTTTTTAAAATAATTTTTCTAATTTTATTTTATAAAAAACTTGTAAATTCAGTTTTTATGTATTAATTAAATTTAATTAAGGTTATTTTAAAAAATAATTATCTCACTTATGAAAAAGTGCATGTATTTTAAAATATTTTTAAATGGAGGAAGATAAAACTAGTTTTATAAAAGTTGAGGTTTTTTTTTTTTATATTTTTTTTCAAATTAGCCTTAAATTTAGGGAATAAATCTAATCAATTAAGTCTTATTTAATTTAAATTATGGAGGATAAAATTTGGTCTATGACTATTTCATATTAATCATATTAGTTTTGAATTTTATGATTCTCTAGTATTAATTAGATCAATTTTTTAGTTTTAAATTATTTTTAAAAAGTAGCAAAAATAGATTGAAAATATTCTAAAGAAGTTCAAAAGAAATTTAAAAAAAAAAAAAAAACACACACACACACAAAGAGATTGTATTTTTAAAAATATTAAAAAATATAAAACAATTTCTACTTATTTTTAATATCAATGATTAATTCTTAAAAACTGTTTTCAAATAATAAAGGTTAAATAATGCTATAAATTTTTTTTAAATGTTTTTAAAAAATATAAAAACACTTTTTAAATCACAAATTTTAACAAATTCTAAGTGAATTATCTATTTTAAGAACCAGTCTTTTTTTATTTTATCAAACAAGTTAATTATAAAAAAAAATTACTATGGAAATGACTTTGAGGGGCTAAAGCCAAGTTTGAAAAGGAGTCCATAATGAAATCCTATTTGTGACCTACCACATCACATTTGAGCTCATTCTTGTCATCTATTGAAAAATATTTTAACAGAAAAAAAAAAAAATTTAATTAAGTGTGGTCCAAGTGAGCTAGAAAGGAGCCATGCAAAAAATAAAAAAGAAAAAAAAAATATTTAAAGTGGAAGACAGCTATGTGGGTTGAGGGATGTTGCATATTTGTATCTTCTAGGATTAGGAAGCTCCCTCCTTACCTTACGAAAGCGATTTGCGTGTGAATAAATACAAATTGAATAAATACAAATTAGTAATGCTTCCTATGATGCTTCTACATATATATATATATATATATAAAGAGAGAGAGAGAGAGAGAGAGAGAGAGAGAGAGAGAGAGAGAGAGAGAGAGAAAGGGGGGGAGGGGGGGTGGAGCCTTATTAAAAGATATTTCCACCTACATATATCATCAAAAAAATTATTCTACTTATTAATAGAAGATAACGTCTTTTATATAATTTTCAATGTATTTTATTTTTTTAATATTTGCTAATTAAATAATATGTAAGAAAAATATTATATATATTTATTTGAATTTTAATATTTTATTTTTATTAAATAAAAAAGAATAGTGGATAATGTTTTTGTGTATAAACAAAAACAACAAAAATTTAATAAAAAAGAGTGATTTTGAAAATTTTAAGATTTAAATGCTTAATTGACCATTTTTTTTTCTTTTTAATAGTATAATTTAAATTTGTAGTAATGTATGTATTAAAATAAATATTGAAAAAATGTAAATTAATTGAAAATTTAGTTAAGTAGGTGAATTGAATTTGAATATAAATGAAAAAATTAGGGTTATGTACATTATGAAACATACTTTGAGGGGTTGTTTGGTACATCGGAATAGGGAATGGAAATAAATATTTTGTTTCCATTCCTATTTCTTAGTGGATAGAAATGAATTTGATGATTCCATTTCTAACATTTGGATGAATTTGGGAATGCAAGATTGGAATGATTATTTGTTTTTATTCCAATGTTTGATAATAATAGGAATGGAAATGAAAAAGAAATAAATTTACAATAATATCCCTACATATAATTTAAAATAATTTTTTTTTATTTTTTTATTTAAATAAATTTTGAGAGTTTTTTTGTTATTAAATAATAAAAAAATTATATATACTCAATAAATAAAAAATTAACCATAAAAAATCATATAACCCTAATGTACAAATATTCAATTATTATTTTTATTAAAAATTTGAATAATTTGTCATGCTTAAGTAGTTATAAAATTATATTTTACCAAAAAGAAAAAGAAAAAAATATATATTTATTATAATATTTAAATTCTCAAAGCTAGCAAATGTTTTTCTTATTTCCAAAAGAGGAAATAAAAGAATTCAAATTTCATTCTAATTTTCAACAAGTATCATATCCGATAAAATCCATAACCTTAAAAAATTTTAAATATTCGTTATTTTTTATCAAAATTTTAAATAATTTGTCATGGAAGGTTTGATTGATTCAGTTTAGGAGAATCACTTGTTGCAGATACGTGGATGATGAATAAGTCTCTAACTTTGCAAAGAAGATAAGAAATGGATGATGAATGAGTCTCTAGCTTTACAAAGAAGATAAGCATCGGACTTGAAGAATGAGATAAGAGGGTAAAATAGTAAATTTAGGTTATTTTATATTATCAAATGGGTTTAATGAATCAGAATACCACCTACTTTTGATAAATTCAAATCCGACTTATAAGTTGAATTTGATTTTTGTCTGAATAATTTTTTTATTCCATTTCTACCTTCTTAACATTTATCCAAACATAGAAATAAGGGAGAAAATGAATGAGATGTCTATTCCCACTCTCTATTCCCGTGTACCAAACACCCTTGAGGGTGTTTGGTTCATAGAAATGAGGAATGAGAATGAATATTTTATTTTTATTCATATTTCCTTTTGAATAGAAATGAATCCGGTAATTAAAAAATATCACATTATACATAGTTTGAAATAATTTTTTATTTTCATTTGAGAGTTTTTTTTTTTTTTTGTTAAATAATAAAAACCTATTTGAGCGTGTGATTTAAAAAAGTTTACATCATTATAAAACCATAATAAAATTTGATTTAAATAATTTATTGAAATAATAATTAACACAAATTAAAAAGTCTAAATCATCGTAAAAAAAAATGAATATATTGTTTTACCTTATATCCAATATAATGGTAACACATTGATTATTAAAATTCAAACATTAAATTATTGATAATGAATTATCATAATAAATTTGGATTTAAAATTTTTTTTGAAATATTGTTTAGCAAAAAATTAAAAATCCCAATGAATATGAAAAACAACATCACTCAAACATCTATATCTGAATTAATAAGTATTAATATTATGTAATAATGAAAATCATAAATTTAAATATAGTTTATATTTTAAAAATCATTTAAAAAATTAGTGAATATAAATTTATTATTAATTTATATTTAAATTTTTTTTCTATTAGTAAAATATTAAAAAATTATACTTTACTAGCTGACATGCCTTGCACGTGATTTTTAACTTTAAATAATTGTAATAAAAATTAAAAAAAAAATTAAATGAAGACATAATAATTCCTTATAAATAAATCCCTTATAAATAAATCCATTGGCATAAGTATGAATAAATTATTAAACCATTCTACAAAATTAACTCCTCAGTTAATAAAATGGGAGATTATTAAGTAAATGTTGGATGCATTTCCTATTCTTATTTTTTAAAAAATAAAAAGTCTCATATATTATATAGAAATTTATATTTAAAAATAGGTAATACTTTATGTACTTGAAAATTTTTAAAATTTAAGGCAATAAAAAACTCAAAAGTTTTTAAAATTTTGAAAAGAGTGTTTAAGAAACTAATCGCATTAAGTAATTTAAATTAAGTTGATAATTTTGTTCTATCTATCTTAATGCACACTCTTTTGAACATTCAATGTTGTAGAAATCAATCGGAATTAAATAAGTAAATATGGTTAAGTGAGAAGAATGAGGTAAAAGACATGGAGTGGACTTATGCAAATTGAGAATAAAATTAATTGGAAGGAACTTTAAATTGAGAATTTAGAAAGAAATTTTTCAAATTTGGAAAGGAATTTTAAATTGAAAATTTAAAAAGAGAATCTTTTCACATCTTTTAGGCTATGTTTGATTCTTGAAAATTTTGAGGAAAAATGCGAAGGAAAGAAAATAAAGAAGAAAAATAGAAGCAAAGAAAAAGTGAAAGAAAATAAAATTAATAAATTTAAATTTAATAAATTATTTTTATATTTTTTTTTAAACATATTTTACTCATTTCTTTATAGCAAGATTAAATAATTTAAAATATATAAAATTTAAATTAATTTTAATTATATTTAATTTTCTTTTATATTTTCTATAGTGAAATCAAACACAAGAAAACTATTTCCCTTAATATCTTTTTTTATTTCCTTAGTATTTTTTGGGAATCAAACATAATCTTAAGAATTTTAAAAAGAATTTAAATTAAGAATTTTAAAGGAAAATTTTTTGCAAATTTTTTTGAAGTTAAACTATGATATCTTTCCAAATTCTTCTAAAATTCCTAAGTTTTAATTTTTTTTTTTTTTTTTGGCAAATATTATTTCTAAATTGATTCCAAATCCATTGAGTTTTCTCTAATATATAATTATTGGGAGAGTTCTTTCAAGATTTCATGTACCTAAATTTTAAAGTCATTATTCTTTGTGCCTAACTCGTGATTCTTATTCTTAGGTACGTGAGAGAGATTCGAATTCATGAAAAGCATAAATCAAGTATAGGTTTTAGGATATAAGTCTTAAGGAGCAACAATTGTTAGGTAAATCTTGGACCCTATGATTTTTACATTTGCAAAGTAGAGATTTTGTGAGTATTTTTCTATGTAAAATCTTTTATGTATTATGCATTATCGTTTCTTTCCACTTCCCAATATCAAAAGAGGAAGTTAACACTAATAAATTTTGTTCTAAAATGATAGAACACCTATTTGAAAAGCATATAGTAAATTTCTCTAAAATTTTATACTTTGTGTACAAATTTCTATTTTCAATAATAAAAAATAGAAAACGCATCAAAAGCTATCAAATATCACATTTCTATCAAACATGTATAGTTTTTACAAATCCATCTTCATCTCATAACTTTTTCCCTTATTTATTAGAATATTTATAGAGATATTAATAATAACTTTTAAGAAATCTATTATTATACTAATACATTTAGAAAATACTTTATAAAATATATTTTTTTTAAAGAGGTTTATTTTAATTAAGATTTTGAAACACTTTTCAACATTGAAAATAAAATAGAAAAAATAAGAGAAAAATAAAAAAAATTTAAAATTAATAAATCATTTTTATTTACTACCATAAATTCGATTGACTTATTTTTCCTCTTCTACGTTGAAATTAAATAATTTAAAAATATATGAATTTCTAATTCATTTTATTTATATTTAATATTCTTTCATATTTTTCACAATAAAATCAAACACAAAAAATCATTTTCTTTAAATTTATTTTATTTTTTCTAATATTTTCAGATAATCAAACATAATCCAAAAGTTTTATCTCAATCTTTTTTATGAAAATCAAATTATCTTTAGATTTAATTAGCTATCATTGACAACTCATTAATTGAGACTAATGAGTCATTTAATTAGCTCTTAAGTATTAAATATAATGGAAGTTTTATTAAATTCATTGTAATTCGTAATTTTGTGGTCTTATAATTGTTTTTATTGTGTTAAATGATTTATTTAAAAAATAAATAATGTTGTAAAACGAGAATAAATGTGACTCAAATAAAAGTAGAGATGGCTATATATTACTTTAATTATATATATATAAAGAGGAGAAAGAAATCAAAGAAGAGAAGTGTTGAGATAATGAAATAAAGAGAGAATAAGAGAGAGTGTGAAAAGAAGAGTGAAAGTTTCTTTTTCTTTGGATGCTCCTTACATGGGGTGTAAGAAACCTTTTATAGGCTTCACCATATGAACTCTCATTACTCATCTTAAAGATGAGTAAATGGAGTTCATAAATAACCATTAATATTTTATTCAATGTGGTCATTCACCACTTTATTTACAACTCTCCCCTTTGGATGACCACCATATTAAAAGAATATGTCTAATTAAAACCTTGCTAGTAAAAAACCTTATAGGAAAAATCTAGCGAATGAAAAAGAGTATAATATTTTTTTCTTGGTATGTTAGGACTGCCTCATTAAAAACCTTGCTTGTAAAACCCAATAGGACAAAACCTGGACGAAAGAAAAAAGAGTACAGTATACTAACACTCTATTACAAGCATACTCCCCCGCATGTCGATATTCTTGAGTTAATGCATTCCAATCCTGTGTATTAACTTCTTGAATGTTGATTATCACTTGAGCATATTTGTTGCACATCAATTTCACCACTCTTCTGGAGTTCATGTGTATAAAAGAATTTTGGTGAAATGTGTTTAGTTATATCTCTTTTAATATAACCCCCTATTATTTGTGCAATGCATGCAACATTATTTTCAAATAATATTGTCGGGTCACCTTTAATAAAAAAAAGTTCACATGATTCTCAAATATGCTAGATCATGGATCTTAGCCATATACATTCATGACTTGCTTCATGAATTGCCAGTATTTCTAAATGATTTGATGATGTGACCACTATTGTTTGTTTGACAGATCTCCATGAAATAATAGTACCATTGAAATTAAACACATACCCTGTTTTTGACCTACCTTTATGTGAATCTGAAATATATCCTGCATCTGCATATCCAAGCAATTGTTACTTTGATTCCCTCGAGTAAAATAGACCCATATCAGTAGTTCTGCGAAGATAACGCAATATATGTTTGATACCATTCCAATGTCTTCGAGTTGGAGCGGAACTGTATCTTGTTAATAAATTGTTAGAAAAAATAATGTCTTGACGTGTACAATTGGCAAGATACATAAGTGCACCAATAGCACTAAGATATGGTACTTCAGGACCAAGTAATTCTTCATCTTTTTCGCAATGACGAAATGGGTCATTTTTCACATCAAGTGATCGGACAACCATTTGAGAACTTAAAAGATGATCTTTATCCAAATAAAAAAGCTCCAAAATTTTCTTAATGTTTGTTGATTGATGTACTAAAACTCCATTTGGAAAATGCTTGATCTGCAGGCCGAGACAAAATTTTGTTTTTCCAAGATCTTTCATCTCAAATTCCTTTTTCAAGTAGTTTGTTGTTCTTGTGAGCTCTTCAGAAGTTCCAACAAGATTTAAGTCATCAACATACACTACAATAATTGCAAATTCGGTTTATGATTTCTTAATGAAGATGCATGGGCATATAAGGTTATTCACATACCTTTCTTTTAGCAAGTATTCGCTAAGGCGATTGTACCACATGCTTCCAAATTGCTTTAATTCATACAAGGATCGTTGTAACTTGATTGAGTCCATGTTACGAGGCTTTGTACTATTTGTTTCAGGCAATTTAAATTCTTTAGGGATTTTCATGTATATATCATTATCCATGGATCTGTATAAATATGTTGTAATAACATCCATGAGACGCATATCCAGTTCTTCTAAGACTGCCAAACTAATTAAGAAACGAAATGTGATTGCGTCCATGACGAGAGAATATGTTTCCTCGTAGGCAATACTAGGTCTCTATGAGAAACCTTGTGCTACTAATCACACTTTATATCTTATGATCTCATTATTCTCATTGTGTTTTTGTACAAATATTCATTTGTATTCAATAGGCTTTACATCTTCAGGTGTTTGGACTACAGGTCCAAAAACTTCTCGTTTTGTTAATGAGTTTAACTCTGCTTGTATAACTTCTTTCCATTTTAGCCAATCATTTCTATGTCGACATTCTTTCACATTTCGTGGTTCAAGATTTTCATCATTTCTTATGATATCAGAGGCCACTTAGAAAGCAAAAATATTGTTCATAAAAATATTATTTCAATCCCATTTTTCTCCCATGTGTACATAACTTACTAAGATCTCAAAATTTTCAGGTACCTGTGCCTCTTCAAGGGCTTCTCATTCAATATATGCCTCTTTAAGGGCTTCTTGTTCAATACATGCCTTTTCAGGGGCTTTCAGCATTATTTGTGCCTCTTTTGGGGCTATAGATTTATCAATTTTAAATTGATTAGTCATTTTTTATGGTCTTTTCTAGAGTGTCAAGTTTTTCTTGGGTTCTCCTCTTTCGGGGAGTTACATCCTTTGAGCTGACATGTCTACCATGCTTCAAACGTATCTTAAATTCATTTTTTAACTATCCTACATGGACATCAATCCATGTTAGAGTATTTGCAGCCAGGATATGTGACTTTGTCACTTTTTTTGTATCAATGAATGTATCTGGTAGTTGATTTGCAAGCTTTTGCAAATAAATTATCCTTTGAACTTCTAGTTCACATTGATTTGTATGAGGATCAAGATGGGACATAGTAGATGCCTTCCAACTAATTTCTCGTCATTCTTCAAGAATCGACTTTTCTTACCTTAATGACGAGAAAACACTCTCATTAAAATTACAATTCGCAAAGCGGGCTGTAAAAACATCGTCTGTCAAATGTTTAAGATATCTTATGATAGATGGAGAATCAAAACTTACATAAATCCCAAGTCTTCGTTTGGAACCCATTTTAGTGGTTGTGTAAGTGGAATTGGTACATATACTGCACAACCAAAGATTTGTAAGTGAGATATATTTGGTTGTTTTCCAAGCACAAGTTGTGAAAGAGAGTATTCATGGTAATTTGTAGGTCGAATACGGATTAAAGCTGCAGCATGCATAATAGCATGTCCATAGGCGAAAGTAGGTAATTTGGTTTTCATTAGTAATGGTCAAGCTACTAATTGGAGACGTTTGATAAAGGATTTTTCTAAACCATTTTGGGTATGAGTATGAGCAACATGATGCTCAATATTTATCCCTACTGACATGCAATAGTCAATGAATGTTTGAGAAGTAAATTCGCCAGCATTATTAAGACGTATTGTCTTAATTGGATAATCTGGAAATTGTGCTCGTAATTTGATTATTTGTGCAAGGAGTCTAGCAAAGGCAACATTACGTGTGGAAATGAGACAAACATGTGACCACCTAATAGAAGCATCTATTTAGATCATAAAATAACGGAATGGTCCACATGGTTGATGGATAAGCCCACATATGTTCCCATGTATTCTTTCTAGAAAGACTAGTGACTCATATTTGACTTTAGTAAAAGATGGTCTGACTATCAATTTACCTTGTGAGAAGGCAGCACATGAGTATTCATTGGGCAAAAGAATCTTCTGGTTCTTTAGTGGATGCCCATGTGAGTGTTCAATTATTCGACGCATCATTGAAGACCTTAGGTGACCTAGCCTGTCATGCCAAAGGACAAAAACTTTTGGGTCGTTGAACTTCTGGTTCACTACAACATATAATTTGATAAGCTTTATAGTTGTATGATACAACCCAGAAGAGAAAGCTGAGAGTTTTTCCATTATAAGCTTCTAGCCAGATATAATGGAAGTAATGTAAAGATATTTTATATTATCTTCGTTCATAGTTTCAATATGATATCCATTTATGTGGATATCTTTAAAACTGAGCAAATTTCTTCTGAATTTGCTAGAATATAAAGCGTCATTTATATGGAATCTTGTTCCATTTGGTAGCGCTATGTTTGCTCTTCCAGAACCTTCAACTAAGTTTGTAGTACCAGATATGGTACTTACATTAACTTTTATTAATGTCAATTCGAGGAAATATCTTTTATCTCGAAGAATTGTGTGCGTGGTTGCACAGTCTGCGAGTAACACATGGATTTCAGTTATAACTAAAAAAACAGGCATAATGTAAATAACAAAAGAAAATCAGATGTAAATATAAGACATAATAATATATTATTTGATATATAAAGTAACATCAATCAATGTCAATCTTCTCATTATTTATTAAATGGTCTATTTTTTCATTGGGACCTCCAAAGAAATCAATGTCCTAGTAGGTTAGGTTCAATCCATCACCATCTGTAAAGTTCATCTCTATCTCTTTTCCTTTTGCTTTTATTGATGCTTGGTAAAGGTCGACCAAATGTTTGGACGTACGACAGGTACGAGACCAATGCCCCTTCATACCACATCTATAACAATTATTCTCATGGTTCTTAGGAGGTTTATCTTATAAACACTTCCCCTTTTCTTATTTTGCCTCAGTATTGTTCCACTTCTGGTGGTGCAATGAGGTTTTCCTTTTCTGAGAATTTGATGAATTATTATTATAATAACCATGGGATCGGGTATTTCTTCCAAGACCATGACCATGTCCTCGTCCTGATCCTCGTCCACGAGTTTAAGACGATATTGCATTTACTTCAGGGAATGGTTCAGATCAAATTAGACGAGATTGATGATTTTTCATCAAAAGCTCATTATTTTGTTCAGCAACAAGAAGACATGATATTAATTCAAAATATTTTGTAAATCTACACTCTCGATATTGCTGCTGTAGGAGCACATTCGAGGCATGAAACGTAGTAAAAGTTTTTTCTAACATGTCTTCTTCTGTGATTTTTTCTCCACACAACTTTAATTAAGAGCTGATTTTGAAAAGTGCGGAGTTATATTCACTAATAGTTTTAAAATCTTGCAACCTCAAGTGCATCCAATCATAGCGAGTTTTTGAGAGAATCATAGTTTTCTGGTGGTCATATCTTTATTTCAAATTACTTCATAGAGTAAAAGGGTCCTTTATCGTAAGATACTCAATTTTTAAACCTTCATGGAGGTGATGATGAAGGAAAATCAATGTTTTTGCGCGATCCTGTAGGGATGCTTGATTTTCTTCTTTGATAGTAGCTCCAAGGTTCATTGCATCAAGATGTATTTTAGTATCAATGATCCAAGATAGATAGTTCTTTCTCGAAATGTCAAGTGCCACAAATTCGAATTTTGTGAGATTCGACATTGTCAAATAACTTCACATAAATGAAAAAACAATATTATTAGAATCAATACTAAATTAATAGCATCGGTATAACTTTGATTATAAACAAAATCAAATAATTTGTTTATAACTTTTAACAAAACAAATCAACAATAATATAAATATATAAAATTTTATTCTATGTAAATAACTTCAAGTTTAAGATATGAGAATTACTTTCAAAGCAATTCACGCTGATAAGGTGTTGTAAAACGAGAATAAATGTAACTCAAATAAAAGTAGAGAAGTATTGAGAGAATGAAAGAAAGAGAGAATAAGAGAGAGAGAATGAGAGAAAGAGTGAAAACTTCTTTTTCTCTGGATGCTCCTTACAAGGGGTGTAAGAAGCCTTTTACAGGCTTCACCATATGAACTCCCATTGCTCATCTTAAAGATGAGTAAATGGAGTTCATAAATAATCATTAATATTTTATTGAAAATAATAATAATTTATATGTGGATCCCACCATAAATAGAAGAAATAAATATAATACCCAAAATCATTATAAGAATAACTACCACTTAGAATTCGGTTACAACTGTAATGTAACAAATTTTAACTATTATATTAATTTTAAAATTTTACTTTCTTGAATTTAAAATTTTTTAACAAATTTTCAAGATTGTTTGACAGTTGTTTTTTAAAATAGTTTTTTGTTTTTTAGAACAAAAAAAAATCTAGAAAACTTGTTTTGTTTTCAAGAACAAAAAAAGGGTGTTTTCAAAAAACGTCTTTTAATTATTTTGTGTTTTTGTTATTTTTATTTATTTATTTTTAGGTCTATTTTAAAAAAATAATTATATAAACATTTAAATTGATTAAAAATAAAACATTACACATAAAATTTATTTTTAAAATATATTTAAAAATATTAAAAATAACATAAAAATATTTTAGATTTTCAAATAGGTTTTTGTTTAAAAATAATTTTCAAAAACAATTTTTTTGAATTGTTTTCAAAAACAATAATCACACATGCCCTAGTATTTCATAAATTATTTTAAAAAATATTGCTTTATTTTTTATTTTTTATTTTTTATAAATTATAAAATAACTAACGAGAATAGTTTTTAAAAGCAGTTATCAAATAGATGTTAAGTATGTGGTAAATTATATTTTAAAAATATTGTTTTATTTCTTTTATAAATTATGAAATAACTAAAATTTAATTTCTATAAAATTAATTTTGTTACCTAACAATCAATTTGCGGGTCCATTTGCGGGACCCACCTGATATAAATATAATATACCTAACTAGTTGGGGGTGATAGTAATTTTGGAGAAAGTGAGGGGAGGCATATATAAAATACCCAAATTGCTTGAACTAAAGAGATGCCCACAGGATTTGTCCTTGTGGGAGCCGAGCCTGGAGGGGGTGGGGAATCGCAACAAAAAGGTCTTCCTATCTCCTCACGCCAAGTAAGGGGAAAGAAAAACAAGGAAACCACCACCCCAGGTACCAATTCCAAAATCTCCTCAATTTCTCGGGCCCTTTCAACTTCTCTTCCCAAAATAAAATAAATTTAAATCTCCATTTATTTTTAATTTATTAATCTTTACCCATCCGTTCGTAAGATTTTTTTCCCTTATTTACCCTTCTCAAAGAAATTTTGTGCTGAAAACCCATCTAAACTATCTTTTTAATAGCTGTCACATGATGGTAATGGTTTCTGGAAAAAGAGAAAATCAAATTGATAGTAAGGAATTATAAGCCAGTCCTTAATTAAAAGGTTTTGATTTTTTACTTCTCTTCTATATGCTTTTGTTTTTGTTGTTTTTCAGAGGTTAGGGTTTTGAATTATTTGGAAAATTTATTGAAAATTTCATCCGATGTACCCTTATCCGCATCTTGTGTGAATTGGGTCCTTTTTGTTTTGGTGAATTTGTTGTGTTTGTTGTTTGATTTGGTTGTGGGTTTCTTGATGATTTTATAGGTACCAGTGTCATTGTGGAAACTGGTTTTGGGTTAAATGGGAAGTGGGATTTATTCGTCTTTTTTGGGTTTGTGAGTGCCCTTCAGACCACTTCCTGTTCTTGACCATCTGGTTAGGGTTAGATCTGTTGAATCTGATATATATTTTTTTTCCTTTTATATTTTTGTAGTTTATTTTATTTTAGCTCATTTACGGTTTCTGCTTTATGTTGTTTTTATTTTTGTTTTTGGGGGAATTTAATTTTGGTGGTTTCTTTGACACCTGGACGTAGATAATGGAGTATTGAGCTTCTTTAGGTCCATGGAAACTTTGGATCAAGATTATGTAAGTCCAATAATTTTTTTTTCCTTTTCTAATATTGGTTATTGTGTGATCTTGATCTTTTCTATATATTTCCTCCCCTGATTGTATGAATTTGTTGATGAAATTATGAGATTAAAAGGTTTTCTTCGATCAATGATACTGATAAATTTGTCACTTTGAGTTGTTCAATTGATGGA
Organism: Vitis rotundifolia; assembly: GCA_030254885.1. Lineage (NCBI taxonomy): Eukaryota > Viridiplantae > Streptophyta > Magnoliopsida > Vitales > Vitaceae > Vitis > Vitis rotundifolia. The sequence continues at coordinate 8,639,418 of CM058164.1, read as the reverse complement.
TTTGGTTGATGCTGTTGACATGAGAATATTGTTGCTTTTCATCACAATATGATGCACATAGGGTTTGTGGTTTTGAATCACAAGAGGGTTTCAAGTATGACCATCTTTTTGCCTTAGGAATTAAATTTCTCTGTTTGATATCCTCAAATGAAAGAATGTTGTTATTTATAGGGATCATGTACCAATTGGTTGTAGATACACACAACTTCTGGATCTTGAGTTATTTGCTGTCTAAAAAATAGTGATATGAATTAAGCTATTTTAAAAAACATTTGAGCTGCCAGTGGAAATAGCAACTTGTGTGCTGCTTTTACTTATAAAGATACCATTCTTGTCTATGGATTTAGGGTTCTTTAAGTACTACTTGAAACCCGATTGGAAACTTGGGTATATCCTAGGCTTAGCCCAAGATTTAGTTATTGGAAGGACACTATTGGATTCTGACACCTTGTTGCAGTGTTCCAAACCTGAATGCATCAGTTTGTGTATTTGCATGTATATTGTACATGTTGTTTTATTCTCTGGTTTATCAAGATGTTGAAGTATATACTTCAATGAGTTGGTTGTGCTCTGCTGTGAATCCATGTGTACATAGCTTGGAATCTTGTTTTTAAGAATCTGAGCTACATCCATTTATTACATGGTATTTAGATGCTGTTTTTATAATGCAGGATTCAGGAATCTCTCACTGAATGTCACTTTTCCTTGCATCTCAGCTATTGAAACATCAAATCCCTTGTTTTTGTATTTAAATATGGAATTTGTGGCTGAGGATTTTTTTGGGGAAATGTAGTGCATCCTTACTGATGTTGGTGTGTGACATAGATGCTACGTGCCTAATGTAGCAACAACATGATCAAGTAAATTGCAAAATGGTTATAGGTTCCTTAGATAGTTTGATGTACTAAATCTGCTTGTATTGAAAGAAATGTCTAGGCTGGAAATTAAATAGGCTGGTGGGGTTGTTTTAGGTTTGGGGGCATTCTTTTTCTATTTATTGCAGGTAGGTTTTAGGGTGAACTTTCTGAAATGATTCAATAAGCTTGTTGCTAGATAACAGAGTTGTAGATAAGAAATAATGTTTTGAAGTAAAAAAGAAGGGAGTTTTTCAAGGAAATTCTGGCTTTCAACAGAAAAGGATATGGATCAGGTTAAGTTATCAAGAGAATTATTGCCCTTGATGCTTGGCACGAGTGGCAAGGTTTTGGGGTGGGGATATGGAAGGTTCTAGGTTTGATTCCTAAGTAGGGTACCCTCCAAAAAGGTTACCTATCTAAAAGAAAAAAGAAAAAGAGATGGATTGAAGGACTCAACAATGCCATTAGAGTTGTAATTCCTTAAGGCAAGTGGATTTGGAGATTTTCTAATGAGAGTTAGTCTTTTCAGAAACAAATCATTGTAGGAAAGTTTAGAGAAGAGGTCGGGGGATGCAGCCCAAGGGTTTTGTAGGATGGTTATGGGGTGGGAATGTGGAAGGGAGTACAAAAAGATTGGGAATGACAGAAGGATGAAATTTTGGAAAGATAAATGGTGTGGGGATTTGAATTTGGAAGAGGCTTTACTAGAGTGTTTTTCTATAGCTGTTTCTAAAGATGCTTGGGTGGTAGAGATTTGGGAAGAGAAAAGGGAGGGGGTCCGGTAGAGTTCCAATTAGAAGCAATGGTGAGGATCAGATGTGTGGATTGGAAACCAAGAGCGATATTTTCTCAATTAAATCTCTTTATACTTCCTTGGTGAGGGTTGAAAGGGGTTTTTCCTTGTCAACATTGTTTGGAACCCCTTGGGTGCCTGCAAAGATATGGTTTTTTGCTTGAGAAGTGGTATGGGGGAAAATTTTTGACAATTGATCTGCTAAAAAAGGAGGGGATGGAATAAGGTGAGGGTTGTGCATGTGTGGTTGGGAGAGTGGGGAGGGATGAAGGGCAGAGTGTCACAGAGGCTTTACAGGTGTCTGGTTTAGTGCCGAGTCCCTTTGTGCATGCAACAGCGGTGAAAGCCCCCTCTGGAAACAATGGCAGTAGCTTTCTGTTGGAGCAGGTTGGGAAAGTGGGCTTTGGGCCCTCTGTGAGTCCAGTTGAGGCTCTTGATGGGCTTCTTGATTCCTAAAGACAACACAGAGGTGGTCTCTAAAGAGTGGCACAGAGATTCAGAGGTTAGGGAAGAAGGTGAGGGTCGTGCATGCATGGTTGGGAGAGTGGGGAGGGATGAAGGGAAGAGTGTTGCAGAGGTTTTACAGGTGTTGGATTCAGTGCCGAGTCCCTCTGTGCATGCAATGGCCGTATGCAGATTAGGATAAATGTTACAACCAGTGTAAAGCTTCTAAGTCTTACTCCCCCTAAAGGGGTTTGTGTTTAGTTAATGTTCTGATTTTCTGTACTGGCAGTTTAATTGTGACTCTGTGTGCATCTAACAGTCAACTTTCAGGTTGAATGTTTAATAAGTAGGGCAAAATATTAATAAAGAATATGCCGTAAAGTTGGTTTGGAAAAATATTTGTAAGGTTGTGTTATGAACCACCAATATGCTAAAGGCCTTAGACTGTTAATTGTGTGAAATCAGGAGATTTTAAGAATCTGGGATCATGACATGCGCCTATGCATGCTGATGATTCCATGGCTTCTGTAGCTACACCCAGCCAAACTAGAGGTGGCCCTTTCCACATCATGTCAGCTACATTTCCATTCAGCTGACTCGTCCATGACTTAAATCAATCTAGGTTATGGCTTCTGATGCCATATATGGTACAATACCAGTTAGGGAATGAGAGGCATGCAGATTAATGTAATGCATCAAAATCAGCACTTTCTAAAAATTTTCCCTTTTGAGTATCTTTGTTTCAGAAATTGAGGCAGTTTATGTGACACCGTGTAAAAGGCTGGTTATCATTAGGATCAAGGCTGTTTGGACTTTAGCCCAAGATTAGCTTGATGGTTCCGTTAACTATCAGATTTGGTGTTCAGGACAATTTGCAGTTAGAATCTTGATTATTGGAGGTTGTGAGGTCAACCTCTTTGATATTTATTTCCACTATTTATTGAGTTGATGGGCAAGCCTAGACAAGGCCTGCCTATGAGCTCTATTTTTTATTAATTATTTTTTTAATGCTTTAAGATTTTTTGTTTTTTTTGGTGGGGGGGTGGGGGTTTGGTTGTTAGCTTGGTATTTGTTGTTGGTCAATTATCTAATAGTTGAAGTTCCCTTTATTTCAGTGTGGTGACCATGAGCCATCTGAAAAATGTCATATAGCTACGTGCATGCACATTATAATGCCAAACTTAGATGATGATGAGCCTGTTAGATGTGATTGAGCATGTGGATGTTCCTTTTAGTATATTGTTTCTTATATATCATTTTGTTGTTGCTATTTATGTGGACAGTTTTTCTCAGCTCTGCTTAATGGTACCTGAGATATTGGATTAGCTTCTCTAGAAGACTTCAAATATTGTTGCAGCTTCACAATTGGCTGTTCACCTATCAGATGCAGTAGAGTTTTGACGAACAGAGTGCTGCATAATTCTATTTGCCTCTATAATTCCATTTAGTTTTTATTTAGATTGGTAAGCCCTAAATTAGTTCATTTTCTTATTGAACTTTTAACTGAGATTGTCTCCTCCTGTATTTGAAGAAAATTTGTGATGACATCATCATTATCCTTGTTTCACAGCATTGATGGGGACAGAACTTATTAGAGCTTGTGTTAAGGAAGAGAATCTTGATGTTCCACCAGGGTTCGAGTCACTAACATCTTTCACCTTGAAGAGGGTAGAAGACAATGAAATCACGACTCCTTGCTTGGCATCCACGAGTGGTTCTGAATCACAGTCGATCAAGATGGAAACTGAGTTTGACATTAGTGATGCTGCAAACATATCGAGGTCCCTTAGGCGTAGACCATGGATAAACTATGGTCAATTTGATAATAGTTCAGATGATGAGTCTGATTCTGAACATCTTAACCAAGTTAGTGTTTTCTTTGTAATTTTATTATTACTAATTACTACCAGCGGTATTATTGTTTTCAATTTTCAAGAATCTTCATCAAGCTATTTTATGTTATTTTTTCCACTATAACTACTACCATTAAATTGCTATTATTATTTGTATTGTTATTTTCCAATTTTATCAATCTCTGAGTTCTGGATGTGAACCATATTTCTAGATGTTAACTATATAATTTGGTCTTCTTCTTCTGATTTCTCTGATTTCTTGAAGTTAACCATATATATTTGGTATTCCCATTTGTGACTGCTATATTTCTTGTATCTTATTTTCTACTTATTTTTGCAGAATCTTCCTTTCAGGCTGCCTTGCCTTCCCAAAGGGGTTATCCGTGGATGTTTAGAGTGCATTCACTGCCAGAAGGTTGATTTGTAAACTTTATGATCTCTCTTAGTTAGCATTTTTACCTGGTTTGATCCAATAAGGCATTGCTCTTCCATATTCCTTTTTAAACTTTACAATTGTTACAATCACCAGGCTCTGGTCATTCGTTATGCGCTATGGTACTGTGATTAATTATGGGCTGGTGACTGATGATTTCATAGGATGAACCCTGATGAAATCCTAATGTGGTGTTTTATCTTCAGATCCTTGTTTAGCCTATTGCATCCTTTCATTTTCTGAATCTGATATTGGAACAGGTTACTGCAAGATGGCATCCAGAAGATGCTTGTAGACCAGATCTTGAGGAGGCTCCTGTATTCTACCCAAGTGAAGAGGTCTGTATTGTCACTTGGAATATTCAAGGCTTCCAATTTAAAATATTTTCCTCTATCCTTGTTTCTTTCATTTTCTCATTTGGGTTTTTTCTGTTGGCAAAATTTAGAATTTTTTTCTAAAAGCAAGTTTATAACTCGTTTACAGGAGTTTGAAGATACTTTAAAATACATAGCAAGCATACGATCAAGAGCAGAACCGTATGGAATTTGCCGAATTGTTCCTCCCTCCTCTTGGAAGCCTCCCTGTCCTCTCAAGGAGAAAAACATTTGGGAGGGTTCTAAGTTTGCTACAAGAATACAGAGGGTAGACAAACTTCAGAACCGGGATTCAATGAGAAAGATGTCGAGGGTCCAAAACCAAACAAGGAGGAAAAGGCGAAGATGTATGGGAACAGGGATAGATTCTGGACCTGGCACTGAAGATGTCTTGGGCACTGGAGATGTCTTGGGCCTTGGTCAAGTTGGATCATGTGATGGGGAGACTTTTGGGTTTGAACCTGGTCCAGAGTTTACATTGGATGCATTTCAGAAATATGCAGATGATTTCAGGGCTCAGTACTTCAGCAAGAATGGAAATGCTACTGATTTGAGAGGTAACATGACTATATCTCAGGAGCCGCGGGAACCATCAGTGGAGAATATTGAGGGTGAATATTGGCGGATTGTAGAGAAACCTACTGAAGAAATTGAGGTATGATAAACCTATCAAGAATTTTTTTATTTGATGTGTCCGCACCAATGCCAAGCATACACCCTAATGCTTATTGTTGTTCTACTCTATAGGTGCTTTATGGGGCTGACCTGGAAACTGGGGATTTTGGCAGTGGGTTTCCCAAAGTTTCCAATCCTGTTGGTTCTACCTCAGATGAACAATATACAAAATCAGGCTGGAATTTGAATAACTTTCCTAGGCTACCTGGCTCTGTTCTCGCTTTTGAAAGTGGTGATATATCTGGAGTATTGGTACCATGGTTGTATATAGGAATGTGCTTTTCCTCGTTCTGTTGGGTAAGGCATAATTCTGCTTTCACTTAGATGGAATAAATTATTTGTTCCTTCAATATCGCTCTTTCAATTGACCCTGATATCATGTGCTTATCAGTATGTGTGGACATATTAATATAGATCTATACTTAGAAATGTTCATGTATGTGTGCAGTTGTATGTGCATTTTGACTGGGGCATGGAGACTGATTTCACGAGTGCACCTTTTTTAGAATCAATAAATACATAAAGCAATTAAGAAGATACAGAATATTTGAGAAAATCAAGGGAAAGTCATTTCATTAAGCAAAGTGTTATATTTTTTTAGTAGTAATTAGCCTTCAAACTTCTAGGTTCTAGGTTCATGAGTTTAAATTTTTTATTATCAACATTGCATTAAATGGCATTTTATGCTGTAAGCATTTGATTTGTAAAATACATGGTAGTGAGTAATGTTTTTGTCGTAGTATTTTTGGGTACACTATGATACCCAAAAAATGGTTTATAAAAAAGAAAAAATGAAAAGAAAAGAAAGACTCGTGAACATAAGAAATATTGGAAAAAAAAATATATTTTAACAGTTAAATTAGATGCATGAAATGTATATATTGTTTGATAAAATATGACAAAAGTTCCCATTGTATAAACATTGATATTATCTTGTAAATTTAAATAACTAATATAGAAAAAACTTATCTTCACCATGAGTGGTTTTCTGACTTTGTTTCAGTTGAAAAGAATCATTTTTGTTTTTTTGGATAAATAAGAGTTCAGTTGAAAAAATCATTAACAAAAATTGATTTTTATTTCTCCCAAATAGTGTTGTTATCAAAGTTTCCTTTTATTCTGTAAGATGCTTTCTATTGCTGGATAAAAATAGTTTAGGGTGGTGTTACAAATGTTGTCTGGCTATTAATTGCAATCAGCTGATATGGTGGTTAAACCAATATGCCATGTCTGATAGTCATGATGACTGAGAGACATTGCTCTTCACTAAATTTGTATATCATACATATGTTGATACATCCATAATGTGTAAGGGTGAAAATTTAATGGGAGGAGAGCAGGAAGACATCCAAAAGAGATCTGAGCAATGGAAAGAAACAAAACTAGAGAATAAGAGTGAAAATTTTAGCCTACATTTGGTTCTGAGAAAATTTGAAGGAAAATGTGAGAAAAGAAAATAGGGAGGAAAAATAGAAGAAAAGAAAAAGTGTAGGAAAATAAAAAATGGATTTAAAATTAATAAGGTGTTGTTTGGAAACACTTCTTGTTTTTTGTTTTTAAAAATAAAAAATGGTAATAACTTCAATAAAAAATACAAGAACTCTTACAAACTTATCTTGAAAAGAAAATGGTTTGAAAAACTCTTTTAAAATATTGAGGTGTCAAAAAATTTTTATTACCTCAATTTTTTTTACAATTTTTAAAAGTGATTTTTAAGGTTTCCTACACATTATATTAAAGTTACAACTATTTTTTTTTAAAGGCAAAAAATAGGAAATGTATCCAAATGAGCACTAAATGGTCAAACCATGATGGCATGAGTACATAATTTATGTTTTATAAAAAATAGTCATAAAAAATTAGAAAATATATAAATAATATAAATTTTTGAACACAGTTCATCATTTTATTATTAATATTAACAACTTATATTATGATAAGGATAGAATGGTAATTTATTAAATCATTAGTATTTCTAATTTTATTAAATATATAACTTTTAACTATTAAGATGAAATAAGATTTACTATTTAAATTTACTCAAATTTCAAGAACTGCATGTTTTATTATTATATTGTCTTAAAAATTATTGTAGTCTTATGTCATTTTTTTTTTATATTTCTTATCTTATAAATGAGTATGGATAAATATTTTATTTATTTTCTAGTTTTTGGGTAGTATATATAATCTATATCCAAATATTTACAAAGAATTACCTGCAGCCTGGTGGTCTTCCTTCCATTTTGCCCTTAGATGGGCCTGGGTTCAAAATCAGGTCTTCGCACTGGGTTTTGGTCGATGGTTGGACCAGTCAAATTGGGTGGTTCAGTCCAATTTTTAAATCATTGAAGTTTTTAATAAAATTTAATTTGTTTATTTTCTTTCTTATTTTCCATGGTAAACCAAACATTAGAAAATGATTTTCCTTATGCTATGTTTGGTTCTAGGAAAGTACTATAGAAAAGAAAAAAATGTTAAGCAAAATGATTTTCTCATGCTTGGTTTTACCATGAAAAATACAAAAGAAAATCAAATATAACTAAAATTGGTTAGAAACTTATGCATTTTCAAATTATTTAATCTTTATATAGATGAGGCAAAACAAGCAAAATGTGTTTGGAGTAGCATATAAAAATAACGTATTTTTTAAATTTATTTTTAATTTTCCTTCATTTTTTTTCTTTCCTTTTAATTTTCCTCTCAATTTTTTTCCTTCTCATTTTTCCTTAAATTTTCTAGGAACCAAACATATCCTTGGCATTTTTTTTTTTTTCTGTTTCCTCAGTACTTTCTAGGAACCAAACATAGCTTGAAGGAACAGAAACAGGGGACTCATCATGCAATATGTTGTGGTATTTGATGACACTTTTAGATGTTGATTATGCTGATTCATTTGTTTTGTTTGTTTATTTGTTTATTTTTTTTTTTTTCAAATTTATTTTTGAGAACAGCATGTTGAAGATCATCACTTATATTCATTGAACTACATGCACTGGGGTGCTCCAAAAATTTGGTATGGTGTCCCAGGGCAAGATGCCCTTAAATTGGAGGCTGCCATGCGAAAGCGTTTACCGGATCTATTTGAGGAGCAACCTGATTTACTTCATAAGCTGGTGAGTTACTGTTGTGTGCAACCAAAGATGTTTGATGCACTTTGCCTATGTTACATGGGTTTGGGTATGCAGGTATGTGTCAAGGTGTCTAATCCTTCAAGCTCAAATTTTAGGACATGAGGACTCGACTTAAAAGAATCCAAAAAATGAGCATGGGTACTGAGATGCAACATAAATAAAAGAAAAATTAAATAAAAAATAAATTGGAAGTGAAGATATCTTTTTTAAAAGCTATCATTTTTTTCCCTCCAATTTTTTTTTTTTTTTTCTTATGTCTAAATATTCTTACAAAAATTCACTTTTCAGCTAACTTTTTCTCTAGTGTAATTATTATTAGGGAAGTTGAAAGAATAAAAGGATATCAATGAAAAGATCAAACCATCATATACAAAGTGAAATAGGAGTGTTTGACAAGGATCCCATACCCATACCCTTGTCTTGTGGTGACATTGGTATGTCGAGTGAAATTGAAGGATCCGGGTATCATAGTTCTTTGCTATTGTAGCATAGTTCACTTATGCAGCTGTTTTTAAGACATAAGTTATGCAGCCAGATAAAGTCCAAAGCAGATTTCACTACTTTTTTTTTATTTTTTTGACATCTTTTGAAAACATTTCAAAGCAAAAATTGCTGTTTATTCTTTAATTTTCAAAAGATTGTGAAGCTTCATCTTAGTTTCTGACAGAAGGTCAATATTCCTCAACAAAAACTCCCTGTATCTAGATAGTTGAGAGATTTTATCTTTATTTTGTAATCTTAATTTTTCTGAAATAAAATTATTTTCTAATTTAGTTGTCTTAATGGCGAGAGTTTATAGGTTATTATGTGGGTTGGATTAATTTTAGAAGGTTTTTAAGGGTTTTATAGAGCCTATAACTTGGGCATCAAATATAAAAGCTGGATCTTGGTTTCTTTGACTAATGAAATTTTATGGAGAGTTCATTTTTTAATAGGAAATGTTTATTGGAAAAAGAAAAGGAAAGTATGAGAGACTCAGAGAGTTTTATCATCTTCTTTTGTTAAAGATGGTGAGATTCCTTAAGATTACGCTTCCTGCAATGTTCTTTTGTACCATGGCCTTGATTTAGCATGGTTGAGTGGTCTGAACATTCTTTTGTGCTTACGCTTGATTTAATTTGATCCAGTTGCTTAATATGCATGGTTGCAACACTTTAATGATGGTAATCATGGAAAGTTTAATGTGAATATGGTGGCAACACTGTGATGATGGTAATCATGGAATGTAAGCCTGTTGGGTAGCAACGGGGATTCAAAAACAAGATAATCCTTGCACTAGAGATGTGATTGCTTACAGCCTAATTGTAGGCAAATTCCTATTCATCGGAATTCGAGTATTATAAAGATATTCCCACTTTAGGTGGTTTACCTTTCATAGAAAATTTTCTTAATCAAGTATTTGAGTGGTTTTTATTTTTCGTTATTATTATTTTGAGAAATGTGAATATCCCGAAAGAGCAAAAGGTCTGAGTGGCATACAAGATCAGATGTAGAGTGGTAACTGAATTCTTTGCTGCAGTTGTTTAGAGGTGACAAGGTTAATTCCTAGATTTGTTTGTTGTCAAGAATGGATATATTAACAATCATGCAAATTTTCTTTATGATTATGGAGAAATATAATTCAATATGACTCAGAATTACTTAATGGACCACTTCAAGGAGTTAATGTCAACTGGCTAAAAAAAATTCATATCAATAAGTAGTGTATTTTAACCAACATCTATTTGTGAAGAGAATTTGGATGTTAAAGAAGTTGTTTGAGACTGAGCCCATACTAGGATGAGAGCAATATTATACTGATGATACTGATCATGCCCTGACTTGTGATTTTGTGCAGGTCACCCAACTTTCTCCCTCCATTGTGAAATTTGAGGGGGTACCTGTCTATCGCTGCGTTCAGAATTCTGGAGAGTTTGTTCTGACTTTTCCTCGAGCTTATCATTCAGGATTCAACTGTGGCTTCAATTGTGCTGAGGCGGTAAATGTAGCTCCTGTTGACTGGTTGCCCCATGGACAGAATGCCATAGAACTTTATCGTGAGCAGGGACGGAAGACATCCATTTCCCATGATAAACTGTTGCTTGGGGCAGCGAGGGAAGCGGTGAGAGCTAATTGGGAACTTAATTTATTGAAGAGAAATACTTTGGATAACTTAAGATGGAAACAGGTCTGTGGAAAGGATGGAATCTTAGCAAAAACACTCAAGGTACGGTTTACCTCTATCATTTCTTGTCTTGATGGTCATTGGACTAATCAATAACATCCACATTTAATTTTTTTTTTTTTTCCTTTTTCTGGGTTTCTGTGAAAGGGCATAATGTGGAGGAAATAGAATGACAACAATCTTTTTGTTTTTTGATAGGTGACAACAATCCATTAACACTTAAAATCTAATGAAGTTAATACTTGATAATGAAGTTGCCCTTGAGGCCTGGCTCAAGTGGTAAAGGGATGGGGAGGGTTTGTGGGAGGTTCCAGGTTCAAGTCCCAATGGGGACAAAAAATTCACCTATCAAAAAAAAAAAAAAAAAAAAAAAAAAAACTAGATATCTAATGAAGTTACTTGGAATATTTCAGAAATCATTCACAGTCCTGAATAATTCCCAAAATTTCAAATGCTACATATTTTTTATCAAACAAGGCAAACCCAAATGTTGGGTTATCTATAATCAAAATTATATATTCAATACAATGGCATTATAACCATAATGTTGTACAATTTTGGGACTTATGGCACCTTGAGCTTAGTAAAATGTAAACTTCATCCCTATTTTTACTTCATGTACAACTTTGGGGATTGGTGTCAATTCTTGTTGCTTTCTTGACTTCTTAAATCTATTTTTTCTTGTTTAGGAACGTGTTGAGATGGAGCATAAGAGGAGGGAATTTCTTTGTGGTTCTTCACGGGCATTGAAGATGGAGACTAATTTTGATGCCATCAACGAGAGGGAATGCATTGTATGCCTCTTTGATTTGCATCTGTCAGCAGCAGGTTGTCACTGTTCTCCGGATAGATATGCATGCCTAAATCATGCAAAGCAGTTGTGTTCTTGTGCTTGGAATACCAAATTTTTCCTCTTTCGTTATGACATCAGTGAATTAAATATCCTTGTTGAAGCTTTGGAAGGAAAATTAAGTGCAGTTTACAGATGGGCAAAACTAGACCTTGGTCTAGCCCTGAGTTCTTACATTTCCAAAGACAATTTGCAAATTCCTGGGCTTATTGGTAAATTATCTCAGTCCTCAGAAGGAACAGTACTGAATGAGCAGAATTCTAAACCTGTATCATCCTTAAAAAAGATAGGAGGGGCAGAAAATGCTACTGGTATCCCACTTAATTCAACAGGGAACATTGGTGAGACCTTTTTGCTACAGAAGGAGAAGCCATCCAAAGGTTTATTGGATTTGGAAGGCAGGAAGGTTCCCAGTTCAAGAAACCGTATGGGAAATCAGAGGTTTCAGTTCATGAAGGAAGAATCTGTACTTGCAGCTCCTAGTTTAGGAACCCCAGTTTGTCATCCCTCTCAAGAAGACATGTATAATACTGGAAACTTGGCTTCAGTGAAATCTGAATTGGAGAGGCATGGGTTTCCAGGGCATGGTAATGTTATACTTCTCAGTGATGATGAGGGTGAGGAGCTGAAGAAGCCAGTTCTAGATATTGCTAAAGAAACTCCTTTTGCTAAGCATTCAGAATTTTTTGAGAGGCTAACAGATTCTGATGCTAAAGTGAATACCTGTAATTATGTTAAAGATTCAGTTTTAACCACCCCCGCAACTAATGCTGCAGTGTTGGGTGAAAGAAATGCTATTTCCTTACTTCATGGTGAAATCAAGAATTGTTCATCTTTCTCCATGTTTGCAAAAGATGAAGACCATGGAAAAGGTGGAATGCTCCTTGGATCAAATCCACCGAACTGTTCTTTTCATGTAGGTTCTACTAGCATAGATTCTGACAGAAATGCTCAGTACTTGTCAACTACAAGAGAGAACAGTGATTTTAATGTGGTAAATGCTGGAAGTTATCTTCAGCATCCGCTGCCACATGTTGGTGGAAAACCTAATGGTGAGGATAACAACGAAAAGGTAGGACCAGCTGCCGGCCCAAAGTTAATAGACAATGCTAGAACCATTGCAGGAAACCCATCTTGCAGTCAAAACAATTTGGATAGATATTTCCGCCAGAAGGGACCTCGCATTGCAAAGGTTGTGCGAAGGATCAACTGCATAGTTGAGCCTCTGGAATTTGGAGTTGTGCTTTCTGGAAAGTTGTGGTGCAACAGGCAGGCAATTTTTCCCAAGGGTATGTTGCATGTGAATTATCCACAAAGATAATAGTTTTGGAAGCATAGATTTTGTCCCAAAATGAAAGAATGGAGGCACGTGTACTTATTTATCTTGTTTGATGCAGGGTTTCGAAGTCGGGTTAAATACATAAGTGTTTTGGATCCAACAAATATGTCTTACTATGTCTCAGAAATTCTGGATGCAGGATTAGCTGGACCTCTGTTTATGGTAATTAAAATCTTAAACCTTCGTCTGCAATTCCTAGCTCACTGCTGCATCCTTTACATTTCTTTCTTTTCTTCTTGAAAAAATTGGTAACCATTATCATGTTGCTTCTCTTTCTCATGTCCCATGCAAATGAGAGTTGATTTCCAGTGAACGTTGATGAAGATCCGGAAAAAGGGTTTGCCCCTATTCTATATATACGATATTTAAAATAGGGGCAAACCCTTTTTCCAAGGTCTTCATACAACTTTCAGTTGCAGTCAATCAACATCTAAATGTTAGTTTATACCCATCAGAAGTTTTGCCAAAGTTTGTGCATAATTAAGAGAATAAAATCTTACATTATTTTGGAGATGACTTAATATCATATGACCATCCTTCCCCTTCTTCAATCTCCAGTTCTTATTTTTCATAGAGAAATATCTAATCAACAATAGAGCAATATCCATTTTGCACCATATCTAAGGGATTCCTTGGTTCAGGCCGAAGAAGCAATGTTTCAATCATTATCCAACTAACTGCAATCTTTTTCTGTCTTTGAGGATCCCACCGGAGCGCTTTCTACTTCTAATAGGCTGTGAACTAGAACAAAGTCGTTCTCGACATGTCCATAAGAAGTGATCCCATTTTTTATCATTGAGTCTAGGTAGAGACCAAAGGTTTGGAGTGATTGATCTGGTAGAACAACTCAAAAGATAAAGAAGTGTCATTAATTTCTTCATGCTTGTCAAAAACTTACGATACACAATACGTATCACAATTTGTATCTTATTTTAAGTATATCTTACTATGCATATACGATACACGATATAATATGTAATACAATGATACAACAATACATATGCTTTCAACTATTTTTCATAATTTTTAAGAAAAATCAAATTCAATTTTTTTTATTAAAAGAATTATTAAATCAATTGTTTAAATGTATCAAAAGGTTAGAAATTAGTCATAAAAGAGAGAGGGGTAAAATAATCTTGCATAAAAGGGTATTTTATTGTTGTCAAAGATCATATTAGAAGTTAAGTAAATTTATTTTTACAGTGAATATTAGAGAATTTTTATTTGAATGCTTTAAATGTTGACATTGAAAATTGTGGTGATTGGTGAATAAAAAAATTGATGTAATACATCAGGTTTTTCTTTTTATTTTTATTTTTTGCGGTGGGGAAGGAATAATGATGAACATAAAAAGTTAGAGCTTTAGAAATGACTCATAAAGACATATATCAACAACACATGTAAGTGCATATGCCTAGTTAGAATTTGGAATTAAAAGTTAGATCTAAAAATTTTAAAATTTTATTTGTGGATTTTGTGATAAAAATATACATTAAATTCATATTTTAAAATCAAATTTTCAAAATTCTATTGTTCAATGTTTTCATATGATATGATATAGTTTAACTCTGTAAATCCTACTAGCTTTCATGAAATTGGTTATAAATTACTCTATACTTCATGCTTCCAAAATGTATGTACATGTATGCATATTGTTTCTATTTATTTTCGCTATATAAAAAACTTATGGTGTGATGCATAATATAGAAAAATAGAAAAATGATACATAATATGTTTTACAAGTTAATAACCATGGATACAATTGCTAAACTGCATGGATAGTGCTTGCTGTCAAAGCTACGTCTATGCAGCAAAAATTGCCCCCTTCTACTTGAATCACATTTGTCTCTGCCCAACAAATAACACTTGGGCCTAAATTGTGAATATTAGACTTGTCAAAAATTGAGCAAATTTTTTTTGTTGAAAAATTGCTATATATATATATTAATTTTATTTTATTAATTTTTGAAACATATTTTTTTATTTTTAAAAACAAATATCAAAATTAAACTATGAAATATGTTAGTATTTATGAAAATTGGAAACATAATTGAAAAAAATATTAATCTTTTGTTTTAAAAACATATAAGATTGAAAAGCATAATCTATATTCATGTCTGAATTTTGTATTTGGAATTTTACATGAATATAGACTTCCAAACTCCATCATAGTAATATATATATCACCTTCTGGAGAAAAGAAAAAAAATTTAATTAGTTAATCCTTATGTTATGGTGCCTTTCAGGTTTCCTTGGAGCATTATCCGAGTGAGGTATTCGTCCATGTTTCTGCTGCCAGATGCTGGGAAATGGTGAGAGAGAGAGTCAATCAAGAGATCACGAAGCAACATAAGTTGGGAAGAATGCCACTTCCTCCTTTGCAGCCTCCTGGGAGTCTTGATGGCCTAGAAATGTTTGGTTTTTCTTCACCCACAATCATGCAGGTAAACCTACTGTTGGATCTTATCTCATTGTTCTCATCATAGTTCTAATGCCCTTTTCATGATAGGCAAGCCAAAAATAATTTATCAATGGTGCCTAGCCAAAATGGCTCTACCGAAATACACATGCTTTATACAGAGGGTGACAAAAGTCAGAAAGAAAAAAGGGAAAAACTCCCTTCCCCAGCTAACTCGTTGCCAATCTACAAAATTAACCATAGACATCGACACCCCATCTATAAACATCCTAACTCACATCAAAAGAGTACCAAGAAACATGGATTTGAGTGCTTGATTCATCTGCTCCTCATTTTTGAAGGATCTCCGGTTTCTTTCTTTCCAAAATAGTCCCAAAAAGGTAAAAATAAATAAATGTATAGAAGAGCAACCCTTGCACTTTTCCCCCACAAAAGACCTGTGCGAACCTAATAGTTGTTCTAACTGAAACAAAGGCAGCACGCATGCTATGTCAAATAAAGAGAAAACCAGCTACCATAAAAACCTTGCTTTAGCATAATGGTGCAGAATGTGATCTATGGGTTCATCCTCTTCTTTGTAACTGGTCCAATGGCAAAATATTCTTTAAAGTTGTTTCCCAAGCAGAAAAACCCCACTTTTATCAGAACCAAGAATTCCAAATTAAGCCTACTGCCAAAAGCTCACCTTCTCAACACCACCGAAGAATAGAAAGATCTGACTGAAAAGTTTCGACTCCTTGAATCCATTCAAACTGCTGTACCATCCTCATCTCTGTTCCCTGAATTTTGCAATCTTGAGAGAAGTGCCTTGACGCCATCCAACTCCCAATCATTCAACTATTAGAGAAACTAGGTTTCCTAATACCCTTTTGCATTGTGATTTTGGCAAATTTTTTGCTTTAATTTTTGTCCCTTACACTTAATCTGTGAAACTGGAACTTTTATGAATCATTCTCTTAAAGGTTTTAAAATTTTTTCTTGGTTTTTGGTGAATTGTAATTGTGTTAATTCTGGTTCCTCCAAAAGGGAATGGATCCTCTGCCATCCATTGGCTTATGATCTTCCATTAAATCTCCAAATGTGCCTCTTGGTGAGTCGCATTATATGCATAAATGGTGGGAGATGGTGATGGAAGAGGATATCTGAAAAATGGATAGGAGAGGACCATCTTCCCCACTCAGTCCTGGAAATTCTTGAAGTTGCTGAAAAAACTGTTTACTGTTTTGTCCAAATCCATAATATTGAAAGGTTCAATCTGCAATATGAATATCAAAATTGTCCAAAACCTTTTGAATTTTGTTAGAAGTTATGAAGTAGATGAAATATGCGCTCCTAATACTGTTCTTTTCTGGTTTTATTTGGACACCTTTCTGTTTTATAATTTTGAGAACACAAATTGCAGCAACTTTGAAAGAAAATGATTAAATCTTCACCAGATAATCTAGGCCTTTCATTCAATTATCAGGGACATAAATTTCTTGCTCCCTTATAAAAAAAAAAAAAAAAAAAAAAAAATTTCTTGCTCCCTTGAAGTGTGTTCATTTGTTGGTTTATGTGCTTGGCTTCTGTTTACCAAAAAGGCAAGTTGACCCCAGCTGTGATTGGGCATCATCAAAGTTTCACTGTATGGATTGAACATCAGCTGTCATTTGTCTTATGAATTGCAAAACTTTGAAAGTTTGATTGTTGGTGACTGTCAACTATTCTTTTTCTCTTTTTATGTTCAAAGCAGTCTTAGATCACGTGAAATATATTATTTTGAAGGGCATGGAATTTATTTTATATTTTCCTTTTTGTAACTTAAAACAGGCTGTAGAGGCAATGGACCGAAATCGAGTCTGTACAGAGTACTGGAACTCTCGTCCCTTGATTGCACAACATTCTCAATTAGAAGGTAGTGTTGGAAACCTCCATCGGATGCCTGAGGAACAAAATTATCAGTATGGCCAGAGTAACCATCCGTTTCCAGTTGGAGTTGACACAATACTGAGGGGCCTATTCATGAAAGCAAACCCTGAAGAATTACACACACTGTATAGCATTTTAAATGACAACAGTAGGCCAACTGGTGATGGTGGGCTGGTGACTCAGCTTCTGAGTGAAGAGATTCACAAGCGGCCTAGGTGACATGCAATGACAGTGAGTAATCTGTAAATTCTTCAACCTGGTAAATTTGGAAGTTGATGGCAGTGAAGTGAGGAAGCTGGAAAGTGAGTCCAGTGGATGCCCCTGTTTTAGTTAGTGGGTATGGTATCCACATTCTTAGAGCAAAAGAGAGTGGGGGTAACAAAATGATGCAATACCACATCTACCAATTTTTTTGTTCATTCAACTTGTATGAGGTTTAGTGTTGCTTAAGCGTTAATAACATGAAATGAAATGGGTTATACAGGTGGATGATACTGATTTGACCTTATTTTTGACAATAATACAGCATTCACTAAAACATGTATCTTCTTTTTTCCTATGTTAACATTTGAACTTTTTACTTGCATGTATCTATGCTTCTCAATTTCTATTTGTCATATACAGCTAGCAGCTTTAGTATGAGTGGTGTTGTGTTGCCTTTGATGTCCACGCTCCACTCTACTCTGCTTTACCACACCACACGACATGGGTGTAGGTGTTGGATTTTTTCTTATTCCTGCTGTGTACAAATTTATGAATATTTAGGAATAAGAAAAAAATATGAAGATAAAAAAATGAGAGGTTGTTTTGAGAGAGAGTGTTTTGAAGAATAAATTTTTGTTTCTTGAGGATAAAAGAACATAAAAATATGTTTGGTTAATGTTCATTGTATTAAGTAGCATCAGATTCATATTGAATCTAAATCTTCTAAACCTAAGTTTTTTGAAAAATTGATAGTTCAACATGGTATCCGAATAGTTTGATAATGGAAGATCTTGTGTTTGAGCCAACTGTATACCTGACAAGTTTTGATAGTTGTTTCAAAACTATGAATTTTTTTTTTTTAAATATTTGAATTATTTTCACATTTAAGAAAAAAAAAATATTTTAAATAATACTTATATAAATATGAAGAATGATTAAAAATAAAATACTATAGATAAATGTTATTTTTTAAAAATACTAAAAAAATAACTAAATTGAAACATTTCAACTTAAAACTACCTTTTCATTGTAATACTTTAATTTCTATTATTCTCCATATTTTATATAATCATTTTTTTTTGAAACAATTCCTTAAAAATAAATAAAAATAGTTAAAATATGTTATGAAAACTGATTTTTATAAAGAAATTATTAAAATTATTTTTGAGTCTAGAAAATGGCTTTCCACTTTTAAAAATAAAAAATTGTTTTCCAAAACTGTTTTTCATAAAACAGTATGGTTCTGATAAATGTTTTTATTGACATCCCAACAACCTAGAAATGCATTTCTATTGGAGAAAAAGAATTTTGAAAGAGAAAATTACAACTCTCCTTAAAGCTACCACAATTACACTCTTAGTATTTTGGTTTTTTAAGATTACACTATTATCCCATTGCCCACCTTATTATAGTAAGACCACCCTTTCTCAACTAACAGTGATCGGTTGTGGTTGAAATTTAAAGGAAATACCCAAAAATACACTTCGTTATCTTATTCTATACAAACTGTTTAAAATATCCTTACAATCCTATCTTACCTTACGTACCTTATTCTATCTAATCATCTCTTTAATTGTAATTGTGAGTGCTCTAGGTCGGTTGATAATTCTAAGTCAAAATTTCTAAAATATACTCCTAACCCTGGGACTATCTGTCTATTTAAGATCAAGATTATTTGAAAGTGCTTAGAGACTAAAGTAAGTGGTTGATTAATGTTTGCGATAGAAGCATAAAGAGTCGTTACGTGGCTGTTTTTTTACTCGGTCTTTTTCACACTACTTTATGATTGAGTTTTTAAATATGATTGATCCATCTTCATCACTTTGTGAAATTCTAGTTGGTTGATTAAGTTTTCTCCTTACTATTTAAACCTAAAATTTCATTTTAAGGTTAAGGGAAACCCAACAATTGTCATTTCCCCTCCCATTATGCTCATTGGTCATTCCAATTTGGGAGTGTTTGCTTCCCTAGAAAATCTATCTTGTTTTGAGTTATATAACTATTTTTCATTGGATTTCCTCACAAAATATGGGTTGATTCATTTGGTTCTTCTATTTCATCTCTCATTGTTCATATATATTGGATTGGGTTAAAGCCCATTATCTTCTTAATTGAGCTTCAAGAAATGATATGGATAATTGATCGTATTGCCTCTGTAATGCCCAAGTTTTTTTAAAAAAGGGTAATTTAGGAATTTCATAATAATAATAATATTAAATTAATTAATTAATTAATTTAATAAAATGGAAGAGGGGTGAAAAAGTAATTTTACGAATAATTACCCTAGTATAAATAGGAAATTCTCTTCTTCCTGAGTTTCCAGAGAACTTGAGGTTGGGGTCAAATTGCAGGGTTTGAATAACAGGTCTCTGTAGGTAAGATTCTAACCCTAGATTATTATTTTAGATTTATTAGTTAATTTCAAGCATTAGATATATTTTTTTTGAAAAAAAAAAAACCCAAATCTAGATTAGGGTTAGTTTATTTTTTTAATTCATTTTAATATCAAAATAGTGAAAATTTAAGATTTTGATTTATTGTTGGAAATTGGAAATTCTTAAGTTTTTAGAGAATAATAATAAAAAAAAAGAACCCGAAAGAAATCTGAATTAGGATTTTCACCTGTGAGACTCTGCAATTTAGGGCATTAAAGTGATGAATTATTCTGGTTGAAATGGGACATCTAGTAATGCGGACTATAAAATAACCTATTCAGAATTATTCCAATTGACACCCAATGCAAGACTCGTTTATTGTTTTTCCTGTCAAATCACCCAGAGAAACCACTACTTCCAAGTGGTGGAACCATGTAGAATGAGTTAATTGCAGGGGGTGCTCTCCATGTGTGCTGGAAGCATGACTCAAAAGCACACCAACCTAAGAAAAAAAAAAAATACTTGAAATAGCCAAGATATTATTACTACTTAAATAACTAGTGAACTCCAAAGAAACTTTTACATGTTGAGACGTCAACAAATATATATATTATAGAATTTTATAATGAAATAAAATTGTAATATAATTAAATTTAGTAATATGTTATTAAAAAAAAAAATTGGGAATTTATTAATTTTTTTTAAACAAGGAATAGATTAGTTAAATTATAGATAAATAGTAATATTTATTCCTCTTATATTTTGTTAGGTGAAGAGTAGATTTTCGGGATTATTTCTCTCCAAAGTTTTTGAGGACTTTGAGGACTTTGAGGTAAGGGAAATTAATGTAGTTATTTTTTTTTTAGAAACAAATTTTTATATATATCATTTGGAAAAGTTTTGAGTTTTTATTAGTTTTATGCATGGATCAAATATGTTTGGTCTGAAAAGCATGTTAGAACCTTATATTTTGTTTGCAACAAAGAAATGTGGAGATATTATGTTTTGTAAATTTGAATAATTGAAATAAGTATTTAACTCTGATTTGTTTGGCCCTTGTCAACGGGATATAATAGTTGACTTTTGACTTTTTGGCCCTTGTCAATGGGATATAATAGTTGACCTTTACATTTTTGTGGTGGACAATGTAATTGATTTGGACCCCAGCCTCTAAGGGTTTGGTTAGAGGTTACTAGTACTAGTAGTGTTTGGTTCCGTCCACCTTAAAGGAACAATTTGAGGCTAGCCACCTATTTGAAAAGTCCCACCTAACTGGGCACTATTTGATGTTTGATGACCAGAGCAAATAAATGATTTGAATGCTTTGATTGAATTTGATATGAAAATGTCTGAATCAGAATTGAAAGTGTACAGTTAAAAGTTTTGAATGTATTGGCAAAATTGACTCAAAGTTTATGAAAATAATTAGATATAATGTCTCCTATTTTGCAAGTGAATTTTAAATGTTTGATCCATGGACTGCATTAATGTTCCATATTGGGCTTTGAGCTCATTCCTATTCGTTGATAATTTTTCAGGTACCCTTAGTTCGGGCGAGGAGTGATGGCTAGGTTGGGAAATGGTCATCATTAGGATTTTGGTTAGGATGTTATTTTTGGACATTGTTAAGCCTATAAGTTTATGTTCATTTGAATTTATTTTGTTTTTGGGAGTTATTTAGATTTAAACTTACAAATTCGTTATGATGGTTTGGAGTTGAGATTTGGAGATTATGAAAATTTGTTAACACTTGATTTATTTGAGTTGCAATCTATTTGAATAATGGATTTTGGTTGATGGATGCTTAGTTTTAAAGTTAAGATTGAAGATTTTAGAATTTTATTTCCGCTACTCTGAACAGGTATTTGGTAATTGGTTACTTCCAGTTACAATATGTTTGTTTGTGTCTTTTCCACTTTGAGCCTTTGGGTTGGAGGTGTGAAATGACTGTCATGCCCTTGGAGTGGGTCTTGGGGCGTGACAGCCTCCAAGTGTGCTTTGAAAGAAGACATATAACTAAAGTTAGAAGGTGCTAATGAAGTAGTTTGAGAGTGGATTGGTGGACTTAAGTTAGGTAAATCATTATATTCACTTTATTCTTCATATTAAATGTTTTTATACAAGTGCATGTTAGGATAAAACCCTTAAAAGCATGTCATGATGTAATAATAAACAAATTTTATTATTTATAATATGATTCTTGTTTCTCAATTTATGTATTCTATATTCATGCATTATATTATCAGAACATTCAAACTTAATATATCTTGCATTGTACATGACTTGGGTGCATTAGAAGTTATACTAAAGTTCTAAGTCATGGGTGTTGGAATTGAGCTCCTAAAAGTAAGACATGATGTAACAAATATAAACTTTATTGTTCTTTTGTTATACCTTTTATGCATTGATATTGATTTGAGCATTCAACCCATATCACTTGTAATGTACATGACTTAGGTGCATTAAGATTTACATAGAGGATACAAGTCATGGGTTCCTTGCAATATGATAAGTTGTTTACAATCGATTCATGAGTTTAGGCAATCTAGTAGAAACTGTAGTGCACTATCTCTTAATTAGAGGAATGGATTATCTTGGTCATCATGATGAGGTTCCTATGGTGAGTGCACTAGTATGTATGATTACACATTGGATAGCACCTATGGTGAATCATGATGTAAGACTATCAGATAGTTATGATTCATTAAGCTACTGTGTTGCATGGACTCTCAACCTTGAGGAGATATCGAGCCTATAATGAGATCAATAGGAGGCTTTGACTTATGGGTTAAATCCTAAGATGGTCATATATTTCCTATGGGTTGGTTCACTATTGATAGAGACTGGTGGCAATAGGTATTCTCAATAGAGGTAATATGATATCTCATGGGATTGAGACAATGCGTCCCTTAGGTGATCTAAAGGACAAACAATCAAGAAATTTGTGGCCACAATAATTCTTTTAGTGGATTTTGACATATGCTCTTTAGGGCTAGAGTATGTCAATTAATCACAGAATAAGTGAGATCTATAACTTAAGGATTGGAGTGGTAATCTTGATAGGTGATAATGCTATCTTGTTAGATTACAAACACTAGTTGATGGGGAGTTTGCATGTAATGAATAGTAGGTCATAGACTCGAACTTTGTTTCATTGTAATTTCATAGGATATTGGAGTGTAATTATCTTTATTTAGTGGAGTGTTGAGTCAACTTTAGAGTTAGATTTTGAGGGAGCCAGTGTTTTCCTATGGGTCCGAGTGTTCCCCACTCGAACTTTTAGTTCATGATGACACATGCTTTGAGGGTATTCTAGGTATTTAATTCATAAGTGTGCATAAGAGAGTTTTGGTAAAATGTAATGTTACACTAAATCTTATGAATGACCTTTTTTGATTGAGCTAATTAATTAATTGGATTCAATTAGGGTTAATAAATTAATGAGGACCAAGTGGCTTGGATTAGGTGACCCAAGCCCAGTTTGGATTGAAGTCACTTAAGCCCACAAGGAAGTTTATATAAACTCCCTTAGGGGTTAAGGCTTCAATATGACAATTTAGTTTTTTGAAATTTCAGAGAGAGGAACCTTAGCCAACTTGTCATGCCCCAAGACCTACTCCAAGGGCATGACGGTTATTTCACACCTCCAACCCAAAGGCTTAAAGTGTAACTTGACCCAAACAATTATCTTGTAATTGGAAGTTACCAATTACCAAATACCTGTTCAGAGTAGCGGAACAAAATTCTAAAATCTTCAAAACTTAACTTTAAAACTAAGCATCCATCAACCAAAATCCATTATCCAAATAGATTGCAAACTCAAACAATTTAAGTGCTAACAAAAATTTTCATAATCTCCAAATCTCAACTTCAAACTATCATAAAAAAATTTAAAAGTTCAATACTAAATAGCTTCCAAAAACCAAATAATCCAAATGAACATAAACTTATAGGCTAACAATGTCCAAAAATAACATCCTAAGCAAAATCCTAATGATGACCATTCCCGACCTAGCCACCACTCCTCGCCCTGAACTAAGGGTACCTGAAAATTATCAACAAATGGGAATGAGCTCAAAGCCTAATAAGGAATATTAATACAGTTTCATAGATCAAATAGTTTCAATCATGCTTACAAATAGGAGATTTAGTGTAAAATCATTTTCATAAGAACGTTTGAGTACAAATATGCTAATACATTTTAAGGTGTTTAACCAAACATTTTCCTATATATCAAATCATTTCATATCCATTTCAAATCAAATACATTTCAATTGTTTTCACTCTGGTTATCAAATAACAAATAGTGCCCATTTAAGTGGGACTTTACCAATAGGCGGCTAGCCTCAAATGTTCCTTTTAAGGTGGACGAAACCAAACACTACTAGTACTAGTAACCTCTAACTAAACCCCTAGAGGTTGGGGTCCAAATCAATTACATTTCCCACCACAAAAATGTAAAGGTCAACTATTATATCCTGTTGACAAGGGCCAAAAAGTCAACTGTTATATCCTGTTGACAAGGGCCAAAAAGTCAACTATTATATCTTGTTGACAAGGGCCAATCAAACCAAAGTCAAATTCTTTATTTTATTTAATCCAACTTACAAAAGCAGAAAATCCCTAAGTATTTCGATATAAACAAAATAAATGTTATAACACATTTTCCATACAAAAATATATTTGATCCATACTTAAAAGAAAAATTAACAATTACACATTTCAAGTATATATATATATATATTTTCTTTTGCAAAATTTGTATTAATTTCCCTTACCTCAAAAGAAGTCCTCAAAAACTTGGGAGAAAAATAATTCTGGAAAATCTACTCTTCACCTAACAAAGTATCAGAGAAATAACCATTACTATCTATATAAAATTATAAGTTTGACAATCCTAAAATTTTAGGTATTCAAATTAATGTTTTTAATTATGAAAGATAATTTAATCTATTAATATTTTAGAAAAATTAATAAATTTCTAATTCATATAAAACTTAAATTTTATTTTCAATTTATTTCTTAGGACACAACATAATTTAATTAAACTACAATTTATTCTACTAATTAAATTTTATGCTACTTATTAACTTATACTCATCATTAGTATAATAATATTAACTTTTATTATCTCACTTTCAGTTTTTTTTTTCCACTAAACATAAACTGTATCCTCAACAATTCTCTATTATTGCTAACATAATAATAGATGTATAAATTAACCACCAACACACTCCCCCATACACATCTCCCTTATTATTAATATTATTATTTTTTTATTTTTTCACCATTCTTCATCTTCTACATGCACGCATTTTTTTTCTCTCTAATTTATAGGAACTGTGCATGCATAGAGATCACGACTTTTATTTATTTATTATTATTATTTCCAATCCCTTAAGCCGCATATAAAAAATATAATTATTTACTCATTTAATTTTTTTTTTCATTGTTAAGATATATTCATCTAAGAAATTTTGAATTTCCCTTTTATCATCAATAGAACAACCTATATTCATAATTTCAATATTTTGACCTAAAAAATTTAAATAGGTTAACCCTAGCATAAATCGAATTCTTCCAAAGAATCATTTTTTTTTTTCAAAAACTTAAGATTTCCTAATTTCTAACAATAAAACCACCAATAATCCTAAATTTCCAATATTTTGATATTAAAACGAATTAAAAAAATAAACTAACCCTAATCTAAATTAATTTTTTTTCAAAGAATAACTAGCATGTTCAGAACTAACTAACGAATATAATATATTAATTTAGGGTTAGAATCTTACCTGGAAAAACTTGAACTTCAACTCTAAATCTCTAACCCTTAAGCCCTACGATCTCAAATTCTCTAATTCTAGTTGATAGGGTTTTCTGAATGAAGAAGACAAGAGGAAAAGTCCAATTTATACCTAGGATTTTTAATTGTAAAAGGACTCTTTCACCCTTAATGAATTTAATTAATTACTTAATTACTTTATAAATTACTATTTTGCCCCTATATTAAATTTTGAGATGTTACACAACCTGTAGAGAAAGAAAGAAATCCACTTTTCTATCACGCCAAAAACCTATGGATGGAGAGATCGGGTGGAAGATTGTCGTGTAGATGAGTTCTATGACAACCATTGCGGTTTTAGAGTCTTTATTAGATGAAAATTGATTTGAGAACATCTAGGTCTTAGGTTTTAACTTTCTCCTCTAGATCTAATATTCTTTTTGGGTTACGAAGCCATAATATTTTGCTGTGTTAGATTTAGAAAAGGCTAAGATAGATGCATGCACCTTACAAGATTAGGGTTAAAGAATGAAGTAATTCAAGATTCCGAATAATAGGTTCCTTGCAAGTAGATGAGTTGTTCACAATTGGTTCATGAACTTAGGTTGTAGTGAACTACCTCATAATTGGAGGGATGACTTGACTTGGTTGTTGAGATGAGTTTCCCTTGGTGAGTGTACTAATGTGTATGGTTACACATTGAATAGGATCTCCATGAGTCATGACATTGACTATTAGGTACTCATAATTTCATTGAACTACTATACTGCATAAGCTCTCAATCTTGAGAGAATACTAAGCTAGTATTAAAGTCTTTAGTGACTTTGACTTATGAGTGAGATCCTAAGATGATTATATATTTCTTATGGATTGGGTCATTATTGATTGAGATAGGGATAACATATATACTTAATGTAGGCACCATGATATCTCATGGGTTTGAAAAAGTGTGTCTCTTTGGATGATCTAAAGACATGTGATTAAGAAATCTATCATTGTAGTAATTCTTTAAGTAGAATTTGAGATATGCTCTTAGAGAGTTAGAGTATGTTAGTTGATCAAAGTTTTTATAGGTGAAGGTGTAAAGTGAGGCGATTTTGTGATTATGAGGCAAAGTGTAAGTCTCGAAGCATTGAGACGTAAGTTTTTTGAGACCCTTATTTTATAATTAATAAATATTTTAAAATATATAAAAAATTAAAATAAAATAGCATATATTAAAAACATGAAAACAATCCATTAGAATTATAAAAAAACCTTACTAGTTCCATACTTTCACAACAAACCATAACTAAGTCACAATAGAAAATAGAGTCAATCATACTAATAGTTCCAAACTTTTACAAACAACCATAACCAAGTCACAAAATATCAAATAGAGTTAAACATATATCACTAGAAGGTTTCAACTTAAATAATCTTCTCCAATGTCATTATCATCTTCATCCAATGTATCAATAGTAGGAAATTTCCCACAATAAAATCTTCTCATTTCATCTAACTCCTCATTTTCATGAATTGGTGCCAAATTCAACTCCTTTCCTTTGCCTTTGTCTCCACTTTTACCTAGCATGAAGTATAAATTAGGTGTAAATATTATAAGTTCATTAATAAATTTAACAAAATTTATAATTTAAAACTCTTAGTACTTACAAATTCATCATGTTTTCTTTTGTTGGAATGTGAAGAAACCATGTTGTTCGATGATGCTTAAGTCTCTTGATCTTGGGATGACACAATTCTAATGGCATCAACATTAAATAGTTCATAACTTCAAGCCAATAAAGATCAAGTGAGATGAGGTGATCTTCTTTCTTAGCAATTTATTCATAATCCAAATCAATTTCATCTATCAAATTTGGATCAATATTTTGTTTCCTCTATAAACTGTGCTCTCTCAATCTAGTGTTGTACCTTCATACACTAGAACATTTAACCTCTTATATTCGATTCTATTTTTTTTTTTGTATGAATCTAAAAATAATAAATGAAACAAATTTATATGTTGAGATTAAATTAAAGTTCTCTAACATATATATATATTCTCTCACATCCCGAAGTACTATCAGTGAGGCTAAGGACTCGAATAGCAAACTTCAACAACTTTGGTGTTGAACCCCTAAAATGCATCCACTAACTCATATGACTTCTTAATTTTCAAGAATTAATTGCAATACAACTTCCAAATTCACATATTGCTTGGTCATATGAGTCCAACTGAATTTTAGCTCTTAAACATTCTTGGTAATCCAACATCTATCCATGCATTCAAATAATCCCTTCCTTATCTCATCCACATTAGAGCACTTATCTTCGTAGTGCAATGAGGATTAAAATAATAACTTGTTGCATGTAAAGGTCAATGAAGTTGTGGAGCCCATCTTACATCTATTTTCCTCTCAATTGGACCATATTTCCTCTTCATGCCCCCACAATTAAATGCAATATTCTTCTTGGTTGAGTCCATCAACTCATAAATATAACCCATGGGTGACATTTCCTTTGAATCAACCTTTCTCAAGACATTTACTAATGGAATAGTGGTCTTAATATAAAAAGCAACATGTAGCTAAAAATTTGGATAAAACAACACCATACTTCGAGCTTTTACACCTTTTACTTTTTTTGCCTATGTACTTGAACACCATTTTTCAAAGAGAACAATGCTATAAGAGCTTGTTTTTGCTTATAAAGACTTTGAAGAGTAAGAAATGTAGTAACAAATCATGTAATTGTTGGATGAATAAGTTCATGATTTCTTGTAAATGTTCTCATCAAGATAAGAACCCAAGTATGTCTATATATGAACTTCACCACTTGCCTAGCTTGTAAAAGTGTATTAGCATGAACATTTAGCTTTCTAATATCTTCCAACATCAAATCCATGTAATGAGCAGCACAAGGAGTCCATTACAATTTTCTCTTCTTTTCATAACCTCATTCCAACATTGACATAATTAGATGCCTTATTAGTAATAACTTACACTATGAATTACAAATATCCAAAATACCCTTAAAGCGTACCACCATGAAATGGGAGCTCAAGTAGGGACTAGTGGGACTCATAGGAAAATATTGGCTCCTTCCTAATTCAATTCTGAAGTTAACTTAACACTTCAATAAAGAGAGTCAATACCACTCGTGTCTTATGAAATTACAACGAGCAAAGTTCAGGTCTGTGACTTACTATTCATTCCATGCAGACTCCCTATGAACTAGTATTCATAATCTAACAAGGTAGTGCTATCATATATCAAGATTACCTCTCAAATTCTTGAGTTATAAATCCACTTATTATGTGATCAATTGACATACTTTATCTGCAAGAAACATATATATGTCAAACTTCATTAAAGGAATTACTGTGACCATAAATTTCATTATCACATGTCATTTGGATCACCTAAGAGGACACATTATCTTAATTCATGAGATATTACGGTGTCTCTATTGAAAATATTTGTTGCCATCAGCTTCCATCAATAGTGACCCAATCCATAAGGAATATATGACCATCTTAGGGTCTTTCTCATAGGTCAAAGCCTTCTATTGATTTAAACACAAACTCAATATCCTCTCAAGTTTGAGAGTCCATGCAATATAGTAGCTTGGTGAATTATGCTAATTGATAGCCTTACGTCATGATTCACGGTAGGTCTTATTCAATGTGTAACTATACATACTAGTGCACTAACCATGACAAACCCATCCTGATAGCTAAGATAAGTCATTCCTTTAATTAAAAGGTAGTATACTACAATCTCTACTGGATTTCTCAAATTCATAAACTGATTGTGAACAACTTATCATCTTGTAAGGAACCCATGACTTGTACTTCTGTGTAACTTCTAATGCACCTAAGTTATGTACAATGCAAGTGATATAGGCTGAATGATCAAATCAATGTCCCTACATAAAAGGTATAGCTAGAGGACAACCAAGTCTAAATTTGTTACATCATGTCTTGCTTTTAGGGGTTCAATCCTAATAAGAACCTTTCTAGGATGTGCTAACCTTGGTGTTATAGGGTATTTTGCTCATTCCATGGCCCTAGGGATGAATGTATGTGCATTCTACATTGCTCATTATTATGATTGTTATTTATTAGGTTTGCATTTGTTATATGAGTTGTAAGCCTTGTAAGGGCACAAGATTTTGTTTATATGTAAAACTTTTTTTTTTTTCGTAGATTGATATGTAAACTCCAAATCTTTAGAGTATATATTTTTGTTATAAAAACCAAGTTTTTATCTTTCTATGTAACCCTTGAAGAGTTTGGAAGCAATCTAGATCATCATGAGGGTATCTTGCATGCTACCCTATCGAAAAATTGAAATCTTTGGAGAAAAACTATTAATGGAGGTGCATAAACTTGCTCTTGAGTTTTGAGAATTTGCAAGAGCACACAAGAGGTGGGATTAGCGCTCAAGCGCTTTAACTGATTGAGCGATGTTATCAATGGTAGTAAGTTGTATCTAGTACTCAAAGTCTTCCATGTGTGCTACAAGCTGTTTCTAGTGTTCTTGGTCACTCATTTGATGGTTTTAGGGTTTTTAAGGGTATTTTGGTTGTTTGTAAATGTCACTAACCCTAATTTTGTTATTTTTTTTTTTTTTGGATTTTGGAAATCTAATTATTTGGGTTACCAAATTAGCAGTAGGATGCCTAAGGCCATGGGATTTAATTATATTTCGTTATTTTATTTCTTTAATGTTTATATTTTATATGACATCTATTAGGAAATTTTTAGGAAATATCTAAAATATTTTTCCAAAGTTGGTAATTTTGGAATTTTTTAAAGAAATATTTTTTTTCATGAATATTTTCTATTATTTATTTATTTAAAGGATTGATTGTTGCTATACTGAATTTTATTTCCCTTTTGGAACTTTCCTATTGGTATAAATTAGGTGGTTCTTAAGGCTCTTCCCTAGAGAGAAGAAGAACAACACCTAAAGGTGGTCCTCAGGCTCTTCCCTTTGAGAGAAGGAAGATAACACCAAGTCCTTCAAGCTCTCTTGAGAGGAGGACTATGGTTGGAAAGGAAAGTTCAAGGGCAATGAATTTAAGGATAATTCATACTTAGCACAAGAATCCCAATTCAAGTAATAAATAAAAGTTTTAGAAATTCTGATGATGGATAATTTATTTTAAGAAGGTTACTAAAATTATCTTAAAGTCTCTTTTACAAAATATTAAGTGAGAGTGGGCCATAGGTAAGCCTATTGTTTCCAAGATCGAGCCCATCACCATCCTAAAGATGGGATAACCTATGAATCAAGGGATATGGACTATCTTAAAGGACAAAACTATAAATGTCTATAGAGAGGGTGACCAATCCTAAAGATGAAACTCTTCACTTAGTAACATTGATATCAAGGATCTTGGTTGTAAACTTAACTTAGACATGAAGTGGTAGAATCACCTTAAGTAGTCCCAATTGTATGTGCTAAGGGTTGAACACTAAGGTATGTTAATTAATGCCTTAGGATAACCTTTTGAGGTTTAAGGCAAGTAGATTAATTAGAGAGGGTCTCTACCTTACTAATAAGAGTCATGACTTGCCTAAAGTAGACTTGATTCTTATGATACTAAGATACCTTTAATGGATATATGTAGTTTAAGAGTACTACATTTTTACCAATTTAATTACCATATTTTCCTTGAATGCTTAGTTTCCTTTATTAATGCATGGAATGTGTTGTTTATTATGGGAATCATATCTTATAACCCTATTACCCCGATTCTCACTGATAATAAGTTGAGTGAACCTAATTATATTGATTGGAAAAGAAACTTGGACATAGTGCCCACAACAGAATAATTGAAATAGGTAACTTAAGAGCTTGCTTTGCCTATTCCCAATGAGTTTTCCACATAGGTAGAGAAAAATGCTCATTTCTAGTGGCAAATGGTAGATGAAAAGGCCCGTTGTATGATACTTGGGTCTTTTAATAATTTGTTGCAACAACAACATATGGACATTGCCACCACCTATGAGATTTTTTTAAGCTTGCAAGAGATATTTGGTGATAAGGGCAAACTGGCTAGGCAAGTTGCCCTAAGGCCATCATGAACACCAAGATAACAGAAGGAACTCCCATTTGAGATCATATGATTCATGTGATTGCATTCTTTAACAAGATGAAAATTTTTTGAGTCAAAATTGATGGAGAAACCTAAGTCGATATGATCTTAAAGACCTTACAAGACTTCTTCAAGTAGTTTAAGCTCAATTACACTATGAATAAGTTAATGATTAGCTTGCTAGAACTGATGAAGAAACTTCAAATGGCTAAGGGGATTCTGGAGGATCCTAAAGGTCATGGTAATGAAAGATTCTTCAGGTTTTTCCCATAATAATAAGAAGAAGATTTTTTTCAAGAAATCCAAATAGGGAAAGCCTAAGACTAGGAAAGAAGAGAACAACGATAAGGGTAAGTGTTTCATTTGTGGTAAAAAGGGCCATTCGAAGAAGGAATGTTTTGACTACTTGAAGAAAAAGCAAGGTATGTCCCATTCACTTTTAGTGGTGGATTCCACCAATTCATGGTGGATAGATTTCAGGACCACTAATCATATCTTTAATTCTTAATAGAGGTTTCAACTATAGAGAAGGCTAAATGAGGGAAATATTTACCTAACACTGCATCTATTGTGAGGATAGTTGTGCAGACAATACGAGATGTTACCCTAGTATTAGAGAATAATAAACATCTAGAACTCAAGGATTGTCTTTATGTACTTGAGTCTAAAAATAATTTGATTTTGGTTTCTAGTCTAAATAAATTAGATTATTTAGTTTATTTCAATGATTAATTTTTTATTATCTATTGCTAAAAATAATCATGTCTTAAAAGGAAAGTACCTAGCACTAATAAGACTTATTTATGACATCTATGCCTAGGTCATATTAATCCAAACACATGGAGGTATGAGTATTTCATCACCTTCACTAATGATTACTCTAGGTATGGTTATGTTTACCTTATGCATAGGAAATCTAATGTCTTGGATAAATTCAAGGAATTTAATGCAAAAATGGAGAACTAGTTAGGTAAAAACATCAAGGTACTTTGGTTTGATTGAGATGGAGAGTACATGTTCAATGAGTTTGACTCTTTCCTTAAGGAGCATGAGATTATATCCCATTTGACTGCTCTTGGTATTCTACTGTAAAATGGAGTGGCGAAAAGAAGAAATTGAACTCTTATGAACATGGTGAGATCCATGATGGGTATTTTTTACCACTTCCTACTTCCTTTTGGGGATATGCCTTAGAAACTACAGGATATCTTCTTAATCTAGTTCCATCTAAATCAGTACTTTTGACTCTTTTGGAGATGTAGATAGAATGAAAACTTGGTTTACACCATGTTCACATATGAGGGTGCCTAGTACACATACTAAAACCAAAGGTAGATAAGTTGGAACTAAGATAAGAAGTTTGTCAGTTTATTGGGTATCCAAGAGATACTATGGGTTATTACTTTTATAGTTAAGTTGACCAAAAGAAGTTTATGAGTATAAATGCCAAGTTTTTGGAAGATGACTATATGATGAGTTATAAGGTTAGAAGTAAGGTCGATTTGAGAGATCTAGATGAGACTCCTACAATAACATAGAACACTTTGGATCCAGTACCTACTGTGAAACTAAGGTTTGGTTAATCTTAGTTTTGATGATAACAAAACAAGGTTTCGAACTAATGATTATATTTCAAGTGTAATTAGGCAAGAAGATTTCCAAAGTGGCAATCACAAAGACAAAATCAAGTTAAAGGAAAATCAATAAGAAAAAGAAGACGTCAAAGAAAAGTGCTTTTCAAGACCCAAGTTTCGTAAGATATCTTTGTAAGGTTGTTGGTGCACTAGGTTTTTCATACATTATGTTATTTATTTTTGCACCAAAATCATCCAAAAGTTATTTTGTTTTAAATCTTTTAAAATTGGATGATTTCATGTGTTCAACTAAAACCTTGTATCAATTGCTTTCCAATCTTATTTAAAAGGTTTTAAGTTGAAAAGAATGGTTGTTGAGCCAAAAACGGCTCAACCGATTGAACCAGATGAGGAAGTAGTTGACCTATTCAGCTCAATCGATCGAAAGGTGCAAAAACCTTATCTCTCTTCCAGAATGCTTGTTCAATTGGTTAAGGTTGAACCTCAACAGGTCGAGGGTGAACCTCAACCAGTCGAGAGGCAGTTGAGGTCCAACGGTCACCTATCATGCATTAAATGCTAATGACTAGTGAATCGGTCGAACTAGAGCTTGACTGAACGAGCCCCTAATGGCTAGTTTGACTTTTTTTTTTTTTTCTCTATAAAAAGGCTCCAATCTTCATTGTTTCAAGAGCTTAACCTTCCTAAACATTTCTTGAATACATTTGAGCCTTAGAAGAGTGTTTTTGAGTGCACCACTGACATATCATTAGTGCACCATTTAATCTTATCTTTCTTGTACATTTGAGCCTAAAGTTTTGTACTAAGATTTTATGAAATTATTTCTTATCTTCATTTGTAAGTCTTTGAAAGGAAGAATCTAAATGCGAGGTATCACTTAGAGATTCTCAAGTGTGGGGTATCACTTGAGGGGTTATTCAAGAGTGAGGTATCTCTTGAAGATTATAAAGGGTGCTTAGAGCTAAAAGTCTAAGAGGGTGGATTGGAACCATAATCCAATTGTATTGCTTGAAGACTTGGTTTGGAAGCCTTGAAATAGTGGAACCTCAAGCTTGGGATTGAAGCTAGAGGAGAGTGGACGTAGGTTGGGTTACACTGAACCACTATAAAAATCTTGTTTGTATTTGCATTCTCTGTTCCCAACTCTTTTACTTTATATGCAATTGTCTTTATATTGTTTTATTATATATTTGCATATAATGGTCTTTTGCATTTATATGATTTAAATTTGAAAAAAGAGACCATCACCCTATTCACTCTTCCTCTAGGGTGATTACCTTAGGTTGGATTAGCCTAATTTTTCTAACACCTACCATTATTGTTTTTATTACACTGGTGCCTCGTCGTAGTGGGAAGGTTGTTATATAATTAGACTGATTCATGTATTTGAGAAAGTCTTTCAAGACCATTCTAGAGGAATAAGAGATCGATCTCATTGATTACGATGAAACAATGAGTAATGTGGATGCACATTTTTGGCAAAATGCTATGAATGTAGGGTTAGAATCCATGTATTCTAACCAAGTTTAAGAGCTTGTAGAAGCACCTAAAGAGATAAAACCCATAGAATGCAAATGGATCTACAAGAGGAAGAAGATAGTAGATGGAAAGGTTGAGACTTTTAAGACTAGGCTCGTAGCAAAAGGTTATAGTCAAAAACCTAGTTTCGACTATAAGGAGACCTTCTCGACGGTAGCCATGCTTAAATCCACTAGGATACTCTTATCCATTACAACACATCTTGACTATGAGATATGACAAATAGATGTCAAGAATGCATCTTTGAATGACAATCTTAATGAGAACATCTATATGATGTAACCGAACAATTTCATAGCAAAGAGCCAAGAGTATATGGCAGGAAAGTTGCATAAATCCATTTATGGATTAAAGCAAGCATCTTGCTCATGGAACAAACATTTCGATCAAGTGGTTAAGTCCTTTAACTTTGATTAAAATGAGGATGAACCTTGCATGTACAAGAAGGTGCAAGAAAGCATGGTAGTCTTTATGGTCTTGTGTGTTGATGACATTCCATTCATTAGTAATGATGTAAGGTTATTGTCATCATTCAAAATTTGGTTATCTACTTAGTTCCAGATGATGGATGTAAGAGAAGAGTAGTAGTATATTCTTGGGATTAAAGTCTTTACAAATCATAAGAATAAGAAACTAGTGTTGTCTCAAGTCATTTACATTGACAAGCTCTTAGTCAAGTATGTGATGTAGGATTCTAAGAAGGGATTATTACCCTTTGGGCATGAAATTCTTCTTTCTCAGATCAGTGTCCTAAGACACCTAAGGAAAAAGAGCATATGCAGACAAGTATCTTATGCCTTTATAATGGGTAGCCTTATTTATGCAATGTTATGTACTAGGCTAGATATTTGCTTTGCATAGATATTGGTCAAATTTAGGCCTAGAACACTGGATAGTTTTCAAGCATATACTCAAGTATCTTAGGAAAATGAAGGATTATATGCTTGTGTTCTAGAGTACAAGTTAATAGAAAAAGGGTACACAAATTCAAATTGATAAGAATTTTTGTTGGTCTACTTCTAGTTTTGTTTTTATTTTTGGTGGTATGGTGTTAGTTGGAGGAGTGAAACAATCTTGCATTGTTGACTTCACTATGAAGTTGAATATGTTGTAACTTTTGAAGTAGCAAAGAAAACCATTTGTCTTAGGAAGTTCCTTATAGACTTAGATTCATACCTTGTATAGCCCATGATACTATTTTATGATAATAGTAGGGCTATGACATAGTTTAAAGAACCAAGAACCCATTGGAAAGGTAAACACATTGAGAAGAGTACCACTTGATTCATAAGATGGTTCAGAGAGGTTGAGAATATGCCTTTTTGTAGATAACCTTACAAATCATTTCACCAGGACATTGACAGGAAGAGTCTTTGATAGTCATAGGAATAACATAGGTGTTAGATGTGTACTTAGTATGCTCTAGAGGCATGATGCTTTGAGAGCTAATTTGATATTGTTAGGATAGAGCCCTTAAAAGCATGACATGATGTAATAAAAATTTGATGCTATTTCCACTTCATTTTTATCTATCCTAGTTCCATGTGTTATACATTGCAAGCATTCTGGCTTGTATCTTTTGCATTGTATGTGACTTGGGTGCATTAAGAGTTGCATAGAAGATCCAAGTCATGGATTCCTTATAAGTAAATGTCTTGTTCGCATCTAGTTTGTGGGATTCGACAACCTATTAGAGGTTGTAGTGCACTACCTTCAAACTTGAGGGATGGCTAGTCTTGGTCATTGAGATGGTTTTCCCATTGTAAGTACACTAGTGTGTATCGTTACACATTGGATAAGACCTATTTGAGTCATGACGTAATACTATCAAGTAGTCATAACTTCACTAAGCTAATTTATTATGTTGTCTCTCAATCTTGAGAGAATATTGAAGTTATGCCAAAGTTAGTATTGACTTTGACTTACGAGTGAGATTGTAAGCTAATTATATATTTCCTATGGATTAGGCCATTGTGGATGGAAGCTAGGAGCAATAAGTATTCTTAATAGAGGCACTAGGATATCTTATGGGATTGAGACAATGTGTTTCCTTAAGTGATCCTAAGAAGGTGTGTTTATGTAAACTATGACCATAATAGTTCTTTAAATGAAAGTTCACATATGCCCTGAGAGAGCTAAGACATGTCATTTAAACACACAATAGGAGGATCTGTAACTCATGGATAGGAAAGGTAATCTTGAAAGATTAATAGCTTTGATATTGTTATACTACAAATACTAGTTCATGGGGAAACTAAACACAATGGGTAGTAGGTCACGGACCTAAGCACATAGTATCTTGTTGTTATTTACATAGGGTACTGGAGTGCAGTTGATTTTCTGTAGTGTGATGTTGAATCCACTTCAAAATTGGATTCTAAGAGAGCTAGTTCTGTCTTGTGGGTCCCAATGTTTTCCGCTTGAACTCATATGCCTTGATGACACGGTCTATGAGGGTTGAATTGCCTCTAAGTTCACTTTTGTGTATAAGGTGTTTTGGTAACTACACAAAGTTGTACAAGGGTTAGTGAACAAAGTCTTTAGATTGGTCTAATTAATTAATTAGATTGCCTTGTGAGGTTAATTAATGAATTAGGACATGTTTTGGGTTAGATTAAGTGACCTAAACCCTTAGTGGGCTCAAGTCACTTAAGTCTAGTTAGGGAACCCTATAAATACCTCTTAGAAGTTAGGGTTTCCATCACTTTTAGAAGTGAGCCATTTTCCACCATTTAGAGAGAGAGAGAGTCATAACATCTATCCTCCATTCCTTCTTATCGGTTGTGTGCCAAGATTAAGTAAGAGTCATTGGATGAAAGATCTTGGGCATTTGATACCTCGATGACTTTGATCCTTATCTTCATTGCATGAAATAGATTTGAGAGTGTCTAAATCTTAGGTGATGTTTTCTAATGCACATTCTGAATCCAGTTATTGTTTAAAGATGCATTTTTCCTATTATGCATAGGATTTAGAATAGCTTAGAAAGTTTTACATGAACCTAACCTGATTCTTGGATAGAGAACAAAGAGATGTGGCTAAAGTGGTAAGATAAATTCTAAGATCTCTTATAAGAGATTTAGGGAAAAAGTCACCACCTATTGAGGAGTCTAAGGATGTGGATTCTCTAAAGATAGATGAACTTGTTGGTTTGCTTTAAATATTTGAGATGATCCTTGGATCACCTAGGAAATAGAGGAAAGGAGTTTCCTTAAACACTATTAACTAAGTTCCAAAGATAAAGATGATGAGAAAATGTTAGATGAAAAGCTTACTAGGTTTGTTAGAAAATCTGAGATTTGGATTATCTAAGAAAAAAATTAAAAAATACTATGAAAAAAAAGAAACTCAACCAAAAAAAAAAAAGAAAAATGTAGAACAGGGTGTTAAAAAAAAGATTGAAATTGAATGTTCTAATTATGGGGAAATGATAATTTTTGCAATCGAATGTCCCTTAAGGAAAAAGAATGAAAAGCTCGTGCAAGCCACATGGAGTGAATCAGAATGTAATCAAACAAGTGGAAATGAATCAAATGGATGTGGTGAGTGTGTTAATTTCATTGCCTTCATGGTATGTGGAATTGATGAAAAACCAAAAAAAGGATGTCTTAAGTGAGTCAAGTAACTTTGAGGATGACATAAGTTTTAATGTGGTTGTACGCATAAATTTCGCAAAAGTCCTGCAATGTAAGCAAAATGATTACTACTCAAAAAGTGCTATTTCATAGCTTGTAATTAACTCTTTTGAACTCTCTTGAGTAGTAATTATCACCTTTTAACCCAATTAACATATTAAGGGCCTTTGCATTTGTTTCTAATCAAATTGTGTTAAGTTTTGGTGTTTTTGATAGCTTTTTGCTCACCAAAGCAATGTAAGAATGAGGGAAAGTTGTATATAGTTCATGGCAAAGCCTTTGGAAGCTCAAATTCATGAAGAACGAAGCTTTGGAGCCTCATAGTCCTTTGCCATAGTCGTTCAAAGTATGCAAGGAAAGAACAAAAGAGAGAGGAAAACAGAGTGAAGAAAACAGAGCATGGCAGCTGCAGTCTTCCTTCCCACTTTTGGAGCACTTCCCGAAGTCCATTTTCTGCATGCTATATACCGTTGGAAAGCTCTGGAAGTCAAGAATCCAACTCTTTAAACCGTGTACGATTTTGAGTTGAAATGAGGAAGATATGGCCTTCGGAAGACAACTGCATCCAGCTGAGGGACAATTTCGCACCTTGCGAAATTGGAACTCCAACGTGCGAAATTTTAATCAGCCTTGCGAAATGGAAATGGATGGCAGCTGTGCATTCTCGGTGAAGCCCAACATGCGAAAGTGATTTTTCAACTTGCGAACTTGAACTCCAACGTGCGAAAGTGGATTTCAACATGCGAAATCAACTTGCGAAATTTCGCAAGTCACCATGCAACGTGCGAAACTGGGATATTTGTTCACCGACTCTTTTTCTTCTGATATTTTGTGTCTAAATCTCCATTTTCTCCTTGTATTCAGCCACTCATGTAATTCCTTAGCTAAGAAGGAATGAAGGAAGGGTAAATAACCTTCCTATAAATGTACTCTCTTGTAATCACTGAAAAAATCTTGGGAGCTTGTTCTCAGAGACAACTTTGTATAGTTTTTAAAGGAAGTAAAATTCAGAGCCTTGCTCTGCCTTTCCTTCCCATTTTGCTTTCTCTTTTATTTTCTTTCTAGCCAAACATCCTCTGAGGATGTTTCCTCAGAGGATGAGAGGCTAGACTTTTTGTCTCTTGGGTGAAGGAAGCTAAGTAAGGTGCCGGCTACATAAGCGTGAGTTTTTGTTGTTTCCATTTTTAATGAAAAGAAAGTGTGACCCGTTTATGATTTTTATCTTTTTAGTTTAACTTAAAACGCCTTTGAATCACCTGGGCCAACACTTGGTAAGGCAAGTGGTCTCCGTCCATGGAGATGCACTAGTTTATCTCTTGCGAGCCTTTGGGAGGTGATTCAAAGGTAGGATTTTCTAGACCAGCCAACACTTGGTAAGCTTTTGGACTCCAAGGAGACATCCATTAGTTATCTCTTGCGAGCTTTTGAAGGATAATCCAAGGTTAAAGATCCTCTTGAATGGCAAATGCTAGGTGAGAGGCACGAGCCATTGCAAGATGGATCAGTGAGAGGGATTTAGTGTTGAAACCATTAATGGTAAGCATCTGTACCACACCGGTTCGGGAAATAACTATATGTTAAATCCCCAACACGAGGAAAAGAAACAAGTGACCGGAATCTCCCTTTTATAGATGACACCTGATCCTAGTGACCTGAAATCCCAAGAAACATCTTTCTTTCTAATTATTTTCAGTTATCTTTAGTTTGGTTAGCTTAAAACCATTCATTTTCATGCAAACTTGTGTTTTCTTTTAAAGCTAACCTTGGAAAGGAAAACCACCAATTCAGCTTTTGAACTAATATCAATTGTGAAGTGAAAACCCATCTCTGTGGACGATCCTAGAGCCACTATGCTATGCTAGCTATGCTACCCTAGTATATGGTGAAATAGGTTTATAAATTTTGTTGATAACTCCCATCTGAGGATTGAAATCAAAGCACATCAGTTGATTGATCTGAACCAATCAGAACACCAATTGGGGACGAATCACAAAACAATAGGAAAAATAAGATGAAACTGAATTTTTTTATTAAAATTGATAAATTGTGGGGTACAATCTTTGTGGTAATATTCTTTTATAAAAGAATATATCCTTCTAATTCTTTTACCTTGATCTCAATTTGAAAGATAACGATGAAAATGTTTTCTTGATTTTAGAGATTAATCGAGGGTCACAAGTGGCTTGTTCTTAAATGAACTCATTGAAAGACGAATATCACATGTGTGGACGATGAAGATGTTTTCTTTGTTTTGAAAGTCAATTGAGGGCCTAGAGTGGCTTATTCTTGAATGACTTTATCAAAAAACAAAGAATACATGTAGTTCTTCTAGGATTTCTTAGACTTGTAAGAAGATTTTGTGAAACCTTTTCTTTTTGTAAAACCTTTTCTTTTTGTTAAGCCTCTTTTCTCATGGGGTTTCATTTTGCCAATCCGAAGAAATCTCTTCACTGAAGGAAGTCACCCCTATTTATAAGTGAAATTAGGAAATTAAATTTTGGAATCCCTAAGATTTAGTTTCTTAATTCAAAAAATTGGGTGCCTTAATTTTAGCTACTTGTCTTTTTCATTAAGGAAATTTGTCAAAAAAAGAATATTTATTTATTTATTTATTTATTTATTTATTTATTGTTTACTTCAATGAGAATATTTGTTTCCTTTAGAAAAATTTCAATGAGAGAATATTTATTTATTTTTAATTCTTTTTTGACAATAATGGGAAGATTTTATTTGCAAGACTAAATTTTGTAGTCTTCCAAATTTTGCCCCATGTCACCTTTTTAATATATGCCATGTGTCAGATGTGTGTAGGACTTATCACTTGTCGATTCCAAATTTTATTGAATTAGGGAGCCACATTTTTTTTGAAGACCAATTTAGTGATAATTTATTTCACTAAAAAATTTGATGTCTACAATAGCTTATGAGACTTTGTACAAGGTGCTTAACCCTTAAAAAGGAACAAGTTAAATGGAATGGTTTAAAAAAGAATTTAATAAATGAGATTGATGTTTAAAGGTAAGATAGGAAAGGGAAATTTGAAGTTGGTATTGAAATACGAGGATCATTTTAATACTAAATTTGACCTATTGATGGTATACCAAGGAAATCAATAAAGGAAGGCTTTGTCAAAATGCAATTGATATACAATTAGGGGTATCAATTAATTCATGGTAGTAAGAAGGGGTTCTAAAGTTTTTTTTTTTTTTTTTAATCCATATTAGAAGCCATTATCGACTTTAGTCAATATGAAAATTGATACCAGAATTGGCATTGCAACTATTGGCTGAAATCAATTTCAACGCTGAGGCCAAATGAAGAAGAAAAAAGTTGCAATCACCCTTTGTTGAATTTGATGTGTATGGTATTGAAATTTTGAAGCCAAATGGAGATTGTACTATTTTTACTATTTTTCACCAAGTGTTTAATATGGGGGTTGTAATTAACTACGTTTGGTTTTGTTATAAGATGTTTCTAGATTCTTTTAGATGAGGTTGCATTAAGAGATCTTGCTACTTGATTTTTGAAACGCTATAAATAGTTAAATAAGAGTTTCTGGGGAGCTTGTTGCCACTTTTGAAGATTGGATTTGAAAATTTAAAATTTTCACTCTCATTCTTTGTCTCTTGCTATTTTCTATCATTTTCTTAGTTTCCAAATAGGGCGATAAGCCAAATTTCACCATGTTTAGCAACAAAATTCTTGCTCATCTAGAAGAGAATTGCTTTATTTGAAGATCAATAGTAGATTGCATCAATTCTCAAGAATAATATAGTACCTATGGTAAGATTTGTGATTCTTTTCTCTATAGCTAAATACCTCTTAAAGTCTCTTTTGAATTTGATATATTTGATGCTTTATAGAAACTTTGATCACTTTTTTTGAGGTTAGATTCATTGTGGATCATTAAGATCTTTAATGTGTGAATTCTTAAGTAGAAGTAAGATAATCTAGGTCTCTAATTTAGTAAAGATTCAGAATTTTACAAATGCAATTAAATTTGTGGTTGAGATTGATCCCATTCATTATATAATATGATCCTAAGCTTGAATTTA
This sequence comes from Vitis rotundifolia, assembly GCA_030254885.1. Lineage (NCBI taxonomy): Eukaryota > Viridiplantae > Streptophyta > Magnoliopsida > Vitales > Vitaceae > Vitis > Vitis rotundifolia. Next base: position 8,596,906 of record CM058164.1, on the reverse strand, counting down.
TCAGATGACCTTTTATTTGTTATCTATTTGACTTTATTAGTTATTACCACAATTCTTAGTTAAAATACAAATGTTCATCATCATAAATGTTCATCTTCATTTCAATTCAATTCTCAATAATTCAAACTTTAGATTTTCATCACTTTCAAATAAATCTTAAGATTTAGATCCTTTAATCCTTGTGAAGATGTGTGAACACTATACTAGTTGTTGGTTTCCTTTATAAATTTATTTTAGCTTGAGGAACAAATAGAGACATTGAATTCAACTACTACCAAATCTGGATCACTTATTTTCAAAATTCAAAATTGGCACTAGTAGGAGATACCAAGGCCAACATCTAGGACCAAGTAAGGTGGAGAATCCTTATGAAGATTGTAGAATGGTGGTAAACTTTCATCCAAGATGTTTTTTACCTTCAAAATTGGTAATGAAATTCTCTAAGTAGTTCTTATTAGAGATCATCAATGCTTAACTTGGTACCAATGATGCTTGGTTGTCTCTTGGTTATTGAACAACTCATGTTGATTAACTGTGTATGAGACTCAAATGAATCTCACAAATAAATCTAATACTTAAGTGCTAAACAAGAAATATAAGGGTAAGGTTAATTTTTGACACTTTTGAGATCTAAACTTTAGTTTAGAGTTCTAGATTTAAAATATCAATCTTAAGATCTGATTTATTTTTGGATTGACTTCTTGATCCTTAAAGTGAGAAAAAAAAAATACTACTATCTATGAATGGATTTGCAATCTAATTTGTAAATTTCTTTGGATGCTCTACTTATATTTGTTTAACTTTATTAGATTTTTAGGTTATCTTGATTCAATTATTATTCTAATTATCTTGATTTTTTGATTGTTTGTTAATTAGATTAAGTTTTATGTATTGATTTAACATATAAATTATCATTCTAACTTAAAAAATTAAACATATAAGCATTGGTTCTAAGGATGAGAACTAAGCTTACTACTAATCATGCTAGTCTTTTATCTTATTTTTCTTGACCAATACTATTGTGTAAAAAGATTCTTTATGCAAAAACAAAGAGTTAAGATTAGGATGTAACAAAATGCCAAACCACCATGTTTTGAAAGTGTCTAAAATAACAAGAAAATAAAAACACCTTTTATTGTTAAATTATGGTTTCAAGTCCCAATCCAAGTATATACTCCATAGAGGTATTGAAAGGCCAAGGGACTTTTTGGAAAAAAATTTCAAAAATACTCCTTAAATAATAATTTTTAAGAATAGTTTTTTAAAAAAGTTTTTCATTTTTTTAGAAACAAAATTCTGTTTGGGAACTCAATTATAAAGCACAATTTTCATTTTCTTGGCCTTTTTTTCGAAGAAAGTACTATATACTTATCTATAATGCAAAAGTTTCCAAAATTGTTTTCATATTTTCAACTATAAAAAAGAATTGAAAACACAATATATTCTAAAACATATGTTTTTAAAACAATTTTTTCAAAAATTGTCCTTTATCAAAAGTTCGTTGAATGCATTTTGTAAATTAGAAAACTATTTTATATTCTAAAGAACAGAAAAATGTTTTCAAGAAAATCATCAAAACTATTAAAGAACATGATAAATGTCGTGACCCAAATCCTATAAATTTAAGCTTTTGAGAAAATTAGGATCTCAATATGGTATTAGAGCCTCATTTGATAGAGGGTCATATGTTTGAGTTGTCTCATCATATATTTATTTCCTCAATTTATTGTGTAAGCCTAAAAAAAGGCTAACTATAGTTGTTTTGCCTATAGGCCTTGCATCTCTTCATTTGTGTCCATGAGGCTATATGTAAGAAAAAGTATTAAGGAGTATGATATAATTTATAGACTTGAATCCTACAAATTTAACTTTTAAGAAAATTGGTAGCTTAACACAAACATGACCGACCTTAGTTTCATTTCAGTCATGTATAATTGGCTTGCCTCTTCGTTGTAAACCTAAATCTTACAAAATTAAACTATTAGAAAAATTAGTATTTCTTTTGAGTAATTGGTTTGTCCCTTCATCTTTGCAAATATCAGTTGTTAACTTCAATGATAGAGTTCATGACATGCTGTATGAAGATTGATTGCGACATGGATTTCAATAAATAATCTGAGTTCTCAAGACTTCGTGACATTCCCTAATGTTGGTTTTATGACTAGATGTTTTTTTCTACAATTTATCGATTTAAACTCGAGAAATAGGAAAAAGTGTTGGATATACATCTGATGTATTTTATCCTACTATTAAAATGAAAGAAAGTTATTGCAATGAACAATGAAAGTATAATTGTGTTGAGTTGATATGTTGTTTGTGTATCATTCTCTCGGTTTCCTTACTTTTTACCTAAACCTCCTCGGATTACGGTAAAAAATTGCCCACTTACCTATCTTCTCTCTCATCAAAGACATGATACCAGCTTCTCTTCTTTTAACCATTTTTAAGCATGAACTTACCTTATAATTAATTTGATTTAAAATAAATTCTACCGGTAATCTTCTTTTTCATAGCCATGCTTATTATTTTAAATCTCATTATCATTATCATTAATAATGTCTCTATTTAAATTTTCCTATATTTTTATGGGATCATGTGACTACCATTCAATAGTCTTAGGTTAAATGTTTTCTTTTTAACTATACTAGTTATAGTTATTAAATTATTGGACTTGGGATTGGGCTTGTGCAGTTTTAACTCAGACTGAAGACCTTAGAGTCGGCCCAACTGGGGCCCGAGCCAAAATCAAAGGGGGCCCAGACTTGGAGCATCATGATTCATTTAGATGCCTATCATAAATAATGTAGTACCATGGATAAACAGAAATAGAACACAAATGGAAAAGTCAGGATTAGCTTCAAAAAGAGGGTAACAGCAGGGACGCAGTGGAGCCCGAGCCACCAACCCTATCTGCTTTCTCTTTGGGTTATAAATAGCAAAAAGCAGAGAAACCCAAACATGGAAAAGGAAAATTGGGAAAACCTAGGTTCCAAACACCCCCTCAACGACTGAGATCGCTCCACTTGGCGAGATCAGACAAGTGGCAGACAGTGAGGTGTCACATGCGCAGTAGCAGCTGAAGACGCACGTGTTTTCCCATGTGGGTTGACCGGGAATTGCGGGTTCCTTTTGTACGAAAGAGCTGATGAATAATAATGAAGGCAGGGGGTTTTGGCAGCTTTTGTGTTTTTCTTTGTCGTTTCATGGCTTGATTTCTCAGTCTACTGTTCACCCTCGCTTGTCACTCCACGGAAAGTGAGATGACGGGTGGCTTAAAAAGCAGCATTTACATCAAAGGTCCCACGCTCAGTGGTAGACAGCCATCCACCCACTCTTTATCTGATCACTGTTGTTCATATGACTTCAGTCCCTGGGACTTACCCTCAAGCGAGGGAGATTGTTCTGTTCAAATTCCAGAGTACTAACGCGAATTGTTGGGTCAATTTTTAAAATTTTATTGGGCAGGTAACTAGCCTGAATGATTTCATGCTCTCGAGCGTGTGGAGTACGTTGTTTTATAAATATCCTAGTGGACAATCTTATGCTAGGATTTGACTGTTGGTACGTCATTATCTGCTTTTGTTCACGAGCATGCACTGTTGCATGAACCATCAAATATCAACCCATGGTCCACTAAATAATCAAATCCTTTAATGAGAGGTCACAGTGTCGTAGATACGAATAGTGTTTCACAAATGTTAAAGAGGCTTAGCATATGGTTGATAGACTTCAACAAATTGAGATCAGTATCATAACAAACTTTGGCTAATGTGGTCTCAATTTGACTAGCTATAATAGTCGGGCTAGGTCGATGTCTCTCCAGTGAGCTGGCTGTTTGCATGCCTTGAAAAGACTACGAATTACCATAAAGGGATGATGAACTAGCAACTAAACTATTCGAACTACAGAAAGGAAATTGAAGGTGTCATAATATTCTTTTCCTATTCCATTTTCGTGACGATTCCCTCTTATACTGACTGCTCATCATTAGCATCCTCCTAGCAATCGTTTTTCTTTTCTATTGGTCTCTTCATTTTCCTTTTTCGCTTGCCTTTAACTATTTACAAACCTTCCATTCTCAATCACCATTTACTTCCATTCTTAATCACTATTGTCCTTTTTGTTAGCCATCCATTTGTCACCACGTATAAGCCCTTTGTCTTGTCTGGTTCTTTAGCATGTGTTATTCATCTAAGCTTTTTTCACCTAAGCGACAACTTAAAGTGGTCCAAAAAATGCCTCCCAACGAATTGGCCATTATTTCTGAAATTGGGAATGTGCTTATCACCTCTTTTTTTAACCATTATTATTAATTAGTCATCTCATTTATAACTGGCACTACATGTATCTCCCAATAGGCCAAGGCCCATATACTCGGAAGTACGTGTCGCGGCTGCTCCACTCCGCTGCGGTCTCATGAACTGCCTCTAGAATGGTTGTTCCAACCTTTTAGGCCACTGCTCATATCATTCTACATGTAAATATATGTTTTAGTAATTGACATTTTGATAACTAGACTGAGTGTTTTAAAGGTTACTATTATCAGTTGTGTTCCCAGCTCAGTCCTTGTTATGAAAACTTCATAAATCATGAAGTTCAGTTTTGAGTTTGAGGCTATTCAGTTGCAGAAGAATTCAAATTCAAGTTTCTTGGGTAGGGAAAGGTACTGAAATCTTGAACTAAGCACTGAATAGAATCTTTATTTTGTGTAATTGAAAAAGACATGCATGTACGGAAAAGTGGCCAAGTGTTCAAATTAATGTACTTGGAACTGCCTTAAGTAGATAAGAGGCATATGATGGAAAAGGATAAATTTAAACACAATTAAAGAGCAAGAGTGAACAAAAATGGAGGAACAGTGTGTATGTATTCAATCGTCATTTACTTGCAAATTGAAAATAGCTTTCCTTTGAGACAAGTTTCAGGCAGATGTCTATATGTGCTCAATTGGACAAGATGAAAGTGGATGAATCAAAACGAAAAATCCTTAGCGTGCTCAATCACACACCGAGGTTGAACAATTGCACACTCACTTTATTAAAAACTCTTTTAGACCATTATTACTTAGCCATCTTATTTATAATCGACACTACTTATCATCTCCCCACGGGCCATGGCCTGTCTGCTCCGTGACTAACCTCTAGAATGGTTGTTACAACCTTTTATACCATTAGTCAAATAATTCTACTTGTAAAAATATACTTTTTTAATCGACATTTTCATGACTATGAGTGTTTTAGAGGTCAATAGTATCAGTTGAGTTCCCAACTTAGTGCTGGTTATGAAAACTTCATCGACACATCTTCAAGTTCAGTTTTGAGTTTGAGGCTATTCAATTGCAAAAGAATTCAAATTCAAATTCAGGTTCCTTAAGTATGAAAAGCTGTTGAAATGGTGAACGAAGCAGTGATAAGGATCTTTAGATTGTGTTGAAAGAGGCATGCATGTGGAAAAATGGCTAAGTTCTCAAAATGATGTACTTGGAAAGTTAGATAAGAAGCATATGATGGAATTGGATAAATTTAAATGCAATTAAGGAGAGGAGTAAGCAAAAATGGAAGACGACTGTGTATGGATTCGATCATATTACTAGATTATTAAATTGCAAGTTGCGAAAAACTGACCTTTGAGATGAGTTTCAAGCAGATGTGTATATGCACTCAACTGGACTTTTGGTGCGTTTAAATGAACAAGATGAAAATGGATGAATCAGAATGAGAAATCCTTAGTTTGCTTAATCACACATAGGTCAACCACTTGCGCACTTATTATGATTAAAATCTCTTTTTCTAAACCATTACAATTTTGCAATCTCATTTATAACCAATAGTACATGTCATCTCCCCACAGACCATGGCCATCTGCTCTGTAACCACCCTCTAGAATGGTTGTTCCAACCTTTTATGCCACTGGTCCTATCATTCTACTTGTAAATATATACTTTTGTAATTGACATTTTCATGACTAGACTATCAGCGTTTTAAAGGTTACTAGTATCAGTTGAGTTCTCAATTCAGTTCTAGTTAAGAAAGTTCATTCCATCAACATAACATCAAGTTTAGTTTTGGGTTTAAGGCTATGCAAAAGAACTCAAATTTAGGTTCCTTTAGTATGGAAAGCTATTGAAATGGTAAAATAAGTATTGATGAGGATCTTTAGTTTGTGTTGAAAGAGGCATGCGTGTGGGAAAATGGTCAAGTGCTCAAAATAATGTATGTGGAAGCTTAGATGGACAAGAAGCATACGATGATTTAAATGGACCTGAGGAGCAATAGTATATGAAAATGGAAAACAGTCTGTATAAATTCAATCAGACTCCTAGATCATTTAATTGCAAACTGAGAAAAACCGACCTTTGAAACAGGTTTCAAGTAGATGTTTATATGTGCTCAACTGGACTTTTGGTGCGTTCAAATGCACAAGATGAAAATGGATGAATCTGAATGAAAAATCCTTAGTTTGGTCAATCACACATCTAAACTAACCAATTGCACATTCATCGTGATTAAAATCCCTTTTAAACCATTATTATTTCACCATCTCATTTGTAACTAGAACTACATGTCATCTCCTCAGGGGTTATGGTCCATCTAATCTATAACTACCCTCTAGAATGACTGTTCCAATCTCTTATGCCATTGGTTTTATTATTCTATTTGTAAATACATACTTTTAAAATTGCATTTTCATGACTAGTCTGAGTGTTTTAGAGATTAGTAAGATTAGTTGAGTTCCCAACTCAATCTTGGTTATGAAAACTTCATCAACATATCATGAAGTTCGAGTGTTTTAGAGATTAGTAATATTAGTTGAGTCCTTGAACTTAATCCTAGTTATGAAAACTTCATCAACATATCATGAAGTTTAGTTTTGAGTTCGAGAATACTTATGTTGGGATAGAGCTCTTAAAAGTAAGATATAATATAATAAAGTTAGACTTGAGTTTTCACTGTTATATTCATTATTTGCATTAAGTTTTAAATAAGCATTTTGACCTATATCACTTACATTGTATATAATTTGGGTACATTAGGAGTTGCATAAAAATGCAACTCATAGATCTCTTGCAAGTTGATTAGTAGTTCACAACCAGTTTATGGATTTAGACAATCCATTTGAGGTTGTAGTGCACAACCTCTTAATTGGAGGATTGACTTATCTTGGTCATTGGAATGGTTTTCCCATGGTGAGTGCATTAATGTGTATAGTTATATATTGGATAACACCTATATTGAATTATGACATTGGCTATTGGGTAGTTATGATTTTACCAAGGTACTATGCTACATGAACTCTTAATTTAGAGAGAATATTGAACTAGTGTTAAGGACTTGAGTGACTTTGACTTATAGATGAGACCTTAATATGGTCATATATTCTCTATTAATTGGGTTATTGTTAATTAAGACAGGTGGCGGTATGTATTTTTTAAGATAAACACCATGATATTTGAAGGGTTTTAGATAGTGTATTCTTTACATGATTATAAAGATATGTGATAATAAAATCTATGGTATTGTAGTAATTCATCTAGTGGAATTTGACATATATTCTTATTATGTTAGTTGATTACATAATAAAATGATCTAATACTTAAGAGTAATAGAGATAATCTTAAAAGGTTGAGAAGATCTGCCTCATTAGGTTATGGACACCTTATGAGAAGTCTATATGCAATAAATAGTAGGTCACAAACCAAAGGAATTGGTTTAATTGAATTTAATTAATTCTTATTTCGATGTAATAACAAAAGATGCTAGAGTGTAGTTTACTCTTTTAAGTGGAATGTTGAGTTAACTTTAGAATTGAATTATGTGGAAGTTATTATTTTCCTATGGGTACTAATGGTCTCCACTCGAGCTCATATCTTTTGTTGACACAAAGATTTGAAGAAAATTGGAGAATTAATCATTTATGTGCATAAGAGTATTTTGGTAAAAGCGCAAGTATGGTCTTGCATTTTGCATGTATCTCCCCACTCGATGGTGAGACTCATTTTTTTAGTAAAAAATTGATTTTTGTAAAAATTGGAGTTACCACTTATATTTGTTTATTTTTTAAAAGGAAAAACAAAATAAAAAATAAAACCCTAAGAGTGACTCCTTATTTGGAAAAGCATGAAAACCGAGTCTAAGTTCGGGGGTTAAGTTACCTATCGGGAAGGTACCATAACGTAACACCCCTTTGAGCCCCAAATAAAGGTTTCTACTAATCAAGTTAGGGTAATTATGAAAATTGATTGGCAAATCATGGATACTAAAGAACAAGAATAATACAAAGGCGATAATAACAAAAGATTAGCAAATGTCTACTCACACAAAACATGCATATCAAGTGAAATCAAGCATATAAGAAAAGGAACAGAACGTACTTCAATTGCAATTCAAGGCAATTCCATAATATAATAGGATTAGTTCAACAAGTATAACATGGAAAATGCCCTATAATACACACAACATGCATTCCACTCAAAAAAAGTGATCAAGACATAACAAGATGAAATTAATCATGAGAATATATAAAAACAAGGCATAGATGTCCATGAAATTAAGTACATAAGGGATAAAAGAAGTGTACCTTGATGGCATATAAAATGCTTTCATAATACCAAAAGGATTAGCTTAATGAATGAAATAATGAATACAATATCATAGGTAAGTTCTCATATTGCATACGATCAAATCCAAAATAAATAGCAAACTAGTGAAATAAGATGAGATGGTATACAACAATCAGATTAAAAAATTCAACATATATTCATTCACAAAATAATTTCACTTAACATGTCAAAAGAGGGATAGAGATATGAAAGAGAACTCAAATAGTACATATAATATATCTACAATGTATAAAAAAAGTCAAAGCAACCTAAAAACATGCCTAAGGAAGCTAAATTATCAACAACAAACAAGACTTTCAACAATATGACAGAACAAGGACATTCACAAAATAAATCCTAAAACAAAACCTAGGAAAGAAAATTCATCATGAAAAAAATTAACATCTCCTATGTGTCTAGATTACTAAAAAAAAAAAAAAAGAAAGGATAAAAAGACCAAATTATTTAATAAGGTGCCAATTAATAATTAATTCACAATCACATTGGTAAGAAATAGAGCAAATTTCAATAACATATCAAAATGAATCTATTTGACTAACTTAGAAGCATGGTAAAATCAAGAAAAAACTATACGATACATTCAATATGTCTATTTTATAGGAAAAATAACAACATGATTAAATTGCATAAGGAGTATATTTAAATTAAGTCAAACAATCCTTGACTATAGGACAAGGGTCAGGGCAATTGGTGTAGGAAAAAGAATTTATTTCTCTAACTTGGGGAGTTAATTTTCAATGACACAGGGTCCTAAAATTAACTTTAAAAAGTTTAGATTGAGGTAAAAATAACAACAAAAATTAAAGAAGTTGTAAAATAATTTAATTTTACAAAATCAGTTCAGGTGTCTAGAATAGGGTTAAAATTGGACCTATGTAAAAACTAACTTAAGTCTCTTGATTGAAAAATGATTTTGAGCTTAAATTAATTAATTAATTTTTTTGACAAGTTTAGGAAGTTAGGAATAGCATATAAAAATGATTTCAATTTTCATTGCAAAGGTCAGTGAGTTAAGCAAAGTAGCAATTGGCTTTTGTTTGGAAAAGTTAAATGTATGTTGGACTTCACCAAGGTCCAAATCAATGTCCACAAATTTAATGCATGCTTCTTGATCCCCCATAATCATGAGAAAGCTTATAAAGATTGAGAATTATTCCATTATTTGGAGCCATGAATTTTATTCATGTGAGCAAACCAAAAATCAAAGAAAGTCAATAAGAAAAAGTGCATACCAATTGAAAAATGGTTGCATGTATTTTTTTTTAATTTTAATTTTAATTTTTATAATCTAGAGATCTAAGATGAACTTGGAAAACGAAAAAAAAAAAATCAATTTATTCTAGAAAAAAAACCTTAAAAGATATTTTAAAACAATCAATTTACATACGATCTCAAGATGAAAACAAGAGAACAAACCTCAAAGCAAGAGAAGGCGTGTGTGTGAATGTGAGAGACAATATCTAAACCTAAACTTAAACATCTCAAAGAAACAAGTAAATAAAAGGAATAAAAAACAAAGATATCAAATGGTGCATGGACTCATCTCATATGACATTTAAAGAGGTTTAAACTAAATAAAAGAAAACTAAGAAAAACAAGGAGTGAAATAGGTCCCAAACATAAAAAATCAAATCATCCAATCAATAGATACCATCAATCTATGTGGCTTATGCTTCCACACCAACCAAATATAATTCCCATATCTAAACAAGATGGAAAGAGAAAAGAGAGATGAAGAGATGATCATTAACAAGGTATGTAGAAAATTAAAGAGAACATACCTCTTCTCCAAAAAGAGATGAAAGCTTGCTCTTTTTCTTACTATATCGTATCTCACCTTTTTGCCCTTCAAGACTTTAACTTTTCTTCTAAAAAATTTAGCAATGTCGTGAATCGCTTTTTCTCTTAAGACTTTGTCTTCTTCTTTTTCAATTGGTAGTAGCCGCTTAGTCTCTCAAACTCCAACTCCTCTAAAAAAAAAAAGGAAACATTCCAAGAGACTCATTTCCAAAAACTCCTTAATGTCATCATCTTGCCTTCAAAAGTCATCTTTGCCATAAACTCCTCAATGTTGTGTCTTGCTTTCAAGATAGTCCTTTCCATCTCCAAATCTCCTCATGCTGTGAACAATCTTAGAGAGTCCTTTCCATCTCCCAAGTCTCCTCATGTTGTGAACAATCTTAGAAAGTCCTTTCTGTTTAAGTCTTCTAAAAAAATCTCAATGTCATGTCTATCTTAGATACAACTCTCTCAATCTCCCACTCAAAATGGCATGAATCTTTTACTAACGAGAGTCATCTCTAGTCTAAAAATCTCTAAGTTGTATATCCTTAGAGAGAATCCTCTTTATCCAAAAGAATCTTCCTTCCTTAAATCTCCTCAATGCTATGTCTTCCCCAAAAAGTCCCAAAATCTAAAATATTAATGGTAGCTGTGAATATGCTAAAGAGAGTCTTTCTAAAAATCAATGCATGAATCTCCAAAGAGAGTCCTATCTCTACCAAAAATCTCAATGGTAGTCATGTCCTTCCCAAAAAAAGTCTTTTTCCATCTAAAATCTCAATGGTAGTCATGAATGCCTTTCCTCAAGAGAGTCATTTCAATTTAAAACTTAATATGGTGTGATTGTCTTTCCTTATTTCTTTTCAATGGAATACACCACCCAAAGAGAATCCTATTCAATCTAAAACTCTCCTTATGCATGTTTTCCAATCTCCAAAGAGCGTCTTATAGCAGTTGTACCATTTCCCAAAGAGTCCTCTTAATATAAAAATCTTTAAGGTGTGAATAAACTCCCCTTCAATCTCTCCAATGTCATCAATCTAAAGAGTCCTACTCTCTTCTAGAAAATAATGTTGTGCATACCAAAGAGAGTCATCCTTTCCTTCTAAATCTCCTTTACCATATCTTAAATCTCTAAGTGAATCCACCTTCCAAAAGAGTCTCCTCCATATCAAAGTCTCCTTGTTTCAAATAATCTTCTCCAAAGACTATGGTTGTGTATCTCTTGTCTTCTACATCTCATTACTTTCCTAAACAACCTCCAATATTGTGATGCTCTCAATGACTCCTCTCCATTTTGGTTGTCCTCCAATTTTTTTCGAAACAATCCCATGCACATGTAATGCAAAGTGACATGAAACACTATCCTAAAGTGCACCTAAATGGAATGAACTAAGAATACATATGGATGAACCATCTTATAGTGCACCTAAATGGAATGAGATAAAATGCACCTAGATGAACTATCCTAAAATGCTCCTAGATGAAATGAACTAAAAATGCATCTAGATGAACTATCCTAAGGTGTACCTAAATGGAATGAAGTAAAATGCATCTAGATGAACTATCTTAAAATGCACCTAAATGAATTAAGTGAACTTTCTAAAAAGTGCAACTAATTTAAAGTGTAACTAAGTGAACTAAACCTAAAATGCAACTGAGTAAACTAAACCTAAAATGCAACTAAGTGAGCTAGAGTAAGAATGCAACTAAGTGAACTAAACCTAAAATGTAACTAAGTGAGCTAGACTAAGAATGCAACTAAGTAAACTAAACCTAAAATGCAACTAAGTAAACTAAACCTAAAATGCAACTAAGTGAACTAAATCTTAAATGCAACTAAGTGAACTAAACCTAAAATGCAACTAAGTGAGTTAGACTAAGAATGCATCGAAGTGAACTAAATAAAAAATGTGACTAAATGAACTAGACTAAAAATGCAACTAAGTGAGCTAGACTAAGAATGCAACGAAGTGAACTAAACCTAATATGCAATTGATTGAGCTAGACTTAAAATGTAACTAAGTCAACTAAACCTAAAATGCAACTACAGTCACATTTGGGATAATGAATCTCAAAAGGTGGCTAAAAAATAATACCAAATGAGTGATAATGAACCACCATGGGACTACTATAATGCAACAAGAAGTGAAGGAAAAGACATAGAATAACATGTGCCACTAAGACAAAATGAGGGTTTATAGCAAGGTTACACAAGATTTAATGATTAATTATTATGATTTTTCTATATTTGATTAATTAATTAATTAATTAGGACCTAGTGGGCTAGATTAAGTACCTTCCGTCTAAGCTAGGGCACCAAAGTGACTTAAGGCCACAAAAGTGGTTATATAAATCCCTTAAGGTTTCGGATTAACTTTTCTATTCACTCCATTCTTCTAGAGAGAGAGAACCTTAGCCTTCATCTCTCTCATTTTCAAGTGTGTAACCATCCTACATATGTGCCAAGGATAAAAGATAGAGTCATTGGGTGAAAAATGAATGGTTTTTGAGATCTTTACTGCAAAAGGAATTTGATTTGGAAATATTCAAACCTTAGGTATGATTTCTAGCACATCATATGTGGCCAAAGTTTATTTATTTATTTATTGCTTTTGTTATGCCTAGAATCTTGGAGGTATGCACCCCAAAACCCAAATAAATATTAGATCACCTAACAACTAGAATCAAAGTAACATCTAATATTTGTACCATGTTAAATCTAGTATTAGGATGTGCTCATTCTATTTTATAAGGTTAGGAATTCATCCCTTGGCCTCATGGATGAATGAATGTTTTTATTTGTTTGATTGAATGAATTTATGAATGTTTGGATTGTTTTTCTTTTCTAGATTAGGTTGTAAACTCCACAAGGGGTATAAGATTTTATTTCAATGTAACTTTTTTTTTTTCATAGATTTGTAAGCTCTGTTTATAGAGCATAAGATTTTTTTCATTCCATATAAAAATATGTTCTTTATTTATTTGTTATGACCCAAGAGAGAAGATCGAAGATTGTAGGTAATTAGGGATGTCCATGGAGGAAAACCATTCTAAAAAGGCAAGAAAAAGCATGCAACCTATTTGAAGTAGCCTGTGTGCAAGCTACGTGTAGTAAACTAAGTGCAACTTGCATACAAAAGCTTTTTTTTTTTGTAAATTTTAGGGTTTTTTTTGTTTCTTAACCCTAATTTTTTTATAAGGGCAATTTAGTAATTTTGGAATTTTAGATCCTAAGAATTTTTTCCAAATTTGTAATAGGATCCATAAGGCCATGGGAAATTATTTTAATTTCCTTTATTTATTTATTTATGTTTTATGCTCTATATATATATATAGATATATATATGTGTATATATATATATATATATATTAATGAAATTCAAAATTGAATTCTAAAAGGATATTATTTATTAGATTTTAGAATAGTGAGATTAAGGAAATAGTTTTATGAAAATAAAATTAAGGGAGCAAAGTTTTGTTTTTTTGCTTTGTTTTTTTTTTTTTTTTTTTTTTTTATGACATTATTCTCAAAGATTTTAAAATTTTATGTTATCCATTTTTCATGTTCTATGCTTATATATATATAGTAATTCTTAATGGAATTGAAAATTGAATTCTAAAAGGACATTATTTATTAGATTTTAGAATAGTGGGATTAAGGAAACCATTTTATGAAAATAAAATTGAAGGAGCAAAGTTTTTTTTTTCTTTTTCTTTTTCTTTTGAAATTATTCTCAAACATTTTAAATTTTTTTCTTAAAATTATTTTATAAGAATCCTTGAAGAATAAAGTTTTCTTATTGGATAAAGTGCCCTTGGATTTTTGTATCTCAATATTTAGAAATTTCCTTATTACACTAATCTTTAATTGAAATAATAAATAATTTTGGAATAATTTTAGGATGAAAAATTTATTATTAAAAATATTACTAAAATTTATTTTTTTTGATAATTTAAAAGGAATAAATTGTTATAAAAATAAGTTTCCAAATTTAAAATATTTTTAAATTGAAAAGGTATAGAAATAAGGAAAAAAATTATGGAAAAAAATTTCTAAATTGTGAGAGCAAAGCTTTCTTTTTAAAATTATTCTCAAGGATTTTAAAATATATTTTTAAAAATTTATTTTATAAAATCCTTATAGAATTTGAGAAAATAAAGGGCTAATCTAAATAGATAAAAACACCCAATAGGGGAAGGGGAGGGGGAGGGGGGGGGGGAATGGAGGGGGGGGGGGGGGGGGGAGGGGGGAGGGGGGGTTGGTGAACTAGAGTTAAAAAAAAAAAAAAAAAAAAAATTCTTTTTAAACATAATAAAATTAAGCATAAGAAGCACAAATATAAAGAGATAAGGTTATAGAAAGCAAACTCAGATTTATAGTGGTTCGACACTTCCTTGCCTACATCCACTTTCCTGAAGCTCCTAACCGAGTGAGGGTTCCACTTATACTTGAAGCTTCAACCAAGCTTTTAATCACTTTTTACACTTGGATTCTGGCTCCAATGGGGTCTTACACAATCTCTTCAAGTTTTACCCACTTGAAGGTTTTAACACTCAATTAACAAGTTTGAATCTCTCAACCTAGCTCAACAATGGCTCAAATACAACTCAAGGATAGGATGAATCACAAAGATGCACTAAAAAATATGCAAATAGAGATTTAATGCATCAAGAAAAGAATGAGAGCTTTTATGGCAAGAACAAGTAGGTAAACAAATAAATGCAGGTATTCTCTTACTCATAAATGAAGTGGAGCTCTCGATTTATAAGTTTCTAACATCAGGAGCCAAAAAACCAAAAAGTAACCTTGATTGGTCAAGCTGGGGGTCGACCGGTTCACTAGCCGTTGGAGCATTAAATGCTTGGTAGGTGACCGTTACCCTCGATCAAACCTCGACTGGGAAGGCAAATCCCTCGATCGGGAAAGAGGGGCTACTGGAAGAGAGTGAAGGTTTTTGCATCTCTCGACCGGACCTCGACCGGTACTCTAGCTGGTTGGCCAGTGCCTCGATCGGTTCACCATATTTTGCCCGAAAACCTATATTTTTCTGGTATTTTTGTATCTAGCACTTGGTAAGGCCTTTAGGTAAAATAATATGTCAATTTTGAAATATCTTGCCTAAGGTTCATTTGATAGAACTCGGATTTTGATGGGAATGCAACTTTAATGCATAAATCGAGTTTTCAAAGATGCATGAAATGATATGAAAACCCTAAATGTACCTATGAATTCATCTTACATATGTTTCCTATGATTAAAAAAGTCTTTCAAAAGTCTTGATCTTGCATCCATTATGTCCTTTGATGAATTTCCAAATTAGCACATGAAATTCTTTATAATTCAAACCAATTAGTAACTTAACCATGGTTTGTTATCATCAAAACATGATTAGGAGAACCCTTAGGCTAACAGTCTCCCCCTTTTTTATGACAACAAACCTTGGTTATCTAGGAGAAGAAGAATCTCCCTCTCAACCAATCATGGATCAACAATCAAATTTTAAGAACTTGAAACCAAGATGATCAAGACATATTAGAGAGAAATTGCAACAAGAAACAATGTAAGTCATTAAATATATAGGCATATCATATATCATAAGTCAAATGTATCAATGTCCAATATGTACGATCTAAAAAAAAGATATGCATGTGTGAATCTCCTATATCTAGCTTCCTAGATCTTAAAATATCTCACCCTTTTGCAACATCAAAAAGGAAGAAAGGGGGTCTCTAATGAATCAAGGCTGAGGAGGTGGAAGTGGAAACACAGAACACAGATAGGTCATCATCTCCTCATGTTGACGCTCTAAGCGATCCTCAATACGCTCAATCCTCTGCTAGTGATACTCAAACTACGAAGTGAAACCAACCTGATACTGATCCATATGATCGTCTATGGATTGAAACGTGTATCACTAATCACAGTAAGCTTCTCCATACGAGTGCCAAGAGAGTTGATATAAGCAAATAAATCCATCCATGGAGCATGGTTAGGAGCGAGAGGTGCCTGAGGAGGTGGTATCTCAGTATGGGTAGGCTCGGTGAATGCAGGTCTAGAGTAGGAAGGCTCAGTGTATGACGACTGAGTACATAGACCCTCTGTAAAAGTCGGCTCAGTCATCATCAGCTCAAAGAAGGTAGTCTCAAACTAAACACCTCCATCTCTCGAATTTCTACCTCCTTCTCAACTCCAAGATGTGTCTGTCCCTGTCCCCGGGCTTGTGCTTGTGTTCTCTCTACTTTTCTCACTTAAGAACCATCTAGGGCCTTCTCAAATTTCATCATCCCCATGAACTGATCATCATATGTATCATATGGGGGCCTCAAAATCAGTCTCTCTACTCAGGTCAATGGCAACATCCTTGAATACTCTAGTAAGGAAGTGGCCATAGGGGAGTACACGAGTCGTGCTCTCACAACATGTAATCATGTGCATCATCATCAAATATCTAAATGGATCCGCCTCCTAGTTAGAATGGAATCTATAAGGAATGCCTCATAATAGGAGACCTCATCTCGGTGTCCACCCCGAGGTTAAAAAATAGAACACAACATATGGTGTTGTAGTCTACTGATGACTGTCAAACTGTGTGCTAAGGGTTTGCCCATCATGTGGGCATCTAGAAGTCCATAAATCCTCTGAATAGCTTCTCTAGGCTTAAATCCCAACATAGTGGGCCACATCTTGGACTCGTATACTTTGAGTCCAACAAGAGCAATATCAAAGATACGACATATGCTCTCTGGGTCAAGACAAATCTCAATTCCTTTAATAGTAGATGTAATCGGGCCACCCATGTCGTAAGTCGCCCTTGAGTAGAATGCTTGCACCAATGTCGGAAAAACCGACTTAGAAATAATAACAGAAGACAACCAACCTATTATCGTGAATAATCCCTCAAATCCGAAGTGTTGAAGTTGGGGAAAATTGATGTTTCTCCCGAGAACTACTCGTCTCTGAGCAAAATGCTGCTTGTACCGTTGTTAGTCCTCTATGGTACTGAACAAGGCAGTGTCAAATTGTGCCTTTTCGCATGCCTCTAGTTGAGACGGCTCAGCCGGACTCTTGCCTTGTGCCCTAGAGGTTGTGGGCTCTTGTTTGGGACCATAGAAGACAGAGACATAGCAAGATGAAGAGAAAGAACTTGTAGAGGCTAGCACCTGAAACCTAGACGAATGAAAATGGAGAGAGATTTGTACTAGAGCTGATTGTGACACACCTAAGGAAGAGAAGACCACTCAAAACGGAAACCCTAGCCTTCAAAGTTTTCAAAACTTTCCTAAAATCAGGTCAATCGATCCAAAATGAATTGAAATCAGTCTCTAGAAGCCAAGACCAAAAAAACCCTGAAGAATGGAGGAGAACGGTGCAAAAAAAGGAGTGTAGGAGCCTCTTAAAAATCCCAGCCTCGACGAACCAGTTGACCACTTGGTCAACGTGGTCAACTATTTTGACTTTCCAATTTTTGCGCACTTTTTCATTTTGTGATATCTCTTGCCATTTTCAGTTGAAATCCCCAATTTTTTATGCCCAATGCCAAAGGAATTTTGATTTTTGGTCAAAAATTGACCATTATCTAAGTATATGTCTATATGATGCATATGACATGAAATTTATGCAATTAGAAGGCATATTCATCAAGAATTCATTAAGCAAACATTATATCATAATGAAATCACCCTAGTTGTCTTCTAATATCAACAAATTGTTCTTCACTTAAAGGTTTTGTAAAGATATCGGTAAGTTGATATTTAGTGCTTACAAATTCAAGTATTATGTCACCCTTTTGTGCATGATCTCTAAGAAAGTGATGTCTAATCTCTATATGCTTAGTCCTAAAGTGTTGCACAGGATTTTTTGATATAGTTATGGAACTAGTATTATCACATTTAATAGGAACATGCTCAAAAGATAAATCAAAATCACTAAGTGTTTGTTTCATCCAAAGGATTTGTGCACAATATAAATCAGCTGCTATGTATTTGGCTTTCGCCATTGACAAAGCTACTGAATTTTGCTTCTTACTATGCCATGAAACAAATGAGTGTCCTAAGAAATGATAAGTGCCACTAGTGTTTTTTCTTTCAACCTTACAACCGACGAAATCAACATCTGAAAAACCAATTAATTCAAAGTTATCACTCTTAGGATGCCATAAGCCTATGTCCATTGTCCCTTTCAAATATCTGAGGATTTTTTTTATGGCACTTAAGTGAGATTCTTTAGGACAAGATTGAAATCTAGCACACAAGCATACACTGTACATAATGTTGGGTCTACCAGCGGTCAAGTATAGCAAAGAACCTATCATGCCTCTATACATAGTAGAGTCAATGGATTTACCTTTTTCATCCTTATTAAGCTTGATGGATGAGCTCATTAGAGTCTTCATTGTTTTGGATTCCTCCATGTTGAACATTTTGAGAAGATCTCTTATATACTTTGCTTGATTGATGAAGGTTCCTTCATTTAGTTGGTTGATTTGAAGTCCAAAGAAGAAGTTGAGTTTTCCCATTGTGCTCATTTCAAACTCACTGTGCATGCACTTAGCAAAATCTTCACAAAGAGAGACATTAGTAGCACCAAAAATGATATCATCAATGAATTAAGAGCATATCCTTTTCTTTGGTTTTTATGAAAAGAGTTGTGTCAATTTTTCCCATTTTAAAACCATTTTCCAAAAGAAATTTTCTCAATCTTTCATACCATGCTCTAAGGTGCTTGTTTCAAACCATAAAGTGCCTTTTTAAGTTTAAAAAAATGGTTAGGAAAGTTGAAACTTTGAAAGTCGAGTGGTTGTTCAACATAAACTTCTTCATTTATAAAACCATTTAAAAAAGCACTTTTCACATCCATTTGATATAAAACAAAGTCTTTAAAACATGCAAAGGCAAGTAGCATCCTAATGGCTTCCAACCTAGCTACGGGGGCAAAGGTTTCTTCAAAATCTATCATTTTTTCTTGATTAAAACCTTGTGCTACCAACCTTGCTTTGTTTCTAACAATTATGCAATTTTCATCCATTTTATTTCTAAAGACCCATTTAGTTCCAATAACACTTTGATTTGAAGGTCTTTGTACTAATTCCCATACTTAAATTCTTTCAAATTTATCTAACTCTTCTTGCATAGCAATCATTCAATTTTCATCATTTATATTTTTAGGCTTAATTTGAGATATAAAAGCTAGATTGTTGCAAATGTCTCTAAGAGAGGATCTAGTTCTTACCCTACTAGATGGATTACCTATGATTTGATCTTGTGGGTGATTGATGGAAAATTTCCATTCTTTAGGAAGGTCTTGGCTTGATTCACCTTGCACTTTTGTTGAAGAGGGGGTAGTTTCAATGGTGATTCTTCTTTCTTGGGATCCTTTCCATTTTCTTTTTGTTGTCTTCTATATTCAATTTGCAATCTTCTCATGTAGGTCTCCAAACCTAAATCATCATCAACACTCTCTTTCTTGGAGAGAATCTTAGATTCATAAAAAATAACATGGATGGACTCCTCTACAACCATGGTTCTTTTTGTTGAAAACTCTAAAGGCTTTACTTGAAGATGAGTAACCAAGAAAAATTCCAACATCTGATTTTGCATCAAATTTTCCAAGATTGTCTTTGGTGTTTAATATAAAACATTTGCATCCAAAGACTTTGAAATAGCTAATGTTGGGTTTCTTGTTTTTCCAAAGCTCATAGGGAGTTTTCTTAAGTATGGGCCTTAATAAAACTCTATTTAAAACATAACAAGAAGTGTTAACTACTTCAGCCCAAAAATATTTTGGTAGGTTGTTTTCATTTAGCATGGTTCTTGCCATCTCTTGAAGGGTTCTATTTTTCTTTTCAACTACCCTATTTTGTTAAGGAGTTTTAAGAGCTAAAAATTTGTGGTCAAATCTATGCTCATTGCAATAATCTTTAAAATCGACATTTTCAAATTTTCTCCCATGATCACTTCTTATACAAGTAATTGCAAAACCTTTTTCATTCTGAACCTTATTGCAAAACTTTAAAAACTCATAAAAGACTTCATTCTTTTGACTTAAAAACGAGACTCATGTGTATCTAGAGAGGTCGTCCATAATAACATACGCATAAGATTTTCCTCCAAGACTTGGTGTCCTAGAGGGACCAAATAAATCCATATGCAATAACTCAAGTGACTTAGATGTGGAAATGAAGTTTTTGTTTTTAAAAGAGTTTTTTATTTGCTTTCCCACTTGACAAGCTTCACAAATTTTATCTTTTTGAAAATTTATTTTGGGAAGGCCTCTAACAAGTTCATCTTTGTTGAGTTAGGAAATGAGGTCCATGTTAGCATGTCCCAACCTCCTATGCCACAACCAACTTTGATCATGCATGCTTGAAAAACATCTATCCTGACTATCATATTTTGAAATATTTATAGCGTAAACATTATCACATCTATGACCCATGAAGATGGTTTTATCATTTTGAATATTCTTGACAATGCAATGAGATGCTTCAAAAATCACATTAAAAACTTTGTCACAAAGTTGACTAATGCTTAAAAAGTTATGTTTTAAACCATCTACTAATAAAATACTTTCAATGAGAGAAGATGTGCCATTACCAATGTTGCCTTGACCAATGATATTTTTTTTGCATTGTCTCCAAAGGTAACATATCCTCCCTTTTTCTTTGTAAGAAAAAAAAACTTGGATTCATCTCTGGTCATGTGTCTTGAGCATCCACTATCCAAGAACCACTTATCCTTCTTTGAATCCTACAACATAAAGCTCAAGTTGATTTAGGTACCCATATATTTTTGGGTCCTTGAGGGTTAGTGACCTTGGATTTTTCAATCCAAATCTTTTTAGCTATTGCATTTGAATTCTTTTGAGAACCATTTCTTAAAGGGCATGTACTACTAATGTGTCCTCCTCTTCCACAAAAATTGCAAGTAGTGGAAGGACTTGCACTTGTGGATTCCTTTACAAAATAGTTTTTAAAATAATTTTGATTTTTGAAGACTTGAATCCTAGCCCTTGTTTGTCAAAAACACATTTTTGGCTAACTAGAATCATTTCAAAAGATTTTTGTCCACAAGAATATAACTAAAATATGAAAGTGGACTACCTAATGTAGAGGCTTATATAGCTTAATCTCTAAATTGAAAGGTATGTTGATCTTGCCTTAGGAACTTTTCAAAATTAAGGCAGGGATATCAATTTGAGAGGGTTATTACCTAGTAATAAGATTAGGATTTGACTAACATAGACTTGATACTTATAATACTAGGATACCTAATAAAAGATATGTAGTCCTAAGAGCTTTATATTTACTAAACTATTATTTTCTTTGAATGCTCAATGCTTAATGCATGGTTTTATTCTTTGTTATGGATATCATGTCTACTATTTTTATCTCTCTCATTCTCACAATCAATTAATGGACCAAGCCTAATTGTATGGATTGGAAAATAATCTAAATATAGTAACTAACACTAGAGAAGTTAAAATAAGTAACATTTTAAGTTACTCATTCTATTTAAAGTTATAATGCTCTACCTCTTAATTGGATGGATGATTGATCTTGGGCATTAGGATAAAATTCTCATGGTAAGTGCACTAGTGTGTATGGTTACACATTGGATAGGACTTATGGTGACTCATGACACTATTGAGCAATCATAACTTCACCAAGCTCTTACATTGTATTGTCTCTCAACCTTGAAAGACTATTGAGTCTGTGTAGTAGTTAGCAGTGACTTTGATCTACAGGTGAGATCTTAAAGTGATCATATATTCTCTATGGATTGGGTCATTGTTAATTAAAATTGATAGAGTAGGTATTTTCAATAGAAGCACCAAGATATCTCATGAACTTTAAAATAGTATGTCCCCTTGGATGATCTTAAGAACGTGTGATTATGAAACCTATGGGCCTATAATAATTCGTTTAGTAGAATTTGATATTTGCTAGAGTACATCATTTGATCACATGATAAGAGGATTTGTAACTAAAGGATTGTAAAGGTAGCCTAAAGGCTTATGGCTTTCATCTTGTTAAACTACTAAGTCCACGAACCAATTGTGAACAAATCATCTACTTGCAAGGAACCCATGACTTGGATTTTTTGTGCAACTCCTAATGTATCTAAGTCATGTACAAAATAAGATATGCTAAGTGGAAATTCTTATAAAGTACAATGCATGAAATAAGGATAAATAAAAGTGAAACTGAAATATCATTTAATAAAAAATGAATTCTAAATATGTTACATCATGTTATGCTTTTAAGGGCTCTATCCTAGCATTCTCCCACTAGTCCTCAAAGCACAATGCTATCAAAGCATAGTAGATACTCATATGAAACCTATGCTATCTTTGTGACCAACAAAGACTTTCTCAATTAATGTCTTGGTGAAAAGATGCACTAGGTTCTCCATAGAAGGTATCTTATCAACCATCATGCCACACTTCTATACTATCTCAACACATTGGAACACAAGCACACAATCTCTTATTCTCAAAAGATACTTCTGTATATGCTTGACATAGTGCAATTTTCCTATTCTTGCAACCCCTAAGGACCTTAAACCCAAAAATATATTACTCTTTTTCTAAATTTCTATCTACAATCGAGTAGACAACTAGATCTTGACTGGTGACAATATCCCTACATCTTTCTTAATAAGTAGATTGTCATCTACCTATAAGATCTTAGAGCATCTCCATGCTTCCCTGCACTTTTTGTTACACATAAGGCCCTTTGCTATGAAAATATCTAGTTACATTATATAAATGCTAATATTAAGACAATCATTTAAGAACATTATCTTGACATCCAATTGCAAAATATCTCATAAATAAGATACACTGTAATGGGTAAGAGTACTCTGATGGATTTGAGTATGGCTACTAGTGTAAAGGTTTCCCACATTGGAAACAATGTTTCAAACTATAGTCTTTAGTTACAACCTAACCACATAAATCTTAACCTTTTCATCTACTCCTTTGTTCCTCTAATAGACTAACTTACACCTATGGGTTTTATTCTTGCAAGTACTTTTACAAAAACCTAGACTACATTAGAATCACAAAGATTCTAACTATCCTTTCATAGCTCATTGCCGAGTTATAAACACCAACATGCTCGTTGCTTCATCATAATTTGTGGGATATAAACCTCCCACTATGAAGAGGTACTTATGTACTAGAATTAATAGGAATGGTATGTCTCTATACTTTTTGATCTATAATATCCTGTGCAATGTGGGACTATCTTTTAGTGTTCTCCATTCTATATCATTCTTTGCCTTATTGCATATCATATACTCTTTATAAAAAATATAGTATTTGTACCAACAAACACCTTCTGATTGCCCTGAATATAAAGTAATAACCTCAAAATCCTCTTGGATATATTGTAAACTGATATACCTCTTAGCTAAAGAAGGTATGACACAATCTCTAGGATATATCCCTAAAAGAATATGGGAAGTGATGGGAAACCAATCATCGATCTTACTATGTCTATCAAAGATTGATATCTTCACTCCATTTCACAATGAAGTTCCTGGTGCACACAATTGAGGATTTTATCCCATTCTCCTTATGGAAAGAATTAAATCTACTAGACACACCAACATCACTTAAGCTCAATAGGGGAACCCTATAAATACCCCTTTTGGGATTAGGGTTTCCATGACTTTGTCTTCGATCTCTAGAGAAAGAGAGAGAAAGTGAGAACCAAGATCCTCTTCAAAGTCCACACTTTGAAGTGTCAAGATCATGGTTCGAGTCATCGGACGGAACATTTTGGGTGTACGAGACTTCCAGATTCATTGTTCTTCATCTTCATCAAGTGGAATCGATTTGGGAATATCCAAATCAAAGGTAAAGTTTTTCAATGACTTTCCTTTTCAATAGATGGGTTGTAAGCTCCATTATAAGAGCATATTAATTTTTTATTATTGTAAAAAATTTGAGTTTTTTATATCCATCTATGGTGACCCAAGAGAAATCTAGGGTTCCTAGCAAGTTGGTGACTTATAATCCACTGCATATAGATTTCCCATGAACTAGTGTCCATAATATAATAGTATTGCATTATCACATATTAAGATTACCTCTCCAATCCTTGAGTTACAGATCCCATTTATTATGTGATCAATTGACATACTCCAGCTCCAAGAAGCATATGTCAAATTTCTATTGAAGGAAATGCTATGATCATAGTCTTCTATATCACATGTTCTTTAGATCATCTTAAGAGACACATTATCTCAATCTCATGAGATATCATGGTGCCTATATTGAGAATACTTATTGCTACTAGCCTCCATCAACAGTGACCTAATTCATAGGATGTATCTCATAGGTCAAACCCTCCTATTGACTTTGGCACAAGTTTAATATCCTCTCAAGGTTTAGAGTCCATGTAGTATAATAGCTTGATAAATCATGACAATTGATACCTTTGTATTATAATTCACCGTATGTCTTATCTAATGTGAAACCATATACACTAGTGTACTCACCATAGGAAACCAATCTTGATAGTTAAGACAAGTCATCTTTCCAATTAAAAGGTAATGTACTATAGTCTCTACTAGATTGCTCAAATCCATGAACTGATTGTAAACAACTTATCATCTTGCCCATGACTTACATCCTTTGTACAATTCCAAATGCACTCAAGTTATGTACAATGCAAGTGATATGGGCATGTATGCTTGGATAACCAATTAATGCATATTGTAATAAATCTAAAATTGTTTCATCATGTCATGCTTTCTAAGACTTTATCCCAATAGGTGGATGCTATCAGTCTCTCAAGATCACCTATGCAATCCTTGAATCTCAAATCCTCCAATTGTGCAATCAACTAATATACTCTACCTCACAAAAGAACATATATCAAGTTCCAATAAATGAATTACTACGATCATATATTTCTTAATTCTATGTCCTTAGAATCAGCGAATGGGACACACTATCTCAAACCTATGAGAATCATAGTGTCTATCTTAAATATACTTATTGCCACCAACCTCCACTAATAGTGGCTTAATCCATAGCGAATATATGACTGTCTTGGGGTCTCATCCATAGGTCAAAACCATGAAAGATTTTAGCATAAGTTCAGTATCCTCTCAAGGTTAAGAGCTTAAATAATGTAGTAGCTTGGTGAGATCATGACTACTTAATAGCCAATGTTATGAATCACCATAGATCCTATCTAATGTATAACCATATAAAATAGTACACTCACCATGGAAAACCCTTTTTGATGACCAAGAATCCTTAAATTATGAGGTAGTGCACTATAATCTCAAATGTATTGCCTAAGTCTGACATAAACCAATTATGAACAAATCATAGCTTAGATCTTCCATGCAACTCCTAATGTACTCAAGTCATATGCAATGCTAAAATGTTAGGTTAGAATGCTTAGAAAATGTAATGCATGAATAGAATAGGATAGAAGAAAGAGATAAATTGAAATCTTATTAATAAATAATAAATTTGTTATTGTTACATCATGTTATGCTTTTAAGGGCTCTATCCTAATACCATACACATTAGCACACTCATCATGGGAACCATATCCTAATGATCAAGATATGCCATCTCTCCTATTAGAGGATAGTGTATAATAACCTCAAATAAATAGCCTAAGTTAATGAACTAATCGTGAACAACTCATTTACTTGCATCCAAGACATGTACATTGCAAGTAATGTAAGGTTTGATATGCTTAAAAATGATCATGTATGAATGGGATAGATGAACGAGAAACTAGAATCATAAATATTATAAATAATAAAAATAATTTATTATTACATCATGTCCCTTTTTTAAAGGAATTTATCCTAATATATGCACCTAAGTCATGTATAATATAATGCAGGTGATGTCAACTTTAATGTTCATTTTAAACATATGCATTAATAAGATGGTAAATGAAAACCAAAATCATAATATAAATATTAATGAAATCCCTTATTATTACATCATGTCACGTTTTTAGGAACTCTATCCTAATAGATGTGCGGATTGAAATTCAAGCAACCTTGGGAGCAAGTTTGCATGAGGAATGTTGAGAAAACTTTAATGTGAGCAAAACACAATACATTTTTGTATAGCTAGATACATGGTTTGAACCCAAGGTTGAAAGTTTTGGTTCAACACATGTTTCTCCCTCGACCTTAGGTCAAACATATTTGGTTGAGAAGGATTAATGTTGGGGTCATGATCACAATAGATATCTATTCGTGGTGTTCACCCTTACCATGAAGATCCCTATGGAGATAATACCTAACACTTCTAGTTACTACAACTCAAGCAACCTCTTTGATTCCTATATTTACATAAAACCCCCAAACATAAGGAAATCAAGCATGACACTACCAAAGTTGTTTCTAGCATGCCATTTATATGCCTCTCTATGCTACTAGTGCAAGACTGGTTGCATCACTAGCTCAATTTTGAGCATAGGTATGTATTTTTCATTTTCTGAGTTCTTTATTTTAAAGGGTCAATGCTTATGTATATTCTCACCAAAATTGGACCTTGTTGAATTAATTCTTACTCAAATTCACTTATACATAGGAGAGCTACCTCAGTTGTGGTAGATTGAAGAAGAAAGAAGCATAGAGAGTACTTTTTAGAGAGTTGAGTTTAGAATAGGAGCATCCTCTTTGATTCATGTTTTTCATGAGATGGTGAATTCCCACGTGATTTTAGAATTAATATTTGTAGAAACTTTAGAGGTGTTATAAGTGAGAAGTCAATGTTGAGATGAGAGGCTTTAGCTTGGGTGTGTTTTGGATCAATTTAGTAAACATAGATTTTGGCTAGCTTTGATAAATATTAGAACTTTTTTTTTTTATGCCCCAAAATGTTTGATTTTACTTATATCCAACACATAACTTGCATTAATAGTGATCAATTAATCTCATGGAATTGAGAATTTGGGACTAAATGAGTAATTGAAATTGATCTCTTATATGTCAATTAGTGCGTAATAAAAGTTGTAATTTGAAATCTTGGTTGGCTTAATTGATAAGATAATTGAGTTTTTTCAAAGTGTAAGAATAAATCTCTCACTTAACGTTGAAAATTGTCATTTATCAACAAGAGTTTTGGTACAACATCATTTATCGTCTTTATTTCATTAATCAATAAACTTTCTTGGCATAATCACATAAGAGATTCTTGTTTGGGTTTCATATCTTGAAATGGTTTTGTAAAATCGAAAGTGTCTTTCATATAAATAAATATCACGAGAAATTCCAATCCACTAGCCACAACCTTTTAAGATTGGGCAAGTCTTTCCGTCCTTATGTTTGAATGCACAAGAATACAATGGTGGAATATCGGAAAATAATCAACAAAATTTCACTGAAATCTCACTACAATTTCAGCGGGGATTTCTGACATATAAAATTTCATTTGGTGGCTAAATTTTTTTAAAGATGTTATAAAATTTAGTTTCGAAGATTATTATGGCTTATTTTTCAATCGAATTTGTAAGTATTTTGCTTTATAATCTCCTTTCAATAATAATAATAATAAAAAGAATTAAAAAATTACTGATATTTATCTAATTTTGGTCATTATCTCACTTGAATCTAATGACTATATTTGAACAAATGGATTTTTTTATTTATTGAAATTCAACAATAACTAATTTTTCAAAATATGTAAGATATTTATCACTAGAAATATATGATATTTATCTATTTAATTTTATCATTTAAAAAAAAATAAAAAGTGAATTCATCAAATTAAAAAATAATATTACAAACAACGAAAATATCTAAACAAAAAAATGTAGAAATAAATTTTTAATATTTTTATGAAAAATAATTTTGAAGTAAGAAAATTAATTTGATGGAAAAATTAATGTAAATAAGTTCCAATAGTCTTACAAATTTAGAAAGCCAGTAAGAATATATAAATTGTCAAATAATTTTTTACAAAGAACTTTCAAATAAAAATATTTTTATTTGAAAGTTCTTTTTAAAAAATTATTTGACTTGAGCACTTATTTAATACTTTTAATAATTTATCCACATCAACATTTTGAAAATCATACATGTTATCAATACATATTATTTTGTTGACTAATATCACTAATTTTATCATATGTAATATTGATTAATAATTTTATTATATATATATTTGGTACATTTTTATAAGTGTCATTCAAAATTTTTCATTTTTATTTTTTGCCAATTTTCATAACCTTTTCGATTTTTATTGATATTAATATTTTTGGTCAATATTTTCATAAAACAGACCAACAATAAAAATTGATATTCTCATCTTAGGTGGAAAAATTCTTATTTTGAAATTCGATTACTTCTTTAATTTTTAAATTTGCTTTGGTTAGTAAATTACTACACTTTTTTCTTTTTAGCTATTCTCACTTTTAGCATATGATAATTAGTTTTCCTTATTATTTTTCATCTTGCTAGTCACTCAATTACTAGAACTTCTACTATGTTTGGTTCCTAAAAACTACTAAGAAAAGCAAAGAAAAAAAAAAAAAAAAGGAAAATGATATTTTCATATTTGATTGTCCTATAAAAAATATTAAAAAAAATAAATATAATTAAAACTAAGTAAAAACTTATGCATTTTAAAATTATTTAATCATTATATCGATGAGCTAAAATAAATAAAATAAGTTTAAAGTATCAAATAAAAATAATTCATTAAATTTTAATATATTTTTTTTTTTCACTTTTTCTTTCCTTTTACTTTTCTTTTATATTTTTTTCCTTTTATTTTTCTTTCAAATCCTCAAGGACCAAACATAATTTTATTTATTGGATGAAGAACTTTCTCATACTCATTATTTTGCATAAAAGTCCTGTTATGGTCACCATGTTATGAACTTTGACTTTCAAACCATAACATGACTTTCATTAATGGTAAAACATCCTCAAAATCCTTAAGAATGAGGTATTAATGTTGGTGCATACGACTGAGTTTTAAGCAAATTTAGATGGTATTTGTTTTTTAGTTAAATAGAAAAAGTCAAAATATTTGTTTTTTTTTTATTCATCTAAATGTAACCTAATGATATCAACCAACATAATTAAAGTAAACTTGTTATCAATAGGTTTAGTTTAGTTATATTGGTTGATATCAATAAATTATTTTTGGTTGAATAAAAAATATCAAATATTTTAACTTTTTCTATTTAATCAAAAAACAAATATCAACTTAATGAAGTAATGATTAACTTAATTAAATAGAAGAATTAATTACCTATAGTACTACTTGACAAGGATTTGCATACATTTTTTTTCTCAATTTAAACTTCTCAAGAGCTCTTGCAAATTAATATTGAAACTCAATAACCATAATGTTAATTTTACTCCTCTAGAAACCTTTGTTATTGCCTTTGGAATAGCCAGTAATGATTTCAAAAGGAAATTAACTATGGCCTTCTGCCCAACTATCACCAAGTCAATTATTGGGGAACTATTTGTTTTGATGCCTTTGTACCCTTTCTCTAATTCAATTAGTTGTTTATAGTCTTTTCTTTCTAACAGCTCCACAATCTTATCAAAGAAGTTCTTTTGTTATGACTTGGTATTGTAATTGTTGACATAAATTTCCTCAAAACATGCTACAATGGCTTCTTGATTATTAAAATATTTTTTGTAAACAATGGTTGCTTAAATTTACTAAATTCTTTTACTAATTACTAGCATGCACTTTGAAGCCAAGCCAATAATTTTTGCTAAAAATGAATTAGGACAACTTTAACCTAACTATCCATGTTCAGATTAATTTATTGGACTAGGGTTTCATGACTTTGAGCTTATGGGAAAGAAAAATGTAATTATTAAGCTGGGACTTCAAAGTTTACTAACAACTTGTAAGAATTCTAGTATTCATCATTAAAAGTTGGATGTTTTATAAAAAGTTACTATTTTTAAAGAAGTACTATTAATCGTTATTAAAAATGGAAAGTTTTGCAACTAGTAAGTGTTTGACAAATCAACTTAATAACTTAAAGTGACTTAATAACTTCATTTAAGTTATTAAGTAAATAAAGTATGTTTGATAAAATAACTTAAAGGTATGAATTGAAGTAAAAAAAATAATTTTAAGCATTAACTTATTCTTAAATTTATATCTTTATTTTATCTTTTTACTCCCATATATTTTAATTATCTTCATCATCTCCTTTACTACTTCACGACCTCTATTATTATTCAACCTTCTTTATCTTAATTATAATTTATGAGGATAAATATATTAATTTAATGATTTAAAATATGTTTTAAGTTAATTTTATCAAACAATTTTAATATTTAAAATAAAAATTAAATAATAAGTTCTAAGTTATTAACTTAAAGTCAATTTAAACCATTAAGTAATATTAAATTTTACCAAAGCCCTCCTTAATCTTATCCTTATTTAATTATTCATCCTTGGGAACCATAAAACCTTAACAAAAATCATAAAATAAAATATAAGTTGACTATTTCTTACATAGAACTTTAGACTTTTAAAATAATGAAATTAAACTACAAAATTGGAATTCTTATCATCATCAGGAAGTTAAAAAGTATAAAAACTTTCTATTATAAAGGATTTTCATCAAAAAGACTTGTTGGAGGGACCAAGACATCTTGGGAAGGCTGAAGGCTGATTAAAGACTAGCTTCCTAGAACCATTTGCTTTTCAGGTTATGGCATTAAGATTCTGGAACACCCCATAGGAGACTACCCTTGGAAAAGCAAAGTGAATGGAACTAGTCCATGGTTGGTACTGAATACGTATATTCCTGCTTATTCTCCATGACGATTTCTTGTGCTAGTATGTCAAACTTGAATCACAGATAACTTTCGCATTTCAAATCCAAATGGTGAAATTTGATTTCTTAGAAATGAACCAGTATATCTACCCTTTAACCCTAGCCATGACGATAAAGAATCCTATTAATTTATGTGGTATCTTGCCTCAAATTTGTAGAGTCGTCTCATCCACCATGACATATGTACGTATACCATAAAATAATGGGCCATAAAAACTCTAGCTCCCTATACATTAAAAGTGATACCTACTACCACGATAAGTGTACCTAAACACAGTCAACCGAACTATTCATAGCTTCTATTCAAGGTGAATGAGGTTGAATTGTGAAGCGAGAGAGAGATGGGGGGATTTTTTGTATTGCCTAATTATTTACCAGGTAGAGTATGTTTTGATATGTATGGAGTACCTTCCGGCTCCCTTTCTGCTTTATTTTATCACTTTCCCCCATCTTTTCACACCATTTTTTCAACTTATTTGAGCTTTACTTTCCTCCCATGTCCAGGTTGTTGACGTATTTAAAATGCTAATTGATCATATATATATCGTACTAATTTCTATACAAGGAATACACCAACTTCGGATCACCTCATGAACCATGGATGATATCCAATTACAATTAAGCCCATGCCCATGAACTTCCGCCTAGAGCCTTGCTCTTCCATGTAATTTGAGTGTCAACATAAAACATCAAATGCTTTGGATGCTTACCTTAATTTTATTCATTAAGGTTGCGAGGCAATGGATGAGGTGGAATTGAGAAAATGTAATGAAATTCTTTAGTCAGAATTGCATTCATGTGTTTTGTCAATTTGAACTGGAAATCCTTCCAAATTTATTTCATCATGAACACATGATTCATGCCCGTGAACTGTATGCACACACGGGTAATGAAACTCAAATGATCATCAAATTATACATTTGTGATTCCATGCCCGACATTGCATTTATCCCAAGAACAGTCAGATGTCTAGCAAGTGCATGCTCTTGTCTCCCATGTTTGAAAGACATTGTGTCTCTCAATACCCTTAACTACTGTTGCCCGCGTGACCTTCAAACCTCTTGCTTTCTTTGTACGTAGTGTTGCATTTCCACACTTTTTACCATCTTAGTTAAACTTTTTACTGAAATACTTGTGGAAGATGTATCTGACATTGCCTAAAATGGAGGGATACATGTGAACTCAATAAGGCTGGCTTGTGCATGAATACTGATCAGTTCAGTAATTAATGTTCATTTTTTGAAATGGGAAAATATTCTTTTCCAATTCCTAATCTTCTTGATCACTATTTTGATCATCTGTACAACACTCTATCTAACCCAGCACCTAACCTATTAATTATGGTAACCAAAAAGGTTCAACTTCCTATGGAATTTGTGCTGTTTAAGCCTGACCATATCTGGATTATCTTATGCACAACAGCTTTCACTTGCTCTAAAATCTGGCTGAAAATGAAATGAATCAGCTTCCTTTATGAATTACTGTTGACAATTATTATCATATGATGTAAATGTTTCACTAAAGTTGTGGAAAATAACATGCTAATCATGCCTATGGTCCTCTAGGGTCGGTTGGGTTGTTGAGACATTATAATATATATTAAATTGTTGAAATGGGAAACCGCATTATAATGTAAGCTTCTGTAATACTTCTTCATTGATCAACTGTGTTCATTTGTTTATAGTTGAAAAAAATGATAAAGCATTGTTCCATGTTTCCTTTCAATTGATCAGAAATATGAAATGTGAAAATTGGATCACTGCAAGGCGCAGGTTATTCGTGGCTGACATTTCGTCATGGATTAAATTAAGAAGTGCCATTGTTACCCAGGCAGAAGGGCTGCAGAAATAAATACTCTGAATGTTCAAAATATTTATCAATTCACCAATGCAGGATAAGGAAATTCATGGGAAAAAAAATTGAAATATTAAGGTTATGGTTCAGATTCCACCACCATGGTCATAGATTCATTCAGGCAAGCAGAAATATTTTACTACACTCGGATCACCTGCAGAAAAATGATGAGCAGATGGTGTACTTATTATCTATACTTACTAATATATATACCTAGTAATTAATAGATTGTTAACATTCAGCCATATAGCTTTCACTAAAAAAACATAATGCTAAATTAGTGGCTCATGCCAATCACAGAATTCATTCAGTCCTTTGTATCATTCACTAAATGCAACAATTTATCTATCATATCTATGAGAAATGACTTGATCATCATCAAGTACAGATTTCCCTGTTTGCTTAGTAGAATTACACAGGGTGGGGTAGCATGATTCATTTCCTAAATGAAGTTAAGGGTTCACCATGATCAAACATAATGCATGCTATTATTGAATCATCAATTGATGAGCTGTGTGGTCCTCACTTTCAATGATTAGAGAAGAAGTTCTATTTGGTTTAGAAGGCAAGTGAGGTAGCAACACTTGATTAAGATAATGGCTATAAGACATTCCAATCAACGACAGCATTACCTAAGCAAATTAATTATAGATCTCTTATGAATCCAAAGGCCTAGCTAATTGAATACTAGTTGATATTATGGACAAAGCACTTAGCAATTACAATTCTCAACCGCTCACTTCATTAATTTGAGATCCAGAGAGATTGTAAATATTCAGGAATTAACATATCAATTCACCTTCAAAAGTAGACTTCAGTGAACCAAAAATAGAATCCTACATAAAGAAAATAATACGAGCAAGTGATAGTGATGATAAAAAGCATTTAGATATCACATTAGACTTGAACAAATATAATATTCCTGATACAAAGACACGTATTATGGATCCTGCCTGCAACATGGAGGGAAGTCCCAGTCTCTTTTTCGATGACTTGTGCATAGTTCTGAGAATACATCCTTTATTTGGGGTTTTGATATTGCCAGAACCATCATGAACTTCCCAATTAAAGGAGTTCCATCTCTAGCACTATTGTTTAGCAGTTTATACATATAGAAAATACACTCATATACATGAACTAAAATAAAAGTTGATCCTTTTCTTTTAAGACTCAGAAAATTCAGTGAAATTCTTCAAGGGTTACATATTCTGAAGATGGATCTGAAAAATATTCCACCGGCAGCCGACAATAAGAAACTATTATTTACCATGTCAAGCAGTTCAAGGTTGTGTTGATTATGATCAAGAAACTTAGGCTGTTCCATTCTCAATGCCCTAAGTCTTCCCTGACTTCATTATTTGTACCTAATCATGATATATATATTATAATTCCTATGTGTTTTAGGTTGGCATATCTAGAATGTAAAAGTTGGATCTAGGTTTTGTCTTTTTTCCTAATAATGAATCTAATAGATAATATTCTTTTTAGTTCAATTATAACTAAGTAGATTCACTGTTTAAAGGTTCATTTGAATTTTCCACTTCTCTAATGCTTTGTCCTCTTTTAGGAATGTCCAGTACTAGAGGGGAAAGAGAGAGAGAGAGAGAGAGAGAGAGAGAGAGAGAGAGAGATTACCATAAAAGTCCCAAGTATGTGAAGGAATATAGAAATTGCATTGTCTGCCACTACCAATGCCTTAAAATGAAACAACTGTTCTAGTAAAATTGCCTCAATTTTCTCACTAGATCCACGGCTTTGATAGCTAGCTTGACACATATCTACAAATGATCCAAGTAAAGCTCTATTCATGATTTTCATTAAGTACTAAAAGTTCCAATACTCACTAAAAGTAGAAATCAACAAAGAAGAAATAATCAAGCAACATGTATGCTTACAAGTCTGTTGCTTACATCAACTTTCAAGTACAGATTCATGCTCAATTACAGATTCTAGTACTAAAAATATGCATCAATTACTACTATTAACTGCAATACTACTGCTTTTACCACTATTGCTACTCCCAATCTATACTGTTCGCATTGACAGCAGATTCAAGGGCGCCCACAATATAACAACTGATAGCCAAGTTTTTAAGAAAGCAAAGCAATACTACACACAGGGTACTTTTTAACTTAAAGCAACAGCTCAAGCAACCCATTGATCTCTATACCTGAAAAGGGAAGATATAGAAATGTACCCACATAGGTAAATCTAGAGGGAGGATTCCATATCTATTGGCTTTGCTTTTCCTGGTTATTCCATGAAGCTTTTCAATATTACTCACGTAGTTGAATCCTTAATGCAAACTGCTCCATTTGTTGGTTCACTGACTTGCACCCGCAGGTGGTGGTGCTAGCTTGGGCTTTGACCGCTTTCGCTTCTTCTCGTAGCTGACCCCCCTCGCTTTGGCTTGAAAATCGCGAACCTCTCGTAAATACAGCCTCACCGCTCTTGCACCAAATGGGTTGGCCTCTGGTTTTCCGCCATGCTCCTCATAAGCAGCTCGAAGGCGTCCAATCAGAGCATCCAGGCTTCCCCAGGCCTGACGAAGAGGGCAAGGGCAAGGTGCAGGAGGGTTTTTTAGGCCGAAGAAGGGGCAAGTTTGGTTGTGGACCTTGGTCTTGCCAAACTGATCGAGGTATCGGAGGAACTCTAGGACATGTGCACCATTGCAGAGGGAGAGTGAGAGCGGAGGCCTGTGGTTCCTGAGATACTGGCCAAAAGTGTTCCAGTCTCGGCGCTTCTGATTCTCGTACCGGCTTGGAGCGTAAACCGCAGGCGATGAGATTGTGGATGAGCTGTTGGGATTGTTGGGGTTGATTATGGTGCTCACAGAGTTGGGGTTTCCTGATTGTGAAACCAAATCCATGGGACTGATTAGGGTTATGTTGCTTTCTTTTCCTGGATCTTACTAATGAGATTCAACTTGTTGCTTTTGATCTCCTTCTCCTCCTCCTCCTCCTCCTCCTCCTCCTCCTCAAGATTTTTTCTGATCCTCCTGCTGCTTCCTTGTGTGGAGAGAGAAATGAAGCTCTTCCTCTTAGCTGAGTGGGGACATGCAGTTCTCTAGGGATGATGCCGCTGGCTGTAGTGCGTTTTGCCCTTAGCAACTGCAAATGAGACCCTTTTCAGGAGTGATGAATGCTAGATTTTGCATGGACACATATCTTTGTGATCTCGATCTTGAAATTGAAGGAGAATAGAATATTCTTCTTCCTCGAGCTTCCTTGTTTGAGAAACAGTACCTTCGGCTAAAAATCTTGAATGATGAAAGGTTTCAGTTATTGGGTGGATGATTTATGGAGGATCAGATCATTATATTTTCTTTCCCGGAAAAGGGGAAGCAACTGTAGTTATATATCCCAGAGAATGAGAGAGAAAAAGAGTGATAGACAGAGAGAGAGAGAGAGAGAGAGAGAGAGAGAGAGAGAGAGAGAGGGTGGAGAAGCAAGTGGTCCACAGAGAGAGTCAAAAAGAAGCAGAAATAGTAAGTGCAAATGGCAAGACTGAGTACATTATTTCCTTTGCCATACTAGGACAAGTTTGGCAAGTTACCACTCACTTTCTCAGCGCGTGCATTCACATCTCAAGGAAAAAATAACTCAAGAAAAAGTAAATATTTTGAATTTGAATGCAACAAATCCAGGAACCTTCATAGAAATTCCCTACTTTGCTCCAAAAATATTGTACCTTATTCTCCATTCCAATCAAAATTATGGGGATAACTCCACTACAAATCTTTATCAAAACCAAAGCAACATGCCTTTTAAAATCTCCATCCCCTTGTTGGTAATTGAAATATTAAATCCATGGCAAGGTTTTATACATGGAGACAAAGGGGTTCGCTTGTATAGAAAAACAAGAAATTTGGGTACAACATCTAAATGTATATAAATGGTGATTACAAGAAAAAATTGAATGGCTCCAAATCAACTAAGTGGCTAGATGTGTAGATTGACAAGAGCTAAGGATGAAGGACGGAAACTTTCAATTTGAACGGACATTTTTGTGGGGTATACGGTTTCTGTGGGTTATTGCCAAAACTATCACTTTGCTGTGCTATATTACCAAAAGCCTCTCTATTAGTAGGAGGTTTTTTTACCATGAATGATTTGGGCGAATGTGTACAAGGAATGTGAGTGGTGTGTGATTGATGTGATTTGATGAGTCACTTTGTCCTACATTCCACTTAAATAATTTTACATTTATCAAATAAAGTTATTTAATTAATTGTGGCCCATATAAATCAAGCAATTACTAGGTCAACATTACTTTTGGAGCATTAAAGTAATCATTCCCATAAATCAAATGGGTGAAGATGGGAAAAGATCTTAGTGACGAAGGAATAGAATAATGAAAATGATATTAATTTTCAACTTTGCGACTACGGTATCCGAGGCTTTAGGGATTAAGCACTGCTTGAAACATCAGGACCTAGCCCTATCCTACCAAAAATAATGGATGAGAAGCTTTGTTGCCACAACTCCAATCCTCACCCAGCCCATACGCGGGCATGCCCTTGTAGCTAACTTCAAAACGGAAATAACCCATAACTTAAGGTAACCCCAAAATGGAAATAACCCCACGTTCTCTAATTCTAATATAATGACTTGTTGATAGAAGTCAGACTATTTGAATAAAATAAAATAGGATATTCATATATTAAAAATATTGTTTCTAACAAAATATAATATGCAAGAATATTATAATAAATAATGAGATTTTAAGTAGAATATTATATCTAATATAATAAAACAAAATACTGAACCTGGCGGAGATACACTTATAGGGTGATCTAGTTAGGTTGAAATTCTAGGACCACCTATTTCTTGGTTTTAAAGGGAATTTTTAAGTCAAATTCAAATCACACTTTGCACAACATACTCTTAAAAGTATCTTGAATTAAAATTAAAATCCTTGAATTAGAAGAGGCTATTTTTGGTAGTTAATGGCGAATTTATACGATAAGGAAGCCAATGAACCCTAATGAGAGAAAAAGAGGGAAAAAAGAACATAAAAAAGATAAGAGTGAAATGATTGGATCGAGGCTTCAGCACTTGTCCTTAGGGAGTCATGATAGAATTGTTTTTATATCTTATGAGTGTAAGAGTTACTAACTCTTACAAATTGGTTAAGAATTACTAACATTATACTTAATTTCTATGTAAGCAGAGGATCGGTTATAACTCTAATCAAGAAGATAAAAAATTAGAAAAATGGACTTTGTTATGAAGAGTTTGAAGTGAAGGCTTAGAGTGTAAGAGTTCAAGGTGAATCCTTAATGTCTTGTAACTTTGGAAGGATCATGATCTAAAGTAAAAATGTCACACCCCGATTTTTTTTTTTTTTTTTTTTTTTTGTTTAAAGGTGGAAGGGATAGGGTGAGTTCACAACTCAGTAGGAAAGTTTATAACAATCCTAAGCATACCCTTAAAAACCTTGAATTAAACGTTTAAAAGCATGCATGATAAACATTTTATAACTATTAACAAATGTGTAATCATGTCAAACATGTATGCATGTGTTTGCTGGTTTCATCTTTGCTCTTCCCCATCCATCCTTTCACAACTGATAAACTGCTAACCCCCACCAATCTACACATCAGATATCAATGCTCCACAAGATACTCGATCAATATAATAATGACTATTCTGGGACATCACCCAAGGGCAAGTCACACCCCGTGTCTTTTGGGACTCATACCCAAGGGCAGGACTAACCCCATGTCTTTAGGAACTAAAACCCAGGGGCAGGACCAACCCCATACACCTACATCGGAGTGTCTTCCTCGAGGGCTTTAGATACTTTCACCCAAGGACCCACGATCCCACATAAACAATATATCAAAAGATAATACTTGTAGCACCACATAGACACTTCCCACCAACCAATTTTCTGAATATCATCCATGATTATTCCATATCCTTCTTGCCATGCAATCACACCATAGACCATTTCCACAACACAAAACCATGAATCTCCACATCAATATGCGTTCCAATCTCAATGTAACATTTCAACACAATAAACCGAGATGCAATGGCACATTAAAACATTTAATGAGATGATAGAAATGACATCAAATTTCTAATAAATGTTTCAAGGAAAGAAATCAGATACACTATGGGATAGCATAAAATTCCCTACCTTACACTGACTTCCTTTTTGTGTTTCTTCTAAGTTGGCGATCTTTGCCTATTACAAGGAACCGAACTGAAATAACATAATTTAGGTTTCCTAAAATTTATACAATTTACTGTTGCTAATTTTTAATTCTCACATTCTCTAATCTATATACCTACAGGTTTTCAAATCAAATTTGAATTGAATTAAACAATATTTACAATGCATATTAATTTCCCTAATTAATTACCAAACATTAATTGTTTTGATTTTTCCTAAAGCCTAACCCATTAACACGTCCTAATTGTCAAAATAACCTACTTAATCACATGTTTACTAATCTATTTTTTCAATCAAACCAAATTAAACAAAGATTCATGCTGATCTTACCATTAATAAAATTCTTAAGCTAAAATACTTTAATCCTTAATTAATTGTGATTTTTAACTAAAATGGGTTTATAGCTAATTACACTCAACTTTTACACAAATTTTACTGTTAATTCTTTTCAGCATACCATTAGGAACCAACATAAACGAAAATTACAAAATTAAACAACTTGCTTACCTCAAATCCACACTTTCTCTCTCTAGATTCTCTCTCTAACCCAAGCTTTTGCAAGTGCAATGGGGAAAAACGAGCTCCAGCCCCTTTTAAAGGGGTCTCCATGCAGCAAGCACGAGGTGGTAGCCATGTCCACCCAAGTAGGAGGTGGCATTCCACTAACTCCAATTTTCCCAATTTTGCACTTTAGTCCCTCAAGTTATCAAAAATAAAACCCATAATTGCCCATTAGTCCTTTAGGTTTTCATAACCCTAATCAGTCCCTAAGAACCTTATAAGCATGCTTAGGTCATTAACTAATCCCACTTAACCTTAATCAAAGTTTAATTTCATAATTAATCATGATTAACACTAAACTAGTTTTAACATCTAATTAAGCACGCTTAAAGTTAAGTAATAAAATAATCATTATTGTCTATTTACTTCATTAGTACTAGGTATTACAAAAAATGTTAAGGTCAATTGTTTTTTAAATTTATTCCTTATTTTTGTTAAGTACTAGCAAAACTTAAGTTAAAGGTGTTAGGATATTGAGTCTTGTTTATTTGTTGGTAATTTTGTTTCAATTAACGTTTAGTCATAGAAGTTTTTTTAGATAGTAACTTGTTCTCCATTGAAGATCAAGGATTGTTGTTCATCCAACCAGGAAGTCACATGTACATCTAAAAATCTTTTACTTGTGGCATATAAGGCTTATTTGAGGTATAAAAAAGTTCGATATCATTTTTGGACTTAAAATGTTTTTAAAATGATTTTTCAATAAGCAAGGGTCACTACTGTGGTTAATCCTATTCAAGCGGTCATGACAGTTTTACCGAGTTTAGAAATGTATTTTTGAATGAATTTCACTCAAATTCTAATTTGGAAACTTGAGATACCGAAATCCTTATGGCTTTTGTCTATAAATACCTTTCTTGTAACCCTTTGAGGGTTAGAGATTCAGGCTAAGAGATCATAAAGATTTGAGATCGTAGAGATTAGAGACCTTTCAATCTTGAGAGAGGGACTCCTTGTGAAGAAAGCCTAATTGCCACACCATTCTCGTTCTCTCATTCAAGGATTTGGATATTTGAATTATTGATTGAAGACCTTAATCCCTTCAGAGTGGCCGAAGGATCTACTAGGAGCAATAGGGAGTTGTTGCATCGCAGACATGGATCAAGTTGTAGGTGTTGGAGAGTAAGTCTTTAGGATAAAGCGGTTAGGTAAATCTGTATAACTTGATTTCGAATAGTGGATTTAGATTGATAGGTCTTAGACCTCATGTTTTTTTTATCTCCAGAATTTGTGGGGGTTTTCCATGTAAAAATCTTGTGTCACATTGTCTATATCTTTTATACATGATATTTTATTTGAATTGCTTATAATAGGTCAAATCGATTGTCCCCAATATTTTGTGGGGTTTTCCTAAAAGATACATATCCAATTATTCTTGCATATATTTTAATTAATTAGTTTGTTTGATTTGTAGGGATTGCTATTAAGGTTGTTGGGGTTGGTTATCTCGGTGCTTGTAGTGGTTATACCTATAACCAATTATTGTTATCCTTAGCTACTCTCAAGATATCTTTTGATTGATTTGTTAGGATTGTTATTAAGTTTGTTAGGTTTATTTTTTTGGTGATAACATATCTCAATATATATATATATATTTTAGATATTGACAATTATATTATTTTTATCCCTAACCAATTGCAGCGTATGCCTAAGAGTTAAAAATCTTATTTTACGTACCTAAAGATTCTAGGTATAACCTTTTATTTATTTAGGATATCCCTAATATCTATTGGAGTAAGAAAAAATTGATTATAATTTATAAATATTTATTTAAAATTTTAAATCATCCATTCACCTCATCTAGGTGTTCTCTATTGGACTTTTGGTTATTATTCAAGTGGTATTTAAGTAATACCCATTTTTCAATTGGTATCAAAGTGGGATAAAAAATCTATTCTTTATCTTATTGATTAAAAATTCAAATTTTATTGTTTATATTGTTTAACAAATCAAATTTTTATTAATCATATAGGATAAAAATCAAATTTTTATTGATCCTATAAGTTCAATATGGAACAATCAAAAAGTGGTGTTCCTTTGAATAGTCCACCATACTTTGATGGGAATAATTATTGCCATTGGAAAGCACAGATGATGTTTTTCCTTAAAATGCAAGATACAAGGGTATGAAATTCAATTGAATATGGTTGGGGACCACCATTAATCCTTGATGCTCAAGAAATATCAATAGGAGAACTTAAACCTAAACATGAATGGGATAAAGCTGATAATGAAGGTAGTGAAGTCAATGCTAGGGATTTATTTAGTGTTTTTAATGGAATTTGTCTATATGAGTTTCATAGGATAGCAAATTTCAAACATGCAAAGGAAGCATGGGATATTCTTCAAGTCACTCATGAAGGTACGCCTTCTATAAAGATTTCTAAACTACAAATGCTTGCTATTAAGTTTGAGAATATTAGGATGCATGAAAATCAAATTTTTCTTCCTTTTATTCTGAATTGAATGATATTGTAAATTCTTCGTTCAACCTTGAAGAACCTATTCTTGATTCTAAGGTAGTTAGAAAAATATTGAGATCTCTTTGAGAGAGATTTAGACCTAAAGTAATTTCCATAGAGGAAAGTAAGGACATTGATTCCATGAGAGTTGATGAACTTGTAGGCTCCATTCAAACATATGAGATGACCCTATCTAATTCCCAAAAGCCTCAAGACTCTACTTTTAAGGCTTCTGAGAATGAAGAGAAAGATATTGAAATGCCACATGATATAACTAGTGATGAATTGACACATATGGCCAAAAAGATTAAAAGAGTCATGAAATTTAATAAAATGTTCTACAAGAACCAAGAATCTGGAAAAGGAAAAATGCCTAATGAACAATCATCTAATGAAAAAATAAAAGGTTCCTCCAAAGGTAAGAAAATTGAATGCTTTAACTGTGGAGGTTTGGGACATTATGCTTGAGATTGTCCTAGTCCCAAGGATGCCAAAAAGTCTATGCAAGCAACATGGAGTGACACAAAATTTGAAGAAAGTACTTCCACGGCTTTTGAAAATGCGAAGTACAATCCCAATGACTAATTAGCTTTTATTACATCCATGGAATCTGTGCATGATAGTGACTGTGATAGTGATAGTGATGATGATGAGTTTATTGATGAACAAAGGGCTCAATTTTCGAATAATATTGTTGTTTAGCATGAAAGATTAATTAAGAGTTATATGAAAAATCATGATGTTCTTGAAGCTCATAAAAATAAGATTGATGTGTTTAATGCTGAAAAGATTAATTTGCTTGAGAAAATTAGATTTCTTGAATCTGAGTATCATTCTCTCATTGAGAAGAATAATGCCCTTACTCAAGAGATAAAAAATAATAAGCCTTTTTCATCTATGAATGAAAATTTTCACCCTAGAAATAATGCACTTAATGAAATTTTTTATAAATGGAAAACCCATGCTAATAAAAAAGGTTTGAGTTACATTAATAAAGATGAAACTTCCTCTAGTAGAGAAACTGTGTTTGTCAAAGGTAAGCATGATACCCTTAATCAAATAGAATCTCCTGAAAAGACATCACTATGCACACACCGTAAGAAAACTAGACATTCCCAATTTAGATGCTATACTAGGTTTTTTGAAATGTTTGAATCTCAAATGAATAGACTTATGAATGACTTTAATTCTCTTAAAAATAATAGCTTGAACAATAGGAAAGAGAATAAAACCAATCAAAAACCTAAAAGTCAACCTAGTTCCTCCAAGTCACCACCTAGGACCAAGCAAGTTTAGTTGAGAAATGATAAGTCAAAATGTCAAGTTGTGTTCAATGCTCTTAAAGCTAAATATTCTAGTGAGTGGTACCTTGATAGTGGTTGTTCTAGACACATGAAAGGAGATACTACTTCACTTCTCTTGAAAACTATAATGGTGGAGTTGTTACTTTTAGAGATGGAAACCTAGCTTGTGTGAAGGGCAAGGGTAATATAGTTATCCTAAACTAGATGAAGTCCTATATGCTGAAGGACTCAAGGCAAACCTCTTACGCATTAGTCAAATGTGCGACAAAGACCATAAAATGAATTTTCACCAAGACTTTTGCAAGGTAGTTAATAAAGAAGGAAAAGTAGTCATCATAGGACATAGGACAGTTGATAATTGTTATGCCATAAATCCTAACTCTATAACACTTCTTATGTGCAATAGGACAAAACTTGATCCTACTAAGCTTTGACATAGAAGACTAGGTCATATAAAACTATAGGGACCTTGTACATTTAGTGAATACTAAAAATGTTAGAGGTATCCCTAAACTTAATGGCAAATCTAAACCCATTTTTGGTGAGTGCATGAAAGGAAAAACAAACTAAGAGTTCACATAAAAAGGTTAAGGAGATAAAGACCACTAGACCTTTAGATCTTCTTCACATGGATCTTATGGGTCCAATGTAAACTGAAAGTAGAGG
Organism: Vitis rotundifolia; assembly: GCA_030254885.1. NCBI lineage: Eukaryota > Viridiplantae > Streptophyta > Magnoliopsida > Vitales > Vitaceae > Vitis > Vitis rotundifolia. The sequence goes on along the minus strand of CM058164.1, from coordinate 8,552,661 downwards.
TGACAAGAGATATGTCCTTATGGTAGTAGATGATTTTTCAAGATAATCCTTTATGAGTTTACTAAGGGAGAAATTAGAGGTCATAGAACATTTGACGTCTTTCTTTAATAGAATACAAGTTGAAATTGGTCATTCAATTGTAAGGACTAGGAGTGATAGGGGAAGAGGGTTTAATAATGTGGATGTTCACCTTTGTTGTGAGACTAAAGAAATTAAACATGAATTTTCAACCCTTAGAACTCCTTAGCAGAATGGAGTAGCTGAAAGAAAGAATAGAGTGCTATAAGAGATGGCTAGGGCGATGATTCATATGCATGATACCCATATGCAAGTTTGGGCTGAAGCTATTAATACTGCATGTTATACTACCAATAGGATTTTTCTTAGCCCTAGAACAAATAAGACATCATATGAATTATGGATTGGAAGAAAACCTACCCTTAAACATTTTAGGGCCTTTGGTAGTGAGTGCTATATACTCAAGGATCGGGACAACCTTGAAAAGTTTGATGCAAAATTTGATATAGATATCTTCCTAGGTTATCTATTATGAGTAAAGCCTATAAGGTTTGTAATCAAAATTCACATATTATCCATGAGTCTTCTAATGTGGTTATAAATGATACAGGGTGATTTGTTCCCAATTGGTGTATCAGCTGATTCATGTCCTCTCAATGGTCCCCAACAATGGTGCCATTTGATTCGTGCCCAGCTGGTGCCTTGATTTTGGTCCTCAAACGGGAGCAATCAACAAAATTTATAACCTATTACACCATGTACTAGGATAGCCTCAGCTAGCATAGCATAGTGGCTCTAGGGTCGTTCACTGGGATGGGTTTTCACTCCACAATTGATATTAATTCAAAGATGAATTGGTGCTTTTCCTTTCCAAGGTTAGCTTTAAAAGAAAACATGAGTTTGCATGAAAACAGATGGTTTTAAGCTAACCAAACATAAAGTAACTAAAAGTAATTAGAAAGAAAGATGTTTCTTGGGATCTCAGGTTACTAGGATCAGGTGCCTTAAACAAAAAGGGAGATTCCGGTCACTTGTTTCTTTTCCTCGCGTTAGGGATTTAACATATAGTTATTTCCCGAACCGGTGTGGTACAGATGCTTACCATTAATGGTTTCAACGCTAAATCCCTCTCACTGATACACCTTGCAATGGCTCGTACCTCTCACCTAGTATTTGCCATTCAAGGTGATCTTTAACCTTGGATTACCCTTCAAAAGCTCGCAAGAGATAACTAATGGATGCCTCCTTGGAGTCCAAAAGCTTACCAAGTGTTGGCTATTCTAGAAAATCCTACCTTTAAACTACCTCCCAAAGGCTCGCAAGAGATAAACTAGTGCATCTCAATGGATGGAGATCACTTGCCTTACCAAGTGTTGGCCCAGGTGATTAAAAGGCATTTTAAGTTAACTAAAAATATAGAAACCATAAACGGGTCACACTTTCTTTTCATTAAAAATGGAAACAACAAAAACTCACGCTTATGTAGCCAGCACCTTACTTAGCTTCCTTCACCCAAGAAACAAAAAGTCTAGCCTCTCATCCTCTGAGGCCTCAGAGGATGTTTGGCTAGAAAGAAAATAAAAGAGAAACAAAGATGAGAAGGAAAAACAGAGCAAGGCTCTGTATATTCTATATAGTGATTGATTCTATGTATCTACATGATTTTTACAACGGATGCAAGAGAACATATATAGGGAAGTTTTTCCAACCTTCCTAGCTAAGTAATCCTATGATTCGTGGATTACAAGGAGAAAATAGGGATTTTAGACATCAAATATCTAAAGCAAAAAAATCTCAAAATTTCGGTCGCAAATATCGGGAAGTTTCAGGAGAATTTCGCAGCTGTGCAAGAGGGCTGCGAAATTTCGCAGCAAAAAGGACACCATTTCGCAGCCGTGCAAAATTTGTCATCAGCTTGGAGTGATCAGCTTCCAATGGCTGTAACTCCTTAATTTCAACTCCGGATCGCACACCGTTTGAAGTATTGGATTCTTGACTTCCTGAGCTTTGAAATGGTATATAGCATGTAGCAAATGGACTCCGGGAAGTGCTCCAAAAGTGTGAAAGAAGACTGCAGCTAGTGTCCTCTGTTTTTCTTCATGACAGATTTCTCTTTGCTTCCCCTCCTTGCATTCCGGATTTGCTTATGGAAAAGGACTTTGAAGCTTCAAGGCTTTGGTTCTTTATGTTTCTGAGCTTTCCATTGCTTTGGCATGGATTCCAAAGAACTCTCCTCAATCTTCGATTGCTTTGGTGATCAAATTACTAACAAAAACACCAAAACTTACACACTTTGATTAGAATTGATTGCAAGGGTCCTTAATATGTTAATTGGGTTAAAAGGTAATAACTACTACTCAAAAGTGTTTAAAAGAGTTAATTACAAGCTTACAAAATAGTACTTTCGAGTAGTAATCACAGGGTATGATCACAATATATTTGACAATCAAATTTTAACACATAAATCAATTAGGGATAACCCTAAAGACTTGGAAGTCACTAAATATAACCCTAATGATATCCCTGAAATAGACATTGACCCCAAGAATGATGAAGTTGTACCTTTAGATGACATTTTTGAAGAAAAAAAGGAATAAGAATAGATCCAGATTACCTAAAAACCACCCAATCTCAAATATTATAGGAAATGTTAATGAATGTGTGGTTACTAGGAGATAATCAAGATTAAATGAGATGGGTCTTGTATGTTACACCTCTCAATTAGAGCCAAAGAATGTGGAGGAAGCTTTAGGTGATGAATCTTGGACTACTACACTCTAGAAAGAGTTAAATCAATTCACTAGGAATGATGTGTGGTATTTAGTCTCCAGGCCCAAAGATAAACATGTCATAGGTATAAAATCGATTTTCAAGAAGATACAAGATGAAAATGGGGTCATTGTGAGAAATAAAGCAAGATTAGTTGCCCAAGGATAATCATAGATAAAGGACATTGATTATGAAGAAACATTTTCACCTGTAGTTAGATTGGAATCAATTAGGATACTTTTGGTAATAGCATGCTTCTTAAGGATAAAACTTTACCAAATGGATGTCAAAAGTGTTTTTCTAAATAAGATTCTAAGTGAAGAAGTTTATGTTGAGTAACCTAAGGAATTCGAGGATTCGAAATTCCCCAATCATGTCTATAAGTTAAAGAAAACCCTTTATGGATTAAAGTAGACTCCTTGAGCTTGGTATTAGAGGCTTACAACCTATCTTTTGGAGAAGAAGTTTGAAAGATGGGGAGTTGATAGAACCTTATTTATTAATAGGTCCAATTATGAGTTATTAGTAGCTCAGATTTATGTTGATGATATAGTTTTTAGAGCTACCTCTAGTGATCTTGCCTTTAGTTTTGTAGAAGAGATGAAGACTAAATTCGAGATAAGTGTGGTAGGTGAATTAACCTTCTTCCTAGGATTACAAATCCAACAACTAAAAGATGAAATCTTTTTTTCTCAATCTAAGTATGCAAGAAAATTAATTAAGAAATTTGGTCTAGAATATTTCAAACACTCTAAGACACCTATGAGCACTACTACTAAGCTTAGCAAGGATACATCTAGAAAGGTGTCGGGAACCTTGGATTACTCCGTTCCTATGCCCTAGATAGTGTAAGGTGCATGTAAATCTATCCTAAACTCTCTAAATCTATCACATCGGATAAACATGTATTAAAAAACAATATTGATACCATAGAAAACATAGATCTAGAGAATAAAGTCACATACCTTTGATTCGGATGTTCCCTGATCAATTATAATCGATGTAGATAACTCCAAAATCATGATGGATCTTGTAAACACCATGATTTTCCATTTGATGACTCTTCCTTGTGTCTAGGTACTGAGATGGTAGAGATCTCAAGGGTGGAGGTTAGGGTTCTCTCTTTAGATTGAAGAAGAGAATGGCAAGACCTAGAAACCCTAACCCTTAAAGGGGTATTTACAAGCTTCCTATTGAGTTTAAGTGACTTAAGCCCACCATGGGCTTGGGTCACTAAATCTAGCCCAAAAAGGTTGCTAATTGATTAATTAATTATACAAGGCCTTAATTAATTAATTACCCTAGTCCAAACATACCACTCACTTATCCTTCCTCAACCTTGTGTAATTACCAAAACACCCTTATGCACAAAAGTGAACTAAAAACCCATCTAACCCTCATAAACTATGTCATCAAGGAATATGAGCTCAGAGTCGGGACCACTGGGACCCATAGTAGTACTAGCTCTCTCAAAATCAAATTCTGAAATTGAGTTAACATCCCATTGTAGAGAATTAACTGCACTCTAGTAGCTTATGTATATTACAACGAGAAACCAAGTGCTCAAGTCCATTACTTACTATCTACTATATGCAGACTCTCCATGAATTGGTGTCCATAATCTAACAAGGTAGTGCTATCACCTATCAAGATTACCTTTCAAATCCTTAAGTTACAGATCCACTTACTATGTGATCAATTGACACACTCTAATTCCAAGGAGCATATGTCAAATTCCACTAAAGAAATTATTATGACCATAGATTTCATGATCATATGTCCTTTGCATCACCCAAGGGGACACACTATCTCAATCCCATGAGATATCATGGTGCCTATATCGAGAATACTTGCTACCACCAACCTCCATCAATAGTGACTCAGTTCATAGGAATATACTCATAGGTCAAAGTCTACTATTGGTTTTGGCATAGGCTCATTATCCTCTCAAGGTCGAGAGTCCATGTAATAGAGTAGCTTGGTGTATCATGACAATTGATAGTCTTACATCATGATTCACCATAGGTTCTATTCAGTGTACATCACATACATTAGTAGACATCTTATATACTTACAAGGAACCCATGACTTGCATCTTCTATACAACTCTTAATGCACCTAGGTCATGTACAATGTAAGAAACATGGGTTGAATACTCAAATCAATGTCAATACACCAAAAGGATAGCAAAAGAATAGTTAAGTCTAACTTTGTTACATTATGTCTTGCTTTTGGGGGCTCAATCCCAACAAAAAGATGTTGAGCAAAAACTTTATAGAAGTATGATAGGTAGCATACTTAACCTCATAACGAGTTGTTCTGACATATCTTTTCGTGTAGGAGCCTATGCTAGATATCAAGCAAACCCTAAAGAGTCACACTAAATGTCTGTTAAAAGAATTATTCGTTATATAAATGAAGCTCTTGATTATGGTTTGTGTATCCCTATGATTCTTCTCTTTTGATTGTTGGATATTTCGAAGCTGCTTGGACCGAAAGTATTAAGGATAGAAAAAGCACATCTAGTGCTTGGTTTTTTTATTTGTGATTGTCTTGTGGCTTAGCTTAGTAAGAATCAAAACTTTATATACTTATTTACTGTTGAAACTGAGTCTATTGCAGCTGGGAGTTGTTGTACACAACTCTTGTGGATGAAACAAATGCTTAAAGACTATGAAATTGAATAAGGAACCATGAACATACACTATGACAACTCTAGTGCTATAAATTTCTCAAAGAATCTTGTACTAAATACATTGAAATCCATCATCATTTCATTAGGGATTTTGCTAAAGAAAAGGTTGTTTCTTTAGAGTTTGTCCCCACTGAACTTCAATTAGCAAATATTCTTACCAAACCCCTAGATTCTCTTAGGTTTGAGTACCTTAGGAAATCCCTGGGCATATGTCTAGTTAATTAATCATCTTAGAAATAGGCTTCAAAGCTGTTGAGCTTAGTGTTTATATTCTTTTTGTTTCCTTTGGCCTTATTTTGTTTTGGGCATATGATTTTTGTTTATTTACTTTATATATTAGCATGATTCGTAATATCTCAAGTTTGTGATTTATAGAAATATACCATATCTATAAGATTTGATGTGGATGAGATCATAGATATTTGTTAATCGCTATTGATGTATTTGATTCCTGATAATTAAATGTTTTAGTATGTGAGAAATTTAATATTAATCTTAAACTTGATCAAGAGGGAGACTTCTTGAGTGGAACCTAATAAAGTAGACTTTGATTGCTTTGGAAGGATCCGTTGTCATGCTCAAATCTTATTATCCACATACATTGTTTGATTTTGATCATTATTTGTTTCTCAAGGCGAGTCAGTACAAAATATTGAATCTTTGGTTAAACATAACTCTCATACTCTTTCCAAGATTCATGCTCTTAAATGTATGCTGCTCACTTGCAACATTTGGAAACACAGCCAAAGTGGATATAAAGACAACCATGAATGAAAACAAAAAGAAAAATCAATATTGATCATGGTGTACAATGGCTCCACTTTCAAAAGAAAAAGCAATAATAATAATAATAATAATAATAATAATAATAATAATAATGTAATTAAAGGGGATTCAAGTTGTGCTATATGTAGATCGATAAGGTCGTGTTAAATAAAAATCCAACAATCTTAGTTCAAATTGATTGGATGTGTTCTTTAATTTGACCAAAAGCATGATTATATCATTTTTAAGTGATCAATTTCAAAATATAGAACTAGACAATAAGTTATATTCCCTTGAAAATCAATGCTTATGTTTCTATGTTGGCTCTTTTTTACATTGATGGTTATGCATTAGGTTTTTGAAACTGAAATTATGATTAACTCTAACCTTTGATCTTAAAATCTCATTCTTGATAGATTGAGGTGTACTATTTATAGTAACTTACTTAATAGATTATTGATTAAACTAATGTTGAAAGTTTATGAACTTAATTATCTGCTCATTTTAGTTTATCTTATAATTTGTTTCAATTGGTGTCAATCCTAGTTTCTAAGTTAGTTAGTTAAGTATTATATCCTTTGTTAGAATTGAAATTAGGCTCTGGTCGCTCGTGCGTTGCATCTAGCACTCAAGCCACATCCAACAGGCTCTACCGCTCAAGCGCTTTAAGTTGCATCTAGCGGCACATCCATCAAGCGTCTCACTCGAGCATTAATCTGTATCCAGTGGTACATCTGAGCATAAAAACCCATCTAATGCTCATTTTGTATTTAGAACATTTTTCTATTCTCTTAGCACTTTGGAACTCATTTTCTTTGACATTTGAGATCAATTTTTTTTTCATTTTTCGCATTTTTGGCTTTACGGTATTGTTCTACACCTCATTTAGAACATTTCTAGTGGCTTAGTTTTTTTCTATATTTTTCTCATTTTTTGTGTTCTTTTTTATTCTGTTAGATATGGCTAAGTTGACCTTATTTAGGATACTAGAACCCCTTTAGGGGTTTTCACTTCAGGTTTCTATCAAACCTATGGCTCTATCGATAGACTGTTTACATTGTTAGAAGTGTCTAAATTGATATTTTTCATTTGTCCATTGTTGTCGCATTGAGTTTATGTGTTCTTTTCCTTATATAAACCAAAACCTCATAGAATCATATTCTATAGATATGGTGTTAGTGAAGGTCAACTTAGTCAAGTTTTAGTGCATGAGATGGATTCTATAAGAAAGAGTTATGCATCATTGGAGAATGGGTGTTGCTAGCTCTTCTTGTGCATATACTTCAACAGCAGCCCTATCCAAAGTTTTTCTCATTTTCACATGAGGAAGATTTCACTTGATCATATAATGGACATGTGCTTTGAGTTCTGCTCTGCTGCTACTAGACACTTAGTGTTTTTGCTTATCTTTATTTTCGTTTGTTGATCTGGATTCCTTGTTATTCACTGCACATTTTATGTATCCAGAATCAGATTTTTAATATATATATATATGCTATTCATTTTTCTCCTTATCACTTGGGTGCGGAGAACATTGAAAATATATAGAAAGAAAACATTGAATATATAAAGGGGAAGAACATTAAATATTTTGAAAGGAGGTGTTCAAAAATGAAAATAAAAACTCCTTAATTTAGTGGGAGTTAGTTAATTTTTGAATTCTTTAATTCTTTAATTAAAGGAATTTAATTGAAATATTGGAGGAAATTGAACATGAGACATTGGACTAAACCAAATCAACCTTAAGAAACATGATTTAGATAGTTTAAAGAGATACCTAACATGGATGTTTCTTACAAATTATTTATGTTTGAATTGACTATCTTTCTAGAACTAATCCTAGTTACAAAATCTTCTTCCCATAGTTATCACTGCCTATTTTCTAGGTTGGAAATGGACCTTTAGACATCATTGTTGATCTATGATGTCTTATCAAGCTTCTATTATGTTTGGTTGATTTGCATGCTTTTATAATCCTCTCAAGCTTTGCTTTGTACCTTAGTATCACTAAAGAAATCTATTCATTTTTCATGTTGTCACAAGTCATCAAGAAAAACCTCAAACTATCTTATTTTGCTTTCACGATATTATTTTATCTCTCACACTGTTTTTCCATTGGTATAGTTTTTTGTATGTGTGCAGGTTATAGGGCTAAAAGTTAAGTACTACAAAGCATTGCAAAGTATTCTCTTATTTTATTTTTAATTGAGCATTAATGTGTGTTATGTAAACTCCTTAATGAGAGTTTTGGTGGGTTTATGTAGTGATGTTTTGTCATAAAATTGACAAAGGGGAAGATTGTTAGGACATTGAGTCTTGTTTAGTTTTTGGCAATTTTGTTCCAATTAATGTTTGGCCATAAAAGTTTTTTTAGATAATGACTTGCTTTCCATTAAAGATCAAGGGTTGTTGTTCGTCTAACCAAGAAGTCACAAGTATGTCTAAAAAGGTTTGGCTTGTGACATATAAGGCTTATTTGAGGTATAAAAATGTTCGGTATCATTTTTAAACTTAAAATGTTTTTAAAATGATTTTTCAAGAAGCAAAGGCCGCATAAGTGATTAATCCCGCTTAAGTAGAGAGCTCAAGTGGTCTAAGTCTACTCAAGTGGTAATGACAGTCTTACTGAGTTTAGAAACGTATTTTGGATGAATTTCACTCAAACTCTAATTTGAAAAATTGAGATACCGAAATCCTTATGGTTTCTGCCTATAAATACTTTTCTTGTAACCTTTTGATGGTTAGAGATTCAGACTAAGAGATCATAGAGATATGAGATTGTAAAGACTTAGAGATCATAGAGATATGAGATCGTAAAGACTTAAAGATCTGAGACCTCTCATTCTTGAGAGAAGAACTCCTTGTGAAGAAAGTATTAGGATAAAGCCCTTAAAAACATGACAATAAATTTGGAATTCTTCATTTAGTTAATGATATTCCAGTTTCACTTTTTTTTCATTCTTATTCCATGTATTATACTTTATGAGCATTCTTGTCTGCATTTTTTGCACTGTACATGACTTGGGTATATTAGGAATTGCACAGAAAATCTAAGTCATGGGTTCCTTGCAAATAGATGACTTGTTCACAACCAGTTCATGGGTCTAAGCAACCCATTAAAGATTGTAGTACACCACCTCCTAATTGAGGGATGACTAGCCTTAGCTATCGGGATGGGTTTCCTATGGTGATTGCACTAGTGTGTATGATTACACATTAGACAAAACCTATGGTGAGTCATGGATTAAGGCTATTAAGTAGTCATGATCTTGCCAAGCTACTTCATTGTGTTGTGTCTCAACCTTGAGAGAATATTGAGCTTGTGCTAAAGGTAGTAGTGGCTTTAACCTATGGGTAAGATCATAATTTGATCATATATACCCTATAGATTGGGTCATTGTTGATGAAGATCGGTAACAATAGATATTCTCAATAGAGGCACCATGATATCTCATGGGATTGAGATAGTGTGTCCCCTTGGATGATGTTAAGGAGGTATGTTCATGGAAACTATGGTCATAGTAGTTCTTTAAGTGAAACTTGACATAGTCTCTTTAAGAGCTAAGACATGTCACTTGAATACACAATTGGAGGATTGTAACTTAAGGATAGTAAGGTAGTCTTGAAATGATGATAGTTTTCACCTTGTTAGACTACGGACACTAGTTCATGGGAAAACTAAACGCAATGGATAGTAGGTCATGGATTCGAGCACATAGTGTCTCGTTGTTATTTATATAGAATACTAGAGTTCAGTTGATTTTTTGTATTGGATGTTGAATCAACTTTAGAATTGGATTTTAAGGGAGTCGATACCCCTATGAGTCCTAATGGTCACTACTCTAAGCTCATATACCTTGCTAGCACGGATTATGAGGGTCAAATTGGCTCTAAGTTCACTTTTGTGCATAAAGGCGTTTTGGTAATTATGCAAAGTTGCACAGGGGTAAATGAACAAGGTCTATGGATTGTGCTAATTGATTAATTAGTAAGCCCTTTTGGGTTAATTAATCAATTAGGATTCATTTTGGGCTAGATTAAGTGACCCAAGCTCATGTGGGCTCAAGTCACTTAAGCCTAGTTAGGTACTTTATAAAAACCCCCTAGAGGTTAGGGTTTCCATCACTTTTATCTTACGCCATCTAGAGAGAAAGAGATCCATAACCTCCTCCCTTATTTCCTCCCCATCGGAAGTGTGCTAAGAACAAGGTTGAGTCATTGGGTGGAAGATCGTGGGTTTACAAGACTTCCAACAACTTCAAGGTTGTCTTCAACACTTGGAATTTAAGGTTTAAGAACATCAAACCTAAAGATTAGTACTTTAATGTTAACAAATCAATTTTTAAAAATTGGTATTGTTTTCATTGCTTAGATCTAAGATGCCAACAATTGGTATCAGAGTTTAATGTTATAAGCATGCTTAGATCTTTGTTTCGGTTTTGCCAACCTTTTTTTTTGCAGATTTGATATTATCCTATGACCAAGGAACGCGTGTATGTTCCTTTTTATTATTGTTTGTGATGATTGAATGGTATAATTTGTTTTCTTTCTTTGTTTCTTTCATAGATTTGGTTGTAAACTCCATTAAAGGAGCATAGTTTTTTTTTTTTTTTTTTTTTCTTGTAAAGTTTCAATCTTTTCTATAGATTGGGTTGTAAGCTCCATTAGAGAAGCATATGATTTCTTTTATGATGTAAAGTTTTGTTTTTTATTATATATGGAGAGCAACAAGAGAAGAATTCTTCAATAATGTCAATAAAGATTGGATTCTAGGATAGAATTTGGTAGGAATATGAGTTTTATAAAAACTTGGAAGCTTACTAATTTAAATCATTAATGTTTAGGAAGTTGGATATAATAAGGTTAATAATATAGGAAATTAATAAGGATTCCTAATACTAAATAAAATATTTTTAAGTTTGTCAAATTTACACTTTTAGATAAATAATCAATAATAATAGTTGTGTATGATATTATGTTACGTGAGGAGTAGATTTTTTGAGCTAAATTCTTAAAGATTTTGAGTACTTCTTTGAGGCAAGGGAAATTAATACAAATTTTGTAAAAAAAGAAAAAAAAAATCTTTTTATATGTTATTTTGAATTATGAAAAAAAAATTATTTTTATTTCTAGGCATGGATCAAATATATGTTTTGTATAAAAAATATGTTTGAACATTTTATTTATTTATAAATAACAAAATGAATGAAAAAATGTGGAGATATGATATTTTGTTTTGTAAGTTTAAATTAATGAAATGAAGTATTTGACTCTGATTGATGTGACCCTAGTCAACGAGTTATAATTGTTGACATTTTTTGCTCTAGTCAATGGGTTATAATTATTGACATTTTTTGTCCTAGTCAACGGGTTATAATAGTTGACCTTATGACCTTAGTCAAATAGTTATAATTGTTGAGCTTTGGTTTTGTCTATCTTAAAATGAACACATTTGAGGCTAACCACTCATTTGTGAAGCCCCACCTAACAGGGCTGCATGTGTTATTTGATAACTAGAGTAAAGATATTTTCAATGATTTAATTTGGTTTTAATATGAAATCGTTTTGGCAAAAATATAAAAATGTTTGGTTGAAAAGTTTTGAATGCATTAGCATGTTGAACTCAAAAGTCTTTATGAAAATGATTATACATTATATCTCCTATTTGTGATTATAATTGAAAATGTTTTATCCATAAAACTATATTAATATTCCTTATTAGGTTTTGAGCTCATTCTCATTTGTTGACAAATTCTTAGGTACTCTTAGTTCAAGGGAGGAGTGATGACTAGGCCGGGGAATTTTCTTTATTAGGATTTTTGTTCAAACTTTATCTTGGACATTGTTTAGATGTTAAAATTTAATTTCAGTTTAAATTGTTTGAGTTTGGAGTTATTTGGACAATTACTCTTTGGTTGGTGTATTAGCTTAAAAGTTGAGAATTGAGGATTATAAAGTTTATTTATTTTACTACTTTAAACAAGAATTTGATAATTGGAAACCATCTGATTACAAGATGAATGTTTGTGTCGTACCCTCTTTGAGCCTTCGGGCTTGAGGTGTGAAATGATCGTCACGCCCTTAGAGTGAGTTTTGTGGAGTGATAAAAATAGTATATAAAAATAATTTTTTGGCTTTTAATCTTTTTTTTTCTTCTTCATATTTTATTTGTCTACTTTTCCTTTCTATTTTTTTTTTCTCTTACCTTTTCCTTCAAACTTTCTAAGAACCAAACATAGCTGAAAAGATTTCAACCTTTCTTATATCATCTATAACCCTCAGTTCCTAGTCTTAATCTTCTTGACAATGCAATTTTCATGAACTTTTGTTGGATTCAAATATGTTTATTCAAATTATATACATTAGAGGTTTTTGGATGTTCAACTTTCCTTATTTTATTTAGATTCATCTACTTGTTAATTTTCTTTTTTTAAAAAAAAAAATTGAGAACCAATTCTTTTACAATGCATGAAAGTAGTTATGACGTGATTTCTAAACATCATTAATGTAACCATTTTGAAGGTGGTTATGTAATGCATTTGCTTCTACAACAATAGAAATCGAAGGCTTTTGCAAAGCATTCTTTTTATATGGAAATATATTTCTCACATTTTTACCAATAAGCTTACCTATATGATTCTAGTGGATTGTGGTTTCAAGAATATTGTTGGTCTCTAACAATGGTGATGATAACTACATTTGTGATTGTTGAAGATTATATTAGTTGCTTGTCATATTCATTACAAATAGTGCTTATAAATGTTTATTTTAAAGGAAAATCAATGGAACCGATCTCTTACCCAGATCCATAGAGTAGATATATTTCCACCATTTCTTTATTAAGTTTCTTTAATAAGATCAGTTTGTTTTGAGTCTCACTAACAAGAACACATGAGCATCATTCACTTTATGGACATGAGATGGACATTATCTATCTTAGTAGCTCTCCTTAAGTGGTAAGAAACCAGTGGAGAGATAGCCCAAAAAATTGGTTTCTCGTCTAAAATGGTGCCCAATTTACACTTCATGTTATTCAATTTATACCTCTTAGTGGTTACTTTGATTTTCAAAGGTCTCTTACGAATGTAATCATCTTTAATTCCCATAGTCCAAGGTGAAAGAGAATTCTACTTTAATAAAACAAGCATTTGCATCAATTGTAATCACATTTACGATGCTTGGAACATATTCAACTGTATTCATACTAAAGATTTAGGATACGATTTAATTAACATTAGTTTTCTAACTATATAAGGTGCTCATCTAAAAAGTAGGAATTGGTGACTTTTGATAGTAGGGTTTTCTTCAAGATTTGCGTGGTCCATATGCTTGGAACAGATTATTGAACAATATTCATACTGAAGATTTATAATAAGATTTAATTAACATTGGTTTTCAAACTATATAAGGTGCTCCTCTAAAAAATAGGATTTAGAGACTTTTGACAATGGGGTTTTCTTCAAGATTTGGTCCATTGACTATCTTTTATATATTGTCTATGGAGATGCTTTTGCTATGAATTTTTTCATATAGAAATGTTTTGACATCGTAGCTTGCGAAACCCAATAATATTTATCAATCACACATCATCTTCTTATTGATTTGGAAAATGAGGTGAGTAGGATAAATAGCAAATTAAGTCTCTTTGAATCTTGGAAACCCTCACTCCATTAACTATTAAGATGATGAAATTTGTCCTATGTCTTAGGAAGGGATAAAAACAATTATGATATTGTAAAAGCTTGTATGCATGAGAAAGACAATAGAAAATGACAAAAAAAATCTTAGTCTCATTTTGTTTATCTATTTTACATAATAAAAATGTGGTTGTAGAATGTTTAAGAAAGTAAAAAAAATTTACTTCTTTAAATTTTTTTAAAATTTTGTTTTTATTTTTTAAGAAAACAAGGTGAATTTTTTATTTTTGTATAAGAGTTCTTATATATTTCTTATAAGAGCTCCTTTTAAAAAAATAAATTTTGGGAGTATGTCCAAACAGGACCTTAACTTTTCATTTTTATGTCCTCGTATATTTGAGTTCGATAAAGTATCAAAATTCATGATTTCATAAATTTTAAATATGTGAAAATTTTATGAAAGAAATACCAAGTTGGATTTAGATATAAATAATGTCATTCTATTCCATAATGGATCTACCATACATATCTAATTATAAAGGAATTATGATATTATGATGCTTGACAATACATTCAACAAAATGTGAGTAAACTTCCAAACAGATACAAATGAAAAGGAAAAAAGAAAAAAAGAAATAATGTAGTGTTGATATGTAATAGAAAAAAACATAGAAGTTGAAACATTTTATGTTTGATGGAACTTCTCATGCTTGCATATGGTGCACCATGCACACACATTATTTGTTACACCTGACAACACCACAAATTAATTAATACGAGGCATTTTTAAAACAATGTAAAAATGCATGCTTATATCACATTTTATATTTATATTAAAAAAATTTATATATCATACATACAAAAACTTTTATATATATACTTATAAAACTTTATATATATATATATATATATCCTTATATTATATAACTCTAAGTTCAATTTAAAAAGTTTATTTATCATACATATAACGTGTAAGTTAAAGATGCAATTTCATATAAAATATAGATTCAAATAATATACTTTTATACACCATTAAATTTGCATATTCAAATTTCATATTGAGTTTTCTTTGTAATATTTGATTAAAATATCACTTAGAATTTTCAATTTTAAAGCAAGCAAAACAAGAAGGAAGAAAAAAGAAAAGAGGTTGGCCATGGATGTTGACACAAAATGTTTCCAAATATTTTATTATTTTTTATTTCATATCAAGGCCTACACTTATTTCTCATTGATCAATTTGGAAGTAAATGTGTAACTATCCCATAAAAGCTTATCTCATATCACAAAACCCTAACATCTACACCTGTCCCTCTATTTTGTCCTATATGCATGAAGCTTTCTCTATGAAGCTCCTAACTCTCTTTTTCAAAGCTTCAACTCTTAGATCTCTTATGTGTTCTAGAAGTTTTGTTAATTGACAACTTAACAACTATTTTCTCATTCTTGTGGTTTCTTTTCAATTTTCTTGCTATAATAAGAGTGCTTTGTTTGGTTGACAAAAAATTATTTCAACAAGGGAAACATGTAAAATTTTGATAATGGAACTATGTATAAATTTAACTTTTAAACAAAATAAATTCATTTTAATCTTTAATGTCTGATGCTATAACCTAAGAATGAAAATGAACACCTTCAAAAGTTTAGTTTAAGAGCAAAGAATAGTGACTTAAAGCTTAAATGCATAAGTTCTTTGAGGGAGGCATATATTAGAGAGAACTCGGAATTAAATTTGAAATTATATTTTACAAAAATAAAAAAAAAATTAGAGAAATGTAGAAAGATTTGGAAAAGTTTTCTTTCTTTAAGTTAAAAAATATTTGGAAAGATTTTCCTACTTTTCAAATTAATTTTATTCTTAATTTTCATACAAGTCCACCATATGCCTTTTATGCCATTATTCTCAATTAACTTAATCATATTTACTTGTAAATTTTGAATCTTCAAAAAGAGTGAAAATCACAAGAAAGAACAAGAACCCAAACTAGAATGAATGGAATAAAGTTGTCAACTTAATGTAAATAATCTAATGCACTAATACATATATCAAGTACTGTTATTGTTTATTTTGAGGGTTTAAAGTGTAGTATATATGAAAAGTGGTCTTTGTTGGGTCTAGGTAGAGGTTTATTTTTATTTTATTTTGGTTCAATTTTGTACTTGTTAGACTCTCTAATCTTCCTTGATCTATCAATTTTTATCTCTTAAAAAAATACATCCTAAGGCATTGATGAAAAATTAAAGGGAAAGTGTCCAATCTTTTCATGGAAAAGGAAGCACTACAAGATTGCATATCCTAGAGGTATGCTTAACTCAATTTGTAATATTCTTGTGATGGTGAAAAATTTTATAAAGTAGTATGTTTTAGACATTTCTCCAATGTTGATGACATTCTCAACCTTGTCACTATATCTCTAGCATAGGTACATTGGTTACACACGTTGTGAATGTTTAATGTAGCTATTCTATGTGCCTATGCATATACATAAGTTTAGTAATGTTGATAATTTAATAAAAAAAATATCTACACCCAAATAAAGTGGTGGTATTTACTCAATAATGTTTATTGTAAGGTTCTCATTAATAGTACAATCTTGAGTTCGTGATATTGGAAAACAAAGAAAATTCCCTAGGAAAAGAATCCATTAGTTTATCTAGATAAGTTCAATGATGGAGATCCAATTAAAGAATGGTTCTTTAGGTATCATTTTTTCCAATCAAATAAACAGGACATCAATTAAGTATTTTTGTATGTAATTGGTGCAACTATTTTTGTTTGTTTTGTCTAGTATTTTTAAATCAATTACTTGTTGTGAGGAAGCAAATGGATTTATGGAATTAATAGTAAAATCTATCTAAATATGACAAACAAGAAGAATAAAAACAAATCTAGAAAGAATCATAGAATTTTTATAGTTCAACAGTATGTCTAAAAATTCACCAAAAAATGTTAAGTTAGTATTGATGTAATTGCTTGCATGATGGATAACACAATGAGATTATATATATACAACCCATGATTGGTAGTCCTCCTAGTAGTGTGATTTTCAGGAATTTTTTCTTTTTGTGGACTAATCCATGGCCCATAGTGGACAATAAATCATCCACCAAACAAAACATTTTAGAGAATTTTATGTGGTAAAATCGACCAAGCAATGATCCAGTGGATGATCAAACATTGTCCAATTGTTTTTAAAGATTATGGTTCGGACTCTAATCACGCTAAGGTTAATATTAATACTAAAAGGAGGTGTTCAAATTTAAAAAATTCTAAGCATAAGCCTATCAACCCTAAAAACCAAATGACTTAAGATTGACTTTTAGTATCACATGCTTCAAAAATGGCTTAGACTGATTTCCACCAAAGAGTACTTGGTGCATTTTGTATTGAAAACCCAAAAACTCTATCATAGAGGGTATGAGCATATCAAGTCTGTTAAAACTCTATTAACTTTGGATTATATAAAGGATTATCTTTGTGGGTGAGTCACGAATTCACCTTGAAATATCATATTTTTATAAGGGTAGTTTCCTTGTAAATGTGTTGTTTATTGTGGTTGTGTTTTGTTCATCCTTTGGTATCAATTTCTATTGTTTGTAAGTTTATTAGAATCTAGGGTTAATAATTGTGGACATTTAAAGCAACATAAATTTTCAAAGCTTTAAAAAATATCTATTCTTCCCATTCCCTTTTCCTTTAAATATTTTTATTATGACAAAGACATTTCATATGTGAAATAAGGAAAAAAAAAGCTTAGCAAGACAAAAGCCTATCCCTTTAAGTAGTTTTAATTAATAATTTAAATATTTTGAAAGATGTTATTTTCCTCTTCTCACTATGATTGAAAATTTGTTTTTTGTTTTTTTTTTTTTTTTTGATAAAATAAGACACTATCCATTTTGTACTCTTTCTTGTAAGTTAAGAAAAACATTTAAAAAGTGATGAGTTCAGAAAAGGCTCAAGGTCCTTTGAGAGAGGAAAACGACTAACAAAAAGAAAGGTCAACATTATGCTTCTTGCAAGTGCAAATGGAAAGTTAATAGGGACAACGTGAAAAAAAAATCAGGGCACTCTTACAGATGAATAAAATAATAACATAAGATAATGAAGAGTTAAGGGCATAGTCAAGAAAAAGACAAGCTCCCTTGCATTATACTACAATCACACCATTATTTCTTGTTGCTTTCTAGCATGTTGGCTCCACTCCTTCATCGAAAGAAGACAAATCGGTACATAATGGAATGACATACTTCTACAAAGAAAAATGTCCCCTAGAAATACAATTAGAAAATCAAATGTTAGAATAGATTGGATGAAAGGGTAGATGCCACAACAGATGGTTGACTAAAACCTTTGAGGTAATCAATACCACTTTTACCCTTCATGTGCTACAAGTTCAAGTATTTTCTAGTCTTACTTTCCTAAAGTTTCAATATATATGATAGAACGGGAGACTTATGGCAAAGAAGAGACTTTGACTCTTTATTTGATGTCAAATTTGTAGTGGAAGAGAATCTTAGAGCTTCAACATTGTAATACACACAATTGCATTGGAAAGATAAAGATTTAATCTTCACTAAGTTTACAACTTCATACACATATTTAAAGAGATGTATAAGTTGTTAGCCACCCAATTAATTAGGGATCCTACAAAATGAGATAAGAGTTGGTACTATGCTTATCCTAGATAACAGGTCACACCACTAAAGAATGAATAATTTTGAAGCATATAGTGAAAATATATGCCAAGAAAAAAAAAAGAGAATTGTGAAAGTTTTTTTCATCAAAACATCAAATGGACAAATCAAAATCCTTGTTAGTTGATGAAGCCTTGAAAAAAGCAACAAGGAAAATCATATCTTTCTTTAATGGGGAAACACAAACATCTTGATGACTAATACAGAAGTAATTAATTAAGTTGAACTTAAGATATGAATGACAATGGTTAAGCAACTCCGACAAGGTGACTTGATATTTTCTTGAACATCTAATAACAACATTGTCTATCCCATGATGATGCCCTTATTTTAACACCCTTGGGTTCTAGCTCTGAAGTACAACAAATTTTTGTAGATCCTAGGAGTTCTACTAATGTTTTAGTTACACTACACTGCATAGCTAGTTGTAGTTGATGGCAAGTAGAAACTTTATAGTGGGATTCAATAATGATTCTATCTTTGCCAAGAGCTCATTACCTGTTTGAGTATAACCAACTATTGTAATGGTGAAATCTTTAGTAGTGGACATCGTCTACTTAGAATGTTATTCCTTCCATTGTCAAAAATGATTCCCCTTCGTCTACATAGACTATTTTCTCAAGTGGATCGAGGTGGAGCCTTATGCACAAATACAAGAATAAGAAGTAAATTAATTCTAGTGGACAAATATTATTTGGTTTACCAAACTAAGAGTCATTATATTTTTACAACAAATTGCAATTCAATAATGAATGCTTTAAGTCTTTTTGAGTTGCCTAAGACATTGAAAAGTGATACCCGATACCAAAGTAGCCTTAAGGGAATGGTTAAGCAGAGATCTCTAATCTTGATTGTTTAAAGGTCACTGGATATAACGGTTACCATTCATATTATAAAGATATCAAACCACTACTTGGAATCCAACATGGAAAACCTTGTTTGCCTTGGTTTTTGAGATAGATGTCCAAATAGAACCTTGGATGCCTACTCTTAGTTATAGGAAAGGATAAAAATATTGGAAATTAAGAATATATCAGATGTTGGATTTTAAGGAATATCATATGGAAATTTCAATAAAATGTATCAATGAATTGAAATTGATCAAAACTCGTAGCAATATTGGAAAAAAAAACTCAAGAAAAATAAAATAAGTAAATTTTGTTGAAGAGAATAATAGTATATAACAATATATAATATAATATAATATAATATATAACATTTAGCAATAAGATACAAATCTGAACACACATTTACTATTAAAATAATGATTTATCTAATATGTGTGTGTGTGTGTGTGTGTTTTAGAATTTATTAAATAAAATGATAATATATATATATATATATATAATATAATATAATATGCAAACATTTAGCAATGCGATATAGATCTGAACACATATTTATGTTAAAATAGTGATTTATTTGATATGTGTGTGTTTTTAACAATTTATAAGATTATTACTTGTTTATTTTTTTAACAATTTATTAAATAAAGTTTAAAGATAAGATAATCAAAATTAGTTTAGGAGGACAAACAATATATATAAAATTTATGCAAAGTAAATCAAACCTTCAAGTAGCCTAAGTGGTTGGTAGTTGTTATTGTCATGTTGGAGGTGACTTGATTCCCAATAAAAGCCTTTTATCGTGAAAATATAGCGAAAATTCCAATAAAATAAAATAAAATAAGAAAAAAAAATGGTATATACATATATGAAAAATGGTATTGCACTTGATACCACTTGAAAAACTATCAAAAATCCAATAGGGAACACCTAGAGGGAGAGTAAATGGGTGATTTAAAAATTTAAATAAAGATTTATATATATTCAATTTTTCTTATCCCAATATATTATAGGGATATTCAGGATATCCAAAAAGGAATTCGCCTCAAATCTTTATTGATAAAAACTTGATTTTTATGTTTAATTGATATCCTGTGATTAGTTGAGGATAAAGTAATTTAACTATTAATATCATAAATATCTATTGACATATGTTAGGGATGATAATAACCACCAAAATAACCAACCTAACAAACTCAATAACAAATCTAACAAATCAATCTAAAGATATCCTAAGAGTAGTTAGGGAAAACAATAATTGGTTATAAGTATAACCGCCACAACCACAAGCATAACCAATCCAACAATCCTTAATAACCAACTAACCAATTAATCATAAGGTTATTAACATCATCAATCAGAATATAAGCAATAATAAAAATACATGCAATGAGACACAATATTTTTGGAAAACCCCCATAAACTATGGAAATAAAAAACTACGAGGTCTAAGACCTACCAATCTAAATTCACTATTTGAAATCAAGTTATACAGATTTACCTAGCCGTTTTACTCTAAAGACTTACTCTCCACCACCTACAACTTGATCCATGTCCACGACACAAAAACTCTTTGTTACTCCCTAGTAGATCCTTCGGTCACTCCAAAAGGATTAAGGTCTTTAATCCACAATTCAAAGATTCAAATCCTTGAGTGAGAGATCGGGAATGGTGTGGCAATTAGGCTTTCTCTCAAGAAGTCCGTCTAAAGAATAAGAGGTCTCTGAACTCTAAGATCTCTACGATCTCTGACCTCTTAGCCCTAATCTCTAACCCTCAAGGGGTTATAAAAGAGGTATTTATAGGCAAAAGCCAAAAGAGTCCTAGTATGATCTTAAGTTTCCAAATTAGAGTTTGAGTGAAATTCATCCAAAATCTATTTCTAAACTCCACAAGACTGTCATGACCACTTGAGTGCTCTACTTGAGCGGTCCTTACCACTTGAGTGCGTTTGAGTGGACCTTACCGCTTGAGTGGGTTGAGCGCTTGAAAAGCCCCTGCTTCTTTTGAAAAATCATTTTAAAACATTTTAAATCCAAAAATGATACTAAACCATTTATACCTCAAAGAAGTCTTATATGTCACAAGTCAAACCTTTTTAGACAAACTTATGACTTCTTGGTTGAACGAACAACAACCCTTGATATTCAATGCAGAGCAAGTCACTATCTAAAAAGACTTCTATGGCCAAATATTACACATTTACTATTAAAATAATGAATTATCTACTATTGTGTGGGTGTGTTTTAGAATTTATTAAAAAAATGATAAACATATATATATATATAAATATAATATATATGCAAACAGTTTAGCAATGAGATATAGATCGAACACATATTTATGTTTAAATAGTGATTTATTTGATATGTGTGTGTTTTACAATTTTATAAGATTATTACTTGTTTTATTTTTTAACAATTTATTAATAAGTTAAAGATGAGAATAATCAAAATTAGTTAGAGGACAAACAATATATATAAAAATTTAAGCCAAAGTAAATCAAACCTTCAATAAACCTAAGTGGTTTGGTAGTTGTTATTGTCATGTTGGAGGTGACTTTGATTCCAATAAAAGCATTTTATTGTGAAAATATAGCGAAAATTCCAATAAATAAAATAAAATAAGAAAAAAAATGTATATACATATATGAAAAATGTATTGCCCTTATTACCACTTGAAAAAACTATCAAAAATCCAAATAGGGCACACCTAGAGGGAGAGTAAATGGGTGATTTACAAATTAAATAAAGATGTATATATATTCAAATTTTCCTTACCCCAATATATTATAGGGATATTCAGATATCCAAAAAGGAATCGCCTCAATCTTATTATAAAAACTTGATTTTATGTTAACTTGATATCCTGTGATTTATTGAGGATAAAGTAATTTAACTATTAATTCATAAATATCTATTGACATATGTTTAGGGATGATAATAACCACCAAAATAATCAACCTATCAAACTCAATAATAAATCTAACAAATCATCTAAAGATACAAAGGAGTAGTTAGGGAAAACATATTGGTTTATAAGTATTACCGCCACAACCACAAGCATAACCATCCAACAATCCTTAATAACCACAAACCAATTAATCATAAGTTAATAACATCATCATCAGAATATAAGCAATAATAAAAATACATGCAATGAGACACAATATTTTTGGAAAACCTCCCCATAAACCTATGGAAATAAAAAACTACGAGGTCTAAGACCTACCACTCTAAATTCACATTTGAAATCAAGTTAACAGATTTACCTAGCCGTTTTACTCTAAAGACTTACTCCTCCACCACCTTACAACTTGATCCATTCCACAACACAAAAACTCTTTGTTACTCCCTAGTAGATCCTGCGGTCACTCCAAAAGGATTAAGGTCTTTAATCTCACAATTCAAAGATTCAAATCTTGAGTGAGAGATCGGGAATGGTGGCAATTAGGCCTTTCTCTCAGATGTCCGTCTAAATAATAAGAGTCTCTGAACTCTAAGATTCTCTAACGATCTCTTACCTCTGAGCCTAATCTCTAACCCTCAGGTTATAAAAGAGGTATGTATAGGCAAAAGCCAAAAGAGTCCTATAAGATCTAAGTTTCCAAATAGAGTTTGAGTGAATTCATCCAAAATCTATTTCTAAACTCCACAAGACTGTCATACCACTTGAGTGCTCTACTTGACGGTCCATACGCACTTGAAGTGCGTTTGAGTGGACCTTACCGCTTGAGTGGGTTGATCGCTTGAAAAGCCCCTGCTTCTTTGAAAAATCAATTTTAAAACATTTTAAATCCAAAAAGTGATACTAAACCATTTATACCTCAAAGAAGTCATATATGTCACAAGTCTAAACTTGTAGAACAACTTATGACATCTGGTGAACGAACAACAAACCCTTGATATTCAATGCAGAGCCAAGTCACTATCTAAAAAGACTTCTATGGCCAAATAGGAAATGTGGTTAAAAAAAAAAAAAAAAAAAAATAAAAAAAAAAAAAAAAAAAAAAAAAAAAAAAAACAGAAAAAAAAAACGAACAAAATTTTCAACATACAAACAAAACTCAATGTCCTAACAATATATAGTGTAGAAAGTGTATCAAGTGTCACTTTAATTTTTTCAATTCCGTGTCCTCAAATATTTGAATTAGATAAAATATCATAATTGCATCTAGATATAAAAGATAGTCATTCTATGGTGTAAGGGATCTAATATACATGTCTAATTTTCTAAACAAATGATTCAAACTTTAGGCATCTTATCCTTGGAGTTATTATAGGAACATCTTAAAATCTAACTTCATTTGATATTTATGTCACATTCAATATAAATGGAAGTTGTTAGGTAATAATGAATTTTAATTACTTTTATGTTATTCTCATTCTAATTATAAGGGAATTATGATAGTTTGATATTTTGCTATACATTACAACAAAACTTGAGTGAACTTCCAAGTTGATACAAATGGGAAAATATTAGGGTCAATATGGAATAGAAAATAAAATTTAGAAGTTGAAACATTTTATGCAAGGTGGAACTTTTCATGCTTAATTTCATGGTACACCAAGCAAATACAATATTTATTATACATGACTAAAAACCACAATTTGAGTAATATGAGGTTTTTTCTTTTTAATATTTAAAAATATAAAGAAAAATGCAAGTCTAAAATGAGACTTTTGATATATATATATATATATATATATATATATATATATATATATATATATATATAACTCTAAGCTCAAACACATCATACATATAACATGTAAGTTTAAGATGCAAGTTTTAATATAATCCTTATAAAATATAATTGTAAAATGAAATTCTTCTATATGCCTTAAAACTATCAAATTCAAATTTCACATTGAGTTATATTTTTAATATTTGATTAAAACCTCATTTTAAATTTTCAATTATAAATTAAGCAAAAAAAAAAAAAAACTGATTAGCCATTAATGTTAACACAAAATGTATTAAATTGACATTATTTTTTATTTCTAGCCAACCCTACACTTATTACTTATTTGTATTCATTTGGAAGTCAAGGTAAAATTATCCTATAAAAGCCTAGCTTATGTCACAAAACCCTAGAATTGTACCCCTTGCTCATTTCATCCTCTCTATGAAGCTTTCTTCAGGAAGCACCCAACCCTCCTTCAACGTTTCTCCAAGTTTTCAGATCTCTTATGTGCTCCTAAAGATTTTGTTGATCGTATCCCATCAAAGCCTATTTTATATCTAAAACCCTAGAATTGCACCCATCCCTCATTTCATCCTCGATTTGAAGCTCTTTTCGTGAAGCTCCTAACTTTTCTTCAAGTCCTCAAATCTCTTATGTGCTTCAAAAATTTCATCGGTTGTATCCTGTAAAATCTTATCATATATCACAAAACCCTAGAGTTTCACCTCTCACTCATTTCATCCACAATTTGAAGCTTTTTGTAAAGCTCCTAACTCTTCTTCAAAGCTTCTCCAGGTTCTCAGATCTCTTATGTTCTCCAAAAACTTTTTTGATTGGTAACTTCACAACCATCTTCTCTCATTCTAGTGGTTTATTTTCAATTTTTTTTCATAATAGGATTGCTTGTTTGGTTGGGAAAAAAAAAAATCAAAAAAGTTAACATGTATGATTTTGATAGTAAGAACTAAGTATAAATTTTAATTTCTGAAAAAATAAATTCATTGTAACATTTCCCTAATTTCTTATAAGTCTTTGGTGTTTTATTTAATTAGATTAGTTTCAATCCTTTATGAAATTATTTTGAGAAATGTTTGATGAAAAAAATACTTTAAATTTCTAATTCATACTAATATTTTTAGTTTGTCAATTCACACTAGTATATATATATATATATATATCTTAAGTTCTAGCAATAATGGGTCTGCAAAATCCTACATACTTTCAGATTTTGTAATACATTCTCCCAATATCTCTTTAAAATGAGTGATTTCTAGGGAGATTATGAAACATTTTGTTCTACCAATTTTGATATTTTCCATATTTTTTTAGCATGTTTAATTATGAAGATATGACTATATCTATGCATTTTTTTCTTATGTATATATATGATTATAAATAGGTTTGAAAATTTTTTTTCTTAGGATCTATCTCTCCACTAAGGAAAATAAAATCATTATTCCAACTTTTAGTAGCAAATACCAATCTATTTTGTCCATTCTTTTCAACATATAACTTGACATATATACTCAAGTTTACAACTTGTGGTTGGCTTACAAAGCACTTGGTCGTTCCTTTAGTGAATTGAGGAATGACACCCACACCTAGAGGTTTGAATTTTATATATCATATCTTTACTTGGAAATTAATACCTTACATAGGTTATATGTGATTGTTAGTTTTCTTGACCTTTGTTTTTAAAGATCTATATTTTCTTCATGATTAGTTCAGGTGCTTGGAGATAAAATTTTAATGGCATGAGTGGAGTCGGAAAAAAAAGGTATAAAACTTATAATTTTATTTTATGCACCTCGTTATTCTGCAATAAATTGTCAAATTTTTATTTTAAATTATGAGCTTGTATTAGTAAATGGAATGGAAACTAGAATAAAATAAAATAAAATAATGACATAATATATCATATTTGTTGGCATATGCACTACAACTTTACTTTTTCTCTACTTTTGTTAATTTTCTCAATTTTCTTAATTTTGCATTATGTTGTTTTTTGTAGGCATATTTTACCAATATTTGATGAAATCAATGTAGTTTTCTTTTCTTTTTTCCCCCCTCTATATTGTGTTTATATGTAAGTCACATATTTATCAAGAGGACATCTACCATCTTGGAAATCACACTATAATGGCTACATTGTTTGAGGGCCTCTTCCATATTTTATAAATATTAGATGAAATCAATTTAGTTTTCATCAATTTATTTCCTATATTATGTTTATTTGTATGTCACATATTCATCAACAAGACATCTACTCTCTTTGAAGTCTTATTAGAGGGCCTCTTTTTTTAGGTGTCATGGTAATTAGATGATCACACAATTATATCGATTTTGGCTTTAGTATAGTTTTTTAAATATACAAGGGACTACTTAAAAAATAGAGTAAATATAAGAATTTTTAAAATTTTAATTTAATTTATTAATTTTCTAAGAAGGAGTGACACAAGATCTCTTTATTGAAAGAATAAAGGAAAAAAAAAGTCTAAAAATTAAAATTAAAGCAATTTTCATAATATAGAGTCAAGAAAAGTCATTTTTGTTCTGTTTTTTTTTTTTTTTTTTCTTTTTTTGCATTTGTAATTGTAATTGTCAATTTAATGAAAAAATAGACATGAAAAATAATTTAAAATAAAAATTCTACAACAACAAGGACAATAAGCTCTTGCAAGCATTTTCAAGTTTGTTCTTGTTTCTCAAAGAAGGGAGTAGTCTCTTAGTTGTCTTCTTAGGCAATGGAATTCCATTTTCTTTTTCATTACTTTGATTGTGGAAATTATAACCTTTGACCTTGAGTTATAACCTATGAAAATATATTTTCTAATATTATATCTAACTTAATCTCTTTTGATTAAGATAAGCATAGCTAATGCTTTCAAACCCTCCCAAATATAAAATATCTCACTTTTATCCATTCAATGCTTATTGTGGTGCTTAATTTACCATACACATGAATTAGGATAAAAAATTGAAAAAATAACTAAACAATCAATTATTTCTTCGCAAAATTCTTTAGACATTTCTTAAGGTCATAACAAGAAGAAATTTTAATATCTATATTATGTCTTAGAGAGTATGGAGCATTAAAGACTAATGAAATCCTATGATTTTCATAGCATTTCTGAAATTATTTTGTTATGAATTGACATCCTTTATATGATCTTATTACATTTATATTATAACCACTTTATTTTTCAAGAAGTTCTTTAAATTCTTAAAAGCATTAGATACTTAAAAAAATTTCTTCAAACAATGCAACCAAGTAATTTGACTAAAATGATCAATAAAGAATAAAAAATATTTATTATTATTAGAAGAGTTTTGAAAAGTTTATCAACATATGAATCAATATATGACTTTTAGAGACTTCTTTCCTCTTATAGTAGCTTTCTTTAGAAAACTTTTTTAAGAATGTTTTCCAAACAAGTTTTTTTTTTTTCATATGATTTATCTTAGTAATTGATATAGGGCAATTCTTTAAACATTTTTTTTATTTCTCAATAATTTGAATTGATCTAAGTTAAGATGTCCAAATCTCTACTGTCAATCTAAGAGAGATCATTGACATGTGATTTTAGCTATTTTACAACTTTTTAAATGTTCAATAAGAATATTTTATTTCTTGTCATGGGCACATTAGCAATAAAATTTGCATATTAATTTCTTATTAAGAAACTTTGATCTCTTATAAGGATATCATATCCTTTTTTAAGAGTTGACCAAAACTTAATATATTATTATTTTTTTTTATGTTTAACATATAATAGAGATTTGAAACAAAAATTGATCTCTTCTATTTTTTTTTTTTTTTAATATTATTGGACATTCTAATTTTGTGAACCATTGGAAGTGTTAGATTCTTGACTTCCTAAGCTTCAAAACTATTTGTGTCTTGCCCTAAGAAACTCATAGAAGGCAGCCTCGATTTTGAGTCAAAGTGACTGTTATTATGCTGCCATGGATCTAAAAAAAAAAAAAAAAAACTTCAAAAATCCTTTTTTAAAAAAAAAAAACTCAATAGAAAAATTCATCCTTTTCCACAACCATTGAACTCCTTAATACTTCATAGATGATGCTCCAATAAAAATAAGATCTTTATTGACATCATTGACGAATTCTTTTCTTGTAGTCCTCTATAGATAATAAAAAATATAGCTTTACAACATAAAATTAAATCATATGCTCCTATAATGGATCTTACATTCCAATCTGTGGAAAATATTAAAACTTTACAAGAAAATTTGAAAACCTATGCCCCTTTAATGAAGCTTACAATTGAATCTATGAAGAAACAAAGAAAGAAAATGATTATCCTATTCAATCAACACATGCACTAACAAAAAGGAAACATAGATACGTCCCTTGGCCAAGAGATAATATCAAGGTCATAAAAAAGATGTTAGTACACCCTAAATAATGATCTAACCATGCTTATAATATTATGCTCTAATACTAATTATTGGCATCTTAGATCTAAGCAGCCAAAGCATTACCATTTTTATAAAAAAATGATCTTTAGGGTTAAAGTACTAACCTTTAGGTTTGAATATTCCCAAACCTTAAATTCCAACTATTGAAGAATAATCGATATACTCAGAAGTTTCATAGACCCACGATATTTATACTCAGAAGTTTCATAGACCCACGATATTTTGTCCAATGGCTCTTCCTTGATCTTAGCACACTTTCGGTGAAGGAAGAGAAGGTGGAAAGTTGTGAATCTTTCTCTCTCTCTAGAGGTGGAAGACAACTCTATGGAAAAGCAATGGAAACCCTGACCTTAAGGGGGTATTTATAGGGTTCCCTAGTGGGCTTAAGTGATTTGAGCCCACTAAAGGCTTGGGTCACTTAATCTAGCCTAAAATGGGTCCTAATTGTTACTTAACCCAACATGACCTAATAATTAATCAATAAACCCAATCTAAAGACCTTGTTCACTTAGTCTTGTGCAACTTTGCATAATTACTAAAATTTCCTTATGCACAAAAGTGAACCTAGAGCCAATCTCATCCTCATAACCCATGTCAACAAGGACTTAACCTCAAAACAAAGACTAATAGGACCCAAAGGAGTATTGTCTCCCTCAAAATCCAATTCTGAAATTAATTCAAAATCCTACTATAAAGAATCAACTTAACTCTAGTATCCTATGTAAATAATAACGTGACACTAAGTGCTCGAGTCCTAAAAACTTACTAATAGTTTAATAGGGGGATAATATACCATAGATAATTAAAAAATCCTTGATGGTTCATCATTCATAATGGTAAACACCCCATCATAAACTAATAAGGATAGATAGAAGTGAAATTGGAATATTATTAGTAACATTCCAAATCTAATTAGTATTTGGATTATATGAATATTCTTGATGGTTCATTCTAAGTTTTATCTAAGTTTATTAACTCAAAGAATTAAAGTTCATTATAGTTGTTGGTAAAATTTTCAGATATTGTTGTGATCATTCTTCAATAATTTAAGCCAACCTACTATTTACTTTTTAACTGCTTTCCAATCTCATTCTTGTGTTATAGGAACAATTTAACCCAATTGTTGATGTAGAAGGTCGAGACCTTTTACTCAACATGGTGCATAGGTAAGCAATAGTATTCTATTTTCAGTTGTTTTCATTTATTAATGGCAAGAGAAATTAATTGTGTTGGAATATATTGAACAAATGTTTTTTTTTTTTTTTTAGGAAAAGGATGGGGGAGGAATTTAGGGGCATGTATTGTGCCATATTAACAGCCTGGTGAGAATCTTTCCTAAATGTTTTGCTTATTTTTCATTTATTTCTCCATTTTCTTTATGATACATGAGAATCCTTTTCCAAGTCCACTAGTTTAGCTTTCTTTTTCCACAATTGGAACCTTAGACCAACCTTCTTGTAAAAACAAGAGCTAACTCTAGGCTCTGACATTTTTTTTTAATTTTTTTTAATTAGTTGTATTGTCCCTATTTATTTTTCTTCTCTAATAATTAATAATTGCCCATTGTGCAGCTACCAAGTGGTAGGAACAACTAGTTTTATGATACATGAGAATCTTTTTCCATTTATTTCCCCATTTTTCTTTTTGATATATGAGAATCATTTTCCAAGCCCACTACCTAGGCAACGCTAGGCTTTGACTTTTTTTTTTTTTTTTCAATTAGTTATACTCTCTCTCTTCCTCTCTATTTAGTTGTCTTCTAAGATAGTTAATAATTGCCCACATGTAGCTCCTAACTTGTAGGAGGACCTAGCCTTTTCAGTTGTATTCTCTATGATTGGTAAGCTGTTTGATAATAATTGCTTACTGTGCAGCTCCCAAGTTGTATTAGCATCAACCTTTCAACTTACGAGAAAGGAAGTCTTCGGTGGCAACACAGGGTGATTGCCAAGGCTAGGTGACTATACCCTCATTTCAAAGTTTTGTTTTCATTAAGATATATTTTTTTTTATTTCAAATTATTCTTTTCCCAACAAGCCAATAGTTTGTTTCCATAAAGCAAAATGTGACAGTGAGCAAAATGACAACCATAAATAACTATTTTTGTATGGTTACTTCTAGGCCTTGTACACATGCATCAAAAGACTACTTTATCTTTTCCAAGTGAAAAGCCTTGTGCTTTCTACTGCCGAAAGAGTTGAGTCCTTATGGATAAACAAGTTCAAATTACATAAAATGGAACAAGAAGAGGTATATGTTGGATACCTAAAGAAAGGATTAGATCTTCCTTTTATTGAAGAACACAAACATTCTTGATGACTCACACATAAGTAATTAATCAGGTTGAATTTAAGGTATGAATCATTATGGTTAAGCAACTCGGACAAGGTAACTTAATATTTTCTTGAACATCTGAAGACAACATTGTCCATCCCATGATGATGCCCTTGTTTTAACACTCTTGGTTGCTAGCTCTAAAATACAAAAAATTTTGATAGATCATGGGAGTTTTGCTAATGTTTTATTCTTCACTACACTTCATAGTTAGTCAAAGTTGACAGCAAGTAGCAACTTTGTACTAGGATTCAATAGGGATTCTATCTTTGCCAAGAGCTTATTATCTATTTCAGTAGAACTAACTATTGTAATGGTGAAATCTTTAGTAGTGGATATCGTCTATTTAGAATGTTATTCTTTACACAACTTGGATATATCATATGTAAACTACACCATCTAAGTATTGTCAGAAGTTTTTTTTTTTTTTCCTACTCCACAAAGGGTAATTGGAATCATAGGGAATATAGCTTTAGCTAAGAGATGATATTTGGTACTACTATGAATGGGGCTTTCACAAAAATGAATATTGGGTCATGTGAATTATCGAAAGTAGAGATTGTGTGGGGAAACAAATTGATACTTTCTTAGTCATTGAGAATGCATAAAAGGCTAACATAGTGAAGTATCGAGAAGGAAAGGAGGTTAACTTAAGCACAACCTTAACTGAGTAGGAGAAATAAGATTTTATGACACTATTGAAGTCATTTTCATATATTTCATTTTAGGATGTCAAGTATATGATGGGGGTCAACCCTACTTTAGTTTTACACCACTTGATTGTTGATCATTGTGGCAAAGATTCAAGAAATTTTCATTTGAACCTTGAAATATAGTTTCTTAGGAAATATGTAGGCTTTTAAAAGCTAAGTTTATCAAGGAAGACTAGTACCCCACTTGGTTCTCTAATACAATAGTTGTACCTAAGAAAAATGGGAAATGGAGAATTTGAATGACAATATGGACCTTAACAAAGCACGCCCAAAAGATTGTGTTTACCTTACCAAGCTGAACAAACTAATAGATGCAATAACAAGGGGCCAGAGATTATCTATTTTGAATGTCTATTGATGTTGAGGACATTGAGATGACAACTTTTATAACCAATAAGGGAAGTTATTGCTACATGGTAATGACCTATGATTATAAAAAAATATGGGAGAACCTATCAAAGGATGGTCATCTCTATGTTGTCACATCTTCTAGGAAAACAATGGAGGTTAATATCGATGATATGTTGTTCAAAACTATAGATGAACTTCACTATTAGCACTTACAAGAAAGCTTTGAAGTAATGAAAAAATTTGGAATGAAACTCAACCTCAATAAATTTGTTTTTGTGGTGGAAATGGGAAATTTTTAGGTTATATAGTTAGTTAGAAGGGAATAAATGTGAACCTTGTCTAAATAAAAGCAATAATCAAGATGCCCTCACAATCATCCATTGGAGATGTCTAATGCTTAACTTATCTAATTGTTTCCATGAGTTATTTTATTTCTAAGTGCTCATATAGATGTTTGCATTTCTACAAGTTTCTTGGCGAAATAAAATAAAATAAAATACTTGGAGTGGATAGAGGATCGGAAGGAGACCTTCCTTAAGAGTTCCAACTATGCCTTCCATGTAGTCTTAATCAAAGAAGATAAACAATTGCATTTGCCCATTTATTATGCGAGTACATAATTGGTTCATGACTCCAAGACAAGGTACTTGATCATAGAAAAGACTTTATTGACTTCAGTAATTGCCTCCAGGAAATCGCAACTTTATTTCCATGCTTGATGAGTACTTTTATCATAGCTATATTTTTTTTTTTCATTTTTCATACATTTTTTAATTTTTTTGTGTTGGAGAGTGAGAAGGGAACTACAATATTGAGTATTTATACTAATGTTGATATTTGTATATTAATTACTACTATGTCAATAAGTCTTTTCATTTATTTATTTATTTATAAATTCCTATCTAGTATAGAATTATTTTGTAGTACTCCTTCACATATAAAGAAAAAGAAGGATGATGATATTATTTATGAATGCACGTATGATGATGATCCTGATGGTATGTGTGGGAGAAAGATGACTAAATGTGAGCATAGAGTGCACATCTCAATACTACCCATGAAGTGTGTCCAATGTTCATTGCAATAATCATGTTTACATAAATTGTCCACTAAAATTTAATGGGGATGTCCAATAAATGTTCGTTGTAGTTAGAACCTAGTCTTTTTTCCTTACAAGTTATGAATTCAAGTTTTTAAAGTGAAAATCATAGATTCCATGTCTTAAAGGACCTTGGTTGGGGATGACTACCATGAAAATATTTTATTCTAGTCATGTCAGGTTGGTTAGTCAGTTAAAGAGAGCATGAGAGGCATAACTAGGCCTGCAAAGGTGTCATAGAAGAAAAAAATGCATGGAAGAGAAGAATAATTTTGTAGTAAGAATCTTATCCTTTTGAATTACAATGTGTATCTTAATGTTTGAGAGACTTTGGAAGTGTGAGAATTTTAAAACTACATTGCTCCAAATTGAAGGTCGTGGTTGGTGTCTCCCCACTAATGA
This sequence comes from Vitis rotundifolia, assembly GCA_030254885.1. NCBI lineage: Eukaryota > Viridiplantae > Streptophyta > Magnoliopsida > Vitales > Vitaceae > Vitis > Vitis rotundifolia. Next base: position 8,519,209 of record CM058164.1, on the reverse strand, counting down.
GAACATTAAGGTAATAATTATAAACATATAATGAACCTTTTTTTACTCTAAAACAAGCCTATACGAATTACTTAGTTCCTACGTTTTGTGTGATTCTAATACTCCCATTATTAGACTTATTAGATACACAATTACAAGTTGATCACTATCCCTCTAATTATTCTTTGTTCAAGGACAAGTTATTTTAGTTTCTCTCTATTTATTTTATCCCTATTAATATTGTATTATGTAATGCATTGTCATATTAAAGTTGTTATTGTGCCATATTTATTTTAAGAATAGAATTATTAGTTTTCAATATATAACCTCTTCATACTTATTGTTTGAATCTATGGAGAGTCATAAATTTTGATGATACTTTTGTAACTATATTATAAATCGTAAAGCTTAAGATAATCTTTTACTTAATTTTATTATGATCACAATATCAATGACAACAATTTAGTAACCCTCACTTATGTGCAAGCAATTATTTATTTATTATTATTATTATTATTATTATTATTTATAGATATAGGTAGGAGAATTGGTTATTGTACATTGTGGATAGGTTATTTCATGGACCAAAGCAAGGGGAAGGTCCTAAGTTTTTATGTCTCAAGGTAAAATATATATTAATTAGACAAATGATAAACATCTAATTCACTTTTTCTAAATATGTTGTACTTTCTTTTATGACTTGATGCAGGCATGAAGGATGCATATATAATTTCTCTTAATGCCAAGTAGTGCAATGATGCCATTGAAAAAGGGAATCTAGTTATGTCTAATCTAGCTAGGTTTATAAACCATTCATGATAAGCTACTTATAATAGAAAATGCAATTAATGAAAAATAAGACATTTGGAAATTCAAAGCGGCTTAGGTCCATGTGTAGTTCTATATCCTTAAAGTATCCAGTGATTTCTTATATCATACCAAACCATATTGTGAGACAATGATGTAGTCAATTCTATGCTTTTATGTTTAGGAGTTTTCGATTCAAGGACTAAATGGTTTATCTTTTATTTAGAGATTAATGTAGAAATTACATATTATGAAAATTTTTTTAAACATGAAATCTTTGTTATCAATTATTATGTGACTTGTTATATCTAAAATTTATTTATTTGTTTATTTATAGGGAAAAATTGATGTTATGGAGAAGTTATGCTTGGTGCGGTTTTCAAAGGGTCAAGATATTCAACCTATTAATGAACTTCCATGGAAAATAAATATTTGGTGAATAGAAACAACTCAACAAGAGTTTGGAGTACCTTTTAACTCTATCAACCTTATCATCCCAAAAATTGATGGCTTTATGTTATAAAAATGATTGAGAAGCTCAAGGCATCAACAGTGGATGAGATTCACTAAGAGTTCTATGTTTTTCTTACTTTGATGCTTACAGGAGCATGGGCATAAGTTGCGAATAACAATAATATAGGGCGATTGAATTGTTTAATGAAAGATTAACCAATTCTAGTGAATAATAAGTGGCTTGCTCATTATTTGTTGATTACAAATCATTAGCCTCATTTTTATGAGATTGAAAATTCATTGTACCAAACCTTAAACTCTTGATAACTTCAATTTGCTTGACAACCCTTTTTAACATTAATACTGAAAGACCTTGGAACCAATAAACACTTGAAATTGGAACCAATAACCTTTTTTTAATGAGGTTGTATCATTCCTTAATGATTTGATGTCCTATGAGATCCATCTATGTTGCTAATGATCTCTTCCTCTCCAATTTCTATTGATTACATTTGATTTATTGCATATTGAACACAGACATTAAACAGAGTTACCATTAGTATATGTTAACTTGAGAATAGAACTTAAAACACTTCATTGTTAAAATGGCGATCTACATTGAGAAAACTTTTTATCATCACTTCTTATATATGTGAAGAATTGAGAACCTTCAAAATTGGTCATAGAGACTGGAATTTATTGGCAAAATGAGAAAATTTTAGTTCTTACTACTGCCAAAGTTGCTTGAATTTTCTATGAACTATTATTGGTACTAAAAGTATAAGGCCTACCCTTTTTATGTACATGTTCAATTAGGTGAGCCAAACTTGGGTTGAGTAAGAAGGCTTGGAATACCAATCCATTTCTAGGTCACATGTGATCATTTTCAGCTTCAATTTCAAGTAAGAAGGCAGGAAATATAGCAATTAGTCTATTATAATATGGGTAACCATCAACCAAAGAAGATTTTGTGGATAGTGAAATTTATCTCTTTCACTATTTGAACTTGAGGTGGGAAAAAGACAGTTTGGATTCATAAAAGTGTGTAGAGGCTAATAGGTCACATCCATGTTAATGTCTTTCAATTACCTTTTTAAATATGTAAAAACAGGTGTAATTCCACATAGTGTGGCTGCAAGTCTCTACAATTGTATCCTTCCATTAATGACTTTAGTTAGCAATTACCATACCCATATGACTGAGTTGTATATTTATACCTTCCCTTGATTATGATAAACAAGTGTGTAGAGAATTTCTTCAATTTAGCTACCATCTCTATAGATAATGGTAAGACAGTAGAGCTAAACAAAAAATCTATCATATTATTTACAATAGTGATATTTTGTTTATCTGTTTCACATAATAGAGATTTATCAATTTCCATTAATTTAAAATTATTAGCATGCTTCATTTTTCAAGTTGGTTTTGTATTTTTTATATATATAATAAAATAGTTAAGTTAGTTTGGATGCTAATCTCTTAACAACATGTGGGTGAACTTTATAGGATTTTAAATAGCTTCAACATCATCAACTTAAAATGCATCATATATCATTGCATAGATTTTATACAATTCAAGCTACATTAAAACGCTTAATTCATTTTACTTTGTCAAAATGTGCATTATTTGAGCACAAAGCCTTATATATATATTTTTTAGAAAATTACTCTCCCTTTATTGATTATTAGATGATCAATCATCTATAGAACTTTTGTATAGGTAATGGGTTCAATATATAGGCATAATTGGGGAATTCAGATATAGTGGGGTAGGATTCTAAGTATAGTTTGTCAGATCAATTTTTTTTTTGATTTAATAGAGGTAAATTTAAGGATTTTTAGTTTGGTAGCATAAAAATCAATAGTTCTTATAAAAAATACACGATATGCACTAGGGGCACCCAAATTCTACAAGCTTAAGTTTGTAAGACAAATGGTTGTTTAATATTATCCCATGTAAGTTTAAGATGCAAGTTTTAATATAATACTTATAAAATATAATTATAAAATGAAACTCTTCTATATGCCCTAAAATTATCAAATTCAAATTTCTCATTAAGTTTTCTTTTCAATATTTGATTAAAATGTCATTTAAAAATTTCAATTTTAAATTAAGCAACAAAAGAAGAAAAGAGAAAAAAAAAAAAAAAAAACTAGTTAGAAGCGTATTAAATTGTCATTATTTTTTATTTCTAGCCAACCCTATACTTATTACTCATTTGTATTCATTTGGAAGTAAAGGTAAAATTATCTTATAAAAGCCTATCTTATATCACAAAACCTTAGAATTGTACCCCTTACTCATTTCATCCTCTCTGTGAAACTTTCTTCAAGAAGCACCTAACCTTTCTTCAACGCTTCTCCAAGTTCTTAGATCTCTTATGTGCTAAAAAATATTTGTTGATCATATCCTATCAAAGGCTATCTTATATCCCAAAACCCTATGCACCCCTCCCTCATTTCATTTTCTATGTAAAACTCTTTTCGTGAAGCTTCTAACTTTTCTTCAAAGCTTCTCCAAGTCCTCAAATCTTTTATATGCTTCAAAACTTTCATTGGTCATATCCTATAAAATCTTATCTTATATCATAAAACCCTAGAGTTTCACCCCTCACTCATTTCATCACAACTTGAAGCTTTCTTTGTAAAGCTCCTAACTCTTCTTCAAAGCTTCTCTAGATTCTCAGGTTTCTTATGTGGTCCAAAAAAATTTTTGGTCGGTAAATTCACAACCATCTTCTCATTTTGGTGGTTTATTTTCAAGTTTTTTTCATAATAGGATTGCTTGTTTGGTTGGGGAAAAAAATCTGAAAAGTTCACATGTATGACTTTGATAGTGAGAACTAAGTATAAATTTTAATTTTTGAAAAAATAAATTCATTGAAATATTTTCCTAATTTCTTATAAGCCTTTGGTTTTTTTTATTTAATTAGATTAGCTTTAATTCTTTATGAAATTATTTTGCGAAATATTTGATGAAAAAATACTTTAAAATTCTAATTCACACTAATATTTTTAGTTTGTTCATTCATACTGAAATATATCCATATATTTTATCTTAAGTATATTTTATTTTAAGTTCTAGCAATAATGGGTCTGCAAAATCCTACATACTTTTAGAATTTGTATTACATTCTCCCAATATCTCTTTAAAATTAGTGATTTATAGGGAGATAATGAAACATTTTGCTCTAGTAGTTTTGATATTTTTCCTATCTTTTATCATGTTTAATTATGAAGATATGACTATAACTATGTATTATTTTTCTTATGTATTTATATGATTATAAATAGGTTTGAAAATTTTGTTTTTTTCTCAGGATCTACCTCTCCACCAAGGAAAATAAAATCATTGTTCCGACTTTTAGTATCAAATACCAATCTATTTTCTCCATTCTTTTTAGCATATAACTTGAGATATATATTCAGGTTTATAACTTGTGGTTGGCTTACAAAGCACTTGGTCATTGCTTTAGTGAATTGGTTAATGACACCCATACCTAGAGGTTTGAATTTTCTAAATCATATCTGTACTTGGAAATCAATACTTTACATAGAATATATGTGATTATTAGTTTTCTTGACCTTTGTTTTTAAAGATCTTTGTTCAGGTGCTTGGGATAAAATTGTAATGGCATGAGTGCAATCGGGAAAAAAAAGTATGACACTTACAATTTTATTTTATGCACCTCATTATTGTGCAATAAATTATCAAATTTTTATTTTAAATTATGAGCTTGTTAATAGTAAATGGAATGAAAAATAGAATTAAATAAAATAAAATAATTATATAATAAATCATATTTATTGGCATATGCACTACAACTTTACTTTTTCTCTACTTTTGTTCATTTTCTCAATGTTCTTAATTTTGCATTATGTTGTTTCTTATAGGCATATTTTACCAATATTTGATGAAATCAATGTAGTTTTCATCAATTTATTTCCTATATTATGTTTATTTGTATGTCACTTATTCATCAACAAAACACCTACCCTCTTTGAAGTCTTATGAAAGGGCCTCTTATGTGAGGTGTCATAGTAATTAGATGATCATGCAATTGCATCAACCTTAGCTTTAGGATAGTATTTTAAATAGATAAGGGACTATTTAAAAGAAAACAATAAATAAAAATTTTAAAAATTTTAATTTAATTTATTAATTTTCTAAGAAGGTTTTTCACAATTTCTCTTTATTGAAAGAATAAAGGAAAAGAAAAGTCTAAAAAATAAAATTAAAGCAATTTTCTTGATGTGATATCAAGAAAAGTCATTTTTGTTTTTTTTTTTTTTTTTTTCATTTGTAATTGTACTTGTCAATGTAATGAACAAATGGACATGAAAAATAATTTAAAATGAAAATTCTATAACAATAAGGATAATCATTCTCAAGTTTGTTCTTCTTTCTCAAAGAGGGGAATAGTCTCATAGTTGTCTTCTTAGGCAATGAAATTCCATTTCCTTTTTCATTACTTTAATGATGATTTTTCCATTACTTTGATTGTGAAAATTGTAACCTTTGACCTTAAGTTATAACCTATGAAAATATATTTTCTAATATTATATCTAACTTAAGCTCTTTTCATTGGGCATAAAAGCATATCTAATGCTTCCAAACCCTCTCAAATGTAAAATATCTTACCTTTATCCATTCAATGCCTATTGTGGTGCTCAATTTATTCCATACACATGAATTAGGATAACAATTTGAAAAATTAACTAAACAATCAATTATTTTTTCACAAAATTCTTTAGACATTTCTAAATTAAGGTCATAACAAGAAGAAATTTCAATTGTTATATTATGTTTTAGAGAGTATGGAACATTAAAGACAAATGACATCCTATGATTTTCACAGCATTTTTAAAAGTATTTTTTTGTGAATGGCATCCTTTATAGGATCTTATTGCATTTATATTGTAACCACTTTATTTTTCAACAAGTTCTGCAGACTCTTAAAAGCCTTAAAAAATTTCTTCAAACAATACAGCCAAGTAATTTGACTAAAATGATTAATAAAGAATAAAAAAATATTATTATTATTAGAAGAGTTTGGAAATTTTCATCAATATATGCATCAATGACTTTTAGAGACTTCTTTCCTCTTATAATAGCTTTCTTTTAGAAAACTTTTTTAAGAATGTTTTCCAAACAAGTTATTTTTTTCATATTATTTATCTTAGTAATCGATATAAGGCAATTCTTCAAACATATTTTTTTATTTCTCAAAAATTTAAATTGATCTAAATTAAGATGTTCAAATCACTATTGTCAATCTAAGAGAGATAACTGACATGTGTTTTTAGTCATTTTATAACATTTTAAATGTTCAATAAGAATATTTTATGTCTAGTCATGGGCACATTAGCAATCAAATTAGTATATGAATTTTTTATTAAGAAACTTTGATTTCTTATAAGGATATCATATCATTTTTTAAGAGTTGACCAAAAATTAATTTTTTTTTTTATTTTTTTGTTCAACATATAATAGAGATTTGAAACAAAAATTGATGTCTTATATTCAAAATAAATAAATAAATAAATTATTATCGGACATACCAATTTTGCGACCATTGGAAGTGTTGGATTCTTGACTTCCTAAGCTCCAAGATCATATGTGGCTTGCCCTAAGAAACTCATAGAAGGCAACCCTGATTTTGAGTCAAAGTGGACATTATAGTGCTACCATGGATCTAAAAATTAAAAAAGAAACTTTCAAAAATCTTTTTCTCCTTTTTTTTTTTTTCTTTTTTTACTCAAAAGAAAGACTCATCCTTTTCACAGCGATTGAACTCCTTGATACTTCATAAATGATGCTCCAATAAAGATCGAATCCTTATTGGCATCATTGAGGAATTCTTTTCTTGTAGCCCTCAATTAATGATAAAAAAACATAACTTTACAACATAAAATTAAATCATATGCTCTTATAATAGAGCTTACATCCCAATCTAGGGAAAAAAATTAAAACTTTACAAGAAAAATTGAAAACATGTACTCCTTTAATGAAGCTTACAACTGAATCTATGAAGAAACAAAGAAATGCAATGATTATCCCATTCAATCAACACATGCAATACTAAAAAAGAAACATAGATGCGTCCCTTGGCCATAGGATAATATCAAGGCTACAAAAAAGAGGTTAGCATACCCTAAATAATTATCTAAGCATGCTTATAACATTATGCTATGATACCAATTGTTGGCATCTTAGATCTAAGTAGGAGAAATATTACCATTGATATATATATATATATTGATCTTTAGGGTTAAAGTACTAATCTTTAGGTTTGGATATTCCCAAACCTTAAATTCCAAATGTTGAAGAATAATTGATTTCCTCAAAAGTCTTGTAGACCCACGATCTTCCACCCAATGGTTCTTCCTTGATCTTGGCACACTTCCAATAGATGAAGAAATGGTGAAAGGCTATGGCTCTCTTTCTCTCTGGAGGTGGAAAACAACTCTATGGAAAGGCAATGGAAACCCTAACCTTAATGGGGTATTTATAGGGTTCCACAATAGGCTTAGGTCACTTAATCTAGCCTAAAATGGGTTCTAATTGATTACTTAATCCAATAGGGCATAATAATTAATCAATTAGCCTAATCCAGAGACCTTCTTCACTTAGTCTTGTGCAATTTTGCATAATTTCCAAAACACCCTTATGTATAAAAGTCAACTCAGAACCAATCCCACCCCAATAACCTATGCCAACAAGGTATTTGAGCTTAGAACGAAAACCACTGGGACCCATAGGAGTGTTGGCTCCATCAAAATCCAATTCTAAAGTTAATTCAACATCCTACTATAGAGAATCAATTGAATTGTAGTATCCTATGTAAATAACAATGAGGCACTATGTGCTCGGGTCCTAAAAACATACTAATGGTTTAATAAGGGGATTATATACCTTAGATAATTAAAAAATACTCGATAGTTCAACATTCATAATGGTAAACACCCCATCATAAACTAATAAGGATAGATAAAATTGAAATTGGAATGTCATTAGTAAAATTTCAAATCTAATTAGTCTTTGGATTATATGAATATCCCTAATGGTTCATTCTAGGTTCTATCTAAGTTTATTAATTCAAAAAATTAAAGTTCATTATAGTTGTAGGCAAAATTTTAGGATATTGTTGTGATAATTCTTCCTTAATTTAAGCCAACCTAATATTTACTTTCTAATTGCTTTCCAATCTCCTTCTTGTGTTATAGGAACAATTTAATCCAATTGTTGATGCAAAAGGTCAAGACCTTTTACTAGACATGGTGCATAGGTAAGCAATAGTATTCTATTTACAATTTATATGCATTTATTAATGGAAAAAGAAATTAATTTTATAGGAATACATTTAATATTTTTTCAGCAAAAGGATAGGAGAGGAATTTGAAGGCATTTATTGTGCCATATTAACAGTCCAGTGAGAATATTTCTTGAACATTTTGCTTATTTTTCATTTATTTCCCCATTTCCTTTATGATACATGAGAATCATTTTCCAAGTCCACTAACTTGGCTTCCTTTTTCCACAATTGGAACCTTAGACCAACCTTCTTGTAAAGATAAGAGCTAGCATTAGGCATCTCTAGGTTTTGACCTATTTTATTTTAAATTTTTTTAATTAGTTGTACTATCTCTATTTAATTGTCTTCTCTAATAGTTAATAAAAAGTAACTTTCAAACATCTTTCTTTTTTTAAAAAAAAAAATTTACTCAAAGAAAAGATTCATCCTTTTCCACAACCATTAAACTCCTTAATACTTCATAGATGATGCTCCAATAAAGATTAAATCTTTATTAACATCATTGAGGAATTCTTTTCTTCTAACCCTTCATAGATGATTAAAAACATAACTTTACAACATAAAATTAAATCATATGCTCTTATAATGGAGCTTACATCCCAATCTATGGAAAAGATTAAAACTTTACAAGAAAAATTGAAAACCTATGCTCTTTTAATCAAGCTTACAACTGAATCTATGAAGAAACAAAGAAAGAAAAAGATTATCCCATTGAATCAACACATGCAATAATAAAAAAGAAACATAGATGTGTCCATTGGCCATGGGATAATATCAAGGCTGCAAAAAAAATATTAGCATGCCTTAAATAATGATCTAAGCATGCTTACAACATTATGCTATGATATGAAATATTATGGGCATCTTAGATCTGAGTAAGAGAAGTCTTACCAATTTTATAAATAAATAAAAAATATCTTTAGGGTTAAAGTTCAAACCTTTAAGTCAGGATATTACCAATTCTTAAATTCCAAGTGTTTAAGAATAATCGATATCCTCGAAAGTCTTGTAGACCCACAATCCTCTGCCCAATGGTTTTTTTCTAATCTTGGCACACTTTTGATAAAAGGAAGAGAGAGTGAAGGCTATGGCTCTCTTTCACTTTGGAGATGGAAGACAATTCTATGGAAAAGCTGTGAAAACTCTAATTCTAAGGGGGTACGTATAGGGTTCCCTAGTGTGCTTTAGTGAATTGAGCCCACTAAGGGCTTAGGTTGATGGGGAAAACCCATATCTCTCTATTTCCCAAGTCCGGATCAGGTTAGGAACATGCATAACTATCTTAGGCTTTTTCTAAATCCTATGCATAGTGGAAAAATAATATTTTTATACTTTAAAATGATTCATAAAGTGCTAACAAAAACCATACCTTATATTCAGATGTTCCCAAATCAAATCCACATGGTGAAGATGAAGGTCAAAATCGCAGAGGTCTCGTAAACCCAAAGTCTTCCACCAGATGACTCGAACCTTAATCTTGGCAACTTCCGGTGGAAATGAAAAGAGAGTGGCAGCAATGACAATGGCAATAGCTCTCTATCTCTCTATATAGTGGAAGATAAAAGTTATGGAAACCTTAACCTCTAATGGGTATTTATAGTGTTCTTAAGTGGGCTTAAGTGACTTGAGCCCACATGGGCTTGGATCACTTAATCTAGCCCAAAATGGGTTCTAATTGATTAATTAACCCAAAAAGGGCTACTAATTAATCAATTAGCCCAATCTAAAGACCTTGTTCACTTACCCCTGTGCAACCTTGTGTAATTACCAAAACACTGTTATGCACAAAAGTGAACTTAAAGTCAATCTGATCCTCATAATCCATGCCAACAAGGTATATGAGCTTATAGTAGGGACTACTAAGACCCATAGGAATACTGGCTCCCTTATAATCAAATTCTAAAGTTGATTCAACATCTCACTATAGAGAATTAACTGAACTCTAGTATCCTATGTAAATAACAACAAGACACTAAAGGCTCAGGTCTATAACCTATTATCCATTATTTTTAGTCTCCTCATGAACTGGTGTTCGTAGTCTAACAAGGTGAAAGTTATCAACCTTTCAAGACTACCTCTACATTCCTTGAGTTACAGATTATCCTATTGTGTGTTCAATTAACATATCTTAGCTCTCAAAGAGCCTATGTCAAGTTCCACTTAAAGAACAACTATGACCATAGTTTCCATATACACACCTCCTTAAGATCATCCAAGGGGACACATTGTCTCAATCCATGAAATATCATGGTGCCTCTATTAAGAATACTTATTGCTATTGGCTTCCATCAACAATGACCCAATCCATAGGGAACATATGATCAACTTACAATCTCACTCATGGATAAAAGTCATTGCTAACTTTAGCACAAGCTCAATATTCCCTCAAGGTTGAGAGACAACACAATGAAGCAGCTTAATGAGGTCATGACTACTTGATAGCCTTAAGTCATGACTCACCGTAAGTCCAGTCCAATGTGTAACCATATACACCAGTGCACTCACCATGGGAAACCAATCCTGATAGCAAAGACCAGTCATCCTAGCCTCCAATTAAGAGGTGGTGCACTACAACCTCTAATGGGTTGCCTAAACCCATGATACGGTTGTGAACAAGTCATTTATTAGCAAGAAACCCATGACTTAGATCTTTTGTGCAACTCCTAATGCACCTAAGTCACATACAATGCAAAAAAAACGTAGGCAAGAATGCTTATAAAGTATAATACATGGAATAAGGATAGATAAAAGTGAAACTGGAACATCATTAAATAAATAATGAATTCCAAATTTATTACATTAAGTCATGCTTTTAAGGGCTCTATCCTAACATAGGACACTTAATCTAGCCTAAAATGGGTCATAATTGATTACTTAATCTAACAGGGCCTAATAATTAATCAATTAGCCCAATCCAGAGACCTTGTTCCCTTAAACCTATGCAAGCTTGCATAATTACCAAAACACCTTTATGCACAAAACTGAACCTATGGTCAATCCTACCCTCATAACTCATGCCAACAAGGTATTTGAGCTTAGAGTGGAGACCACTAGGACCCATAAGAGTACTAGCTCGGTTTCTAAAAACTTAGTAATGGTTCAATAGAGGGATAATATACCTTAGATAATTAAAAAATCCCCAATGGTTCATCATTCATAGTGGTAAACACCCTTTCATAAACTAATAAAGATAGATAAAAGTGAAAATAGAATATCATCAGTAAAATTCTAGATCTAATTAGTTTTGGATTATATGAATATCCCTGATGGTTCATCCAAGATTCTATCTAAGTTTATTAACTCAAAGAATTAAAGTTCATTATAGTTATTAATAAATTTTTTGGATATTGTTGTGATCATTCTTCATTACTTTAAGCCAACCTATTATTTACTTTCTAATTGCTTTTCGATCTCATTCTTATTCTATAAGAACAGCCTGAGTAATAGTATTCTATTTTCAATTATTTGCATTTATCAATGGCAAAAGAAATTAATTGTGTATGAATACATTTAATACTTTTTTTTTTTTTAGCAAAATGATAGGGGAGGAATTTAGAGGCATGTACTATGCCATATTAACAGTCCGAGGAGAATCTTTCCTGAATGTTTTGCTTATTTTTCATTTATTTCCATATTTCCTTTATGATACATGAGAATCCTTTTCCAAGTCTACTGTATTAGCTTCCCTTTTCCACAATTGGAATCCAGGACCAATCTTCTTGTATAGACAAAAGCTAACACTAGGCATCGCTAGGCTCTTATTGATTTTTATTTTTTTTAATTAGTTGTACTCTCTATGGTTAGTTGTTTTTCTCTAATAGTTAATAATTGGCCATCATGCATATACCAAGTTGTTGTAGATGCAACTACCTTTATAATACGTAAGAATTTTTTTCCATTTATTTCCCCATTTTCCTTTCTAATATATGAGAATCATTTTCCAAGCATACTGCCTAGGCATCGCTAGGATCTGATTTTTTTCTTTTAATTAGTTATACTCTTTTTCTCTTTATTTAGTTATCTTCTCTAATAGTTAATAATTGCCCATGTGTGGCTCCTTAATTGTAGGAGAAGCTATCTTTTTTAGTTGTATTCTCTATGATTGGTTAGTTGTTTGATAATAATTGCTTACTATGGAGCTTCCAAGTTGTATCATCAGCAACCTTTTGAGTTACAGGAAAGGAAGTTGCAAAACTACCTCTAGTGGCCACACAAGGTAATTGCCATGGCCAGGTGACTATACTCTCCTTTCAAAGTTTCCTTTTCATTGAGATATCTTTTAATTTAAAATTACTCTTTTCCCAACAAGCCAACAATTTGTTTCCATAAATCAAAATGTGACAATGGGCAATATGACAACCATAAATAATTGTTTCTATAAGGTTACTTCTAGGCCTTGTACTCATGCATTGAAAGACTACATTGTCTTCTCTAGGTGAAAAGCCTTGTGCTTCCTACTGATGAAAAAGTTAAGTACTTTAGGACAAACAAGTTCAAATTTTGTAAAATGGAGAATAAGAGGAGATAAATATTTGATAACTAAACAAAGGATTAGATCTTTCTTTTATTGGAGAACACAAACATCCTTGATGACTTAATCAAATTGAACTTAAGATATAAATGATAATAGTTAAGCAACTCAAATAAGATGACTTGATATTTTCTTGAACATCTCAAGACAACATTGTCCATCCCATGATGATGCCCTTATTTTAACACTCTTGGTTTCAAAGTCTGAAATACAATAAATGTTGATAAATCCTGGGAGTTCTGCTAATGCTTTATTATTCACTACATTGCATAGCTAGTCATAGTTGACAACAAGTAGCAACTATATAGTAGGATTCAATAAGGATTATATATTTGCCAAGAACTCCTTACTTGTCTAATTAGAACCAACTATTGTAATGGTGAAATTTTTAGTAGTAGACATCGTCTACTTAGAATGCTATTCTTCCACAACTTGGATGCATCATATGTAAGTTGCACCATCTAAGTATCATTAGGAGTCGTATTTTCCTACTCCACAAAGGGTAATTGGAATCATAGGGGATCTGGCTTTGGCTAGGAGATGCTATTAGGTGCTACCATGAAGGGGGCTTTCACGAAAATAAATATTGGGTTATGTGAATTATCGAAAGTGGAGATTGTGGTGGGGAAACAAATTGATACTTTCTTAGTCATCGAGAATACATAAAAGGTTAACATAGTGAGGTATTTAGAATGAAATGAGGTTAACTTAGGCACAACCTTAACTGAGTAAGAGAAATAAGATTTTGTGACACTATTAAAGTCATTTTCATATATTTCATTTTAGGATGTCAAGTATATGATGGGAGTCAACCCTACTATAGTTGTACACCACTTGATTGTTGATCATTGTGGCAAAGATTCAAGAAATTTTCATTTGAATAATGAAATATAGTTTGTTAAGAAATTTGTAAGCTTTCAAAAGCTAATTTTATCAAGGAAGACTAGTACCCCACTTGGTTCTCCAATACAATAGTTGTACCTAAGAAAAATTGGAAATGGAGAATTTGATTAACAATATGGGCCTTAACAAAGCATGCCTAAAAGATTGTGTTTGCCTTACCAAGCCTAACAAACTAGTAGATGCAATAAAAAGACACTAGAGATTATCTATTTTGGATGTATATTGATGCTAAGGACATAGAGACAACAACTTTTATAATCAATAAGGGAAGTTATTGCTATATGGTAATGCCCTATGGTTATAAAAAAAAAAAAAAAAAAGGAGAACCTATCAAGAGGATGGTCACCTCTATGTTGTCATATCTTCTAGGAAAACAATGGAGGTCAATATCAATGCTATGTTGTTCAAAACTAGAGATGACCTTCACTAGAAGCACTTACAAAAAAGCTTTGAAGTAATGAAAAATTTTGGAATGAAACTCAACCTCAATAAATTTGTTTTTGTGGTTGAAATGAGAAAATTTTAAGCTATATAGTTAGTCAGAAGGGAATAGATGTGAACCTGGTCTAAATAAAAGCAATACTCAAGATGCCCTCACAATCATCAATTACAGATGTCTAACACTTAAGTCATTTAATTGTTTCCATGAGTTTTTTTTTTTTTTTTTTTTTTTTGCAAGTGCTAGTATAGATGTTTGCATTTCTACAAGTTTCTTAGTAATATATATATATTTGGAGTGGATAAAATATTGGAAGGAAGCCTTCCTTAAGGCTACCAATTATGTCTTTCATGTAGTCTCAATCAAGGAAGATAAATAGTTGCATTTGCCTATTTATTATGTGAGTAATTGGTTCATGACTCCAAGACAAGGTACTCAATTATGCAACTTTATTTCCATGCTTGATGAGTACTTTTATCATAGCCATAGTTTTTTTTTTTTTTTCATTTTTCATACATTTTTTAATGTTTTTTTGTGTTGGAGAGTGGGAAGGGATATTAAGTATCTATACTAGTGCTAATATTTATATATTAATTACTATGTAAAAAAGTCTTTTCATTTATTTCTTTATTTATAAAGTCTTATCTGGTGTGGAATTCTTTTGTGGTGGTCCTTGACATATAAAGAAAAAGGAGAATGATAATATTATTTATGAATGCAAGTATGATGATGATCCCGATAGTACATGTGGGGGAGAGATGACTAAATGTGAGCATAGAGTACACATGTCAATATTAGCCATGAAGTGTGTCCAATGTCCTTTGCAAGAATCATGTTTACATAAATTGTCCACTAAAATTTAATGGGAACGTCCAACAAATGTTCGTTGTAGTGTAGAACCTAGTCTTTTTCCCTTACAAGTGATGAATTCCAGTTTATAAAGTGAAAATCATAGATTCCACATCTTAAAGGACCTAGGTTGGGGATAACTGCCATGAAAATATTTTATTATAGTTATATCAGGTTAGTTAGTCATTTAAAGAGAGCATGAGAGGCATAACTCGGCTTGCAAAGGTGTCATGAAGAAAAAATGCACAAAGGAGAAGAATAATTTTGAAGAAAGAATTTTATCCTTTTGAATTACAATGTGTATCTTAATGTTTGCAAAGACTTTGTAAGTATGAATACGTGAAAACTACGTTGCTCCAAACTGAAGGTCATGGTTGGGGTCTCTTCACTAATGAGAACATTAAGGTAATAGTTACCAAGATATCATGCACCTTTTTTACTGTAAAACAAGCCTACATGAGTTACTTGATTCCTACTTTTTGTGTGATTCTAATACTCCCATTAGACTTATCATATACACAATTACAAGTCAATCACTATCCCTCTAATTATTCCTTGTTCAAGGACAAGTAATTTTAGTTTCTCTCTATTGATTTTATTCCTTCTAATATTGTATTATGTAATGCATTTTCATATTAAAGTTTTTATTGTGTCATATTTAATTTAAGAATAGAATTATTAGTTTTCAATATATAAACACTTCATACTTATTGTTTGAATCTATGGAGAGTCATAAATTTTGATGATACTTGGTAACTAAATTATAGAACGTAAAGCTTAAGATAATTTTTTACCTAATTTTATTATGATCACAATATCAACAACAATTTCTTAATTGTCACTTATGTGCAAGCATTTTCTTTCAATTTTTTATTTTTATTTTTTACCAATATAGGTAGGAGAATTGGTTATTGTACATTGTGGAGAGGTTATTTCATGGATAGAAGAAAGGGGAAGTTTTTGTGTCTCAAGGTAAAATATATATTTATTAAACAAATGATGAACATCTAATTCACTTTCTCTAAATATGTTGTACCTTCTTTTATGACTTGATGCAGGCATAAAGAATGCATATGTAATTTCTCTTAATGCCAAGTAGTGCAATGATGCCACTGATTCATGGACACATTTAATATTTAATTACAAATATGATATTTTGAAATGTTTTGACTTAATATGTGATTAATTGGATTAATTAATTCCAAATTATTCTAAAAAATTAAAAGATTCATTGAAAATTTTAAATTATTAATTATGTCTTAATTTATAATTTGTTTACCTAAATCTAAAAATATGTTTGTGTGTATAAAAGAAATAGTAAAGTCATAACTCATAATATGTCAGTTTTGATCTATTATTTTTTTTAATGATTAAATATGTTCTTTTAAGTTTCAAATTATTTTTAAAATTTGTTAAACTCATTAATAAATCAATAAAAAAAAATGTCACTTGATTTGAAGTTCATTTTCATAATGAGAAAATTTATAAAAATATAATTATGTGTAAGAAAAAATAATAGAGTCATTATTTTTAAAATTATGTGTAAAAAACTATTCTCTATTTCACTTTGTTTTTTAAAAATGTTTCCAAATAACAATAACCAAACAGTGTAACAAATTTTAAAAAGTAATTTTCTGTTTATAAAAATAAAAAAACTAGTTTTAAATCATACAACCAAATAGACTCTTATCTTCTAGTAATGGAATGTTATGATATTTCAAGATTTTGCAAAGATTAAAATTTCAAAAACTTCAAACCATATAAATAGATGTACTAAAACCTTTTATCATTTTAGAGAGAGTTTTTAGAGAGTTCAGTTCAGTTATTAAAGTAGAGAAATTGACTTTTTATTTTCTAAAGCTTTTTACAAAAATCCATGAATTATGACCTCTTCACGGCAATATTAATGTCCATTTGTGGAGGGACAAGTAAGTTCTCAAAGCAACTGAAAAAGACTTGCATCTTGCATGCTTCAAAAGGTTTTTAACACTATGTTAGCATTTGGTTTTATACCTTGTCACACATATTTGGGATCCATTATGAAGGTTTGTATGATTGAAGTACTTAATTGATCAACCAACTAGGTTTAATTATTAAAAAAAATTATTAAATACGTATTCACCCTCCTCTTTTAGGTAATTCTTAATCATCGAGGATATATTTTTAATTGGTATCAAACTAGGTTAAACCATCATCAAGAATATATTTTTAATTGTTATCAAACTAGGTTAATTAAAAATGGGTTTTAATCAATTTAAAGGCTCATTAATTAATGTTTTCACCAAGCTTAGTTCACAAACAAATTTTCTTTTAAGACAGTGATTATTTGGACAAATAAAATGGACAAGAATGTGAGTAATGAGATAGTTCCTAAAAGGGGATTTTTTTTTTTTTTTTTTTTGTCAAAAAAGAAAGAAAGAAAGAAAGAAGAAAAGAAAAATCCTAAGTCTACATGGATTGTTATTGACTCTAAATTTAAAAATTCTTACATCAAGCCTAACTTTAGAGTTTTTACACTGAGAATGGATGTGACCGAGCCTACTTTAGTTGACACAATTTTCTCCAAATGAATCTAGTGATTCTAAGGGGAAAAACATAAGGTACTCATGAGGAGAGGCTTGAAAAAGAGATTCCTTAAACAACCAATAAATAAATAAATATTAATAGACACCCACATGGTATGCTGTGTGGGCACCAGACCTCTCATCTGGGGCAAAGTCTATTAAATGCCACAGTACTATTGTTTATATCACATGAAAACCATAAATTTTTTTATGCTAATTTGTTTACAAAGAAAAATTTCATAAAATTAAATATCATAAGATTTACAACTGTTATAACTAAGCATTTCTACACATAAAATTCTACATAAAAAAAAAAATATGTATATTCTTATTATACACACTAATGAAAATGTTAATCACTTTCAATGCTTAGCTTTATTATACCCTAGTGTTAGGGGTGTAAATAAGGTCGGTTTGGTCGATTTTTGCGTAAAAAAATGAACTAAATAATAGGTTCTATATGTGATAAGAACCAATTCGATCAGATTTGGAGTGAAAAACCAAACCAAATCAAGTCTTCTAAGGTCGGTTTGGTTCAATTTTCGTGGATCAATTTCAACTTAACTTAATGGCCCTTTTTAGTACTCAACTCAGTTGTAGATTTGTATTTATTCTGAACCCAAAACCCATTAATTTGAATTTATATTAGGCTCTAAGTCTTTTTTTTTTTTTTAACTTAATTGAAACCAACTTGAATTTGATGTTAAAAATATATTAAATGCATTTAGAATTAATTTGATCACAATATAAAAACAATAAATTACTTTAATAGAATCTAATATATATGTATATACACATATAACTTATCAAATATTTAACAATTATATTTCTGATATAAAAAATTAAACAATTATATATAAGTTTTAAAATATCAGTTTGGAAAATCGAAAACTAAACTGACAATGTCAGTTTTTAAAATTTTCAAATCAAACCAACCCTTTTTATTCTTGAAAATCAAACCATTATGCTCAATTTTGATTGGTTTGGATCGCTTTGTTAGTTTTTTCAATTTTGCTTACACCCCTACCTAGTGTATTCATAGTGAAGAACATCCCTCAAAGCTTCATCCTCAGTTACATGGATTTTGTAGGTAATAAAACAAAAATAGATTTTGTAGGTAATAAAACAAATATATAATCTTTTCTTATAGGCCAACTTACCATGCATTAGATTACTTAAATGGGTAAGTAGTATTTTTAGTAATTTTAATAAAATAATAAATAACATTAATATCAATAATAAAAAAATGGTGAGAAGTAATTACTTTGACGGGATTGTGGTGGGTCCAAAAGGTAAATAGTATTATGGAAATCTTTTTCATAGATTTAATAAATAATTTGCATTAAACATAATATTTTTATAACTTAAACAAATTCAATCAAAAGGTTGTGTATAAAAAAATGAGTAGGAAAATTTTCTTAATCATATCCTTTTTTTTTTTTTTTTTTTTTCTAATATTGACTTGAAGAGAAAGCACTTGTACCTAACGGGGTTAAGAAATGTCTTGATGGACAAAATTATAAGCAACAAGCGCCAAAGGCATTGCGCCTGCCATTTCATCTTTAAATAAAGAGAGAAGATTGAAAAAAAGGTTCATTCCACATCAAGTAAGAAACAAAAGTCCTAGAAATAGGGTTTAACCCATACGGGAAGGAATGTGGCACATCAATCCAATCCATGCCCCATAGGCTATAGCTGCTGAAAACAACACACTACACCCTATGCAGTTGTTGAAACAAAGGAAAAAGCACTTCTATACTTCTTATCCAATTCCAATCAGCCTTTAAACTCATGTCGCCAAAGAGGATAAATTTCTGAATGACTCTCTTGTTTGGCGGAGCTAGAACTTGTAAACCAAAAATGGTAAAGGTTCAAATCCTCATAAACGAAGGGTTGTTTTCCAAATTTTAGGGACCGTTTGTTCCCTAAGTCTTAGCTGGCTCCGCCCATGTCGTTTGGCTTTAATTTGTTCCATATTAGAAGAAAAAATAAAGGAAAAAAGTCTTTCCCCTCTTTTTCTTATTGTGTCTCCCAAATAAGTACTTATTTCTTTCTAAACATGGCCATTTGAGTTGTCAATCAAATGATAAATAAAGAACTTATAAATTCTATGGGCACATCATTTTGATAGACTAATAATTAGAGTAGATGATGCTTGGTAGAAAAGCATGCATGTATGGGCAGAAGAGATTTTATAAAATTGATGGATAAGCATGTCAGCATCACTTGGAAACGGGTACATGACACATCTCCAGAAAGTAAATTGTAAGGTGGAAAACAACAAATGCAGGAACCTTCGTACCAACACCCATTTTTTTCTTTTTCCCAAAAGGAACTCGACTCAATACCAACCGATGCCTCTTCCAGTTACCCACCAAAATGTTTTGTACTAATCATCTTGTAGCTTATTTTAGTGTATGATTTCACAGGGTTACTTTGTTGTAAGCGAATATACAAAAAAAAAAAAAAAAAAAATACTTGCTTGTGTCATTGTCAAATGATCACATATCTACAATCATTTGATCTTCGCTTATTCACTAGTCTACAAATGTTATATTGACTGCCAGTGTAATCATATCTTGTGGGCATGCATACGAACCAACGGTCTGTAAACTTTCTGAAGACTAGCCATTTGTTGCATGCTTTCATTGTTAAAGGGAAATTATATATACTTATATCCGTGGGACTTAGCAGTATTATAAGGGCTTCCCTATCGTTAGTGTCAACTTAGTTGGCATCTGAAAGACTTGAAAGGGACATCTCTTGGGCGTACAAACCCGGACTTCCAAATGCCACGAAGGCACTTCAGACATGGTGCTTTGGATATCATAGAGCATGTTCTGGCCTAGTTGGCTGGATGATCCTTCGTGGAAATTCTTTCAGGGGGCTCCAGAAAAAGCAAAAATTGATAAAATAGACGTGCCTTCTCTATCCTCTCTTTCTTGTGAATCATATTTATTATTCATTGCAAAATAAATAATAAGAAAAATGTAGGGTTGGTGAGGGGATAAATTTGGAAAAATAGGAAGGGGAAGAGGAAAGGATTAATGAGTCTAAATAGACAACAACGGGCATTTTGTCCTTTCATTTAAGGGCATTTTGATATTAAAAAATTTCATTAAGGTAGACGAGTAATAACTCCAAATTTATCTTATCCTTTAATATTTTGTTTGTTAAGTGCTAACTCAATCCTTCCATGAAAACCCTCTTGTAGAAATATCAAAGGAAGGAAGATGAGTCCCGTACCATTAAGATTTATGAGGAACAAAAAAGTGGGTAGGAAGAAGATGCATGGGAAGTCAGCATCTTTACGTTTTCATCTTTAGATTTTTCATTCTTATTCTACAGGTTTTTTGCCTCCTCATTTGATCAAGATTTGGGAGGGAAGATGAATAGTGGGTTCGGATCTTCTCAAGATTTGGAAGTGACGGATGCAGGGGGCACAAAATGAATATTGGGTTGGAATAAATGAATATTAATATCTCTCAGGATATAGCAATATTACACACATTTTTGTAGTTCCTAAAATTATACAGCACTTGAGTTTTGATCAAATAATAAGATCTTCCTCTATTTTTATTATTAGGGCATAACCTCCTCATTTATACTGACACCAGGCCCATAAGAGGATAGGGTTGATATTCAGTTTGTGACCCATAGTTAGCAAGTAACTCAACAATAGATGGAAGAAGATCTTTTTGAAAAAAGGTTCTTGTTGACAGTTTTTCACCATCAAGGTAGGGTGTATCTGTCATTCATATATGTCATCTATGCAAATGTCAAAAAAAGTTTAAAGCGTTTAAAGCTACCTTAACATTTACGTATGTCAAGGTTGTTTCTATTTCTACTAATGATGGAATCTTTGTTAGTATGACATATGTCAATGTTTCTTTCACTTTTGTCAAGGTTGGATTAAACATATGTCAAGATTTCTTAATATTATGTCGATGTTAACTTACTCTTTTGTTAAGATTGCTACAACAAATGTTAAGGATAAGTATAATATGTCAAGGTTTCTAACTTTTGCAAATGTCAATGTTGGGCATTAACCATCTGTCAAGGTTTCCTATGAAAAATTTAATATTATTTTACTATAATTTTTAGTTTTAAATGGAAAACGAACCTGTTACCATATGAAACTAGTTTTCAAATTAAATTTGGTACATATTTAATTATGATTATAAAAATTAAGTCCTAAGACAATATAAATAAATGGTCAAGGGTGAGGGGCATGCGTATGGAGAGAGAACAGGAAAGAAACAAAGGAGGAAGGAGAGAAGAAAAAGAAAAAAGAGAGAAAGAAGGAAAGAATAAAAAGAAGAAAGAGATGGGAGAGTGGACAATAGCAAAGAAGTGGGAAAGAGAAAAATGTGGTCCCTTAGGGTTCGGTACAGATGAGATTAGAAAATAAATTTCACCAACATTAATCTTATCACAACAAAATTTGAATTCTTACTCTATCATAGTCAACTTTATGAGAATCGATGAATATATCTATAACTTTTATAATTTCAATTTACCATAATTAATATATAGAATAAAATCCTAGTTTCCTAATATCTAAATTTGTATGAGTGAACATAAAAAGTAAAATTTTGAACCTAATATTATGTCCGTCAATTTGTAAATCAAGATTTCAATTCTCTTAATTTTCAAGCTTACACAAATTAATTAATTAATTTTAAATCAAATACAAGTTAATTACTAATTTAATAATAATGAAAAATAATTTATGTAAATAGATTATATTAATACAAACTCAAAAAAAATTAATTTCATTAACATCAATGAATAAAAAAAATATTGTTTAATAGGATTGATTTTATTTATATCCAATTATAAATAATAAATAAATAAATAAATAAAAACAACTTAATGTAGCAAATTTTATTTCATAAATATTAGTGAATAAAAAATTATTTATAAAAATTTATTTCATTGTTATTGATATAGGCTAAAAAACGATTTAATCAATTTGATAAAAAAAAAATGATATTAACATTACTAAAAAAATTTATTAAATAAACATTGACTTCCTTAATCAAAATAGATTGTTGTCACTTCAATTTATAATACTTAGTAAATTAGTTCTACAAATATCAAACAAATTGTTATCATTATTGCTTTTATTTAAGTACCTTAAGATATGAACATATTAACAATACATTGACTTATAAATTATCTCTCAAGATTCTATTATATAAGTAATGAAAGAATTCAACAAATTTTATATATGTGATTATTGGTTTAAACAAGTTGTATATATTATAATTGTTCATTTAAATAGACAATATTGGCATATATTACCTTAAGTTAAGATAATATATGTCAACAATGACTTTTTTTCTTGTAGTGAGAAAAGAACTAAATAGATAGGAAGGAAAGTATAAACTCACCACCCAAAAAGAAAACAATAAGAAATACAATTTCAACAACCATCCAAAGTAGTCCAGGGATACAAAGCAAGAAAACAATTCTTTATTCAGAGAATCTACTATTCGCCCTTTTCTCTAAAGCCTCTACCTCTAATCAATCAACTTCCTCCCTCTGTAACTTCCAACTATCATAACTATTAGGATTAAAAACCCTAATCCTATTTTTCGAAAGTGATAATAAACCAATGCAAAAAACAAAGCACAAAAACACACAAGATTTACAGCAGTTCACTTTCAATGTAAGAGTTACATCCACTTGTAACCTCTGTGGATTTTCACTATGATGAAAAGATAGTACAAGAGAATTCCAAAACACCTTACCCTTTAGGTTTTTCTGCTTATGTTTTTCTATCTCTCTTAATACCTCAAAAAAAAAAATCTCTCTTTCAAAGTTGGCTACCCTAAACATAATATAAATAGGATAATCAAATCACATGTGTAAAATACCCTTACTATTAGGATAATAATTAGGCTTTACACATCTTAACAATCTCCCGCTTAGAGACTAATACATCATCAACTGTCTCCACCTATAGCAACTACGGCTTCTCAATCTTTAGCCGAGAAGTCCAGCTGAAGTTGTGCACAACTCTTGTTTCTCAATCCTTACAACCTTTGTTAACATATCAACTAGATTATGATTCCCTTGAATCTTCTTGAGTGTTAAAACTCCATCTTCCAAAGCTAATCTTATGAAGTGATATCAAACCTATATGTGCTTTATCCTAGCATGATAAACAAGATTCTTTGTCACATGAATGACACTCTGACTATCACAATGTAACACACTGCGCTCATACTTGTGACCTAATTCTTCCAAGAAAGACTACAACCACATCATCTTTTTGCTAGCCTTTGTCACTACAACATACTCTGCCGCAATAGTAGAAAGTGCAACTATCTTCTGTAACTTTAATGCCCAATTGACTACAGTACCACCCAGAATATAAACATATCATGTAGTACTCTTTCTATTGTTTATATCACCAACCATATCAGTATCTACATACCCCTACAAGCCTAAGTTTGACTTCCTAAAACACAAAGTCAACTCTGCAGTGCCTCTTAAATACCTGAGAACCCATTTCACTACCTCTTAGTGTTGTTTTCCCAAATTACTCATATATCTGCTCACAACTCCCATTGCATGTGTTATATCCAATCTAATGCAAACCATGGTATACATAAAACTACCAATAGAAAAGGCATAAGGCACTTTGGCCATGTAAACCCACTCTTATTTAGTTGAGAGCGACTAATCTTTGGATATCCAGAAGTGACTAGCCAAAAGGGTACTCATAGGCTTCACTCTAGCCATATTGAATCTATTAAGCACCTTCTTCACATACTCTTCCTGTGATAGTTTAAGGACCTCTCTATTCCTAGTAATCCTCATTCCAAGGATTTATTTTGCAACATCCAAATCCTTCATTGAAAACTCCTCTAATAACTTCTTTTTTTTAGTTTGTCAATCTCATGTATGCTAGCCCTCGCAACCAACATATCATTAACATATAACAGTAAAATAATATAAAAGCCATGAAACCTCTTGATGTAGCAACAATGATCTGCCTAACACCTAAAAAATCCATTACCGATTATGAGGTTGTCGAACTTCTTATACCATTGTCTTGGAGCCTGTTTCAAGTTATATACTCTTTTGTAGCTTACACACCATTTTCTCTTTTTCCTGAACCTGAAACCCTATGGCTAATGCATGTAAATTTCTTCCTCCAAATCAACATGAAGAAATGTCATTTTTACATCCATCTAGTGTAAGTGCAAATCTTCTTTTGCCACTAACCCAAGTAATGTTTTGATAGTAGTCAATTTAATTATTGGGGAGAAAATCTTTATGTAATTAATACTTTCCTTTTGTTGAAAGCCTTTTACTATAAGCCTTACTTTGTACCTTTAGCTACCATCATGTTCTTCCTTTATTCAATATATCAATTTATTCTGCAAAGCTTTTTTTCCCTTTTGGTAGTTCTGCCAACTGCTATGTTTGATTGGACATTAACAAATCTATATCATCCTTCATGGCTAACACCCACTTATTTGATTCATCAACTTGCACTACTTCTTCATAACTCTCTAGTTCACCTCTGTCAGTAAGTAGAATATAGTTAAGTAAAGGAGAATATCTCTATGGTAGCCTGATAGTTCTAGAAGATCTTCTAAGTTCAATCACAGGAGTAGAATGATTCACTTCTAGGGCTACATTTTCTTGATCTTCTAAGGGTGTGGTTTCTTGAACTTCACGAACATTCATTTGTAAATTGTTCACCATAAAATCTTCAAGTAAACCACCTTAAGCATCCTCACTTCAGAATATGAATTATTTGAAACTTTGCCCAACCTATCCTTATAAAGCACCTACTTATTATAGATCACATCCTTACTTCTAATGATTTTCCGATTTTGGTTGTCCCAAAAATGATAACCAAACTCGATGCCACCATAACCAATAAAGAAACATTTCTTAGATTTCGAATCAAGTTTACTTCTAGCAATAGCATCAATATGAACATAAAAAAGATAACCAAACACTTTCAAAAAAGAAAGGATTACCTTTTTACCACTCCAAACCTCTTCAGGTATTCTGCAATTCAAAGGAACTGAAGGACCTCTATTGATCAAGTAACTCGTAGTATTAACTGTATCTACCCAAAATGTCTTCAACAATCCCATAAGAATCCTCATACTCCTCGCACGCTCATTTAAGGTCATGTTCATCCTTCCAACCACACCATTTTGTTGAGATTTTTTAGGAATAGTTTTTGTCATCTTAATCTCATTCTCAGCACAATACCACTTGAAATCATCATCAATGTACTCCCCCCGATTACCAGACTTCAAACACTTCACTTTTAAGTTCATCTCATTCTCAACCATGGCCTTCCACTTTTTAAAGACATCAAACACATCATATTATTCTTTAGAAAATAAACTCATACTTTCCTAGTTGAGTAATCAATGAAAGTCACATAATAGTTGGATCCTCTAAGAGAGGCTACAATTGAAGGCTCTCATACATCTATATGAACTAACTCCAATTTTTCTTCTTTTAACTCCTTATAGACTTAAGAGAAGCTTACCTTTTTTTTTTTTCGAAAATATAGCTCTCACCACAAGTTATGCTCAACGGATTTCAGCCCTAGCAATTTACCATTTGATATGAGTACTTTCATTCCTTTTTACTCATGTGTCTAAGCCTATAATGCCACAAATCTAAATTACCATTACCGTCAACAACAAAAACCATATCTCTGCAACTGGATTTCATGTATAGTGTAGTGTTTCAATTTTGTTCCATCACGCAACAACCGTGACACCTTCTGTAACCTTTCACGCACCATTAGTGAAGGTCACATTATGTCCTTCATCATCAAGTTGCCTAACCAAAATAAGATTACGCATCAATTTTGGTACATGTCTCACGTTATGAATCTTCCACACAAAATCATTTGACACTTTCAGACAGATGTCTCCAATACCCACAATATCCAGTGGTTCACCATTTGCCAAATACACTCTCCCATAATTCCCAAAAATATAATTCTCCATAAGCTCTTAGTGTGTAGTTGTGTGAAAAGATGCCCTCGAGTTGAAAACCCAAGAATCAATAAAAGTATCAACTCATAGAAGAAACACGTCATGTATCTCCTCAGTGCTTGTAATCGCAACATCACCTTTATTTCGTTCCTTCTTTTTTGGTGCTTTACAATGCTTCTTTATGTGACATGTTTTACCATAGTTCCACCATTCCACATTCCGTTTAGATCTAAAATTACTTTTTTCATTCTTCTACTTTGATCTACCTTTATTCCGATTAGATTTTTTGTCATTCCCTCTACCCTACTTTCGAGATTTAGTGTAGAACTGGATGTTAACGCTTCACCCAAATCAATTCTACGAACCTCCTCAACAAGAATTCGGTTTCTACATCATTAAACTTCAACTTGGCACTGCTTACAAAGTTACTAACTACTACCCTCATGGGCTTCCAACTATTTAGCAGAGATGCCAAAAGAATTAGAGCACAAACCTCATCATTGAAATCAATTTTAAAATATGACAAGAGATTAACAGTCATGTTGAACTCATTGAGATGTGTTGCCACTAAAGTACTTTATCCCATCTTTAAATGAAACAATTTTTCATGAAAAATGCCTTATTATTTATAAAGGGCTTCTCATACATATCAAACAATACCTTCATCAATTTCCACATTATGAGCAACATTCTTTAATAATGTCAACTGAATAACTCCCAACACCTGTCAATCGAGGACCTAGTTACCATTCGACATCCCTTATGGTTTCATTCCCAAAGGTATAGATAATCTTCGATTTTCATTCTCCAAAAAGCAAAATATGTACCATCAAACTTCCTGATTCCATGTGTTGAATCATCATCATTAGCCATCACTCTTAATCACAACCAAAAGCTCTAATACTAGTTGTTAGAATTAAAATACCCTAATCCTATTTTTCAAAAGTGATAATAAACCAATGTGAAAAACAAAGCACAAAAACACACAAGATTTTTAGTGGTTCACTCTCAATGTGAGAGTTACATCATCTTGTAATTGTTGTAGAGTTTCACTATGATGAAAATAGAGTACAAGAGAATCCCAAAACGCCTCACCCTTTAGGTTTTTCTTTTTGCTTTTTTTTATCTCTCTCAATACCTAAAAAAAAATTCTCTCTTTCAAAGTTGGCTACACAATATAAATAGGATAATTAAATCACATTTGTAAAATCCTCAAATACCCTTACTATTAGGATAAGAATTAGGCTCCACACATCTTAACAATTACTTGGAACAACCCTCCAAGGATGAACAATTTCCAAGATTCTATTTTCTAGGTAAGTTATAGAGTCTAACTTAGATCACAAATTCCAATATGTATACCTAAGAAGTAGAACTCCAATTCTCTAGTAGTATTGGACAATTGGACCTTTCTATGGAAAATTGAACATAACTTCCTCTATATAACTTCAAATGAAGTCTCCTAAAATGTGTTTGAAACTTAACTCAAAGACCTTTAATGTGGTATATAGTACGCATAGGAATTTTCACTATCCTAGAACCAAATTTACCTTATATATCCCCTAAAAATTTAGTTTCTACCTTCCCTGTATCTCACATGATTAAAATAAGGAGTTGGAACTCTTTTTTAACTAGGTGTTACACTTTTGTGTCAAGCTCCCTTAGTTGGAGAAGACTTTCCCTCAATTCGGGATCTTTTCTTTACCATGGTAAGGAGAAAGATCATAAACATTAAAGTTGTTGAAACACCATAGCTATTAGGCAAATCAATCTTGTAGGCATTTTCACTAACCTGTTGAATTACCTTAAATAAGTCATCCACCTTAGGTTGAAACTTGGAAAACTTTTAAGGTGGAAAATGCTCTCTTCAAAGATGAATGATTCGTCCCCAATTGGTGTTCTGATTGATTCAGATCAATCAACTGATGTGCTTTGATTTCAATCCTCAAACGGGAGTTATCAACAAAATTTATAAACCTATTTCACCATATACTAGGGTAGCATAGCTAACATAGCATAGTGGCTCTAGGATCGTCCACAGAGATGGGTTTTTACTTCACAATTGATATTATTTCAAAAGCTGAATTGGTGGTTTTCTTTTCCAAGGTTAGCTTTAAAAGAAAACACAAGTTTGCATGAAAACAAATGGTTTTAAGCTAACCAAATTGAAAATAACTAAAATTAACTAGGAAGAAAGGTGTTTCTTGGGATCTTAGGTTACTAGGATCAGGTGCCATAAACAAAAAGGGAGATTTCGGTCACTTGTTTCTTTTCCTCGCATTGGGGATTTAACATATAGTTATTTCCCGAACCGGTGTGGTATAAATGCTTACCATTAATGGTTTCAACACTAAATCCCTCTCACTGATCCATCTTGCAATGGCTCGTGCCTCTCACCTAGCATTTGCCATTCAAGGGGATCTTTAACCTTGGATTATCCTTCAAAAGCTCGCAAGAGATAACTAATGGATGTCTCCTTGGAGTCCAAAAGCTTACCAGTGTTGGCTGGTCTAGAAAATCCTACCTTTGAATCACCTCCCAAAGGCTCGCAAGAGATAAACTAGTGAAACTCAATGGACGGAGTCCATTTGCCTTACCAAGTGTTGGCCCAGGTGATTCAAAGGCGTTTTAAGTTAACTAAAAACATAGAAACCATAAACGGGTCACACTTTCTTTTCATTAAAAATAGAAACAACAAAAACTCACCCTCATGCATGCCGGCACCTTACCTGGCTTCCTTCACCCAAGAGACAAAAAGCCTAGCCTCTCATCCTCTGAGGAAAAATCCTCAAAGGATGTTTGGCTAGAAAGAAAATAAAAGAGAAAACAAAGACGAGAAGGAAAAGCATAGCAAGGCTCTGAATTTTACTTTCCAAAAACTATACAAAGTGGTCTCTGGAAAAGCTCCCGAGATATGTACATTTATAAGGGGTTATTCACCCTTTGCTTCTTACTTCCTAACTAAGGAATCATGTGATAGGAGGGTTACAAGGAGAATTTGGGAATTTAGACATCAAATATCTAAAGCAAAAAGATCTCAGGATGTCGGTTGCAGCTATTGGGTGGCTTCAGGAGGCGTTTCGCAGCTGGCACTATAGCGCTGCGAAATTTCGCAGCCAAAGGCCAAAATTTCACAGCCCTGCGAAATTCTCCTTCAGCTTGGAGCGATTGGCTTCCAATGGTTGTAACTTCTTCATTTGAACTCCGAATCGTGCACCGTTTGAAGCATTGGATTCTTGACTTCCTGAGCTTTGAAATGGTATATAGCATGAATAAATTGGACTTCGGAAAGTGCTCCAAAAGTGCCCAAGAAGACTGCAGCAGCTGTCCCCTATTTTGCTTCATGGCAGATTTCCCTTTGCTTCCCTCCTTGCATTCCGGATTTGCTTATGGCAAAGGACTTTTAAAGCTTCAAAGCTTTGGTTCTTCATGTTTCTAAGATTTCCAAAAGCTTTGCCATGGATTCCAAAGAACTCTCCTCAATCTTGGATTGCTTTGGTGAGTAAAAAGCTATCAAAAACACCAAAACTTGCACATTTTGATTAGAATTGATTGCAAAGGTCCTTAACATGTTAATTGGGTTAAAAGGCAATAACTACTACTCAAAAGTGTTCAAAAGAGTTAATTACAAGCTTACAAAATAGCATTTTTGAGTAGTAATCAATGAACCTAAACTATATCACTTACTTGAAACTCTATGAATTTTTTACCTCTTATCAACATTCTTCTTATATCACTCATTTTGCTTTATGATTATGTCTTGAACCGGTTCATACTACTTTTTTATACTCTTAACTCGTTCTTCAAGATCCTTGCTAAAATAATCAATGGTTGGAATTAGAACCAAGTCCAATGGAGTTATGTGATTCTGATCATATAACACTTCAAAGGAATTACAGTTTATCATTTGACTAGGGGATCAATTTTAAGCAAATTCAATTGAAGCTAAAATAAGATCTCATTATTGAATGTTCTTACCCACATAACTTAAAGAATTTCTCAAGCTTCGATTAGTAACTTCAATTTGACTATTTGTTTGGGGATGTGAGATGAACTAAAATTTAGACTTGTTCCCAGCTTCCTCCAAATGGTGCACCAAAAATGACTCAAAAACTTCAAATCTCAATAAATAAAAAATAAATAAATAAATAAAAACCAATGGTTTTTAGATGCCATGAAGCTTCACAATCTCTTGAAAATACCAATGTTTTAAAAACCAACTCGGACCAGTGGATTCGATCATCGACCAACGACCAAACCAGTCTAGTCCACCTTAAAGAACCGTTTGGTCATCGAACAAACCGACAGTTGAACCAGTGAATTGCCTAAACCAGGTGGTTCTTAATGAAATGAATAGTTCATTTTTTTTTTTTTAAGCCAAAACGACATAGTTTCCTAAAATAACCAGATCACTCCATGAAGAGCCCATCCAACCCATTTGTCAACAAGCCCGATAAGTTTTTAGTCTTACAAGTTAAAAATTCTTGCATCCCTTTTATACCCCACAATCCCTACATATTTTTTATCCATTTCTAATGTGAGATTAGTTAGGAAAGAGAAAAAATTTGCAACCTGGAGAGCTTTAACCTATGACCTTCAGGTTTAAAAATTAAAGCCTAACCATTAAGCTGTGAAGCTTCTTCATTGTATTAAATTTGCAAATCATAATATATAACAAAATTATTATTTTTTTTCAAATTTTTATTGTATAAAACTCTTTCACATTTATTTTTATAATAATTATATAATGATACTTATAAAAATAATATAAATTAATTAATATAATAATTTCAAAATAATAAAATAAAATGACATGCAAATAAAATTAAATATTATAATTTTTTTCATTTTAAATATATCTTTATATTTAAATATTATATATGTTTTATTTAATAAAATTTAAAATATTAATATATATTTATATTTATCTTCATCATTTAATATGATATGTCAAATATAAAAATAAAATATTATTAAAAATTTTAATTATAAATAATTTAATTTCTTATAATTATTTTGAATTTTATATAATATATAAATTATTATTTATGACATTACCAGTTCGACCGTGATCCACTAGTCCAATTAGTAACCATGAATTGGTTACTTTTTTGGTTCAATCACTAATTTGATTTTAAAAACATTGAAAAATACAAATCAATCACATGAGGTGTATCTAAATTCTTCTTACACTAAACAAAATCAGTTATTTTATAGAATCAGTTAACAACCACCAATACAAAACCATTGTTTCTTTGAGTTCTTCACAAAACCAAAACAAAGTTCATGCTAACATACTCCTAAGGAGCCTTAGGTACTGGAAGTTGAGTATATAAATTAGTGTTTCGATTGACTTTTGGCTATGTCGTAGATTTTGCACTTATTTACACGCATCTCAACCTCTCTTTCCATTTTTGGCCAACAAAAATGTTTTTGAACAATAGAAATAGTTTTGTCTCTCCCAAAGTGACCACCAATCCCACTTCCATGGGCTTCTTTGATAATACTCTCTTCGAGAACATTAAGGAGCCTTTTTAGCTTCATCAACCACTATGTTTTGATTAACAAACTTGTGTTTGATGGTAAAGTTGTAAGCTTGAAGAAACTCAACTTTGGGAGCACACTTGTTGTTAAGCTTTTTTTATCTATTAACAAACTTTAATGCTTCATGGTCTAAATACAACACAAACGGCTTAAGAAGGAGATATTAGCTCCAATGATCCAAAGCTCGATAAATGGCTTAGAACTCCTTATCATACGTTAAATGTTTCTTTCTGGATTTATTTAATTTCTCAATGAAGAAAGCAATTGGTTTATTTTCTTAACTAAATACAACACTAAGACCTATATTAGAAGCATCACACTCTATTTCAAACATTTTACTAAAATTTGGAAGTGAAAGAACAAGTGTTTTAGCTACCTTTTTTTTCACAACTTCAAAACTCTTGTGTGTTTCATTTGTACATTTGAAAACATCTCCTTTTAAGCATTTAGTGATAAGAGCAATAAGAAAGCTAAATTCCTTAATATACCTTTTGTAAAAATAAACAAAACCATGGAAGCTTTGCATGTCATGAAGTGTCTTAGGTGTAGGCCCATTTAAAATTACTTCCACCTTACAAGGATCCATCATGACTCCATCTTTAAAGACCACATATCCCAAAAAGACAATGTTGTGGGTGAAAAATCTTCACTTCTTCAAGTGGGCATAAAGTTTTTGGCTTCTCAACATACTAAAAGCGTGATGAAGATGTTCAATGTGTTGCATTTCCTATTAGTTATACACCAAAATATTATCAAAGTACACAACAACAAATTTCTCAATAAAAGGTTTAAAAATATGACGATAAGTTGCATGAAGGAACATAGAGCATTGGAAAGACCCAACAACATAACTATCCACTCATAAAGTCCATATCTTATCTTGAACATTGTTTTCCAGTCAACTCACAACCACATTCAAATATGATGATAACCACTTCGTAAATCAATCGAATAGAAGAATGTGACACCATGAAATTCATTAAAAATATCATCAAGACATGGAATGGGAAAATGATAGTCAATATTTCCTGTTCACATCTCTATTGTCAGCACACGCACGCTAGGTTCCATCTTTTTTTGACACAAAAAGAGTAGGTACTACACATGGACTCATAGTTTCCCTCGCTAATCCTTTAGTCACCAATTCTTCAACTTTCCTTTTCAAGTCATCAGGCTCTCTAAGGCTCATTCTATAGGTTTCTTTATTTAGAAAGACAATCCCTATAACAAGATCGATATGGTATTGAATGTCCCTCATAGGTGGAAGACCAAGTGGAATCTCATTTGGGATGGATTCTTTAAAAAATTGTTGCATAATGAGGGGTGGATGACTATTGTCTAGATTTTCTTCAATAACAAGAAGAATATACACTTTCTTGTTAACTTTTTTTTTTACATTTAGTTGTAGTAAGCATATTATTTCCCTTCTTTTTAAAAAGTTTAGGAATTCGTCAATTTACAAGGGCCCAAAACTATTTTAACCCTATCTTTGACAAAAAAAAAATAAGTGTTCTTGTATCCATCATGAATTATTTTCTTATCATATTTCCATGGACACCTAAGAAGCCGGTGACAAACATCCACAGGAACAACATCACACCATATTTCATCTGTATAATTTTTCTCAATAGAGAAAAAAATAAGACAATGCTTATCTACCTTTATTTCACTCATTTTTAGAAGCTAATACAATTTGTAAGGGCAAAGGTGCTTATCTGCTTTGATGCTTAATTTCTCCACCATTTTAGTAGACATCACATTCTCAAAGTTACCATCATCAATGATGACATTATAGACCTTGCCCTTGGAAGTGCACCTAAAGTGAAAAATATTTATTGCAACTAATCAGCTTCTTTTTCTTAAACGACACTTAGACTCCTATGAATTACAAGATATCCTCCTTTATCAGCATTCATGTCTTCTTCTTTTATTGTGTCTTCAAAGCCACCTTAGCGATCTCCTTCACTCTTTTCATCACTTTTTTCCTTAATTAGTGTGGCAATTTTATGGTTGAGACATTCAAAAACAATATGTCTCTACCTTTGACACTTGAAGCATCAATGAAAATTGACATTAGTTGCTTAAAGCCAACCTCACCTTTATCTCTTAAAAAGTTTTTAGGAGTGGACTTTGCAATTAAGCTAACTCTAGGAAAGGAAGTATTCCCTTTGTTGGAAGAATCACCTTGCATCAAAAACCGCCAATTTTTTCCTCACACTTTCTTTTGTTATTTTACTATTTTAAGAGCAAGTCTACAAACATCATTGTAGGTCTAATAAGATTGCAATTACACCACATTGCCAATTTCTTATCTTAAAACCCCAAGATAACGAGCTATAGTATGCTATTCTAGCTCAACAAGATCTTTCTGGCTTAACAAGATCACATTTTAACATAAGATAATTAAACTATAGTGTAATTTTCCACCAATAACTCCTTTTGTTTGAGATTATGAAACTACAAAAAGATATATTTTTTATAGTTTCCTAGTAGATATTTTCTTTTTAGATCTCTTTTCGTTTTCTTCCAATTCACAGTCTTTCCTCTTCCTTTTCAATCTCTTTGCCTTTTAAGATTTTCCTACCATAAAGAGGCCTATTTTCTCAATTTCATAAAAACTAGTTTTACTTTGCAATCATCTACCACCTCTTTGTAGTCAAATACATGTTCAATAGAGTAAAGCTAATCCAAAAGCTCATTTAGTTGCATTCTTCCTTCAAACCCTAGAATTTCAACTTTGGCTTTATAGTCTCTCTATAAGTTAGGATTTCTTCTAAGATGAG
Organism: Vitis rotundifolia; assembly: GCA_030254885.1. Lineage (NCBI taxonomy): Eukaryota > Viridiplantae > Streptophyta > Magnoliopsida > Vitales > Vitaceae > Vitis > Vitis rotundifolia. Next base: position 8,484,051 of record CM058164.1, on the reverse strand, counting down.
TTGTAGAAGGTGAACCTTTTCTTACTTGGGAGTTTCGATTTTGATAGAAGGGATTACTATTTTCTTCTTCATTAGTGGAACTTTCTTCCCCTAAAGCCTAATGTTAAAGAGATTCAAATTATTCTAAAAGTTGTTGTAGTTGCTGCATTTGGTTTCTTAGCTCCTCAATCTCAAGGTCACAAAGATCTCTTTCTCGAGTAGGAGTTTCTTCAACATTCTAAACGCGACAACAATGACTAGCCATGGCACTTAGCACTTTGATATCAGCTGACTCCAAGATAGATTAAGAAAACAAATAAATAAATAGCAAGGAAAATACAAGATCATTACCTAAGAAGAAAACCCTAAGAGATACAGATTCAATCACTACCCAAAGCAATCCACAAGGAATACAGAGTAAGGAAGCAATCCTTTGTTCACAAAATCTACCTATTCACCATTTTCTCCAAAGCCTCTACCTCTGTTCAAACAACTTCCTTTTCGACTTCCAATTGCCATAACTTGGAATAACCTTCAAGCATGAGCAATTTCCACAACTATATTTTCTAAGTTATATATTCTAATTCATATCACAAATTCCACTATAATATACCTATGAAATAGAACTTCTCCAATTCTTGAGTAACACCAGACAACTAAACCTTTCTATGGAAAACTTAATATGACTTCCTTTCTAAAACCCCAAATGAAGTCCCATAAAATGCATTTGAAACTTAAGGACCTTTGATTTGATATATAGTATGCATAGGAATTTTTATTATCCCAATACCAAATTTACCCCAAATATACCCCTACAAAAATAGTTTTTGCCTCCTTTACATCTCATATGATTAAAGTAAGAACTTAGAACTCCTTTTTAACTAGGTATTGGATCATATAATGGGACACTTTTGTGTCAAGCATAGTATAGATTACCTATAGGAAAGGCCATTAGGGCACAGATCAAAGAAGAGGACGATGAGGTTGTACGACAATTTAAGAAAACCCATAATTTTAAAAGGCTCAAGGTGCACCAAGGCGCAAAGTACTCCTGGAGCTTGAGGCGCAAGGTGTACCTAAGGCGCGGGCTTTAGTGAAGTGAGGTACACCCTAATTTACATATATATTTTTATATAATATAATCAAATTTAACAATCATTTATTTGTCTTAAACACATAAATCATCAAATATCATCCAAAACTTCAATATAATCAACAAAAAACATAAAAATAAAGAACTCCAAGCATAAAAACAAAGCATCATGATTGCTAATAACCTAATACATATCCAAATCCAAAGCTTCCAAACCAAAACATGAAATTTGTCTACAATTCAAAAACATCATTAAAAAACACTTGAATAACAAATTTGTCCATAACAATCAATCATCACTCGTCCTCTAAATCAACAAAATCAACATCATCATTTCCATCATCACATTTGTAGCCTTTCCCATCTTCCTCATCTACTAAATCAACCATTTCTCCATCTTCATCTTCATCTTCATCTATTAGTGAACGAAAAGGCAAAGTTCTAGAGTTTGAAGCTATCCCCATCGGCGGTGGTATTATGCTTGAGCTTGCTCTAACTCTAGTATCAAACCTAGCATCCTTAGCTCCAATAGATTTAGCAACATCACCCCATGTTAAATTATCATCATCAAATACAAAATCATCTTGTGCACCTCCATGAGAATCCCTATTTTTCATTCTTCCTATCAACCATTCATTGCTATCATTTATATCTTTCAAGGAAATTGGATTAATGGTGACACATTCATTGTATCTTCTTTTCAAGGCTCGATTGTACTTAATGTATACCAAATCATTCAAGTGTTGATGATCTAACTTATTTCTCTTTTTGCTATCAATCTGCAAAAATTTATAAGCTCATAAATATATTTTTAACTTTTAACTTTTAACTTTTAAGTTACATTCAAGGCTCTATTAGACTATTACTTATAATTATTTTGGTCACTTACATTTTCAAATATGCTTTAATTTCATTCACAACCCGATGCACTACATGTTAGGTTGAGGACTTTCATTGCAAACCTTTGCAAATTTGGAGCTGAAGCTCTATATGCAGCCCATCATTCAGTTATAGTATAGATATTAACAATTTAGTGAAACAATTCACCTATTTTAGCAAAAATACAATCTAATCATTTAATTCAACAAAAGTAAATAACTAATGTAGTGTTCTAGTCTTCCTTGTCCTAATAGCTAACTCATTCCCGAATAGTCCTTAGGCATTTGTGTGCAAACTCACTTCAGCCACAATTTTTTCTGGCTTAACAGGGTTTCTTGTCCCTTAAGATACATTTATACAAATTACTCATAATATCTGCATAATACTCTATGTTTGGCTTATCATAGAAGAATTTTGGGTTCAAAAAGTACCTCACTACATGCAAAGACCGATGAAGTTGAATCTTTCACCTCTTATCAATGATTTTGAAGATTTCTTTGTACTTCTCTTCATTTCCATTCAAACTTTTCACAATTATATCATTACCTCTATTCATGGCCTCATAGATGTATCTCATAGAAGCTTTTTTTTCACCATCAACCAAACAAAGCACATGAATAAGAGGACCCGAAACCTTTAAGAAAAACACAATAGTGTTCCAAAATGAAGGCATTAAAACTATGTTGGCTATAGTTTTCCTCTTCTATTATTTTTCCTATTTACTGTCTGACGAATCTGAACTTATAAACTTCTTCCTCAAGTTATTTTTTTGTTCATGCAATCGCCATAATGTGATGAAAGCGATTGCAAATCGAGTCCTAGCAGGCCTAAGCAATTCCAGTAAACCACCTCATCATGTTGAGTAGCCTTGAGTAATTATAAATATACCCATTTAGTGATATAGCCCTTTCCAATGTCCTCTTGATGTTTGGTAGCTTTCCAATATATTCCAACATCAAGTCAAGGCAATGTGCAGCACATGGTGTCCAATACAAATGTGGGCGCTTTAATTCTAACAACCTCCCTATGCGACATTGTACATAATAAATTTACATAAGTTTTCAAGATAAATAATTCAAATTTTAAAATTAAATAAAAATTCAATAAATACTATTTGTTACCTGTCATCACATAACTTGAGTGATTATCTGTTATAACTTGAATAACATTCTTCTCACCAACTTGTTCTACCCATTTGTCAAGTAGCTCCAATATCTTTTCTTCCGTCTTAATCATCGAAGAAGCATCAATGGATTGCATAAACATGATTCCCTTTGAACAATTAACCAAAAAGTTCACCAAAGTTCTCTCTTTCTCATCAGTCCATCCATTCGACATAATTGAACATCCATTTTTTTTTTTTTCCATTCTATCATATGATCCTTTATCAAATCTTTTGTAAAAGCCAATTCTTTCTTAAGGTTAGTAACTCTTACCTCATGAAGAGTTGGTCCCTTCATACCTATACCATATTGGTCAATAACCTCAATCATTGGTTGGAAACTCGGATATGTGATTGCATTAAATGGAATAGCTTCATACATCCACCTTGTGATAAGCATACAAGCTCTTTCTTTTGTTTCATTTTTATAGGCATCATTGATAGTAGTTTGGTTCATCTTCCCACTCTTTAGATTTTGAACAATCATCTTTGTATTAAGAGTGAAAAAATGATCCATGAGACATTTTTGTCTTGGATTTTTCGAAGAAAACATCCTACCACTACTTTCTCCTTAGTTACTACCACTACTAGAAATGTTGATGACATTCATTCTATTATTAATCTTGTCACCAAAATCTTCATATTCCAAACCAAACAAATCTTCATTAACATTTTCGCTCCCCATATTCATTTGCTCTTTTTGACTTTTTTTTTTTTAACTCATATATTCTTTCATTTCTTCTCTACCATGTTCTAGACATTTTCTACACTTTTTAACTTTTTTATATCCACCAAGAAGATGTTATTTGTGTCTATATATGTCTCATTTGCTTACTTTATCACAAAAAATGCATATAATGGTGTTCAAATCTTTTTCATTTAGCAAACGAGCATACATCCATCCAAGATCTCTTCTTCTACTTGTATTAGAGTCTACCTGAGTTTCAATCTCATTATCCACCTTGCAAACAAATTATCTATACTACAATAAAATAATTATAATTCAATTAAGAAAATAAAAAATAAAAAATAAAATATGCATATCATATTAACAAAAAATTTGCACATGAGAATGTTTTTTTATTTTTTTATTTTTATTTAGTATATTTTTCATGTAAAAAAAAATATTAATTTTTAAAATAAAAAAATGCCAATGAGAGTCATGAGATAAGAACGATAAAAAACAAAACAAAAAAGTGAAGAAAATATAAAAATACCTAGGTCCCAGAAAGGTACGTCTATTTTTCCTCCTCTTCTTCATCCTCTTCGCTTCTTCATAGCACAGAAGAGGCTAGGGCAATTTTTGGGGTGTTGTCGGGTTGAAAACTGCTAGAAAATGGGCTAGAATGGAAAATAGGACCAAAACAACATCGTTTTGGCCTATTTTTTATTTTAAAAGAACATACTCCAAAACAACGTTATGTTGGCCTATTCTTTTTAAAATAAAAGGGGTCTAAACAATGTTGTTTTGTTCCCTGTTCTTTTAAAACAATATGAGCCAAAACGACGTCGTTTTGGACCCTATTCTTTTAAAAGAATAGACCAAACAACATCGGTTTGAGATGCACCTATGGGCTACGTCGCGCCTTGCCGAAGGCTAGCGCCTTGCACGACTAAGCAAAGTTTTCATGAAAGGGCATCACTTGTCTTTAGGCAAGCCGTCGGAGGGTCACGTCGCATCGCTTGAGGCACGCCTTTCACAACTATAAGAAAACCTAAGCCAACTTATATATCTAGGGTTCTCTCATATCATTTATGGCCCACAAAGAAGCCTTAGTGAGAGGTTTGAGTCAAATACAAATAAATACCTCCATGTCACCTAAAGAGCTTGTACATATGGTGACTGTTGACCAAGCTACATGCATAGTATTTTTAGACAATGATTTCCCTTTAGAGGTTCATATCACACTCGACCACTTTATATTACAGTTGGTTATTTAAGAGGAAAGTCTTGTCAATCTTGTTAAACAATAGGTCAGCGTTAAATGTTTATCCATTATCTTCTATTATCACTTTGGGATTCAAGCCTACTAACTTTGGTCTATCTACTCATGCCATGCTCACCTATGATAACACCCATTGGGAGGTGATGCCTACTTTGTCATTAGGGATTCAAGTTGTGTATTAGTCACTTTTCTCACTTCATTTTAAGTGTTGAAGGTGCTCACATCCTTTGACTTGTTGTTAGGTTGTCCATGGATTCATGAGGCTCATGTTATTCCATCTTCCTTTCATTAGAAGGTGAAGTTCAAACATAAAGCTTGAGTGATATTGATGCATTCAAGTAGGGACGCTACCCCATCATTAGAGCCTATATTATAGATGACTATTAATAGGGATGATTTATTGCTTACTGGATTTACATTTGATGAGGTCCAAACTTTAAAGTTAGAAGGGGTCTTACCTAGACCATATTTCATTCTCTTTTTATGAGCATAGCAATGTAGTATTGATAGATGATTGGAGAGATATTCTACCTACATGGATAGGGATTGGGTTACAACCAATAGAGAGTCGCAAAGTTCAACATGACAATCGATTGGAATATACCTATGGACCTGCATTTTTCACATGCACTCCCACTAGATTGGCGAGACTCGCTTTTACTTGTGAAAAAAATTTAGTTTTGGAAAAGTCAGAGTCGCCACTTATTTTATTTTATTTTAAAAGGGAAAATAAAACAAGAAAAAAAAACCCTAAAGAAAGGTGACTCCATAGTTTTTGGAAAAGCGTGTCCTTGAAAAACCCGAGTCTAAGTCCGAGTATCAAATTACCTATTGGGAAAGTACCTTTAAAAAGATAGCACCCCTCCAAGCCCTAAAAAGGTCTCTACTGACTAAGTTGAGGGGAATGTGGCAATTAATTAATTAATTGAAGGTACCTTGGTAGACTAAGGTGATTTCAAAATTAACATGTCAAGCCAAAAAGTCAAATCATGATCACAAAAGAGAGTCAAAGCGTGGACTTGGACTGTTTCTCAAGCGCTATCACAAGACATTCAAAGTTAGTTCAAATAATATATCATCCAACATGCCCTTTATAAAAAATAATTGGACAATGAAGCATATATATCAAGGCACCTAAGCACTATCGATCACAGGCATAATTCACAATGACAAGCATATTCACTAAATTTAGAAGGTGGGCGTTAGGGGGCGTACCTGGATAGCATAGATAACTTATAATGCGCTTCCATAAGACATGAGGGGTTAGATAATAATAAAATAAAGAAATCCTAACATGCTTGTTATCTAATTAGCATAGCAAAAATGATCAAAGTATACGAAAACATCAATTATCACACATATCTTGTATACAATTCCTAAAAAATTTGATGATTTTGATTATAGAAAGTAGCTAAAGTGGCAGGAAAGATGAGTTTTAAAAAGATTTTTTATGTTGGGGTCCCATCAAGTCCCCAATTAATATTCACAAGTTTAACCTGTGTATTCCCATTAGCTTGGGAATACAAGCTCAAACCTATGTTAAGAAAGTAAAGTTTTGGAAACTGAGAAAAATGAGTACAACTGGGATAAAACTAAGTTGCATATTTTAAAATAAAAAAAAAAAAAAAAGTGAGATCTTTTCACTAAATTCCTAGAATGGATTTTTATTATTATTAAAAATATTGTTAAAAGATTTAAATTCCTTTGAGAATGATTTTAGGAAAGCAAAAGGAACCATGTGATTTGATAAATCCATAACACAGGACACAAAATGAAGATTTTTCTTTTTCTTTTCATCTTAATTTAAAAGGGTTTTGAAAAAAAAAGAATATCAACTTGGATCTCTTTATTGGCTTTACCCTTTCATTTGGGATCTAGGAGCCACATCATTGATGGAGAATATTCTTTTTTTTTTTTAAAGAAAAGAAGTTATTTTGACTTCATTCAAGATGCCTATTTAAAATAGCTCTTTTCTTAATAAAAAGGTTTGAGTTCAAGACTTAAAAGAGTTCAATTAAAAAATAACTAGAATTGTCTACTTGAAAACATGGCAAAAAATTTAACTAAAACCTAAATTCTAAAAACTAAATGGATTCAATCAAAGTAAAAAGTTATCAATTTGAAGACGTGACAAGAATTTGACTAAAACTAAGATTCTAAAATAAAAATAAATAAATAAACAAATGAGGTCAATCCAACTAAAAGAAAACACTAAGAGGAGACATAGATTTAACTAAAACAAAAATTCTAAACAACTTAATAATTGTAATGATCGATCAAACTCAGGAATTATCAATTCAAAAATAGGCATGAATTAAACTATGACTAAAATATAACTAGCATAATAACTACAAGCCTTAATCTTTGACTAATTATCAATTTGGACATAGCACATAATTAACTAAAACTAAAATTTTTAACAAACTTAATAGTTAGCCTAACTAGAGTTATCAATATAGACAAGACATGGCTAAAAAAAAAAAAAACTCATAAACAAAATGAAATCAACCAAGAGAATTAAAATGTGCAATATGAAGTTAATGAGATGGAATCAAATGAATTAACCAACCAAAATTCTAAAGACATTAAGTATACGGACTATAATGAAACTTATAAAAACTAACAATGAGATAAAAAAATAAAATAAAATTTGGTGCACTCTTATTTAAAAATCTGGTGGCTTTCTCAAGGATTTTGGTGCTCTCTCATAAAAAAAACCGATGGCCATCTCACTTAAAGGAAAATTTTGGTGCACTCTTATCTAAAAATCTGGTAGCTTTTTTAAGTATTTTGGTGCTCTCTCATAAAAATAAAAATAAAACTGATGGCTATCTCACTTAAAGAAACATTTTGGTGCACTCTTATTTAAAAATCCGGTAGCTTTATCAAGTATTTTAGTGCTCTCTCATAGAAAAATCTGATGGTTATATCATTTAAAGAAAAATTTTGGTGCACTCTTATTTAAAAATCTGGTGGCTTTCTCAAGGATTTTGGTGCTCTCTCATAAAAAAATTTGGTGGCTATATCATTTAAAGAAAAAATTTGGTGCACTCTCATTTAAAAATCTGGTGGCTTTCTCAAGGATTTTGGTGCTCTCTCATAAAAAAATCCGGTGGCTATATCATTTCATTCTACACCAGCCCTGATTTTAAAGCAATATCAGTTCACATTTTTTATTTTAAAACAGCTTTACAACAACCCACATTTCATGGATAAATCATCTTATATTCGATCAAAGATGCAGCCCAGATTTTTAATAATAACCAGCCTTGATTCTAAGCTAATCCAACCCGAAAAGCTTACCCAATATCAACCTAAATGCTTGGCTAAATAAAATTCAGACATGTCTCAAAATGCAGTCCAAAATGTTGGTCAAGTTCAATCAAGTTCTCCAGAAAAACAAAGCTTTGAATTAGACATTATGAAATGTTAACACAATTAATCAAGAATTCTTGAATCTAAAATATTATCACACAACTGAAGGAATATACAAAAATAATATTGAAATAAAAAATAAATATAATCCATCAAAGTTCTAAAAAAAAATCAAAACTTAAAATTGAAAATAACTAACAAACTAATGTGTTGAGAATTTACCTTTGGTAGAGGAAAAGAAAACGATGTTGTTTGGCTCCTTTGTTGGTATGGTATGGCTCCCTGATGCAGTAATGCTTTCCAAAACTTTTCTGGTGCGGCCCACCTTTCTCTTCTGAAACACGGATTGATCCTCTTTGAAAATAGCAGCCCCGAATCACTCCTAAACATGGACTAATTCTCTTTGAAAACAGCAGCCCGCTCTTCTCTTTTGAAAAACGGACTGATCCTCTCTCTGAAAATCACAGCCTCACCCCTTCAAAACACGGACTGATCACTCAAACAGCAGCCCCAAAAATGCTCTTTCAAAACACGGACTGATCACTCAAATAGCAGCCCCAAAATCCCCTCTGAAACGTGGATTAATTCCCTCCAAACAGCAGCCCCAAAAATGCTCTCTAAAACGTGGACTGATCACTCAAATAGCAGCCCCAAAAATGCTCTTTCAAAACATGGACTGGTCACTTAAATAGCAGCCCCAAAAATGCTCTCTAAAACGTGGATTGATCACTCAAACAGCAGCCCCAAAAATGCTCTCTAAAACGTGGATTGATCACTGAAACAGCAGCCCCAAAAATGCTCTTCGAAACGTGGACTGATCACTCAAATAGCAACCCCAGAATCCCCTCTGAAACGTGGACTAATTTCCTCCAAACAGCAGCCTCAAATGCCCTTTTAAAACACGGACCGATCACTCAAACAGCAGCCCCGAAAATGCTTTCTGAAACGTGGACTGATCACTCAAATAGCAGCCCCAAAATCCCCTCTGAAACGTGGACTAATTTCCTCCAAACAGCAGCCTCAAATGCCCCTTTAAAACACAAACTGATCACTGAAACAGCAGCCCCAAAAATGCTCTTTGAAACGTGGACTGATCACTCAAATAGCAGCCCTAAAAATGCTCTTTCAAAACATGGACTGATCACTCAAATAGCAACCCCAAAAATGCTCTCTGAAACGTGGTGGACTGATCACTCAAAACAGCAGCCCAAAAATGCTATCTGAAAAGTGGACTGATCACTCAAATAGCAGCCCCAAAATCCCCTCTGAAACGTGGACTAATTTCCTCCAAACAGCAGCCTCAAATGCCCCTTTAAAACACAGACTGATCACTCAAACAGCAGCCCCAAAAATGCTCTCTAAAACGTGGACTGATCACTCAAATAGCAGCCCCAAAATCCCCTCTGGAACGTGGACTAATTTCCTCCAAACAGCAGCCTCAAATGCCCCTTTAAAACACAGACTGATCACTCAAACAGCAGCCCCAAAAATGCTCTCTAAAACGTGGACTGATCACTCAAATAGCAGCCCTAAAAATGTTCTCTGAAACGTGGACTGATCACTCAAACAACAGCCCCAAAAATGCTCTCTGAAACGTGGACTGATCATTCAAATAGCAGCCCCAAAATCCCCTCTGAAACGTGGACTAATTCCTCCAAACAGTAGCCTCAAATGCCCCTTTAAAACACGGATCATTCGAACAGCAGCCCGCCCTCTCCTCTGAAACATGGATTGATCCTCTCTCATAAACACAGACTGATCTCTCAAATAGTAACCCGTCCTCTCCTCTGAAACACGGACTGATCCTCTCTCTGAAAATCAGTCTCTCCCCTTCAAAACACGGACTGATCACTCAAACAGCAGCCCGCCCTCTCCTCTGAAACACGGACTGATCCTCTCTCTGAAAATCACAGCCTCTCCCCTTCAAAACACAGACTGATCACTCAAACAGCAGCCCGCCCTCTCCTCTGAAACACGGACTGATCCTCTCCCTGAAAATCACAGCCTTACCTCCCAAAAAATCCTTCTAAAACCTCTTTAACCCTCTCCCTTCGGAATGATGCCACTGCCGCACTTCAATCGTGCGTCCTCTTTCCCTTTTTCCTTTTTTTTTTTCTTTAATCTCTTCTCAATCACTCTGTCAGACCCCTCTCCAGCCACGGTGATGGAAGACACAGCAGGAAAGGTCTACCTTCCCATGTTCAAATCACCTCCAATCTCTTCCCATTATTCCTCTTTTTTTCCTTTTTGAATTTGTGCTCTTTCAACATTTCTTCTTTCATGCGGTTGTCAAAAGATTTTTCCTTCCCAATGGTCTTTTCCTCTCTTTTTTGGATTACCACCTTCTTTTCTTCTCCTTCCCTCTCATCAATCACTAGCCGACTATCCTAGTTTTCCTTCCCCTATGGTCTTTTCCTTTCTTTCCCATGCATGCTTCCTTTCCTTTCCCATATGGAACACGTGGAATCTCATGCAAAACAAATAAAAAATAAAAGGAAAAGAAAAATACAAATAGAAGAAAACTAAGGGTTAGAATATAAAAAAACATGCAACTAAGAATTAAAAATCCAAAATATGTAATTTTAAACGAAATTAAAAATATAGATCAGATGCATAACTAAAATGAATTATTAACTTAAGCAACTCTCTATCAAAATAAATTAATGAATAGATAAATGAAAACAAAACAAATATGATTATTAAGCTCATGCAATTTCCTAAAAATAAATAAATGAATGAATAAAACTAATAAATGGAGAAAGATAAAAAAACAAAAACAAAATCAACCACATGCAAGTCATACGAGCTATGCAATCATGCAAGCTATGCAAACCATGCATCCATGCAAAAAATGATCTAAATGGGTTTAGGGTACCTAAGTGGGCCTAAGGTGATGTCTAATGGGCCAAGTGTGCCTAAATGGGCCTAGGGTGCCTAAGTGGGCCTCATGTTCCTAAATGGGCCTGGGGTGCCTAAGTGTGCCTAGGGTGCCTAAGTGGGCCTCGGGTGCCTAAGTGGGCCTAGGGTGCCTAAATGGGCCTAGGGTGAGTAAATGGGTCTATGGTGCCTAATGGGCCAAGTATATCTAAATGGGCTTAACGTGTGCCTAAATGGGCCTAGGGTGCCTAAATGGGTCTAGGGTGCCTAAGTGGGCCTAAGGTGCCTAAGTGAGCCTAAGTCTAAATTAAGGCTGCCAAGAGTCACAATGGAGTTAGATAAATCCCTCAACTAAAGTCCCCAAGATGGCTTAGAAAAGATAGGCTACACAAGTAGTAATGGGCCACCGGGGAATTGTTGTAAAATACGGAACAAATACCTAATAGGACATGTGCTATGAGGACAAAATGGAGGGTCTACAATACCATTCAGCCTAGGATATTCACTGGTCAAGTGCGACTTCATTCAAGGATCACAAATTTAATAAGCTAGAGAGTTTGCATGCCATTGAGATAATAGATTCAATTACCTCATCATGCCTTATGGGAGGACATGGACAGAGTATTTGGTTAGAGCCAATGACATGACACTAAGCAGCTTGTGTTGAATCCAATTGCCAATACCATTGCCAAGAGTTGATATGAGCTTTAAGAGTTATTATTCAGGCATCTGCAAATAGATGATGGGTTTAAAGTTTTGATTACATAAAGAGGTGGTCCCATATCACCAACCATACTGGCATGATTTCTCTTCACTTCCCTATTGAAATAGAGACATATGGAGACTTACTTAAGATAAGAGATGTGACAGACGAGGTTGAGAGGGGTTGGTATTGTAATGAGTTAACCACTATGATCATGAGACATATTCAAGTTTTAGAGAGGATAAACATGACACATCAATCGACACCCTTGAATTGATGATGATTCACACAAACAATGCAGAGGTACCCTCACCAATTACAAAGCTTGCTCAATCTAAGTCGGTTGGTGTTTGTCATGTTGACGAGTCTATACTTCATTATGATGTCGAGTTTGGTTTTATGTCTCAGGTTAATGATGTATCCTTTTTACCATTTATGATGAGTTCACTTGAGGGTTTTCTTTTTCCTTTGATCATGTAATGGCAAGTGCTTTACTTTTGACATAAGGTAGTTATCACCTTGCACCAACATATGTGACTTAAAGGACAAGTTTGAATCTCATGACTCTAATGATGACTCTCTTAACTATGATCGCATAGACCATAGGGTCAGACCCATCATGGAAGATGTAGAGACTAATGACTTAGGATTAAAGGACTTTCCTAGAGAGCGTAGGATCGCAACTTCATTATCTTGAGACAAGAGCATAAACCTCACTCACTTTTTGAGATCTTACCTTGATATATTTGCATGGTCTTATGAAGACATGCCAGGCCTTGACCCCACCATAGTTCAGCACCATGTACCCCTTCTCCCTCATACTAAGTTGTTTAAGTAGAAATTAAGGAGACTGAACCCCAAATGGAGCTTGTAGGATAAAGAGGAGGTTCAAAAGTAGCTTAGTATTGGATTTCTAATAGTAATGGAGTATCCAAAGTGGCTAGCCAACATAGTTCTTGCACCAAAGAAGAATGGTCAAGCAAAGGTTTGCATGGATTTTAAAGATTTGAATAAGGTTAGCCCTAAGGATGACTTAACTCTACCACATATGGACATGTTAATGGATAGAATTATTGGGCACTTATTGTTATCATTCATGGATAGTTTTTCGGCCATTTATCATTCATGGATGATTTTTTCACCCATTCATAGGCATCCTTGCTCGTAATATTGGATTGAAATCGACAACAATCTTTCTGCACATTCTAGTATTGAATTGGTTTTCTAATGTTGAATTTAATGTTGATTTTCATTTTGAAACTAAACCATACCCTTGTCCTTTATCAACATTCCAATATCCTATGGGTTTAGTGTCAAAATGGATGTCGTTAAAGGGCTTCAATTCGTTTGGTTCATTTTGCATTTCAATACCATAGTGAGGTATCAAATTGTGCTCATGAATGATTAGATACCCCAATTTGTGGTATCAATTTGGTCTTTTTCCAAATCAAAATTTCGACACCTCATTTGGTGTTGAATTCAATGAGATCTACTAGTGTCTTTCTCAACCTTGAATTCATTTTTTGAGTATATTTTGAGCAATTTTCAAACTTAAAAATTATCTTTCAAATGATTTTCGATATAGAATCCCTTTAGATATGATCACATTTAGTATCCATATATGATTCAAGAAAATATTAAAGCTTCCTCTATTCATTTATTAGAGACCATAGGTAAATGGGGTTAGTAGTCCGTCATAAGGTTTCCCATTACATAACATGATCCTCAAATCCATCTCGGTTTACAAACTTTACCCTTTCCACTTTGAAATCATTTTTAGGGTTTTCTTTCTTATTTTATTCTCCCTTTTTAAAAAAATAAAATAAAACAAATGACGACTCCAAACCTAAAAACCATTTTAAAAAATAAAACAATAATTTCTCCTCATGGTTCAAATGCCACCATCGAGTGGGGATGCACCAATTCACCTCCATGAAGAAATACAAGTCCTCATATAGCACAAACACATCCATCAAGGATAACGTTTGGAAACCAGTTGCACCCATTAACTAATCAATTTGCAGCAAAAACAATCTTTTAGACAGACCTTGTTCTAATTCAAGTTAGACTCCAAACTTCCTTTAGTTCAATTCTTTTGGGTTCATCAGTTTCAGGGTCTTCTCCCATCCCTAATTTGTTATGGTTGTGTTGTTCAACTACTTGTTTGCCGTATTTAAACTAAAATCTTTAAGTGACAAAAGACCAGAGCCCACAGGTTTTGCAAAGCAATATTGATGGTTACTGTTAAAAAAATCCAATGTTAAACTTAGAAATGTAGAAGCAGCATTCGACATTTCATTCAGTTTCACAGTAACAAAGGCCAAAACTAGGCAAACCATAATTATGCTAAACCAGTCAACATACAATGCAGTTTCTTACTGAAAAAGTCTCACTCAGAGAGACTCCAGGGTGATTTAGTAAGTTTTATGTCCTTGAAATTTAGAGCATGGCATACACAAACACACTGAATCATTTTAGACAGAAATTTCTTTCAAGTCGCCGTTGCAATCATGGACTCCAGTCACAGCTTGCTGCCACATTAGAGCAAGTGTTAGATTTATGGGAAAGAATGGGGCAGGAAGTGGAGTTCAGTGTGCAATTCATCACCTGAATGCATGACAATGTATACTGCACATCAGTTCCTGATATTTGGTGGTGGAGCACAACTCTAATCCTGAAATAACAAGTTACCAATATCAGTTTCATGTTCAAGATTTTTTATTACCTCCTAAATCTTGAAGGTTGTTCAATAGAAAAATAAAATATCACATTGCATGAACCTGGATTCTGATCCACAGAATATGCTAAATCCCAAACTTTTGGGTGCTTAATTTGGAAGTGAACTCCAAGCTAAAAGGGTGACAAACTCTTTACCAGCTTTCAGAGGGCACTTTACCCAGCCTGAGAGTTGTCACTGGAAATCCCAATACTAGAAAAAACACCCCAAGTGACCCCCAGAAAAAGGACTTGTGCTGTTGTGGGTGAAAATTGCGTTTGTTCTAGTCATGTGAGCTCATACATTATAAGTTAAGTCAATCACAATCCTAGAAATAATTTCCACAAAAGAACAGTAAGATGATGTATAAGAACCAGAACTCCTATTCACCACAGAGATTCTGCCATATCTCTGTTGATAGAGGTTTGAGATACCCATCAAACAATGGTTATAAGGATGGGTTGCAGAGGATAAAAGGAAGCTTGTATCAGGAGCTCTTTTAAATACCTAATAAAACTTCTTCACATTCTCAAATGCACTGCCTTTCACTCAACCTCACAACTCTGGAAACCAACCATGCAAGAGCTTGCTGGTATGTATGAAGTTCATTGGAAATGAAAATTCCATGGTTTCAAACTTCTGTTAACTAGTCAATACTAGTTGGATAAATTCCATTAGTTTGAAGCGCCTCTTCACTTCAGGGACAGGAAAGACTAAGTAAAGAAAATTCATGAATCTCAGATGATATTTAAGGACTGAGACACACCTCGATGAGCTCTCTGGCATTATAAGCACGCCATGTTCTTGCAAGTACTTGCATAGTTTTTCTGCCGTGATGTTTGAGCCCTCCACTATTTCAAAATATACCTGATTGTAAGAAGCCGAAAGTCACTACACTACTTGCTCAAAGTCTATTTATGAATGAAGCCACAAAGTAAGAACCAGTATGAAATTACAAATAAACCAAGCTAAGACATGAGAATGTTTAGATAACTATAGTCGTTTCTTATGTGCATAATATTGCATAGATCCACAAAATACAATTTCTCACACACAGAGGAAACATTACACTGGTGCAGATCACGAAAGCACCACTATCATCACAACACCATGGACACTTCAATTATTAGTACCAAACATGTCTACTGCTTCTAGAGAAGCAGAACAAAATGAATCAGCAGGCTCATTTCCTGCTTGTGAAAACAGGAAAACTGATAACTATACCAAACAAGCCCTTAAATATGCACAACTAATCCAACATCTAAACTAGCAATCCAATAGATATTGGGCAGATTATATCTTTTCTCATCTCCCTACTGTTGGGATCAGTCATTTCCTTGGCTTAAAGAGCAGGGATCAATAAGAACATGATACCCTTCAATTAATTTTTTGTTTGATTAGTAACACAATACCGTTCAATTAATGAGGAAGTACGAGTAGGTACTCATCCAACAAGAACTCCAAATTTGGAGAAAATAATGCTGAGCTATTCAAACCCACTTTAGGAAGCAACCCCAAAAAGTTCAATAGTTTATTCCATGAGTAAAGCAAACACCCTACAAGTAATCAGTTGTAGACTCTTGTGCATCCATGCAACGAATTTTCACAAGGGAATACAGATGAAGAGGAAGCATCTATTTAAGAGAGAGAGAGAGAGAGAGAATCCTCCAAAAAAGGTTCAGCACTTCCAATTGAAGTCTGGCCTAGAAAACCCCTAGGTAAAATTATGTTTAAATCTTAATTTGAATAACAAATAAGAAACCATTGAGAAGCAATGTTAATCAGCTAACAACTTGTTCACATCTTAAACATCATTTATTAGGATACTCACAATATTGGTCTCCACTGAAGTGACATTGACTTTTAGGCCCTTAATTTGATTCAGTCCTTCTGAAACCAAAATCCATAAATTGGCAAAGTAAGTGCAATCCAAATAATGCAGAGGTATGAGAAGAGAAGACAACAATCATTTATTCCAACCAAAGAAATAGCATTTGAAACCAAATACCCAAAGAAAATAAAAATTACCAGCTAAAATCTTAGCTTTCTTGTGATCACCCTCAAGCTTTGCAATGTTCTCTTGCAGTGCAACTAAAGCAGCAGCACAAATGATACCAACCTGTCTCATCCCACCACCTAAGGTTTTCCTCAGCCTCCTAGCCTAGAAAGAAGAAAGAGAAGAGCTTGATACCAGATTCTCTGGGAAAGAAGAAGAGCCTTTGTTAATGATCACTCAAAATATCTCATTATTACCTTAGCAATAAAACTTTTGGAACCAACAATCACACTTCCAACGGGAGCACCCAAGCCCTTTGAGAGACATACCTGGCTCACACATAATATGATAAAAGCAAGAACCTAGATCAGATAAATCTATGTAATTATGTGCTTAAAATTTTATGATTCCAAAATAAGTTGTACATTTACTTTAAACAGGGAATAATTTTAGAAATTATAAATAAGGGAACAAATCAATTCTCAAAACTCAAAGAACAAAAATCTAGGAACTCCCACTGGGAATCATACCGAAGCTGAGTCAGCAGCTTGTAAAAGCCTGTGAACTGGTACACCAAGTGCCTGGGGAAACCAATTTTTGAAGTGAGAAACAAAGCCAGTTTATAAGCATTTGAAACTCAAACAAACAGAAAGAGGAAAGGTAAAATATAAAGGAAATTTTGGACAAAAAGGTTCCTAAAAAGAAACAGAATGAAAAGCAGGTCACCAAATTGAAATGATATGATTCATTTTAGTACCCATTGTTATCGCGCACACAAAGATCTTTCATGTGAAGGGCCAAATCCAATAAAAATCACCCAAAGGATACTAAAGATAGACATGACATATATTGTTGCATCCTAGAATGACTACTTTAAACATCAGTTGAGAAAGAAACTTTTTAAAATGGGAAAAGATGGGAAAAACATAGTTTAGAGAACCAAAGGAGAAAGTAGAAAAAGGAGCAAGGGTTTACGGAAAAGATAATAAAAGTCCCAAAAAGAATTACCAAATGAAAGAAACTTTCAAACAGAGTAATAAATTACACGTATGAGATCCCATATAATTGGAAGTTGTGAAGCAGAATTTTGCCTCATGACCAAGAGACTTTTGTTTTATTTGCCTACTACCATTCTTGAAGTAGTTGATCAAAAAGGAAAATGTAAAACTTGCTTGTGAGTATTTCCCAGAAATCACATTATTAGAAACTCTCTCTCCCTTGAGTTCTTTCCTAGTACATTGCTATTATCATATTCAAATACCATGTTCAAATATTTGCAATTATTAGAATACTGTTTTTTCGAAAAAGAAGACACATTTTCATTTCAATGGAAAGTTTGAAGCAGCTCCTTATTGAGGTGTTATCTGTTGTGTGGTGTGTGATGTATGTAGCTGAAATGGATGTCCTGGCTACTTTTAATATACAAACATGTGAACTTCCATCAAAACCACTGCAATCAACTTTCCCTAATGTTGTCATTTATTGCAGCAGGCGCCTGATGTCCCTAAACTAATTTTCAGAATCACTTCCCCAGTATTAATTAGTTGCCATTAGTTAGTAGTCTGAAAAATCTCTGCATAAAGAATAGCCAGTTTTATTATTTAATAAGCTTATTTTTCTGAAGTTCAATTTGGAGCCACAAGACAGAAATTGAACTCAGAATCCATTTGGATAATTGAGAAATATAAATAGCAATAAACATCTGGATAAAGTAAAGCTTTTACTCACAATTGATGCATTGAAAATACGGGCTCCATCAATATGAAGCTTTAACCCGTGTTTCTTGGCTAACTCTCCAACTCTGTCTATATATTCTGCAGGAAGGCATCTACCACCACAGCTGCATTCAATAAAGAAACACTAGTAAAACACTGTATATAAGCGAGAAAGTGAAGGATAAACAAATAAGAAAGGCAAGAGAGAAATGGTCAAGGAATAATCCAAATATTCCTATAATAGCAATAAAGTTAGGCTTTATAGATGTTCCACAAGCTATTGTTATCAGGTACATATTGACTCATTCTGCTTGTTAATGCATTCCTTTGGTGTTAGCTCAAACAATCCACAAAATTCAGCGTTGTGATAAACAAAGAAGAAGGTATGCTCCAATGAGTATGACTAATGGAATGAATCATACTCTATATCTTTTCTTTTTCTTTTTTCTTTTTGTTTTCTCTATGGAAAAAGGTTGGCAATTTTATTCCTTTCATTTAATTTTTTTTTTTTCTTTTTTTTTCTTTTTTGGGTCCAATTCATGTAACCGACCTGGAAAAAAGGCATTACCATGATGAATAAAATATTTCCATCTTAAATCCAGCTCTAGGCTAGGTCCAAACATGAAATTGGCTGTAGTTACCTCACATATTCCATTTCTAACCAAAATTTGTTCAGTAAATTTTCTCCAAAACTCAGTGTACCAGATTGATCTGACCCAGAAAATTGTTTGAACAAAGAATTGTTCTTTGAAGCTGCATAATACAGAAGGTGAACTGAAAACAAGATAGACTCAACATAAACCATGGCAGAATGGGGTGGAGAAGATCTATATTAATTGGAATCACATGTTACAAGTACAAATATAACAAAGAAAAACAAATACAAGAATGAATCAACATTTATCATACATATGGAGATGCACTTACAGCCTAGAGGGTCTAACACTGAATTTTAAAACTTTGGTGCACTAGCAGTGTATACCTTAAGTAACTCATAAAATTGAATAGAAGATGAAAACATGTGTCCAAACCAATCCACACCAAATTTTATGTGACAACTTATTCATGCCCTCCATGGAAATGGAAAAGTGAGAGTGCTACTACACAGAACAGTTACGGTTCTAAGTAAAATAATCCAACTAGAACTCTTAATATGACTTTAAATATGTAATTACTAGGATTGAATATGGCATAGCTTGGAATTCAGGGCAAAGTGATAAAGCATACCAAAGTCACTAAGATGGTTCCCAAGTGACATGCATGGATTTGAAATTTTTATGCTAAAGTTGTAACACTTAATGACCTGGGAAAACAAGCTATCACAATCTCAATGGCCTGAAATGATTTCTGCCAAACCTCCAATCATGGAGGAGTTGGGTGCCACAATTTTGGTGGCATTTGAAGTTCCAAAACCTTGTGTTCCCCACCTTTTGCATTTCTCCCTTTCATTTCTTCTTTTATATTGCACATTCAACATAACAAAGTTGAAAGCCTTTGGCCCACATGGACTAGAAACTAGGGAAAATGATTGCTTTGTCAAGATGCTTCTCCAATTTCTTAAAAGTACAGGCTAATCTAATATTTTACAAAATATAAAATATTAGTACACTGAAAAATGTTAAAAGACAGTATTCTATGGAGATTAGCAAATCTACAATTTGTGCCTACAATTGCATCGGGCTTCCAGTTGAAGGGCACTTAACTCCACTATGGTCGAAGCATAGAAAAACAAACAAATTTCTCGAAAAAAAACATACCTTAGTATAGAGAAAAATTAAAAGTGTAGGAAGAAGTGAAAGTTTGCCCCCCCAATGCTAGTGGAATTTGGAATATACTGATAACAAAAGCAATCAAGTCCTATGGCCCAAGTTTGAAAAAGAAAACCCAGGCCCCAGTTTGCCCGAAGAATCATCCAGAAAGTGGGAATCTACCAAAACATAAAGTCATGTCATGAATTATGTGGTGATAGTTTTATAAAAGAAGGGTCCTTACTTGGCATGCGTGTTCTCCAAGCAGATAAGCCTAGTGGTTGGGTACACAAGCTCCCCTCTTGGATCTCTGATGGCTGCTTCAATGAGATTGATATCCATAGTTCCATCTTCATTATTTTTCACCGTCCTCGGATGCACACCTCCAAGGGTTGAAATGCCTCCATTCTCATATATATGTATATGGCAATTGTCTCCTAGAATGACTTCACTTCCCCTCACCTCACAGTGAACAAGCACGCTAATGAGGTTGCCCATGGTGCCTGATGGAACGAACAGAGCAGCTTCCTTCCCTGTGATCCTTGCCATTTCCGTTTCAAGGCGATCGGCAGTAGGGTCATAAACCAATACATCATCATCCACTTCAGCAATTGCCATCGCAGCCCTCATTGTTTCAGTGGGTTTGGTGACTGTGTCAGACCGGAGATCCACAGTTCTAGTAACCATTTTCACTGGATTCAAATCAAAACAATAAAATGGAATTAGTTGCTACTCCATGTCTTGAAGAACAACAGTTATTTGTCTGGCAGTCCAGAAAATTAAGAAAAAGAAAAGAAAAAGGAGACTTTGAAATCTATTATTCCCATTCTTTCAGACCTTAAGAAAAACAAAACTCATCTTCTAAATTAATTAGGCTTAGCTGAGTCCATTTTGGCATATTCTTGAGGCCAAAACCAAAGTAAATATCATTTTCAAACTTTCTTCCCTTTTTTTTTCTTTCGCCCAATCTATGACTTCAGAGCAAAAAACAGAGCAACCGGCCTCTATGCTTATAATTTGGTCTTTTCCACAACCATTTTTGCATAAAACCCACCAAAATGATCACATATTCTTAAGAAAATACCATTGTTAAATCAAAGTTGTCCGCTATGAAAGTGGAAAAAGAGAATTAAGCATAAAAGAAAAATACGCTAGATTTTGTAAGAATTTTTTAACACAATCCACAGAAACAAGCCAAAAACTTCAGTTCTAATGAGAAAATAGCTTATGGAGTCCACTTAATCCTCAATTCATGTGGGAGCCATCACATTCAAAGCAAGACTTGCAAGTACTGACCCCATTTCACAAAGAAATATTCTATTCTAATGCCACTTTGAACCAGTCTTTGAGGAAATCCAAAAAAAGAGGGGTAAAAAGAGGGGTTATCATACATAAACAAACTGTCCGTCTTCTCTGCTCTCAAACCCAGATGAAAGGCGCAATTCGATTCTTTCCCCTTGATTTCAGAGAAAACCCTTTAACCTCTGTCCCTTATTCTCTGCAGAAAACGCAGACACCATGAAAACTTCCATGGAAATGACAAATTTGACACAAAACAAATACGTAAACCACAAATCTTCAACAAAAAAACAAAACGAACAAAGTTTTCCACACAATAAAAAAGGGGGAAAAAAAGAAAACGAAAAGCCATGTACCAAAATCAAACCACTTTACTAAAATCTCAAACGAGCCCAAGATTCTAGAATCCAAGCACTTCCCAAGATCCAAAAACCAAAAACTATAGAGCAGACCTTACAGCTATACACCCCAGGAGAGCAATACAAGAATATATATAGAGTGGAAATTTTACTGTAACATTGAAGGCGTTTCCAACTTTGCTTTGCAGAGGCCAAGAAAGGAGATAAAAAATAAAAAAAATAAAAAGATAAGAGGTGAGAAAACGTATCAAGACACGGGCCAGGGGCAGCGGCCAACCTCACTTTTTGCATGCAACTGCCGCCGGCCTACCAAACACCCCCAGATTCTTGGATTTTTTAACTTTTTTTTAAATATTATTTTTAAAAGAATATTATTTCCAAGAATTAATTATTTGAAAAAAAAAACAAAAAATACAATACTTTTTATACTTAAAAAAAAATTAAACAAATTAATTGTATACCAAACTCGCTCTTCTTAAAACATAATTCACCTTTTTAACATTAAAATTATTTTTTGAAAATATATTCATATTATTTTTCTTTTCCCACCATTTATTTCTATGCATATAAGAAAATAAGAGAATAAATGGATAGTGATTGAACGGGCGGCTTAGGTGTCAATTGGTATTCATATGGGAAGACGAAGGAAGGTTGAATTTTGCTTTCCTTTCGTTGGAAATAACGTGGAACCTAGCAACCTGCGGGCTTATGTTCTACACGTCTTGACATCTGACGTGGCGGGTTGTTATTAGACCATAGCCTCGAGACGCCTGATTCAAACCTCATCAGTCTGGCTTTCGACCGTTATTTTCGGGGAAGCAAAAAGTTACTAGTAATTTTAATTAATTTTGTTAGCACGTTTGTAGATTGTTTTTGACATTGATTTTAAAAATTATTTTTAATATTTTAAAAAAAAATTAAAATACTTTATAAAATTATTATCAAATATATTATTAAAATATATAAAAAAATTGTAGATGTTCTTAAATTCAAATATGATAGTGATATTTATTGTTCTTAAATTCAACTATGATAGTGATATTTATGGTTAATATTCTCAAATAGTAAAATAATTTTTATTTTCTAAGGAAATAGAAATCAAATCTAAAAACATATTTGAATAATTTTTATTTTTTATTTTTATTTTTTAAGAAAAAAGGAATAAAAATTTTAAAAAATTAACGTTTTGAAAATTTTGGTGAGAAATTGAAAAGAAAAGAGAAAATATAATGGTATAAAAGATGTTGTGGCGTCACTTATATTTGAAATAAAATATTATTTATAAATATTTCAAAAATATTATATTTATTTATCAATCTACATTTAAAAATTATCATATGTAGAGTAATAAAAAATAGTAAGGAACAAAAGAAGCACGGTATATAAATGGTCCCCCTTTTGGGATCAGAATCAAATTGGGTACGTAAGATTGTGATGGACAATGAATGAATGATAAGGTGAGTGTTCATAGAATTCCTAACTTTACAACATCTATATGAGTCATATGATTAGGATGATGACTCACGTCTATGTAGGATTACTAGGATCCATACAATCTTTGTCTGCGGGTCCCACAGTATTTTTTCAATTCTTAATCATTTTTTTAATAATCCATTGGAGCAAATACAAACCACAATTTTCAACCTTCTTCTAATCCAATGTGTATATGAGCGGATGATATTAGCGCAGAGAATAGAGTGGGTGAAACCCACCATATGATATTATATTAAGCTGAATGACCCCTGCATTGGAAAATAGTATTATTCAAGTATATTTAGATCTAATTTCGAATCCGATGTCTACTGTTTTAGGATTCTGTCTTCGAATAATGATGAAAGAGAGTGGGGTTTTCTTTTGGATTCTAGGCTTTTTGAGATTCTCCATTGGAAGAATCTTTCAAAAAGAGACGCTACCCATCACACAAGTCGTTTTCCATCGATCGTGCTAAAGGGGGGAGAGAGAGCTCTCTTGTCTTGTGTAGCTGAAGAAGGTGACAACAATTCATCATACTTTTCAATTTTTGTCACAGAATATCAAGCAAATCTTCCAACTACAGAATGAGTTCCACAAACTAACAATAATAATAATAACAAGAATAACTTTTTTGAAAAAAAGGAAAAAGATTAAAGTTGTAATTAGCATCTGATTCACAGTGGAGTCCCAACTGAAATGAGTATGTAATTGGCTACAATATGATGCTGAATACAAACATCAGTACATGGCAAAGACCACCAGCTTTGCTTAGCAGTTAGCACTTACCACTTAGCACACAACATAAGCACCACTACCCTATACAGTGAAGCATTAAAATTTTCTGGTGAATTCCATCAAGTTTCCTTAAAATAAAACTCAGGCACAAACAAATAGCTGAATTATTGTCCAAGTTTCTCACCAAAGCAAAAACCAAAAACCAAAAGACAAAAGGACAAGACCTGCTCACATGAAGTACATGCTTAGTACAAATCCAAACTCATTTCCGATTCAGTCTCTTTTTCCTTTTTTTTTCTTTTTTTTTCTTTTTTTTCAAGTTTCTTAGCCCTGCTATATAATCCATAAATATATATTTATCTTTAGGAGATTAGATTCAACAAATAATGAGGGACAAACCTCGGCCACAGCAAAACTTCCAGACTTCCCATCCCCATCTAGTCCACTGGATATCTAAAACACAATACCAACAAATGATGTGGGTATAACCTACTCCAAATCGATCTTCCAACTTGCAATCCCCATATCCGATCATTTGATGTCTCAAGTGCAATACAGAAACTTGGCTCTCCACCTACAATAAACTACGATCCTCCACCATCTTGGGCCTCTGCACCAACATCCCCATCATGTTTTGTGCTTGCATAAGCTTCTGCTTGGACAGCACCCATTTGATCATTTGGAGTTCCATCATGAGATGAGCCAACTGGCATAGATTTTCCAAGCTCATCTGATGGGCATACAGGCTCAGCAGTTTCTGTGTCTGGTACAATTGTTTCATTTTCTGCACCAACATTCACATCAGGACTTGGGGATGCATGAGCTTCCCCTTCAGCAGCATCCAGTTTCTGGCCTGCCATTTCATCATGAGATGTATCAGCTGGAAAGGAGTTTCCAAGCTCATCTGAGGAGGCTACAGCATCAGGAGTTTCCAAGCCAGCCACAGTAATTTGATTAGCTGCATCAGCATCTGCATCATGTTTTGGGCTTGTATGACATTCTTCTTGGCTGGAATCCATTTTCTGGTCTGGCAATCCACCATGAGATGGATCAACTTGCACAGAGTTCCCAAGCTCATCTGCAGGCTCAGGATTTTCTACATCCATTTGACACGTTTCAGCCTCAGCCAACTCAAGAGCACGATTCTTTGCTGCAATTTCTTCTTGAATTTTTGCTTGTACTTTGTATTCATCAATGAGAGATTGGATCCTTTCCTGCTCTGCAATAAGATCTCCATAGCGACTCTGCAAAGTCTGTTCAAGCTCCTTCTGCTTCTGAACTTCCTCCCACAGACCATTGATCCTGTGTGATGCTGCTAGTTGCTCTTGTTTTTGCAAAGCTTGGAAACACTCAAGTTCTGTTCCAGCAGTGTCCATCTGTTTGAAAGTTGCCTCAATTTGTGTCCACAGTTTTCCAGCCCGCACCTGATCATTCAAGTCAAATGGTTCACAAATTATAAATTTATGTTACCAAACACCAATCCTTGCTTGATATTGCATTTAACGCACACCTCAAAAAACAATGGTGCTTTTAGAAACCTCCTAACATAAAAAAAAAACTGAAAGGGGGTGGCAATTGGATAAGGCATTGGAGAGAATAACAAGATAAGCATTGCAATGTTATCCAAACTAGAGCAAAAATGGGCTGTAAAGAGAGTTGAACCTTAGATTCTTAAGAGATTCTCATGAATGGGAACTTGAACCTGTTACTTCATTTATGCTTTATTTTTTCGGAATAGAAATTCCCATTACAGGTGGTATGGGCCCTATAGGGCTGCAATGTTCCTTCCAAGGAAGGTTATTTTTGCACTGGACGCTCTTTGAGGAAGATTCTGACTGTTGACCAATTTAAACATAGAGGTAGGATTCCAATCAATCGGTGCCACATGTGCAAAAAGGAAGAATCAATCAATCACCGTCTCATTCATTGTAGAGTGATCACAGTTTCTGAACCTGTTTTCTAACCTTAGTTTCCTAGGTGCTGCTTGAGCGTATGAAAATATTCTTACCAGAGTTGGCAAGGCAGTTTGGTTGGAAAGATGAAGAGCAAAATGTAGAAATCAGCCTCAGTTAGCTTGTTTTGTTGTGAGAATCTTTGAAGACATAGGGCAATCAGAATTGAACTGAAAATAGGTTCCCATGTTTGTGTCATCAAGGAAGTCTGTGAGGGAAGGTCTTTTCCAGATTTTATTGATTGGGTGGGTTGGTTAAAGGCATTTGTTTGAAATTTTCTTCTTTTGCTTCAGGTAATCCCTCCATATCCCATGTACCAGAGATGTGCCCCCTTCATTTGGTGTCACATCTATAAACTTCTTTGCCTATCAAGAGAAAAAGTGCACCTATGGTAGAATGTGTGGTGACATATAAGGAGCTGACAATGATTGCAAAATAGAGAAATAATCTTAAGGAGTCACCAAAATTAACAGCTTACCTGATAACCATGCGTAAGAAGTTTTATCTTCTGCTCAAGGCGTTGTGCCTTCTTAGTATCATCCTCCATCCTCTTTTTCACATTGTCAAATTCATTCTGCAGGGCTGCAAGTTTCTCCATGTTTCCAGCAACACTTGACAGACCATAAGCATCACGAGTAGGGAAGTACATCAGGTCATTTAAGCATGTTTTGTGTGCCTCAACAAATTCATCAAGTGATTCGTTATCATGTCCCATTGCCACACGGAGAAACTGAACTTCTTCCTTTATCAAATTGTCAGCCTACCAAAAAGAATTTGGTCATTCAACTGCTTGCATATGCAATGCAAATAAACATGTTTAGAAGAATCATCCACATCAAAAATCAAATCTCGCAACTGTCAAAACACAAAACATGCAGGAAAATATAGTTCATTAATGGTGCGAATGTTGAGATCAATCGATCATTCAAGATGAAGCAGCAGAAGAGTCAAATGCATTTGCAATGACATTAGTGGTTTTCATCATTACCAAAAGAAAAGACCATATCACTATAATGGACTCCAAGAAATGGCAATAATACTTGAGAAAGAGTAGGAACAAGTAATAACTTCTTTACAAAAAGTAGAAACTCTTATATAAAAAGCATAGGCTTGCTTTATATCCTTAAAAATAACTTTGATAAATTTTAAAATTTGAGGTAATAAAAATTTTTAATATCTCATTTTCTTTTAACAGTTTTTAAAAACCATTATTTTTTTAATGCAAGCTTCTAAGAGTTTTTGTATTTTGTATATAAGTTACTACTATTTTCGATTTTTAAAAGTAGGAAATAAGAAGTGCATCTAAATCCACACTAAGATCAAATTATAGTTCTTTAAAATAATCTATTTTTTAACTTTGTTTTATAAAAACACAAAACAAGCAAACTGTTTTTGTGTTTTCTCTTTTATTGTTGTGAGTAGAAAACTACTTCTAGGGTATAGAACCAACATGCCCATTGTTTTTGGGAAAGTATTATTCAAAAACTTAATGAAGAGCTTTAGGAGTAATTGCTTCATAGCTATAGCTAGTTAATTTTGTCTACAATAGTTCACTTTTGAAGACCATGAATGAGTTTCCAAAACCCTCCCCCTACCCACCCCAAAAAATAAAATAAAACAGTAAAACAACCCACACACACAAACATACCATCTGATCAAGAAAAACAAAAACAAAAACAAAAAACAAAAAGAATATGCAATCATTATGTGTTATATATTTAAAAACAACATAAAATAAGTAATTATTTTTGCACTATTGCATAGGTATACTTAGTTGCTTTTATTTAGGAACAGTTTATATTTAATACTAACACTCATTGCTGCTCTTTCCAACCACTCTCCATCACCCCCCAAACCTCTACCTCCAACCCCTTACCCCATATGCACACTCCTTCACACCAACAAAAATATAATCTGATCGGGAGAAACAAAAAAATAAATAAATGAAGAGTACACACACATTATTCGTCATACATCATACTATTAAAAAAAACATTGGAAAACTATTTCAAAGAAGAAGTTTTGGCAGTGGCTAACTGATTTAGGAGGGGATAATGCCATGGGGCCAAATGGTTTCACCATGGATTTTTGGCTGAAATGTTGGGGTGTGGTTTGGGCTGAGGTAATGGATTTCCTACATGAACTTCATTATTCAGGCCTTTTGGGAGAAGTTTAAATGCAGCTCTCTTGGTTTTGATTTCAAAGAAGATGGACTAGAAGACACAAAGGATTATAGGTCCATAAGTAGGCGAGATTATTTGCAAATGAGGCCTTAGACTCAAGACTGAAAAGCTCAAAGGGTGGGATTATTTGCAAGGTAGACATTAAAAAGGCTTATGATCATGTGAATTGGGGTTTCTTAATGGCAATCATGCAAAAAATGGGGTTTGGGGCTAAGTGGGTAAGTTGGATGAGGTGGTGTTTTTCTACTGTTCGTCTCTCGATTTTTCTTAATGGTTCCTCAATCGGCTTTTTCAAAGTTCTAGAGGCCTAAGGTAGGGAGATCCTCTTTCTCCTTTCCTCTTCATTTTGGCAATGGAGGCACTTTCCTACATTTTAAAGAGGGCTTTGCAAGGAGGTTTTCTAGAGGGCTTCTTAGCTAGTGGGAAAAGAGAGGAGGGCATTGTGGTGTCTCATCTTTTATTTGCTAATGATGCCTTAGTATTTTGTGATGCAAGGAGCATTTGGAGGTTCTGAGTTGAGCTTTCATGTGGTTTGAGGTAGTTTCCAAGTTAAAGATCAATCTTCATAAAAGTGAGTTGATTCTTGTGGGGGAAATTCCTAATTTTGAGGAACTGACTAGGGCGTTGGGTTGTGAAGTGGGTCCTCTCCCCTCTTGTTATTTGGGCCTCCCTTCATAAGCCACTTTCAAGATCCCTCATGTTTGGGATGTAATGGAGGAGAGATTTTAGAAGCTACTCACTTTATGGAAAAGACAATACTTATCAAAAGGAGGGAGATTAACTTTGGTAAAGAGCACTCTTTCTAACCTCCCAACCTAATTTATGTCCTTGTTTGTCATTCCTCCGTACTTAAGGTTGGAGAAGCACCAAAGAGATTTTCTTCGAGTGGGAGGTGAGCTCCATAATAGGCCTCATCTGGTCAATTGGTCTATTGTTTACATGGAGAAAAAGGACGGAGGCTAGGGCATCAAAAATCTTTCCTTGCTGAATAAGACTCTCCTTGAAAAATGGTGTTAGAGGTTTACTTCTAAGAACAAGCCTTTTTGGAAACAAGTGATTGTAAGGAAATATGGAGAGGAAAAGGGAGGTTGGTGTTTTGGTGTTTTGGAAGGCCATCAAGAATGGGTGGATGGTGTTTGGAAAAAGGGTGGCTTTTAAGGTGGGGAATGTTAGAAGAGTGCGGTTCGGGAAGGATAAGTGGCGTGGAGAGAATTACTTGAAAGAGGATTTTCCAAGCTTGTACTCGTTAGCCTCCTCTAAAGAAGCTTGGGTTGCTTAGTTGTGGGATGGAATAAGAGAAGTAGGTCATTGGAAAACCATAGTTTTAAAAGGCTCAAGGCGCACCAAGGCGCAAAGTAGTCCTGGAGCCTGAGGCACAAGGCACACCTAAGGTGCGGGCTTTAGTGAAGTGAGGCGCACCCTAGTTTACATATATTTTTCTCCTATTTTTCCTCCTCTTCTTCGTCTTCTTCACTTCTCCACTGCACGACTAAGGTTAGGGTAAAATTGGGGAGAGTTGTCAGATTGAAAACAACTAGAAAAGGGGGCTGGACCCAGCATGGGATTTTTCCAAACCATTGATGTGGCTATTATACCAGTAATGATAGTTATTGTAACTGGGCACCTATACCACATGGGTTTAGGTGTATGTGTTGGATGTTAGGAATAGGTATGTGTCTAGGCATTGGATCTTTTGAATTCCCAGATTTTTATGCCATGGAGACTCCACTTAGAAGGTCTCAATAGTGGGTAATCATACTTGGACTCAAAAAAATAAATATTTATATAATTAAGGATCA
This sequence comes from Vitis rotundifolia, assembly GCA_030254885.1. Classification (NCBI taxonomy): domain Eukaryota; kingdom Viridiplantae; phylum Streptophyta; class Magnoliopsida; order Vitales; family Vitaceae; genus Vitis; species Vitis rotundifolia. The sequence goes on along the minus strand of CM058164.1, from coordinate 8,454,062 downwards.
AGATGGTTTGTTTAAATTTATATCTACTTTATTCTCTGATGCATCCATATCACTAAGACAAAGTATATTATTCTAAAGCAGAAGGAATTGTGATAAAAATTTGTCTATACGGGTCATTTTTATTTCTTTATAGGTTTTATTGGTCATCTTTTATTTTTTGGAAGTTTCAAAATTTTATAAGACATTTTTACTAAAACTTGCATATTTATGTCTTCAATAATTTTATCTTATTCTTTCTCTTTTACCATGTGTATGTGTGTTTATATATTTTATTTATTTATCTTTTTGCATTTATTTTAATATCTCTATTTTGCTCTATTATCACTTTACTTTTTCACTATATTTTCCTACCCTATTTTCCTATAAAAACCTGCTTTATTTTTGCTTTTAGCCCTTTTCTTTGTGGTGACATTGATGAGTCCAGCTCTGCTTTTGGGCACATATCTATTTGACTGCCATAACATTTTAGTTGGCAGTCTCACTTTCTTATACAGTTGTGATAACATGTTTCAACTTCTTGTGAAGTTTAGTTATTAAATCTTGGATACTGCTAGCAAGCTGAAGGTTTTTCTAGTTTCTTTGGTGGAGGTCCAGCCGAGGAGGAAGAGAGAATTGTAAGAGGTGATGATGTAATTGTCGAATTGGATGCAACATTAGAAGATTTGTACATGGGGGGTTCCTTAAAGGTAAAAGTCATGTCTTGACTTAGAATTTATAAATTTCTACCAACTCCCTAAAGAAAAAGTACTATTTAGGTCATGTTTGGTAACTGTTTTTAAAAACAGTTTTCTATTTTATAGAACAAAAAAAAAATAAAAAAACATGTTTGACAAGTAGAAAACAACAGTTTTTTGTTCTTAAAACAGAAAACAAAGTGTTTTTAAAGAACATATTTGAGTTGCACCTCTCTAATGACCATTTGTAGTGTGTTTGCCAATGCCCTTGCCAACAACTTTTTTTTTTTTTTTTATAAGTAAATGCAATTGAATTAAGAAAGCCGAAAAAAAAAAAAAAAAAAAAAAAAAAAACACCTAAAAGTATACACGATGTATGCAAGGTTAAAAGGCTAAAAAAGAGAAGGAAAACACAAAAACCACAACCTTACTTATATTCCAAACAATCAATGAAATCAAGTAAAGACCACGAGCTAGAGCGTACATTAACCCTGACCCAATTAAAAAACATGTACAAAAACCATTGTAAAATAGCTTGGTCTCTTCAAAGGCTCTTCTATTTCTCTCCCTTGATAAGGACCAAAATAAACACAATGGGGCTGCATTTCACGATTTTTTCCTTTTCTTCCCAACAAAAGAGCCATGCCGACTAAGTAAGAGGTCCTTGATAGAAAAGGACATGACCCATTGAACACCGAAAAGAGCAAAGATGAGCTGCCAAATCATGGTTGCCTTGGGACAGTGAAGAAGTAAACGGTTTGTTGATTCCTCTTCAGCTTTGCATATAAAGCACACCTACTTGGTAAAGACCATCCCCTCCTTTTTAGTTAATCCATAGTTAGGATTCTCCCCCCAAAAGCTTCCCAAGTAGAAAAGCTAACCTTCTTCGGTACCCAACGATTCCAAACAATACTTGAAGGGAACTCTCTAGCATTGCAAGGAGCTAGGGAGGAGTAAAAGGACTTAACAATGAAGAGGTCTTTCTTTGACATCCACCAATTCATGACATCTTCATCATTCCTTCTAAGCACTTGTGTATTTAATCTTCTGAACAAAGCTTCCACGTCTCTCATTTCCTAATCATTGTTGTGTTTTGTGAAAATAGTTTTCCACATGGTTGTGAAAGGCGCGCCTAGGCTCCGAGCGGTGCAACGCCACCCTCCGGCGCCTCGATCCCCTACTTCCTTCTTCTCCTTCTCCTTCTTCTTCTTCTTCTTCTTCTTCTTCTCTTTCTTCTTCTTCTCCGGCATCGGGTTGTAGAGGGCAGAGAGGAGCCCTAATTTCTTTTTTGATTTTTTGGGACCAAAACAACGTCAATCACAGAATGCTTTCACGGAAGGAAGACAAATTCTAGACATAATCCCTATCGCAAATGAGGCCAATGGTTCAAGATCTAAGAGTTTGAAGCTTGAGATGATTTGTATGTCGAGAAAGATTATGACCATGTAAATTAGGATTCTCTGCTTTCAATTTTGATGGGTTCTTAAGAAAAAATGGATAGAGTGGATAATATTTTGTAAATATACAATTTGTTTTTTTTTTTTTTTTTTGTCTTAATAAGTAGCACTCCCACTAGCATTTTTTGAGCTCAAGGGGATTGAAACAAGGTAAGCCCCTCTTTCCCTATCTATTTATATTGGTGAAGGTGGTGCAAAGTTGCTTCATGCAAAGGGCAATGAAAATAAGCGTTTTATTTCAGGTTTCAAGGTGGAGGGAAAGGGAAGCAAAAGAGTGGACACTTCATTGTTTCGTGAGGTCAACAAAGAGCAATTAGTGTAAATGAGGTGGACACTATGCTTTGAGGCAATGTCTGCATTGAAGATCAATTCAAAGAAAAGTGAGCTCATTCTAGTTAGAAGATTAGGGAATACAGAAAGCATAACCCATCATTTGGGTTGTAAGGCAGGGAGTCCTCGCTCTAAATATCTAGGCTTACCTCTAGGTGCCTCTTTCAAACCCACCTCAATTTGGTCCTTAGTTGAGGGAAGATTCAAAAGCAAGTTGACCTTTTGGAAAAGGCAGTACCCATCCAAATCATGCAAGCTTATGTTGCATAGCACTACCATTACTTCTACCAATTTATTTCTTATCCATTTTTTCTATTTCTAAAAAGGTAAAGAAGATAATGGAGAAGGTTCAAAGGGGACTTTCTTTGGATGGAGGCCTTGTAGATACTAAGATCCAATTTAGTAAGGTGGGGTATTATGTGTTCAAATTAGGAGTCTTAGGCCGCTCAACAAGGCCTTGCTGTGAAGTGGTCTAAAGATTTGCGAATGAGCGAGATAATTTTTGGAGAGAAAAGTACCTATAAAAAAATTTTTTGGAGAGAAAAGTGATTGTGGGTAAGCATGGTGGAAGTCAAAGGAGGTTGGCGTTTTAGAGACAGTAGAGCTATCTATGGGTTAAGTTTGTGGAAAGCCATAAGGAAGGAAGGTGAAGATTTTTTTGCAAGGATGAGCTACTTGATTGGAAATTGTAACAAGATGAGATTTGGTATGACCTTTGGTGTGAAAGTAGACCAATGAAAGATTGCTTCCCTAAAGCATATAGCACAGCAGCTCAAAAAGAAGCCCCAGTTCCTAAATGTTGAGATTGGAGTACAGAAGGAACTTCTTTAACTGGGATGAGATTTTAGTGGACTCTTTGTTACAGCTGCTGAGTCCCTGTCAGCAGCAAATGAATCGGAGGATAAGCTTGTGTGGAATTTAACCAAGAATGGCTCTTTCTCTATTGGATCCTACCACAATTTTTTTACAAGGGAGTCTTCTTTATTTCCAGCTAAAGTAGTTTGGCATTCCAAGGTCCCTTCTAAGATAAGTTTCTTCATTTGCAAGTGGACGGTCTTTAGTTAATGGCTGCTACCTTTGCAAGCAAGATGATGACTTGGCTGACCACTCTTTTTTTTTTTTTCTTTTTTTTTTTTTTTTTTTTTTTTTGTGGTAAAGGAATATATTAAAAAGAAAGAAACACCTGAAAAGCGCCCTAGAGTACACAGGTAGTATACAATGGACGCTTAAAGATGCCACCAAAAGGAGGGAGAGACAACAAAAAATGACACCCCCTCAATATGAACCCAACCAATCAACAAAATCTATAGTCGAACAAGGACCTAAGGCTAAAAACAACCTAGCCCAAAGATTACAAAGAAAACATTGTTTGAGCCTTTGAACAAAATGTGGCTCAATTTGGACAAATCCAAATTCCTAAAATAAGCATAAAGGAGCAGCTATCCACACTCTTTTCCCTTTTTTACCCACAAAAGAGCCTTGGTATAGCAAAAGTGTTTCTCTAACTGAAGAGAAAGCATCCATGACCCACCAAACAAGGAAAACAATAAATTCCATAAAACCCTTGTTTTGACATAGTGAATAAGGATGTGATCGATGGATTCTTCCTCCAAGTGACAAAGGAAACATTTGTTCACCAAAGACCACCCTCTCCTCTGAAGATGATTCAAGGCCTCTCCTTTAAAAATGATTCAAAATTAAAACCTTATTCCAAATAGCTTCCCAAGCCAAAAAAAACACACCTTCAATGGCATTCAAGAGTTCCAAGTAACACCTGTTGGAAAAGAAACAAGACTTCCTAGCTCTAAGGTAAGTATAATGCTTTAACTAAGAATCAATTGAAAAAGGATTCTTGCTTTTAGACTAATTCTCTCCCTCCAAAAAGTCTAGAACAAGTATAAAGGAACAACTTTCCCAGCTACAAGTATAAAGAAGCAACTTTCCAAGTCTTTTTTTTTTTTATGTATGTATGTATGTATGTACGCTACCTTGCAAATATTTTATTCTTAAAGTTGAAAATATTATCATACTAAGAAAACCAATGCTTTTGGAATTCATTTTAGAAGCTATGTTGAATCTAAAACAATGAGTTGCACCTTCACATGATACTACAACCAAGTTCAAAGCTTAATCCATGTTAGAAATATTATTTTTTTATTTAAAAAAAAAAAACATATTCATTAAAATGGATTAAAAGTAAAAGCGAAGGATGAAAAATCCTTTTACAAATGTACAAAATCTAATCAAACTTAGTAGAGAAGCCTTCTCCAAAGGGTACTAGAAGAGACAAAACAAAGAAAAACAACTCAACATTCCTTATACAAAAAGATCGCAAAGCATTCCCCTTTAGAAACATTATCAATTGAAGAGAACCGATATTTGGAGGAAATTTCAGAAAAATGAGTTGAAAACTAAAACCAAGAGACACAACTTCAAATGATACTAAGAATGCGTTTGGTAGTGATTTTGAGAAGTGTTTCTAGCATTTCTAATACTTGAAAAATAAAAATTTTCCAAGTGTTAGAAAGACTAAAAACACTTCCCACAATCATTGCCAAACACACTCTAAGCCATTTGACCATTTATTTACCTACTCATGCAGGATGCTTGAATAATCATATACAAGTAAAGAAATTTTAATCAAGTTAGACATAGCAATAAATGAAACTTTATTCATATGTTAAGATTTCGTTTAACAATCCTGATGTGGCTAGCCTTAAGGTGGATGCTCTATGATCAAATAAGGTGGGTTATGCAGTCACTCTTTTATAATGTAAGGAGGGGAATTAAGAAGTAAAGTTTCGAACCCAGGACTTAGGACTCCCCATAGGGACCCAAACCTCAGGATGCTAACCACCCCGCAACAACCAGCATCGGGTAAATTTAGGGTATCATCAATGGCAGGATTCGAACCCAGAACCATGTACCACTTACTGAGACCACACTTCCTAGTGTTTATCCTAACCAACTGGGCTACCCTAGTGGGTTATTAAGAAGTAAAGTTGTAGCAGTGGAAAGAAAGTGAAACAAGAAAAAAGGATAGAGAAGAGAAAGAGGAGAGTGATAAAATTAAACCTAGAGTCTCAGAAAAACAAAGAGAAAGAAAGAAGAGAGAGAGAAACCTTTAAGTCTCACTAATACCTTCTATGAGTCTCACCTAGAAGGGTGCCATGAAACAAAAAACAAACACAAAAACAATTATCATTCATTAAAGACATAATTCCAGGGTCATTAACAAAAGAAAAAAGGTAGATCACCTATTCTATGTTAATATCATTATTAATTTCACCATGGTGCTTAGATACTAACCACAGCAAGAAAAAATGTGATAAAAGTTATATGATGATAGAAGCAGTAAAGAAACCAACAAAAGACTTAATTTAAATAGAGTTGCAACATAGCATATACCTCTTTTAGTTCAGCTTCTTCAAAATCTTCTATGTCAGGGACAGAACCAGCAGATTTTCCATTTGCAGAGCGCTTGCCTCCTTTCTTTTTCTCCTTCTCTGTTTTTTCATTAAGTGGATACTTCGCATTATCATGCTCAAGTAAGCCAAGCAGCTCCTTTCTTATCATTTCATCAGCCTGCTCAATCAACGTAGGAGGAACAAAGGAACTCTTGTCTTCATCAGCCCTCATCAGAGAATTTCTAATGAGGTCTAATGAAGCAACAGGAGGTCTAGGGAGCTCTCTCTGCAGTACTTTTGATCTCTTCCTAAGTAATGCCTGCTGCCTGGCTTCCTCCTCAGCCCTTTCTCTAGCTAGCCTATCAGACATATCTTCTTCTATCTTCTCCTCTGGTTCTTCATTATCTTCTGGAATAGGTTGGATAACAACTTGGTACTCGTTCTTGGGCTGTGGAAGACTGCTTAAACCAGAACGTAAGTTCCTTCTTAGATCAGCCTGCCTCCGGAGCTCAAGTTTTGCACTATCATGCATATCCATATCTTCATTAATGTGGAGCTCATCTCTAATGGGAGTTCCTTTTGGGGTTATACCAAAAGAATGGGCATCCCTTGATGGAGTCATGCTAATTCTAGGAGTCGAGCCCACACCTCCAGGAGTCGCAGAAGGAGTCAGCATTGGATTTGGCGTTTGGATGTCCCTTCTTTTGGGGGTGACCCCTGAAAAATCTGAAGGGTGCAACTCTGGATTTTCTCCTCCTAATAATGGTGTCTGTGATTCTCTCAATCTAGCTAAGTTTTCTGCTTCCATCATGATAGCATCACCCTTACCAGCCGGTGTTCTTTGTGGGGTTCGTAAAGGAGTCATCCCCTGTCGTGGTGTCTGGGCATAATTTGCAAGAAGAGCACGTGTTGCCCCACTCCTTCTGTGAGCTCCTCATTCCCAGCAAGAAGATCGCTAGCATAACCCATCTTTGCAATTTCCTCTAACTCATGGTCTGAAATCTGTGGGGCAGGAAGCATCAGTTTTGACCTTTTCCTAACTGTTTCTGGGTCATTCATCTTATTGGCTTGCAATATAGCTGATGGGGCATCTTGTCTTTGTGCAATTTTATTCTTTGCAACATCCTGCTTTCTTAATTGTGCTTCTACATCAACCCTTCTTTTGCCTTCAAGTTCTTCAATGGTGGTAGGAAACTTGGGCTGCTCAACTAGCCTTTCTTCATCAGTGACATCAAAAAAGCCTGGAGGTGGCTTCTTCTCAAAGGGGATTTCCGCATTGTAATCTATTCCTTTCCTTTTCCTCTTACGATGTCTACCATCAATTCCAGCAGCCTTAAGTTCTCTCCTTTTCTGCAAAGACGCGAGCCTCCTGGCTTCTTCAAGCTGCTTTTCTCTAGCTTTTCTTTTGGCCTTCTTACCTCTTGTGTTGGCTAACCGAGCTCGAGCTTCTGAAAGCATTTCCTTCTCATCCTCATCCATATCAACAGGATCTGGACGGGCAGGCTTTGATTCTGGGTTTGGGTCAATCTCTCCAGGACGCAGTTTACGCGGGTCATCTCCAGGTTCATAGTTCTCATCCTTGACACAGGCTGCATCAAGGAGCTTTTCATAACGCTCAAGGCACTGAGAAGGAGTACGTCCAACAATGGGAGCAATTGTTCTCCACTGTGTTGGCATGAGCTTGGCAAGATGAAGTAGTTTCTCATCTTCTTCTCTGGTCCATTCAGTCTGCAAAGAATAAAGGAGTTAAATCACCACCCCCCAGGTGTAGAAAAACAAATGAACGAAATGCAAAAATAAGATTTTACAATGAAATCAATTGCACCAATACAACAATAACTGAAAATGCAAATGCAAGCTATAAATGAACGAATTTTCATATACCGAAGGAAGTCATCCATTAAATGAATAATAAACAAATGAACAAATTTTAGAACAAAATTCAATTAAGCTTAGATGTTTTATGCTCCCTTTGATTGCTGAAAAAACAGTTCCCCACCACCAAAAAAAACCTTGCTCCCCTGCTTTTTTTGGGAGGATTTAGCTATTTTGCATGGGTTTGAGTATAAGCATCAGTTGCAGTATGCATCTAAGTATATGATCCTTCACAACTTCAAATTTTATGATACGAAGACTCAGTTAAAAAGGATCCAAAAACACATACAGGTGCTGGAATACGTCATAATAGAAGAAAAAATAAACTAAAATAAATTGGAAGTTAACATATCCTTTTTAAAACCTCACATCGTTTCTCTCTAATCCTTTTTTTCCCTACCCTGCTCCCCACATGCTTTCTTCAGGATTTAGCTATGTTGCACAGGTTTGGATATGCGAGTTGGAAGCAGGTATGCGCCTGATCCTTCACAACTCAAATTTTAGAATATGGGAACTTGACTAAAAAGGATAAAAATAAAATAAAATAAAAAATAAAAAATAAATTGGGTACATGTGTTGGGATACGGCACAATAAAAGAAAAACCAATTAAAATACCTCTCCAACCCTTTTTGTCTTTTTATCCTAAAATATTCTTACAAAAATTCACTTTTCAACTAACTCTTCTTTTTCTCTGATGTAATTTACTAAGAAAGTTGAAAGAATAACAGACAATTAAAGAAAAAACAAACAGCTACACCTAAAGTAAAATAAGAGTGTCCAACAAGGATCCCATACCCACACCCATGTCACATCAACATGAGCAAGTTGGGTGAAATTGAAGGATCAGAATATCATAGGGATTTAGTAGTTGAGTGGGGGATGGTAAAAGGGTGAGGTTTTGGAAAGATACTTGGTGCGGGAACACTCCTCTTTGCGAGGCCTTTCCCTCCTTGTTTGATTTAGCGGTTTCTAAAGACGCGAGGGTTGCGGACTGTTGGGATGCAATGGGGGAGGTGGGAGGGTGGAATCCCCGCTTCCTTAGACCTTTCAATGATTGGGAGGTGGACGAGGTGGAGAGTCTCCTTAGGATCATTCAAGGTAAGAGGCTGAATGCTGATTTGGAGGATAGGATGGTGTGGAATGTGACAAAAAATGGGATTTTCTCTGTAAAATCCTGTTTCAATTCTCTTGATAATAGCAGTGCAGTCCCGTTTCCGTGGAGAATTATTTGGAGTCCGTTTGTTCCTACAAAGGTGGGCTTTTTTGCTTGGGAAGCTTCTTGGGGGAAGGTGCTCACTCAAGACCAACTAAAGAGGAGGGGCTGGAATTTAGCTAATAGGTGCTCCTTGTGTTGTCATGAAGAAGAGACGATAAATCACATCCTTATCCACTGTTCTAAGGCGAAGGTTTTATGGGATCTCTTGTTCTCCTTATTTGGTGTTAATTGCGTCCTCCCTTTTTCGGTTAGAGACACCCTTTTAGATTGGCATGCTCCCTTAAAGGATAAGAAGCATAGTAAGGTTTGGCGGGCTGCTCCTCTTTGCTTATTTTGGATGATATGGAAGGAAAGAAATAGGATAGTTTTTGAAAATGAGGTCCTATCTCTTCAAAGATTGAAAAATTCCTTCATTTGTGATCTCTTATTTTGGGCTAACTCTTCCATAGTTGAAGGCCCCTTATCTTTGTTGAATTTTGTGGATTGGTTGGGTTCTTGTTGAGGGCCGGTAAGGGTTTGTCTTTTTTGTTTCCGGTTTTTGTAGGTGATGCTTGTATACTCCCTGTATACTCTGGGTCGCCTTTATTGCACCCTTTTTAATATATTTCTGTGCGTTTATCTATCAAAAAAGTAGTTGAAAGAGTTAACACAACTAATAAACAAAAAGCTTGAAGAAAAGGAAGTTGAATGGAGTTTTTGGTTTTTCCAAAACTCAAATGATGAAAAATTTTAAGATTAAAAATCTAATTTCACATCTTTTTATAGCTTTTCTCATCAACCAAAGAGAGAAATAAGTTTAGTTTATATTGCAACAAAAAAAAAAAAATTATGGATTTTCTAGTGTAAAGAACTTTTTTTTTTTTTGAAAAAAAAAAGAAAATAAAATAAAGATGGAAATAAACCGTTATTATTGACAAGGAAGAACCTAAAATAGTAAACTCATAAATTTAAATCACAAAAAAAATTATAAGGCAATCAAAATAATTTATGCTAGTAGTTTTTTTTTTCTTTAATTAAAAACATATAATATCATAAGAAACAAGAGCCAAAGTCGCATAAGATGTACAAAGATGTGTAAATTAGGATAAGAAATCCATCAAAAAGAGATATTCTAATATGGTTTCTGTACTTTTAATTTCTCATCTTTCACAAGATGTTCTTAGCAACCAACCAAAGCATAATAAACAAAGAGAAGATTTACAGACCCGTGGTGCATTGGTGGAGATTTCAATGTTGTGAGATTTCCAGGGGAGCGTACTAGTGCCTCTAGGTTGTCTTCGACAATGAGAAGATTTACAAAGGTCATAGATGATCTTCAATTGAGGGATCTTCCTTAGCTTGGGGGATCTTTTACTTGGAGTAGGGGCTTGAATAATAAGGCCCTTTCGAGGTTAGATCACGTCCTGGTATCTGAGGAATGGGAAGGCCATTTTAGCGGAGTGATGCAATGTATCTTACCTAGATCTGTGTCAAATCATTCTCTAATTTTGTTGGATGTGTGTGGGTTGCAGAGAGGACCTTCTCCTTTTAGGTCTGAGAATATGTGTCTTAAAGAGGAGGGCTTCAAGGACTTGGTGAAGTCTTGGTGGATGGGGCTCAACTTTAGGGGATCCGCTAGCTTCATTCTGGCAAAAAAGCTAAAAAAACTAAAGGGATTTTTGAATAGTTGGAACAACAAAGTTTTTGGCAATGTGGCCGTTAGAAAGAATTTGGTCATGACATAGGTGGGGGACTTTATCTTTTAAGGAGGAGACTGCCAGGGAAGCTTCAAGGGTAGAATTTCGTAATGGGCTCTTATGGAGGAAGCAAGCTCAAGACACAAGTTAAGGGAGGTTTGGCTGACGAAGGGTGATAGAAACACCAGTTTCCTTCACAAAATGGCAAATGCATATAGAAGGAGGAATACTTTGGCTAAGGTCAAGATTAACAGGGTTTCATTAACTGAAGAGGCTAACATTAAGGTGGGTATTGTCCAAGCTTTCCAAATTCTTGACAAATCCAGGGGACTAGAGCCCCAATATAAGGGACATGAGCTTCGAAGCCTTAGTATTCAAGATGCAACCAAGTTGGAGGAACCTTTTGTAAAGGAAGAGGTGTTTAATGCTTTGTCAGCTCTAAATGGTGATAAAGCCCTGAGGCCAAATGGATTTTCAATGGCGTTCTAGCAGTGTCGTTGGGATTTCATTACGGGAGATGTGATGGGATTCTTTAGGGAATTTCATAAACAGGGCAGATTTATAAAAAGCCTCAATGCTATGTTTGGTGTTGGTGCCAAAGATCTTAAGGATATCAAGCCTATAAGTTTGGTGGGCAGTCTTTACAAGTTATTGGCTAAAGTGTTGGCTAATTGGCTTAAAAAGATGGTGAGTAAAGTACTCTCCAATTTTCACAATGCCTTGGTAGAAGATGGGCAAATCCTTGATGTTGTGCTTATAGCAAATGGAGCAATTGACTCAATGCTGAAAGTAATAGGTCCAAGGTGCTCTGTAAGCTTGATATTGAGAAGGCATATGATCATGTCAATTAAGACTTTTTACTTGAGGTTTTGGAAAAAATGGGCTTTAGGCAAAGGTGGATCGGTTGGATTAGTTAGTGCATTTCATCTCCAAGGTTCTCAATTATGGTCAATGGTAGCCCTTCAAGGTTTTTTTGGAGCTCTAGGGAATTAAGGCTAGGGGATCCACTTTCTCCATATTTGTTTGTGCTTACCATGGAGGCACTCAGCTGTTTCCTTAGAAGGGCAAGGGAAGGTGGTTTTTTGGCTAGTTTCAAAGTGAATGGTGGAGATGGAGAGGGTTTGGAGGTTACTCATCTGTTGTTTGTTGATGATATCTTAGTGTTTTGTGAGGTCTCTCATGCCCAAATGACTTACTTAAGTTGGTTGCTCATGTGATTTGAAGTCATTTCGAACATGAAGATTAACCTAACCAAGAGTGAGTTCATTATGATTGGGAGTGTGGAGGACTTGGAGGAGTTGGCTCTTGAAATTGGTTGTAAAGTGAGGGTGCTCCCAACCACTTATTTGGGGCTTCCGCTAGGCACCCCTCATAATTTGTTGGTGGCTTGGGACGAAGTGGAAGAAAGGTTCTATAAAAGACTAGCATAGTCCAAAGGGGGGAGACTTACATTGATAAGGAATACATTATCTGGTTTGCCAGTCTACTTAATGTCTCTATTCCAAATATCGAGGATTGTATGTTTAAGGTTGGAAAAAATTCAAAGGGACTTTCTTTGGGAGGTGAGACCTTAGAAAGTAAGCCTCATTCAGTGAAGTGGGCTACCATTTGCTCTGACAAAAGGAAGGGGGGTCTAAAATTTAGGTGTCTTCATTCACTTAACAAGGCCCTCCCTTGTAAGTTGAATTGGTGTTTTGCTTCAGAAAGGGAGGCCCTTTGGAGACAAATTATTTGAGATAAATATGGAGAAATGGAAGGGGGTTGGTGCTCTAAGGATGTGAGAGGCAGCTATGGTGTTGGGTTCTGAAAAACCATAAGGAAGCTATGGGATTTAGTTAATTGTAGATTGTCCTTCTCAATGAGCAATGAGATAAGGATCAAGTTTTTTAAAGATAAATGGTGTGAAGATGAATCGTTAAATGTTTCTTTTCCCTCCTTATTTTCCTTAACTAGCTCCAAAGAGGCTTTGGTGGCGGACTTGTGGTAGCATTCAAATAAGAGGGATGTTTGGAATCCTAACTTCCCAAGGCCCCTAAACGATTGGGAGATTAATATTGTGGAGCACTTCTTGGCAAGACTACAAGATAAGGTGATAATTGAGGGTAGTGAGGATAAGGTGTGATTGGTGGAAACTAAGAATGAAACCTTCTCTGTTAAATCCCTTTACGCTAGCCTTAAGATAGGAAGTTTAGTTCAGTTTCCAACTAGTGTTGTGTGGAATCTGTAGGTTTCACTTAAGGTGAGCTATTTTGCATAGGAAGCGACTTAGAGGAAAGCTTTGACTCTCGACCAACTTCAAAGGAGGAGTTGGTGATTGGCCAATCATTTCTTCCTTTGTTTAGCACATGAGAAGTCAATTGACCATATTCTATTGCATTGTGGTAAGGCAAGGATGTTGTGGGAGCTCTTATTCTCTCTTTTTAGGGTTTGTTGGGTGATGCAGCCCACTCTTAAAGATACTTTGTTAGATGGGCATGGTTCTTTTTTTTGGAAGAAAGCAGAAAAAAGTTTGGCACCCTTAAGTCTCTTCTGGACAATTTGGAAAGAGAAAAATAGAAGATCTTTTGAGAATATGAAACTCTTTGTCCAAATGCTGAAAATCTTGTTTTTGTGTAACTCGTTAACCTAGATCAAACTATTTACAGGCGAAAACTCGATGTCCATAATTGATTTCATTGATTGGCCCAGTTCGTTTTAAGAGGGAGTAATTTCTTTTTGTTTTCTCTTCCTTTTTTTGGCGCTTTATGGCGACCATTGTATACATCGTGTGTACTTTAGTGCGCCCTTTTTTGGCGCTTTTCAATACAATTTTCATTTACTGATCAAAAAATAATAATAAAAAAAAATAAAAAAAAGATTCAAGCAACAATGATAAAACCAACAGTAATAAGTAAAAAATACAATAAGACAACACAAACTGCAAATATTTTACAGTAAAGTGTGTGCAATTATTGAAATGTAATCAAGGAACTGCATGCTTTCGCCCAGAAAACATACAAAACAAACAAAAACTAAGAATTTGAATTTTCAACTTACCATTAATCAGATTTGGAGAAAGCAAAAGCCACCCTTCAGGTGTTCCTAAGACAGCTATTTAACTTGATTCCATGAAGTTTTTCATTCTCTAGAAATTTTAGAAAACAAATATTCAAAATCTCATCTCATTTGCTTTTCCTCCATTTCTAAGCAACCAAATAGAGGATAATTGAATTATTAACCCTAGTAACGGGATATATCTAGCATATAAATGCTGGATGTGGTTGCTGAGAATACCCAACGTTTTATTTAATTTTCCACCAGTTTCTTGGAAACCAAATAGAGGATAACATAGAACCTAAAAACAAAGCTTCCTATGATCAAATAATGCACTAAAAAACCCTAAAAACAAATATAGATTAGCAGCAAATAAAACAAAAACCCCATTTGACTTGACCCAAGACCGAGCTGAGTTATCATTTCCACAAGACTTATCCAGCATTTGCTTTAATTTTCATCTAGTTTCTCGGAAACCAAACAGAGGATGAGAGATTGTAAACCCTACTAACAGGCCATTGTAAAATAAATCAATGCACCCTTGGTTTCTTAGAAAAGGAAGGAAAGAATTGAAATAAAAATCCCGCTTAAATGGGCCTCGGCAGAGCCGGGTAAACTAACTTAACAAGATTTAACACAGCATTCAGTTCAAAATTTTCCTGGAGTTTGTTGGGGAAAAAAACAAAAAAAAACCTAAACTGACCTTCTTGATAGAAGGGTCAAGCCACTCGTACCAGCGAGCCTTGCACTGCTTGGCGGATTTGCGAACGAGAAGAGAAGAGATCCTGGCCCACTGGTTCTTCCCATACTTCATCACCGCCGCTTTCAGAATTTCATCCTCCGTGTTCTTCCACACGCCTCCCTTTATCATTATCCTCATCTTGCCCCTCTCTCTTTGAAGACCTCCTCCGCTCTAGGGTTTTCGATGATTAGGGTTCTACGATTTGGATTTGAATTAGTGACGAAGAAGAAGAAGAAACACCTATATTCAGTGAAGCTCCTTTGCAAGAGATTGAGAGAATGGCAGATTCAGACCTATCACCAAAAACGAAAAAAGAGCAGAGAGAATGAGAGATTCAGAGTTTAGGGTTTCACAGGCTGCTTGCTTGGGTGTGAGCTTCTATATGAAAACTGCAACTCTCTCTCTCTCTCTCTCTCTCTCTCTCTCTCTCTCAAATATCTCTCTGCCTATGCCTATTGCTTATTTTTAATTTTTTATGAACGGATGACTGGGTTGGGCCTGGGTTATAGTAGACAGGCCCACCAACCGAACTTTTTTTTTAATTATTAATTTTTAAAATTTTGAAATTATATTTTCTTTTATATAATATATATATATATATAGATGACAAGTCTTTGAAGCTTATTTTAAAAAATAAATAAATAATAATATTAATAATTATTAAAAACTATTTAAAAAATTAAGGTAAATTTTAAAAATAATTTTTAAGAATATAAAAAGTCAATATTTTTATTTTTTATATAGAAATTATTATTATTATTATTATTATTATTATTATTATTATTATTAATTTTTAAAAACAAAACAAAAAATATAAAATATATCCCAACAAAGTATCTAAATTATACCTTCTAATTTGATCTTATTTATAAGTTTGAGTTGGAGTAGGAAAAAATACAACTAATTTTATAAATTAGTTGAGTTAGGGTTTGAAGGTTGGATGATGGACCCATAGGTTGTGGTTCTATGGTGATTGAAAATTTTATTGACTAATAATAATAATAGAGTCTTGGTGGCACATTATATGAAGTTTTATTTTGTTAAAGACTTTTTTTATGCTCGGTCTTAAATTTGGTTTAAAAACATTTTAAAAAAATATTTATTCTTTAACTGAGTGGGTGTTTTGTAAACTAATTAAGTTATTAAGTAAATTAAATATGTTTGATAAAATAATTTAATAGTATGCCTTAAAATAAAAAAATAATTTTAAGTAATAAATAAAAATAATTAACTTATTCTTAAATTTACATATTTATTTTACCTTTTATCGTCATTTGCCATAATTACCTCTATAATCTCTTTTATTACTCCACAACTTGCATTGTTAATTGACTTCTTTTGTCATATTTATAATTTATGAAGATAAATATATCAATTGATGATTTAGAATAAATTTTAAATTAATTTTATCAAACAACCTTAACACTTAAATTAAGAATTAATTATAAGTTTAAATCAATATGTTAACTATAATTTAACTTTAAGTCAATTTAAATTATTAAGTAATAAGTATTAAGTTTTATCAAACATCCATCTATCCATTTTTTCTAAAACGATCTTTTACTTTTATTTTAATAAAAGAAGAAGGTTTTTTTTTTTCTCTCTCTCTCTTTTCTTTTTCCTCTTTCAAACTATAACTTTGTTATATTACTCAAACCCAATTTTCTCATAAAATCTTCAAGACTCTTATCTAAAAAACAAATTAAACTAAGTCTCAATCCTAGTTTGGTGGAAATATTTTAAATTATAGCTATTATTTAATTTGATTAATCAATATTGCAAGATGGCTTGAATTTCATTTTCACCATTGTGAGAGGTGGAGGTGTAGTCCTTTGGAGTACCAAAATTGTAAGCACCATTTTGTTTTTTTTTTTTTAAAAAAAAAAAAAAATGGTGGTTGTAACTTATATGGTATCAAAGCCACGCATGGAGCTCTGACTTGAGCATTTGGAAAATTACACAAAGTCTATTAGTTGTGGTTTGAAGGAGATTTTATGTCAAATGTGATTTGTGTGTAAATCATGGCTTTCAAGAGCTTAAAGAACCGTTTAATGAAAGAAAAATATATATAAATCATTGTACTTAAACATATATTAATGCTAATACCTTTTTTTAGTGATGAATTGATGGAATTGTTAATTTTATGTAGAAAATCAGGAAAGAAAGTCATATCTTAAATCAAGAAAGGAAGTAGAGAAGGATAAGATGGAAATACAACATACTAAAGTGTGAGAAAGGAAAATTTGCATCTAGTGTTGAAATGCAAGGCTTATTGTGACACTAGAATCAATGCCATAACGTATCATGGAATCAATAATGGAAGGTGTCAAAATTTAATCATTACACATCTTAGGGTATTCATTTATGGTAGAAGGCCGGGAGTTTTGAAGCTTTTCTCCAATTGATATAGGAACATCCATCAATTTTAGTCAATAAATGAATAGATACTAGGATCAATATTGTAGCCATGTCTCAAATACATTTCAACATTGAAGTAAAAGTTGGCATTGCAAGCCTGCTATCACCTTTTGTCAATTTTACTGAATATGGCATTGGAGTTTTGATACTAAATGGTGTTTTACCATTTCACTCTTTTGAACCAAACTTTTGTTCTTTAAGATTGTAATTAACTAATTTTGATTATGTTATGAAATGCTTTTAAATTCTTTTAGAGGATATAGAACTAGTAGATTTTGTCATTTGGCTCGCGGTACACTATAAATAGGTTAGATGTTAGTTGTTAGGGGGCTTTTTGGCACTTTGGAGATTAGATTAGATTCAAAATGTTGAAATTTTCCCTCTTATTCTCTCTCTCTCTCTCCATACATACTTATATTGTATCATTTTGATGAAGCTAATTTTCATCATGCTTAGTTGCTAAACTCTTTCTCATTTGGAAGAGGATTGCTTTAGGTGAAGATTAATGCTACAATGCATTGATTCTCATGTAGAGTTCAATTCCTAGTCTAAGATTCGTGATTCTTCCATCCGTGAATAAAGATATCTTGAAATCTCTCTTGAATTGGACAAAAGTGATGCTTTATAAACACATTGAATGTTTTCTCTCATGTTGGATTCATTATAGGTTATTTAGATTAGTTAAGTGTGTAGATTACTTGAGTAGATCTAGAGATAATCTAAGGTTTTAACTCAGTAAAGATTCATAATTTTGAAAGTACAATTGAGCTTATGTTTGAGACCTATCCTATTCAATGTTTGAATCTGAACTTAAACATGAATATATCCCTATGACTTTCTATCATTTGTTAATTCTTTATTTTTCTTATTCTACAATACAATCCTGAGTTCACTTACACATATCTATCATCATAGATGCTTTATCTTCTTTTAATTAGTCAACCTTTATATTTTCATTAATTATAATCAAATTCTTAAGATTTAGAGTCTCAATCCCTTTGGACATGATTGAACATCATACTAGTGGCTTGTTTCTTTTATAAATTCGTTTGAGCTTGAGAAGCAAATAGAGACAAACTCAAAATAGTTGTCATTTTTTTTTTCTTAAAGGTTATGTTCGGTTTTCAGAAATTACCGTGTAAAGAAAATAAAATTTTAAAGAAAATAATTTTCTCATGTTTCGATTTATTATAAAAATATAAAAAGAAATAAAATATAATTACCACTGGTTAGAAACTTATTGATTTTTGAATTATTTGATATTTATATGAAAAACTTAAAATAAGTGAAATAAGTTTGAAGTAGTATAACAAAAATATTGATTTTAAATCTATTTTTTACTTTACTTTCTTTCATTTTACTTTTCCTCTTTATATTCTTTCCATTGTATTTTCCTTCAAATTTTATGAGAACCAAACATAGCCTAAAGTAATTTGTTCAAAATTAGCACAAACAAGAAAATAAAAGCCATAAGGATAGAAGTATTTAGAAAGTTCAAATAAGAGTTGATAACAAGTCAAAACTCTTAATAGATTAGTGAAAACACAATGCCCCTACATTACAATGGTAATTAGTAATAACCTAGTTTATTAGGGACTTTACTACAAAAGACAATGAAGCTTTTTTTTTTTTTTTATGTGAGCAATATTTCCAAATCCATAATACTCTCATTTCTAACCATATTCCCTTACCTCCTACAAGTTGGAGGTTGATGCCCAACTATGTTTACAAGTTATAACTTCTCAAATAAGAGATGGTCCATCTATCTTGAGGGGTCTTAAAAACTAAAGAAAGAAAAATTGATTCTAAAATTTGTATCATTTCTTGATTATGAGAACTATAGAAAGAGACTTAAAATATAGAGATTCTAAAATTTGTATTATTTCTTAATCAAGTACTATACAAATAAGCTTAAAATACAGAGCTATTACTAAATGGATTCCTAACTAACTAATAATAGAACCATTATGGCAATGGCATGTGTAAACTGCATTCCAACACATTCTAATTAATTGTAGTAAATAGATCCTAATCAAGCTAATTGATCATTACTCTTAATAGGTCTCCTCAAACTTAGAGTAGCTAGATCTTCTACTCTAAGTTTGTTTCTCATTAATAAAAATTGTGAGCTTAAGATAGCTTCGGTGAAGGCATCTGCAACTTGATCAACATATGGTGCATGCCAAACTTTTATCTTCTTGTACAAAACTTTTTTTCCTGGATACTACACATTAAGCTCTATATGTTTTGTTCTACCATGAATAATTAGATTAGCTAGAATCATCATTGTGTTCAAGTTATCATGCTAAGTGATAGAAACCTTTGAGAAACCCTTTTTTAGTCCACCAAGTAAGGAGTGTAACCAAAAGGTTTCTACCACTAACTTCGCCAAAATCCTATACTCTACTTTTAAAGAGGATCTAGAAATAGTGCGTTGCTTTTATGAGTATTAAGAGATTAGATTTGGTTCCAAATACATACATGAACCACAAGTAGATCTCCTATCATTTGGATCTAATACTTAGTTTGCATCACAACAAGCAACTAGATCCAAATCCTGAGTTGAAGATTTCTTGAGATGAAACCCATACTCTAAAGCTCCTTCCAAGTACCTTAAAATTCTCTTTATTATCTTCCAATCGGCTTCAATAGGGTCTTACAGAAATTGACAAACTTTTGCCACACTATAGTCAATTTCTGGACAAGAAATTGTCATACATTATAGTGCTCCCATTATGCTTCTATATAGCTTAGCACTCTCCACATGATCATTGCCATTAGTTATAAGTCATTGACCACTGGTCATAAGAGCACTAACACCATAAGCATACTACATTTTGGCTTTGTGCAAAAGATCAATGGTGCACTTTGTTTGTGACAAGTGAATCCCATCAAGAATATGTTTCACTTGAATTCCTAGGAAATAATCTATCTCATGAAGATCTTTTAAAGCAATCTTATGATTCAATTGTGTTCTGAGTGTTTGAATTATCTCATTATTACTTCCTATAACAAGTATATCATCAACATGTACCAAAACAATGGCACAATGTTGAGAAGTAATTTGAATAAAAAGTGATATAAGATTTTGCAAAGTGAAAGCCAAAAGTGGCTAAAGCATCATACAACTTTCTAAACAATGCTTTGGGTGGTAGTTTACCATAGAAAGACTTTCAAAGCTAGCAAACTTACTTTGGTGCTTTGGGATTTTAAAAACCAACAAGTTGCTTCAACAAAACGTTCTCATGATGCTCCCCATTGAGAAAGGCATTATAAATATTTACATTTTTCTTTTTATGACAAAAACCTTAAAATCAAACTCTAGATATAAAAATCAATCAAGAAAACTAGAACTGATTACCTTTTTCTTTTTAATCCATTATGGTAGACAAAATAGTTATCATGGATTTTCTATAGCCAATCTGACACAAAATAGCATATTAAAATAAAGTCCTTAAAAGCATGAAATGATGTAACAATAAAATGAAATTCATTAGTATTTTTATTATGATTCTGGTTCTCTTTTTACAATCCTATATTTATACATTATGTTAAGCATTCAAGTATGACATCTTTTACATTGTACATAACTTAAGTACATTAAGAGTTGCACAAAAGATCCAAGTCATGAGTTCCTTGCAATTAAATGATTTGTTCATGGTTAGTTCATAGATTAGGTAATCAATTTGAGGTTGTAGCACACTATCCCCTAATTGGAGGGATGACTAGTCTTAGTCATCGGGATAAGGTTTTCAAGGTGAGTGCACTAATGTGTATAATTACATACTAGATAGGACCTATAATGAGTTATAACATTGGCTATTGGGTATTCATGACCTCATCAAGCTACTATACTACATGAACTCTCAACCTTGAGAGGATACTATGCTTCTATTAAAGTTTGCAAGGACTTTGACTTATAGGTGTGACTCTAAGGTTATAATTGATGAAGGTTGGTGGCAATAGGTATTCTCAATGAAGGCATCATGATATTTCATGGGTTTGAGACAACATGTCCTCTTGAGTGATCCTAAGGATATGTGATTATGAAATTTGTAGTCGTAGTAATTCTTATAGTTAAATTTGGCATATACTCTTTGTGAGATAGAGTATGTGAGTTGATCACATAATAAGAAGATTTTTAACTCAAGAATTAGATAAGTAATCTTGTGATATTGATAACATATACCTTATTGGTTTATGAATACCAGTTCATGAGGGAGTCTGCATGTAGTAAATAACGAGCCACAGTCCTAAGTTCTTATATCTTGTTGTAACATATATAAAATACTAGAGTGTAGTTGACTTTTTATAATGGGATGTTAAGTCAACTTCAGAACTGGATTTTGAGGGAGCCAATATTTCTTATGGGTCCTAGTGGTCCTATTTGAGCTTAGTTTCCATGGTGACATGGTTTATGAGGGTTAGTTGAGTTCTTTATTCGCTTATGTGCACAAAGACATTTTAGTAAATATGCAAGTGTAGACCCCCATATGGGGCTCGGTTTTTTTGTCATACCCCAGCAACTCATTCTTACCAGGTGGAGGCCTCTCAATGAGCCACTTGTCGACTCGTGGATGGCTGCTGGGAATCAGAACAGTGGAGTTGGAGGGCCAATTGGAGCGTGACACCTGGAAAGGCGATTCTGGGGAAAAGCCTGCAGGCCGTTAGTGCAAGCTGAGAGGAGCGTATGAGAGAGGATTCTGCAGAGAGCCAGAGGTGAGGGGAGGATATTTTTTTGGAGAGGAGGAGAGAGATATAGGAGCAGGGGTTTTCCTGAGCAAGCGGCCGGGGAGGGAAGGAAGATATTTTTTGGGGAGAGGGCAGAGCTTTTCCTGAGGAGAAGGGGGTTTTGAGAGAGACAGAGAGAGTGGTGGCTCGCGAGAGATCCTTTTTGCTAGTGAGAGAGTTGCAGAGAGCGGTAGTGAGTTTTTGAGGAGTTTTCCCGAGAGAGGGGAGCTTTGTTTGCTGGTTACGGAGTATATTTTTGGAAAGAAAAGAGAGCGTAGAGGAGCGGAGGAAGTGAAGGAGTCTTTGGTTACAGAGAAGAGACAGAGCAGTGAGTTGCAGCCCAGAATACCCAGCTGAGGAAGAGACTGTCAGGTTTAGTAACTATGGTTTTCGCGTGTGTTTTCATCATTCATACCCTTCATACCTCATTTTATTTGATTTCTAATTCCGTTTGCTGGGTTGTTGTGGTTTGTTGTTTTTTTGGTTTAACATTTGAATAACTGGCTGCATTTTGTGCTCTGTTCTTATAAACATTCTCTGTTTTTAACCCACTGATTGTTGGACCCATGGATAAAATGAGGAAATGGGTTCAACATGTTTGTTAACGATTTCATGTTTTTGTCCGGTTGCTCTCCTTTTGTTCCCCTGTTTTCCCCTGAATCTGATAGTTTTCAGTAAGGTGATTGATGGGCCTAAGTTCTCACACCGATTCATCCTGGACAGTGTTGATTGTCTGTTCTGGTTGTTAGCGAGCATAGTTCTGGGGATGCGTTTCATTCTTGTTCCAGGAAATCAAGTGAGAGGTGATGACAGGTCCGTTTTGTCTATCTGGGGGCCTGAAAGCTCTGAGGAACAAGAAGGGGACGAAGCGGTTATTGCCCCAATTTCTGGAATAACAGTGGTAGATGCTATGGGTGCTGTTTGGGACATACCGTTCTTCTTGGTAATGTCACTTTTGATCGTGCAATCATCTGGATAGAGGGAGATGCTCAGAGGAACCTAGATTGAATGCTAGGGAAAGATGAAATCATTGAGACTCCAATAAAGCAGAGAATGAAGATGCATAGAACTTTAGAGAGAGAATACAGTGAGAAATATAAGGCTGCATTGCAAATGGCTGTTCTGTTGACTGTTTCCCA
Organism: Vitis rotundifolia; assembly: GCA_030254885.1. Lineage (NCBI taxonomy): Eukaryota > Viridiplantae > Streptophyta > Magnoliopsida > Vitales > Vitaceae > Vitis > Vitis rotundifolia. The sequence goes on along the minus strand of CM058164.1, from coordinate 8,431,363 downwards.
GGCTTGCTTACCTTCTCAATGTGGAATTTTCATTGATCATGAGTAATGGGAGAGCCCCCACTAACCTAGGGGCATTTATGCGCATGGATGGATCCTTTATTCCGCTTGCTGATGGAACCTCTTTTTGACGGGAGTACATGCAAGCTCTCATGTGGAGGGCTGTTGGGGAAGCCATTTGCCTCATCCTTAGCATATCACGCATGGCCACCTTCGGTGGGCCACTCATGAAACCCATCCTTCATCCTTATATCCTCATACCCACTAAACACATCATCTCCATACCCGTCTTTTTTTTTATACTCATCCAACCCGCATCTCTCATGTCCTCATGCACATGCTCCATTAACTATACCATCACTCCTCATGAGCCATTCGTCCATACCCATCACCCATCAAACTCACCTCTCTCTCTAAACCTACTCATACCCAGATTGCCTCACTAACCCATCCATTTCATGCCCACAGCTAATACCCGTGCCTATCACCTTCTCATATCCCTTCTCTCACTACACCACAATACCTACACTAACCATTTCACCGTCCATACCCATCATCCTTTTCACATACCCCTCACCACCTTTTCTCTCTCTATATTTCATCATACCCATACCCATTCTCTCACCCGCGCATGGTGGTTATCACACTCTCCAAATACCCATGTAACTCATCACCACCTTTCTCTCTCATCTCCGCATATACCCGTCCATCCCACCTATACCAATCACCATACCCGCTGCCCACATATCCCTAAATCACCCATGTTCTTCAATACCCCCCCTTCTTACTCACATACCCACTAAATCCGAACCCTCATACCCATTCTTCAACCTTCTCATGCCCATTTTCACCATGAATCTCACCCACAGCCAATACTATCACCGTATACACAGCTTCGTCATCTCCAATGTTTGCACCATCCCACTCAACCACTCATAACCTTCCTCTCTCATGGTCTTCACTTCACCATCCTTTAAACCTTCACCCTTCGATACCCATTTTCACCACTGTCAAGCCCATATTCCCAGCCAATCCTCTTCATGTCCGACAATTTGATAATCAGGCGCCACCTGCTAATCATAAGGGCACAGATCCTAAGCCATGCAAACGTCAAACTGTTGAAGATTTTGAGCATGAAAGACCAATTTGGAAAGAGCAACTCAGTTGGACTATCGTCAGTTTGATTTGCAGCAAGACTTTGAGCAAAACTTCTCTTATGGTTATCATGGGCACGGATGCTGTGATGGGGTGCTCAGTGAAGCTCCACGTTGAGAGGATAGGTAACAAGATCCTTCTCTGTCGCGTTCCTTCACTCGTGGGAAACGTATGGCTGATATTCACAAAGGGAGATTTGAAGGGAGTGAGTGACTAGGTTGCCAAGATGTTGTTTAATTTGGAAGCACCCTGTGCATGACACTAATCTCATTAGAGAACCATGCGAGTAGCCTGTTTGTGACAATGGTGATGAAGATCTCCATCGAAGACCACATGTTTAGATGGATTCCAGGAAATTTGAACAGGGATCACCTCGGCAAGCATCAATCTGGGCCTGAAAAACTATCTCTGCCGATTGTTCCTTGCGCTTCAGTGAGCCTCCAAAGTTTGAATGAAATTGTAAAATTGGTGAAGCAGAGAGGTGCATGGGCCTGAGGACTTCATGTCTTTGCTTGCTGGACATGCGAGGTGGCAGTTGGAACAGTTGAGATAGGAGAGGGGATCAGACTATGGGACCGCATGCATGGTTCGCATGGCCACCTTTGGGCCATATGCTATCTCCCATTTTTATCATCTTTGATTTTGACAAACAATTTCCTCAAACTCCAAATTCTGGTTTTTCAAATAATTTTAAACCTCCAAAAATTCTCATCCTTAGAGTTTTTAGGTTCCAAAATCTCATCTTTAATAAGATTGGTTGCCATGTTCTCTTCGGCAATCCACATTTTTCCTTGTTTTTAAAATGTTTTAAAATAAGCAAGAATTCAATTCTATAATTCCAAATGATGGAATTTATAGGATTGATTCATGCAAAATTAAAATGGGCTTTGGTGGGGGCCCAACATCAGTGAGCGTTCATTTCAAACAAATTTGGTTAAATTGTGATATCTGATGATTTGTTATCATGCTTAGTGGCTTGTGTGTCATACTTTATGATCCTTATTGTGCACTAATCTCATTATCTGATAGCGTATGGTGACTTACTGCTAAGGTACGCATCCTCCCTCACTTTGATCTTTTTCTCGTGCGTGTTTCGGCTTTCAGTGTATGATCATGTCAGTATCCATTGGTTTGCTTATTGATCGCCATGCTCACTTCATCTCATCAGTAGAGACCCGACTTTAGGGACTTAGAGGGGTGCTACGGTCTTTACCGTACCTTCCCGATAAGTAACCTGACCCCCGAGCCCATTTTTGGTTTTTCACAAACCGCCTTTTCCAAATAAGGAGTCACACTTAGGGTTTTTCTTTCTTATTTTGTTTACCCTTTAAAAATAAAACAAAAATAAGTGGCGACTCCAAGTCATTTTATTTTCAATCAATAAATCATTTTTCAAAATAAAAAAGCGAGTTCGCGCCATTTGAGTGGGAAACGCATTGAGTCCGAAATGCGGGGTCCACAGCAAGGTTGCACAATAACTTATGAATGACCTCTTTAGATTAAGTTAATTGATTAATTGGAGCGCAATTGGGCTGATTAATCAATTAGGACCCAAGTGAGCTAGTTTAAGTGAACGAAGCCTATAATGGACTCAAGTCACTTACACTCACGAGAAGCCTATATAAAACCCCTTTAAAGATTAGAATTTTAGACTTTTGCCATTGAGTCTTTCATTTTCCAAAGAAATGATAACCCTAGCCACCAACCCTTCTAAAGGATTCTACTCCTTCATGTCAGGATCTAGAAAGAAACCATTGGGTGGAAGGCTATTGTTTTTTTAGATTCATTCCATTTTTGGAACATCTTCACTTACTAGAATTAATATGAAAACATTTAGATCTTAGTCATGATCTTTATTCTCTCTAATTTTATATTATTTATGATTTTTATTATCATGGTTTTTTGTTGAGATTAGATCTAGAGAGCCCTAAGACTAATGGTATGCACCTTAAAGGATCCAAGGTTGGGAATGGAAATATCCAAGGATTCCCAACATAAGACTCTTCTTATCATGAAAGAGGTTCGGGCATTTAAGGACACATGAACCTATCTTGTGGATACAAACTCATAGGCTTAAGCGTTGTAAAAGGAAGTCTTTTGATTCTATGTTTTAAAAACTAGCCGATGTCATAAACACCAACCTTTTATCTCTTTACACCCACCTCCTTTTTATTTTTTATTTTTATTTTTTATTTTATTTTATTTTTGATCAGTAAAAGCAGAATATATTAACAGGAGGCAAAAAAGCCACAAGGCATACAGGAAGTATACAGGGCAAAAAAAGCCTCACAACCAAAAAAGAGCAAAAAACTCACCAGCCCCTAACTGGAGACTAACCACTCTAGGAAACCTATTAGGGAGAGCGGCTCCTCTCCAATATACAATTTAGGCCAACCCAATAAATTACATACAAAAGAAGTTTTCAGCTTCTGAATTGCTAACACCTCCCCCCCCCCCCCCCCCCCCCCCCCCCCCCCCCTAAAAAGTTAGTCTATTTCTTTCCTTCCATACCGTCCAAAAAATGCACAACGGAATAGAAGTCCAAATTTTTTTCCTTTTTTTCCCACAAAAGGGTCTTTCCAGCTAAATAAAGCCTCCTTTATAGATTCTGGAAAGACCCACTTGACACCAACCAAACCAAGAATGATATCCCACAACACTCTAACCACTGTTCAGTGTAATAAAATATGATTTATCGTTTCCTCATCACTCTCGCATAGATAGCAGCAATTAGGAAACTGCCACCCTCTTCTCTGGAGCCGATCAAGAGTAAGCACTTTCCCTCAAGCGGCTTCCCACGCGAAGAAGGCAATTTTGGTGGGAACTCTATCCACCCAAATATTGTTTTTTGGGAAAGCGACGACCAAGGGGCTAGTCACCAAGCTGTACGCATTTTTGACTCTAAATTGGTCGTCTTTCCCTCTCTTCCAAAACATCGAATCTTCCTCCATCACAACCCTATGACCCCTTAACACATGTAGCAAGTTGCTCACCAAGTCCAATTCCCAATCATTGAAGTCTCTTAAAAACCTTAAATTCCACCCTCCTTGGTCAAAATTCTGGTCCCACATCTCTTCCACAGTGGCATTCTTAAGGGCAGCCATTGCAAGAGATGTGGAAAACTTTGGGACAGCACGAGACTCCCACACCAAGGGTCAGTCCAGAATCTAACTTTGGTGCCTTTTCCCACCTTAAAAGCCATATTTTCCTAGCACCAAGCAGATTCCTTCAAAATCTCTTTCCAAACCCCAACTCCAAATGCCCCATTTGCCTTCTTAGTGCTCTAACCAAAGTCCTCTTGCCCGTATTTTGCCTTAAGCACCTTCTTTCAAAGGACCTCCTTAGCACAAGCAAACCTCCAAATCCACTTGCTAAGCAAAACTTTATTCAAAGGGGCTAGCTTCCTTAATCCAAGTCCCCCCTTATCTTTATCCACACAAACCACCTCTCAATTGACTAAGTGAACTTTTTTTTCCTGATTACCCCCTCCCCACAAAAAGTCTCTTTGCAGCTTTTCTAACCTCTTTGCGACTGATTTTGGCATGCGAAACAAAGACATTTGATACAAGGGAATGCTGGCCATTGCACTCTTTATAAGAGTGGTTCTCCCCCCTTTCGATATATATTGGCGTTTCCAAAGGGCAAGTCTCCTCCTCATCCTTTCTTCCACCCCATCCCACGTGGAAATAGCCTTATTAGGCACCCCCAGAGGCAGCCCCAAATAGGTTGCAGGCAGTTGTCCCACTCTACATCCTAATTCAGCAGCCAACTCATCCACTTCATCCACCTCCCCCACCGGGATAATCTCACTTTTGTCCAAATTCATCTTTAATCCTGAGGCCGCTTCAAACTAGAACAAGATCCAGCTCAAATGTGTTAAGTGTTCTTTCTTAGCTTCACAAAAGACCATCGTATCATCCGCAAAAAGAAGGTGGGAGATATTAACAGCCTGCCCTCTGTCTCACCAGATGCTACACCCAGAAATGAAGCCCCCTTCAACTGCCCTCGTGATTAAGACACTTAAAACTTTCATTCCCATGACAAACAAGTATGGGGAGAGGGGATCTTCTTGGCGCAACCCCTTCGAGCTTGAGAAGAACCCAACTGGCACATCATTTACCAAGACTGAGACCTTAGTTGTAGAGATACAACTCTGCACCCATCCCAGCCACCTTGACCCGAAGCCTATCTTTTGTAGAATCTTCAGTAAGAATTGCCAATCAATGTTGTCGTACGCCTTCTCAATGTCCAATTTACAGATTAAGCCTTTCTCTCCCCTTTTTTGCCATGAGTCTATCACCTCATTGGCAATTAGAGAGACATCAAGAATCTGTCTCCCCTTAATAAACGCATTCTAATCAGGGGACACCACCTTATCTATCACATTTTTAAGCCTGTTGGCCAGCACCTTAGCCAATAGTTTGTACAGCCCCCCACCAAACTGATGGGTCTATAGTCCCCTAAGTCTTCAGCCCCCCCTTTCTTTGGTGTCAAGACCAGAAACGTATTGTTAAGGCTCTTGAGAAAGCTATTCTTCTCATAGAATTCCTTAAACATATCCATAACCTCCTCCTTGATGAACTCCCAACAATCTTGCCAAAAGGCCATCGTGAACCCATCCGGTTCTGGGGCTTTGTCCCCATTCATCTCCATTAGGGCTACATGGACCTCAGACTCAGAAAACGGGAGTTCCAGCCCTTTTGCTTCTGGCTAACTAATTTGCTTTAGCTGCAAGCTCCCTATGTCTGCCTTCCAACCCGGATTATCAGAGAGCAATTGCTGATAGGCATGCGCTATCCCTTCCTTCACTTCTTGATCCTCTAAAAGCCACACTCCATTTATCTTATTCTATCCGGGGAATTAACTCTTCGGTGGGCATTTGCCATGCGATGGAAATATCCCGTGTTTCTATCTCCTTCTTTTAGCCATAATTCCCTTGATAGCTGCCTCCAATGGGTTTCTTCCAAAGATACCCACTTAGCATAACCCTCATTGGCTTCCTTTTTCCGATTTGTTTCCTCCTCTGTTAGACTTCTCTCTATCTCCACCAAATCCCAGAATTCCACTTCCTGGAGAGCTTCAGCTTTATTGCACTCTAATCTCCCGAACATCTCCCTGTTCCAAGTTTTTAGGTTTTGTTTCAATTCCTTCAACTTAATAGCTAGTCTGTAACTGGCACTGCCTCTAACCACTATTCCTTGCCACCAGCCCCGAATTAGGTCTTTGAACCCCTCGACTTTGAGCCACATATTTTCAAATCTGAATGAAGATGGACCTCTTCTTATACCGCCTCTCTCAAGGAGAACTGGGAAATGGTCCGAGGTAGGGCAAGGAAGCCTTCTTTGGGAGACCCTACTGTATTGATCTAGTCAAGTGGGAGTCGCAAGAAATCTATTCAATCTGGCCCAAGATTGGTTGTTGAGACCCCCGCTCCAGGTAAAAGATCCCACTTGCAATAGGAAATCAACGAGCCCTAAATCGTCTATAATCTAGGCAAATCTCCTCATTACTGAGGTTATTGTCCCATGCTTATTCCTTTCAGATTGGTAAAGGGTCGAATTATAATCACCCCCTAAGCACTAGGGTTCTTCTCACAAACCTCTGATAGCCCCAATCTTCTCCCACATACACTCCCTTTCTTCTCTAGAAAAAGGTCCATAGACCCCCGTAAACACCCAAACCACACCATCATCCACATTCCTGAATTTACAGGAAATGGAGAATTGTCCCACCTCCCAGTCCACAATCTCCAGAGATCTTTTGTCCTAGCAAACTAAAATACCCCCTGCCGAACCAATAGCATCCAAGGCCCTCCAGTCAAGGAATCTCCCCGAGCCTAAGCTTCTCACTACCCTTTCAGACATTACTTGCATCTTTTCTCTTGGAAACACAACAAATCCGCCTTATGCTTTCTCACAACAGCCTTGATTAATTTCCTTTTGGAGCTATCGTTTACCCCCCTCACATTCTAGCTCAAAATTTTGAGCTTCATTGGACAACTTTTAGCTGGCTCCCTCTGCCCCGAATAAGACATTTCCTCTTAAAATCCCCCTCATAATTAATTGAACACTCCAACCTCTTAAGCTCCCTATCAAATTTTGATTTCTCTAGAAGGCCTTTGCTATGAATCTTCTCCCTCATTTTTCTGATTTTGACCAAGAAACTCAAAATTTCCTTCTCCAAGCCTTCTGTCGGTAATTCCAAAAAGAGGCTGAATTTGGCCAGGCTACTTTCCTCCCAATTAAGCTGCCTTTCCCCCTTTTCTTCTTGAGTTTCAGACTGAACTAAAGCCCACTCCGAATTCCTTTCCATAAGATTGCCGCTGTTGATCTCTACCAAGTCCCAACATCCATTTTCTTTCTTTGCATTCCCGTCTACAACTGTATTTCGTAAAGGAGTAACATCCTGGTCCCTCTTCCTTGACGCCCCAGAATGGTCGTAAAACTCCCCCTCCGGAGCCCGACCAAAAAAGAAGGAAATAGGAGAAGAAGACCTCGGTACCCTTAGACCCCTCGAGTATTGAGTGAACCCATACCTCGAAGCTTCTTCCTCTAGCGCGTTGTCTATCATTGACTGGTAGGTCTCCGAGTGTTGCTTCCTCCAAATTTCCTTTTCGCGCGTCTTGAGAAACTCCAACTCCATGTTACATAGAGTTGAAGGTCGATCTTTTGAGCCAAAGGACTGAGATTGGGGTGAAACAGACCTTTCCCAAATAGGTATAGGTGGCCCAATAGACCCATTCACCTCAACTGCAGCCCACCCGAAGCCCTTGGAGCACGAAGGCCCACTCACAGGCCCATCCTTCAGCGTCTCAATCTTTTTTTGGGCTTCACCCTCAGCAGAGCCTGGCTAAGTGGGCCCATCAGTCCAGTTCGAGCCCACAAGGCACAGACCCAAGCCTAATGACCACGGCCCAGAAGAGGAGGGCCAGGTCAACGATCCCCAGCCTTCGTGGTGCGAAGGCCCAACCTTCAAAGCCTTGATCGCTTTTGACCCTGCCGGTCGGGGCCCAACAACCCACTTCGAACCCCAAGGCACGGGCCTAGGCCTGACAACGACGGCCTAGGAACGGAGAGCCAGGTCAACGAACCCACCTCGTTGAAGCCCACTTCGTTCATCTACCCACCCGTCCCATCCTCTGACTAGAGTTGCACCTCGACCCCGCGCTCACCACCTCTCCCACTCGCGGACCGACGCGTGTACCCGCGTCACCCCCAACCTCCCCGCTAGGGCAGCTGGTTGAGCCTCGTTTGAGCCCCGATTTCTGCCTCAGCGATGGCATAGCCTCCCACCAAAGTGAGAGACTATAGGTCGCCTCCTCGATCCCTATCTCCAGCGAGCACGGAAGGTCTTCACCATCCAATTTGACTAAGATTCTCGCCCACTGTAATTCGTCTATGCTTTTCGTCTGTGGGTCTATGGCTAAAAAACCACCACTTACATTCCCCACCCTTCTCAAGACTGATAGAACCCACAGCGAAATTGGAAAGCCCAAAATCCTCACCCAGACTTCGTTTCTTGCCTCCCCTTCTTCCAAACACCTAGACCTTGGATTCCATCCCTCCAATCCTAGCTGAATCCCTCCCACCGACCTTTTTCCATACACGAGGACCCGTCTGGATTCTTCCACGAACTCAAACTCCAATAAGACTCGTCCCTTTCCCAAACTTGCTAAACCTAGTTTGCCTTTCATTCCCCAAGATCTTGCCATTAACCATCCCAAGCTTTCCAAATCCTCTCCTCCTGCAACGCTTGGATTCCATTTTCCTATTAGACAATGTTTCAGTCTGCTCAGATTTTTACTTATTTCGTATTCTTTGACCTCCACTCTAAGCATTTTGTACTCCCTGTTCCATGGCCTCTTCACTATTTCAGCAAACGATTTACCCGAACCTCTTTCTTCTTGTTTCTGTTCCTTTTTATTGTAGCTGACATCCAGCTTTCGGAAAGCCTCCAACATAGCCATTCATCCCCCCTTTTCCCCTTTGCCTTTCGGTATACAAATACTGTATCTCTTTTTCTCCGTGTCGACGACCCCTAACCGGAGGAAACAACCTACGCTATTGGCATCGCGCACCATGGAGAAGCTTCTCCCATTCTCTTTCCAACCTTTTTCCCATTTACCCTCTTTCCCATCCTTGAGACACTTGTCTAGGCCCTCTAGAAAAAACCCTACTCTTGCCAGCCCTAGACGAATCCATGATGACACCCCTTTCTTGCTTTCCACTATAATTGCTTGGGATTTTCCTCTTTTCTCCTTGATTTCTACCTCGAAGACCTTGGACTCCACCCCAAAGCTACTCATCTTCCGTTTTCTCCGATTTTCTGCTCGGCTATCTCCCTCACCACTGTCACTCCCTCGCTCGTGCTTGCTTTCTCTCACACACTCTCTCTCCATCTTTTTGTAGACTTTCACTTTAACTCACAAAGGAAAAAAAGCATTCATTTTTCTTTTTTATTTTAAATAAAAAATACATGTGAAAGGGTGAAATTGTCCTTTTTTTCTCTGTCTTCTTAACATCCACCTATCCAAACCCTAATGTTAACCTTCTCCGTCGCCTTAAAACTTTGAAGAAGAAGGGAAGAGAAAGAGAAGGGAAGTAAAGGGAAATGAAAGGAAGGAATGGGGAGGAAAAGAACAAGAAAGGAGTAAAAGAATTAGGGTTAGGTTTAGAGTTTGGATGAGTGAGTGTGAAGAAGATGAAAACCAATGCATGTTCACATCAGCATTCAGTCACTTGCTATGAAGATTAGAGGATCCTCTAAGAAGAAGGAATTTGTCAAAACTGCAGATTTTATTCATGAGGATGGGCAGCTACTGCTTGAATCAAAACAATCTCTTTCAGGATCAGAGCTCCATGAGTCCATGAAGTATGTAGCTTTCCCCAATTCCCTCTGATGGATCAAGAATTAGATTTATAAAAGAGCGTTGAGGTTCTCACAACACAGCTCCTGCTGCCTGGATTATAAGTCTACAAATTAACAGTATCCTGAAAACAAACTGAAGTGATGTTAAGGTACTTCGAACATATAGCAATGTTATGCAAAATTTTGGAATGCTAGGATTGAATAATTGAATGTTGATCTTTGTATTGTTTAATTTGTTTGGCTCAATCAAAATATTGCATTAGTAATTTGTGATTAAGATTGCTCGATTGGTATTTTATGGACTTAACTGGCACATGGTCAAAATGACAACCAACACTTCAATGGCCTAGTTAACAATTAAATAAATAATAATAAAAATTAAAAATAAATATTTCTTGATGGTTTTAAATTGTCAATGTGCCCTTATATATATAAATATATATAAAGGGTAAGGGTTTCTTGCTGACCTTTTTTTTTACCATCAATGTCAATTCTGTCATAAGAAGGATGTGTAAATTGTTTTCCCATTTTATCAAAAATATAATAAGAAAATCTATTTACTGTTGAAATCGGAATTGCTTTATAGAGCTGGGAAAAGAAGTTTTTTTTTTCTTTTTTCACTAGATCTATTTCCTTGGCAATGATTATGCACAATGAATTGCTATTTGCCACCAAAAAGGGAATAGAGTATGAGAATCATAATATGGAAAATAGATTATAAGAATCATTATATGGCATCAATTTAGCTGGGACCTGGGATGAAGACTATGAACCTAACTCCCAAGGTAGATTAGAATAAGAAATGCCAAAAATACTACTTTGGAATTCTAGGAATTATATTAACTTAAATACCAAGGTGGATTAAAATCAGAAGTGCTAAAAATACTGCAATGGCTTTTCAGATTGAATTCTATTGAGTAAAAAGAAGTGATGATATGGGTAAAAATGAATAGAAGTAAATGTTTCTACACAAAAGAAACATTTTAAGTTGAACTATTAGTAGGGTGAAGGAAATTTATTAAGGCATCAATAAATTCAATTGAAGAGGTCAATTTGTTCTTTTTTTTTGGATAAATAAGTGCAGAATGTATTAACAAGAGACAAAAAAGCTGCAAAGCATATAGGGAGTATATGAGGCAGCTAAGGCCTCACAACTAAAAGAAGGAGAACAAAAAACTCACCAACCCCTAATTGGAAGCTAACCACTCCAAAAAGCCTATAAGGGAGAGCGACTCCTCTCCAATATACAATTTAGCCCAACCCTAGAAATTACACACAAAAGAAATTTTAATCTTCTGAATTGCTAACAACCCCCCTCTCTCTAAAAGTTAGTCTATTCCTCTCCTTCCAAACCGTCCAAAAAATGTACAACGGAATGGATTTCCAAAGCTTTTTTCTTTTTTACTCCACAAAAGAGCCCCTTCAGCTGAATAAAACCTTCTTTACAGTTTCTGAAAAGACCCATTGAGCACCAAACAAACTAAGAACAATATCCCACAGCACTTTGGCCACTGTACAGTATATTAAAATATGATTTATAGTTTCCTCTTCACAACCGCACAAGAAACAACAATTAAGAAATTGCCACTCTCTTTTATGAAATCTATCAAGAGTAAGCACCTTCCCCTAAGCGGCTTCCCACGCGAAGAACGCAATTTTGGTTGGAACTCTATCCACTAAAATGTTACTTTTTGGGAAAACGGTGGCAATGGGGCTGGCCAACAAGCTATATGCTTTCTTGACTCTAAATTGCCCGTTTCTTCCTTCCTTCCAAAACACCGAGTCTTCCTCCAAAGTAATCCTGTGGCCCCTCAAAACATGAAGCAAATTGTCTACCATATCCAATTCCCAATCATTAAAGTCCCTAAGAAACCTTAAATTCCAGCCGCCTTGGCCAAAATTTTGGTCCCACATCTCTTCCACTGTGACATTCCTATGAGCAGCCATGGCATAAAGATGCGGGAAACTTTGGGACAGCACTATACACTCACTCCAAGGATCAGTCCAGAATATGATTTTGGTGCCTTTTCGCACTTTAAACGCCATATTTTCTCAACACCAAACAGATTCCTTCAAGATCTCCTTCCAAACCCCTACTCCAAACGCCCTATTTGCCTTTTTTGTCCTCCAACCAAGGTCCTCTTGCCATACTTCGCTACAAGCACCTTCTTCCAAGATCCTCCTTAGCACAAGCAAATCTCCAAATCCATTTGTCAAGCAAGGCTTTATTTAAAAGAACTAACTTTCTCAAGCCAAGCCCCTCATTTTCCTTATCCGCACAAACCACCTCCCAATTGACTAAGTGGGCTTTTCTTTCTAGATTACCCCTCTCCACAAAAAGTCTCTTTGCAACTTTTCTAACCTTATTGCCACCATCTTTGGCATGCAGAAAAGGGACATTTGATGCAAAGGCATACTGGTCATCGTGCTCTTTATAAGAGTGATTCTCCCACCTTTGGATATATATTGGCGTTTCCAAAGGGCAAGTCTCCTCCTCACCTTCTCTTTCACCCCATCCCACATGGAAGAGGCCTTATTAGGCGCCCCTAATGGCAGCCCCAAGTAGACAACAGGCAGCTGTCCCACCCTACACCCTAGTTCAACTGCCATCTTGTCCACCTCTTCCACCTCCCCAACCGGTATAATCTCACTTTTGGCCAAATTAATCCTTAACCTTGAAGCCGCTTCAAACCAAAAAAGAATCCAGCTCAAATGCGTTAAGTGCTCTTTCTTTGCCTCACAAAAAACGACTGTGTCATCAGCAAAGAGTAAGTGTGAGATGTTGACAGCCTGCCTTCTACCTCGCTAAATACTACGCCCAGAGATAAAACCCCCTTCAACAACCCTCCTGATTAGCACACTTAGCACTTCCATTCCCATGATAAATAGGTAGGGGGAAAGAGGGTCCCCTTGGCGCAGCCCTTAGAGCTTGGGAAGAAACTAGCTAGCACTCCATTCACCAAGACTGAGAACTTAGTTGTAGATATACAACTCCACATCCATCCCAACCACTTTGGCCCAAACCCCATTTTTTGCAAAACCTTCAACAAAAACTGCCAGTTAATGATGTCATACGCCTTCTCGATATCCAATTTACATATTAGGTTTTTCTCTGAAGAGGTCAATTCTTGAGCATAAGAAAGATTCTAGTAAGAAAGATAAGACATGGAATAGAAGATAGAAATTGAGAGATAAATGACTAATCAATTACAAGACTTTATTGAAGAAACCTCTATTACATAAAACAACCTTTGAGATGACATGATGTGTGTCCTCATCCAAAGGTTTTCAGTCAAACAACAACTTGACTAAATAGAGAAATTCTATAATTCAACTTGACATCTCAAAATGAATTAGATACTCCTAAGCCAAGTCTTTTCTTTGGGTACTTATTAGGAAAAATCTTCTTACTAAAATAACCTTATCAATTAGGGATTAAATATTGATAAGGTTATTTTAGTAGTTGTCCAATTATAACAAAAATATAATTAGAGTATCAAATCGTAATTTCCATGTACAGGATATAGATGCTGAACTTGGAGTGGGCTGCTCTTCCTGCTCGTGGGGCTTCAGGGGGGATTGTGATTTTGTGGGATTCAAATAAGTTCAAGTGTATAGAGAAGGTGTTAGGATCTTTCTCTGTAACTGTGAAGTTGGATTCTAGTGAAGAAGGGTCTTTTTGGTTAACTTTAGTGTATGACCCGAATAAGCTTTTGTGGAGGAAGGACTTTTGGTTGGAGCTTCAGGACCTGTATGGTCTGACCTTCCCAAGGTGGTGTGTAAGAGGGGACTTTAATGTTATCAGGAGGATCTTTGAGAAGATGAGTGATTCTAGGTTAACTTTTTTTTGACGAGTTTATAAGGGAGAGTGGTTTGCTGGACCCATCTCTAAGGAATGCTGCTTTTACTTGGTCAAACATGCAAGTTGCTCCTATTTGCAAGAGATTGGATAGGTTTTTGTTTTCTGCTGAGTGAGATTCTTTCTTCTCTTAAAGTTTTCAAGAGGCGCTTCCTAGATGGACCTCAAATTATAGCCCAATTTGTTTGGAAACCAATTCCTTAAAATGGGGTCCGACTCCTTTTAGGTTTGAGAATATGTGGTTGCTCCATCCTGAGTTTGAGGAGAAGTTTAGAGATTGGTGGCAAGAGTGTTTGGTTGTAGGTTGGGAAGGTCATAAGTTCATGAGGAAATTAAAGCTTGTTAAATCAAAGTTGAAATAATGGAATAAAGTGGCCTTTGGAGATTTAAGAGAGAGGAAAAAGCTCATCCTCTCGGACCTAGGTAGAATTGATCTAATTGAACAAGAAGGGAATTTGAACCCTGATTTAGTATCAGAAAGGACCTCAAGAAGAGGGAGCTGGAGGATGTGCTATTAAAGGAAGAGGTTCAATGGAGACAAAAATCTAGGGTCAAGTGGATTAAAGAAGGGGGTTGCAACTCTAGTTTCTTTCATAGAATGGCCACTGGAAGAAGAAGCAAGAAATTCATTAAGTCTCTGATTTCTGAGAGGGAAGAGACTTTAAGCAACATTGAAGTTATCTTTGAGGAGATTGTAAATTTCTTTGGGAAACTTTATTCCAAACCTGAAGGTGACTCTTGGAGGATTGAAGGTGTTGATTGGGTCCCTATTCAAGGAGAGAGTGCAGTTTGGCTGGATAGGCCTTTTTTTGAAGAGGAGGTTCGAATGGTAGTGTTTCAATTGAATAAGGAAAAAGCCCCTGGTCTTGATGGTTTTACTATTTCAGTTTATCAAGAGTGTTGGGATGTGATAAAAGAGGATCTTATGAGGGTGTTTAGTGAGTTTCACACCAATGGGGTAATAAATCAAAGTACAAATGCAACCTTCATTGCTATGGTGCCTAAGAAAAGCCAAACTTTTAAAATCTCAGATTATAAACCTATTAGCTTGGTTACAAGTTTATATAAGATAATAGCTAAGGTCTTATCAAGGTGTTTACGCAAAGTTCTTCATGAAACAATCTCTAACTTTCAAGGAGCCTTTGTTGAAGGGAGACACATTTTGGATGCTGTTTTGATAGCCAATGAAGTGGTGGATGAGAAAAGAAGGTTAGAGGAGGAAGGAATAGTCTTCAAAATTGATTTTGAAAAGGCTTATGGTCATGTGGACTGGGGCTTCTTGGATTATGTGCTTCAAAGGAAGGGATTCAGGCAGAAATGGAGATCTTGGATAAGGGGTTGTTTGTCGTCATCAAGTTTGCAATCTTAGTTAATGGGAATGCAAAGGGTTCGGTTAAGGCCTCTAGAGGTTTGAGACAAGGAGACCCCCTTTCTCCTTTTCTTTTTACTTTAGTGGTAGATGTGCTAAGTAGGTTGATGATCAGAGCAAAGGAAATTGGGCTAACTAAGGGGTTCTTAGTGGGGAGGGATAAGACTAGAGTGTCTTTGCTACAGTTTGCAGATGACACCATCTTTTTCTCTAAAGCCTCTCTAGAACATCTCCAAAACCTCAAGATTATCCTTTTGGTTTTTGGGCAAGTATCTGGTTTAAAAATCAACTTAGAAAAAAGCTCAATTTCAAGTATTAACATTAGGCTAGAGCTGTTGTCTAATTTGGCCTTGGTTTTTTATTGTAGAGTGTTAGAGTGGCCTTTGTCTTATCTAGGCCTTCCATTAGGAAGGAACCCTAAGACAATAGATTTTTGGGATCCGGTGGTTGAGAGAATTTCGAGGAGATTGGATGGTTGGAAAAAAGCCTTTTTGTCTTTGGGAGGGAGGATTACTTTAATTCAGTCTTGTCTGTCTCACATCCCTAGTTACTTTCTATCCCTCTTTAAAATCCCATCTTCAATTGCCTCAAAGATTGAGAAGATGCAAAGGGATTTTCTTTGGTCTGGGGCGGGGGAAGGGAAGAAAGATCATCTCATCAGATAGGATGTTGTTAGTAGACCAAAGGAGTTAGGAGGTTTGGGTTTTGGGAAGACTTCTATGAGAAATATAGCTCTCTTAGGGAAATGGCTTTGGAGGTTCCCTAGAGAAAGGAATGGTCAATGGTATAAGGTTATTGCGAGTATATATGGAACACATCCTAATAGATGGGGTGCCAACATGGTGGTTAGATGGTCTCACAGATGTCCTTGTAAGGCTATTGCTCAAGTTTTCCAGGATTTTTCCCCGTTTGTTCGCCTAGTGGTGGGCAATGGGGAGAGAATTTGTTTTTGGGAAGATCTTTGGTGGGGAAACCAAACTTTGTGTTCTCAATTTGCTGATCTTTATAGAGTTACTTCTGTGAAAAACCTCACTGTTTCAGATGTCCTTGGCAATTCCTATCCACTGTCTTGGAATTTTAATTTCCGTCGCAATCTTACTGATTCAGAAATTGATCTCCTTCAGAGATTAATGTTCTCCCTTAGTTCAGTGCTTTTCTCTCTTTCTTTGGCAGATTCAAGAGTGTGGTCTTTGTCATCGTCAGGCTTGTTTTCAGTGAAATCTTTTTTCTTGGCCTTGTCAAAAGTCTCTAATCCTATCTTGTTCCTTTCAGCCAAGTTTTTGTGGAGTTCAAAAGCCTCCTCAAAGGTTAAGGCTCTTGCTTGGTTAGTAGCGCATGGGAAGGTAAACACCAATGACAAGTTGCAATTGAGAAGACCCTACAAATCCCTTTGTCCTCAATGGTGCATTCTTTGCAAAGGAAATGGAGAGTCGATTGACCACCTTTTTCATCATTGTCTAGTTACCATTGGACCTTAACACAAGTTGTTTAATCTAGCAGGGTTAGTTTGGGTCCCTCCAAGGAGTTTTGAGGACATGTTGGTAATTGCTTTTAAAGGCTTGGGGAACTCATTAAGAGGAAAGACACTTTGGCAAATTGCGTATCTTACTTTGGTTTGGATGGTGTGGTAAGAGAGAAACAAAAGGATCTTTGAGGAAAAGGGGAGAACGGAAGAGATTTTATGGGATTTGATTTTGTTCTATTCCTCTCTTTGTGCTTCTTGTACTACAGCTTTTAGAGGAGTTCCTCTAAGTGTTTTACAGCTCAACTGGACTGCGGTGTGCGCGTCATAAGTTTGAGTGTGTGGGGGTTTCTCTTTGTTTTTAGATTCCTATTGTTGGGTGTTTCCTCTTTTGTTTAGTTTGTGTAGGAAGGACCTCTCATCCTTCCCTTGGTTTCTTCTCTTTCTTCTGTACTTCTTATTTATCCTGTATCTTTTCTTCTATCAATATATATTTCTTCGTTTCTAATAAAAAAAAAAAAAAAAAAAAATAGAAGAAGAAAAAGTGATCTTCATGACAAGTAATTTTTTTATTACCAATCATATATTGGTGCACTTCCTAAACATTTTCCTTGACAGATACTAGAATGCTTAAAATATATTTATTGGTATCTAAATTACTATGAAAACCTAAAAACAAGAAAAATGCATTTTTTTTTAAACTGAGGAAGTCATCACTACAAGAAAACGAAGCTACAATGACAAACCTTTTATGGGGGCTAGGAGATTCGGCTACTAAAATATCCTTTTCATGGCAGCCACCAAGTAGCCACCATCAAATTCCTAATTTGTATATTGAGACTAGTTCTTGAGAAATTTCCATGGGGATTTTGAGTGTTTCAGTGGTAGCCAGTGTGTGGTCGCAGTGTAAACAAGCAGTTTGGTAGTAACCTAATGCCCCCATGAAAAGGGCCATTTAAATATAGATTCGTAAGCCTTTCCATGATGTCAGTTGGTGGGTGGCAACAAAAATTCTTTTTGTGGCAGCTATTTAGCAATCTCCACAAAAAGCCTACTAACTTTGCCAACCCCTTATGGATACGCCTGCAAAGGATTTTCTCATTTTCTTATATTTTCGTTCTTTTAATTAGGCTTTCCACCAAATCCACCCATTTTCTCTCATCTCTTGATGTCATCACCACTAACACTTTGCTGCCTTACACCTCTAAAATTTGCTCAGGTTTTTTCTATGTAGTTCCCTTGGATCCACTTGTAAAGCTTTTTGTTTTCTCATTTTCCCCCTTTTTAAGTCAGGGTTTTCACCAAACCGATTTCTTTCCTCTCTCTTCTTGCCACCATTATCACTGGGGTGGCATTGTTACCTTATACTACAACAACTCTAGGATTTCTGCTCCATAGTATAATTGGCTGCGCCCATGAAGCACTCTCCCTTTTCCACCTTTTCACCGTTCTTAGCTAGGGCTTGCAGCAAATACATCCATCATTACCATTGACATTGTTGCCCTGCAATTCTCTCTATCAATTTGCCATAGATCCTCTCTTGTTGCAACTGTTGCCAGTATCAATGCTGTCATTGCCTCAACTCAACACCATGAGCATCCAACCACAAGTACAATCATCCCAGCCACAGGGTGCATCAACATTACTAATATAGGTGAGACATTGATCAAATGGCACTTAATTTTGTTTAATAGATCTATGATAAGAAAATTCAAGTTCATCTACTATTTGCTCTTTTTTTCTATATAGCCTTTTCAAGAACATCTAGGAAGGTTTATGGCCTTACCAAGCTGAAGCTCCTAACCTCACAATGAGAGCACTTGCCTGTCAATTTTAACATGTATGGGCAGGCAATAGGAGATAATGGAAAGAAACTATCAAGCTATCTAGAATCATGGCACATGATGGGCAACTAGCACCCCTCAATTACAGCAATTGGAAGGAGGTGCTGCAGGAGGAGAAGACGAAAATGTTCCAAGTCATAAATTTCATTAAAGATAAAAATAACAGCAAAAAATTTGAGTGTTGAATTTTTGGTTGTTATTTTTGTGTAGTGCTTTATCGAATAATTTTCGTGCATTTTTGTTTTAGTTATCTTTGGTTAGAGTGAAGTTTTGAAATGTGTTGGAGTGCATGATATATATTGTGGACTCAAATCCTACAAGGCTGAGCTTTTAGGAGAATTGTTTGCCTAACATGGTTTAAAGCCTCATTTAATGGGAGGTCAAATTTGAACCTCACCACATTTTTGTTTCCCGCTTTATTAAGCCCTAAGGAGGCTATTTGTGGTTTATTTATGTACGAGCCTGTGTGTGTCTGAGTCTCTTCACATGTGGGTATTGGGTGGCACGTGAGGGAGGTTGTTGGAGTGGATATACACCGTGAACACAAATCCCGCAAGCTTGAGCTTTTAGGAAAAATAGTTGTCTAACAAAATGATCAATTGTGTTTGTGAATTCTTATAGTATTTGCATGATGTTTTCTTTTGCAGAAGTACTTTAATATTGCTGAAAATGTTTGCCAAAAATGGATCATGTTAAAGTTGTCCACTGCTTGGAGAGCTTGGAAAGTCACACTCAAGAAGAAACACTATGACATCTATGAAACAGACGAGGAACGCTTATCTCATGTTCCTTCTAGGTTTGATTCAGCTCAGTGGATGTGGCTTATAGAATTTTGGGGATCAAAAGAAGGGAAGGTAGGGATAAAAAAATATTTAGGTATTTAGAAAAGTTAGAAACATTGAAATTGTTACATATTCATTTAGTTATATTTCATACTCTGAATTGTTTTTTGGCTATTATATTTCTCCTATTGAGGTATAGGCTTGCAGTAAAAGAAATGCTCCTATGCACAAGAAGCAAGTAATAAGTCGTCATACAGATGGAACAAAAAGTTTTGCTCAAATCTGTGAGAAGCTGGTACATTTTTGTACTTATCTGAAGTTCTATATCATATTATACTCTCATATATTAATTAAATTACATTTACATGGCCACAACAAACAGAAAACTCAGAAGGAGAAAAGATAGATCGCATAAACATGTTTAAGTTAACACATACTAGGAAAAACGGGCAGCTTGTGGATGATGCATCATCAGCTGCAAGTGTAAGTTGAACTTTCCAAGTTTACTTTTTGATCATTGGTTACATATTGGATTAGCATTTTGTTCACTTTGCAATTGTTAACTTAAATTTGAGTCACAACGAAAGATGGAGAACCAACTTAGCCATCATCAAGGGGATGCACAAGCAAACAATACTATTCAAAATAATATATTCACCCAAGTCATGGGTGAAGATAAACGTGACTATGTGCGCACTTATGGATTAGGAATCTATGTGAATGATCTCCGTGGACCACCACATCAAGGTCATTAAAACGCCGGAGGTAGAGAAAGCCCAAAGGCTAGCATCTAAGAAGAGGTTTCATATTGAAGAAACTGTAGTTTGTGGTGAATTATTGTGGATCTAGGGGGGCTCGGGAGGATCCAGCTGAAGTTAAATGAAGCTTCGTGTTCTGTCATGGAATGTAAGAAGGGTAAATGATAGAGACAAAAGAAAGTTAATAAAGGCTGTTATTAAATCTCAGAAGGCGGATTTAGTCTGTTTGCAGGAAACTAAAGTCCAGGAAATGACTAGTGGGGTTGTGCAAAGCTTAGGGGTGGGTAGATTTCTAGAGTGGGGGCCTGTGAACTCAAAAGGGTAGCGGAAGGGGTTGTGGTGTTTTAAGACAATAGGATGTTACAACTGATGGAGTTGGAGGAAGGGAGTTTTTCAGTGTCTTGTCATTTCAAGAACTGTGAGGATGGCTTTTGCTGGAGTTTTGCAAGGGTTTATAGTCCCACGCTAAAGATGGAGAGGGAAGGTTTCTAGAGTGAGTTGGGGGCTGTTAGAGGTTTATGGAGTGACCCTTGGTGTGTGGCAGACGATTTCAATATGATTAGATTCTCATCGGAGCGTAGCAAAGGAGGTCATTTGTCTTTAGCCATGAGAAGATTTTCAAAGGTAATTGAGGATTTAGAGCTAAGGGACTTACCATTGCAGGGAGGTCTGTTTAATTGGAGCGGTGGTCTTAACAATCAGTACAAATCACGAATTGATCGCTTCCTTATTTTTGAAGATTGAGAACTTCATTTTCCGGGAGCTATTCAGTTTGTTATCGCTAGGCCGATTTCAAACCATTTCCCGATTCTTCTTGAGGGGGGAGGGTTGAGGAGAGGTCCCTCACCTTTCAGGTTTGAAAATGGCTAAAAGAGGAGGGCTTTAAGATTGTGCTGAGATTGTGATGGAAGGGATTGAACTTTAGAGGATTTGCTAGCTTCATCCTTTATGAGAAATTGAAAGCTTTGAAGCCTATCATGAGATGCTGGAATAAGGAAGTTTTTGGTAAGGTGGAACTTCAAAAAGAGCTAGCTCTGAGCCGGGTGGATTTCTGGGATAAGCAGGAGGTATCCCATCCTTTGTCTTTGGAAGAGGAGGAGGCTAAGAAAGATGCTAGAGAATTGTATAAAAAGTGGGTCCTTTTGGAAGAAATGTCTTGGAGGCAAAAATCGAGAGAAATTTGGTTAAAAGAGGGGGATAGAAACACGAGTTTCTTTCATAGAATGACCAATGCTCACAGGAGGAGAAACCAGTTGTCCAGAATCAAAATTAATGGTTCTTGGATCACAGAGGACAGCGTAATTAAGGAGCAAGTTTGCAAAGCCTTTTAGGTTTTGTTCTCTACTTCGGGTGATTGGCGTCCTAATATTAATGGGTTGTCTTTTAAGAGACTATAGGATACAAAGGTGGCAGGGCTGGAGAAGCCGTTTTCGAAAGAAGAGGTGTTTGGGGCTCTCGAGCTTCAATGGGGATAAGGCTCCAGGCCTAGATGGGTTCTCCATGGTTTTTTGACAATTTTCGTGGGAGTTTGTGAAGAGCGAGGTGATGAATTTGTTTAGGGAATTCCACGAATCAAGTTGTTTTGTGAGGAGTTTGAATGCCATTTTTCTAGTGTTGATTCTAAAAAGAGTGAGGGCAGAGGATTTGAGGGATTTTAGACCAATAAGCTTGGTAGGAGGGTTGTACAAGTGGTTGACCAAGGTGCTAGTCAATAGGATGAAAGGGGTGTTAGCTAAGGTGATTTCCAAAGCCCAAAATGCCTTTGTGGAGGGTAGGCAAATTTTGGACGTAGTGCTCATTACAAATGAAGTAATAGACTCAATATTAAAAAGCAATGAAGGGGCAATTCTATGTAAGCTGGACATTGAGAAAGCCTATGATTATGTGGAGTGGTCGCTCTTGCTTACGATTATGGAGAAAATGGAGTTTGGGGAGAAGTGGTTAAAATGGATAAAGTGGTGTTTATCCATAGCTAGTTTTTCTGTGTTGGTTAATGAAACACCTTCGGATTTTTTTCAAGTTCTAGGGGTCAAAGGCAAGGAGACCCGCTCTCACCTTATCTTTTTATGATAGCAATGGAGGCCTTTAGTTGTCTTTTGAAGATAGTTTGTGGTGGTTTTTTATCAACTTGCCAAGGGAAAGAGGGAGGGAAGGGGTTGAGGTCTCTCACTTGCTATTTGCTGATGACACACTGATTTTTTATGAGGCGCGGGGGGAGCAAATGACGTTTCTGTGCTGGGTGTTAATGTGGTTTGAGGCAATCTTGAGCTTGAAGGTTAATTTGGATAAAAGTAAGTTGATTCTGGTGGGTAAGGTAGAGAATGTGGATGATTTGGCAAGCGAGCTGGGCTGCAAGGTGGGTAGATTGTCATCTACCTACTTAGGAATGCCTTTGGGGGCTTCTTTTAACTCTATGGCAACTTGGGATGGCATTGAGGAAAGATTCCGCAAAAGGTTGGCTATGTGAAAGCCACGATATATCTCTAAGGGGGGGAGAATTACCATAATTCGCAACTCTTTGTCCAACCTCCCTATTTACTCTATGTTCATTCTCTATCTACTAAGAGTGGTTAGAATGAGATTGGAGAGGATTCAAAGGGACTTTATGTGGGGAGGTGAAGTGCTAGAGCGAAAACCTCATTTAGTGAGGTGGTTAATTGTTTGCTTAGATAAAAGTAAAGGGGGGCTGGGAGTTAAGAGCCTTGCTTTGCTCAACAAGACTCTCCTTGGCAAATGGACGTGGTGTTTTGCAAATAAAAGAGAGGCTTTTTGGAACCAGGTTATAAGGGAGAAGTATGGGGAGGATCGAGGTGGGTGGCTTATCCATGAAGCTAAGGAGGGGCATGGAGTAGGGTTATGGAAAGCAATAAGGAATCTTGGCCATCTTGTTAGCTCTAGATTTCTTTTGTGGTGGAAAATGGCCAAAGGGTGAGTTTCTAGAAGGATAAGTGGTGCGGAAACTCACCGTTATGCAACTCCTTCCCTTATATGCATTGACTGCAGACAAAGAAGCTTGGGTGAGTGATTTATGGGCTGGTTCAGCAAGTGGGGATTTAGGGGGGAGTTGGAATCCTCGGTTTACTAGGCGTTTCAATGATTGGGAGCTAGATGAGGTGGAGGACCTGTTAAGGCATTTGTACGAGGAAAGAGAGATGTTGGATGAGAAGGATAGGGTGAGGTGGTCGATGTCCAACGATGGTAATTTCTCGGTTAAGTCCCTTTACAAAGTATTAGAGCAGAATTCTTTAGGGTGCTTTCCAGTGAAGATAATTTGGAACCATTGGGTGCAGCCAAAAATAAGTTTCGTTGCATGGGAAGCATCTTGGGGAAAAGTTCTAACTTTAGACCAAATTTAGAAGAAGGGTTGGGCTTTAACAAATAGATGTTTTTTATGCCAAGATTATGAGGAGTCTATTGACCATCTTCTTCTCCATTGTGAAAAGATGAGGGAGGTGTGAAATCTGTTTTTTACCTTGTTTAGTGTGTGTTGGGTGTTTCCTTCCTCAATTAGGGAGACCCTTGTGGTATGGGATGGTACTTGGGTAGGCAAAAAGCGCAGAATGGTGTGGAAAGTGGCCCCCCTGTGCTTGTTTTGGCCAGTTTGGAAGGTTAAAAACAACATTGCTTTTGATGATGGGGTGCTGTCCCTGCAAAGGCTGAAAGCCTTTTTTGTTTTTTCACTTTGGTTGGAGACCAAACTGTTTATAAAAGATGGTCCTACGACGTTAATAAATTTCATTGATTGGGTGGGTTCCGTTGAGGGAGGTTTTTTTTTTTTTTTGTACATCTTTGTTTTGGTCTGTTTTTGGGTACAACTGTAAGGGGGTAAGTTTCTTTTATCTGTACATCTTGGGCCGCTTTTTTAGCACCTCTTATTAATACAATGCCTTTGCTTACTTATCAAAAAAAAAAAAAAAATGAAGGCAAACAATGCAAGCACACTGCCTGCTCCTATGCTTGAAGGGCTAGATTGTCTTATCTTGTGTGGTCAATGGCTTAGCTGAGTTACATATTGGTTGTGCTACTAGTGATTCTGTACTTTCTAGTTCTTATTGATATATTGTAGCCTCTTAGGTTCTTTTTTCTTTCTTTTTTCTCCAGTTTCAACTTATCTGGAACAATGTCTTATTCTTCTTTGCAGTCCCTTTAACCTTTTTAATAATATTTGTCCCTTCTCTATATTCAAAATATTATTGTCTATGTGTGTGAAAACTGAAGCTTATCTTACTCTGATATTTGAAGGATGAAGACTGCATAAAAATTTTGAGATTCAATTATTCAGCAAAGCTTAGTAAATTTAAAATTTTGGAGAAGGGAACTAAACATGCATGAAGCCCATCCACATTATCCATAAACCCTCAGCAGAAAACCTAAAACAACCCTAGTAAACTTGTTTTCTTAACAATCCCATGCATTCATCAACCTTTACCCTTAAACAATGGGGGGTTGTGTCCTAATCCCCACTGTTATGCCCAATAGCAGATGGAGAGAAAGATTGGATAATAAATAAATAAATCCAATTACATAAATATCTGCTAGAGTTATACTTAATTAAGATAAAGGACAATAATTGCTGTGGTTCAAAAACGTACCTTTGCGTTGTCATGTCTTCAAAGTTGAGTATTGAAGCTGCACTAGAAGTCATTTTGTGACAAATGTTAGAGGGAACAGTACAACAGAAAATAGATTCTCCAAGTGATGACTTGCAATAAAAATAAGCTCATTATTAGTTACAATGTATGGAAATTTGCTCTCCATAGTTTAGTCCAATTCACAATAGCATTCAACTTTATTAACATCATTCCACTTGAAGTGAGTAAATGCACCTAGAAACTCAGAAAGTGAATAAAACTTTTAAATTTGCATTAACACAATATACTTTAAGAAGGAAAATGTAATGGAAAATATAAAGAATTTCCTAAGACCTCTGGAAACAAGTAAGCCCCAGAAATTTTGAGGCAATAAATGCATGAAGCTTGTCCTGAGAGAACATTACAAACATAAGTTAATAGCAAGAGTCATTTTCATGAAATCATATCATTACTTGCATAGAAGCAAATATGCATGCAAGAGAGAGAGAGAGAGAGAGAGAGAGAGAGAGAGAGCAGAAAAAGAGCAAATGGAATAGAGCTGAGCTGATAAAAATTTAGCAACTTGAACTTCAGCAGTTACAGTCATATATTCAAGGTTGCTTCATCTTCTGTGTAATGACCCAGACATTTCGTCCATAATGAAATTTTCATGCAAATCTAGACTTTTCTTAAATATAGTGGCATGGTAAATAGTTAATTTTCTTGTAACTTACTTTAAAGAAACTTCTTCTAATAAATTTTCTAACAAAAAAGACTTTTAGATTCTAAGGACTCAAAATATAAAGATTAGAATAAAATTTTTATTTTAGAAAATAGGAAATTTAAAACTTCTTTTAATAAGAATTCTAAAACTTCCCAAATTCTGAATAAAACTTAATATACCAATGACTAACTGATTATGACACCTAAAAACTCCAAAATTACATAAATACCATCGATAGAGTAATTCAGGATTTTTTATTTTTTATTTTTATAATTTCCTTTCATTTATTTCTTAAGTAGATCTTGGAGATTCATTTTCATCAATTGTCTTCAAGATTTTTATGCAAGATACACAACTCCAAGAGTTATGTCAACTGGAAACTTCAAAATGCATCCACTAGAAAAGATTTTAACACCCTAATTCAACAATCTTAATGGTGAAATGTCTTTTAACCAATATAGGGCAATGGGTCAGAACCATAGGGAATAGATCAACCTAAATGATCCTATATACAGTCAAGCACAACAGGGAAAAGTGACACCATGGAGTTTCAAGGTGGACTAGTTCCCAAGATATTCTGGTCATCAATTTCTTTTGGCCCAAAGAAGTACCCAACAAATATTTTACTATAGTCCACTTCAAAGACTTGAAAATTCATTCCACTAGTATCATCACCAAAAAATGATGGATATTTTGAGTGACATGTACTTTCACTCTATTGGAAAACGATTATATGAACACACCATTGATTGAAGCACAGGCACATAAAGAAAAGCTCCAAATTTTGCTTCCAAAACACCTAGAAAAAACTTGGGATCATTTCATGTGCAGATGCAAGAATGTAATAGAAGCCACACAAAATAGTCTTACCCTGCAGGCAGTAAAATCAGTTGTCAATCCTTCATATGTCTGGCACACCCTTAGGCAGTGGACACCCAATCAGACCACTAATTTGTTGGCAATGAGTAAATGAACATACAAGGGAACAAATTAACCTTCCTTTTTTTGTTTTGTGGGCTATCTTCTCCATGTTATTTAGAGGAAAGACTGCAGAAGAGATGATTAGCAACAAAACCTATTTGAGGAAACTATAGATTATAGGGAGTTGTGCATAACAATCAATGTTAAATTTTCAAGTACTTGAAAAAGAATTATAGAGGTTGGATGCTAATCCCATACACCTATAAAGCAAATGGAAGACATGCAAAATAGTAGACACAATAAAGGGATAAGGTACCCCATCAAGGTGAGCTTCAACTAGGAAACAAAATAGAGTGAAGCCACACAACCATGATGAGAACCCATAAATTGGATTATGCATTTGAACTGCTTCAACAACAAATCAAAAGAGCATCTAAATATAGATTAAGAAATATGTTAAATAAGATCAGGCATTCAGATATGAAGACTTTAAAATAAGTGGATTGTTTGATGTCTTCCTTGTGTGGGGATCCCAGCAATGAGAGGTTTGAAGGGTGGTGGCGGAGGATTTTTTTGAAAATGCACAGCGATGGAGGAAATCACTTGGAGACAAAAATCAAGAGAACTTTGGCTAAAAGAGGGAGATAAGAATACTAATTTTTTTTCACAAAATAGCCAATACACAAAGAAGAAGGAATTTTTTGGTCAAGTTATGGGCGAACGACAAAGTGCTAACCGAGGAAGTTGACAATAAAGGAGTGGCAAATACTTTTTGCTTGTGTTTATCTAAGTTGGGGGAGTGAAGGCCAGCATTAGTGGTTTCTCCTTCAAATCCTTGTCTAGGACTAATTCAAAGGCTTTAGAGATCCCTTTCTTCGAAGAGGAGGTTCTCGTTACTTATCCAGTTTAAGTGGGGATTAGGCCCTTAGTTTAGATGGCTTCTCCATGGCCTTTTGATAGTTTTGTTAGGATTTTGTGAAAAGGAGGGTGCTGGGTTCTTTTGCAAAGTTTCGTGATTTATGGTCCTTTGAGAGGAGTCTAAACACCATGTTCATAGTCTTGATTTCAAAAAAAAGGAGTGCAAAAGACTTAAAGGACTTTAGACCAATTAGCTTAATAGGAGGTTTATACAAGCTTCTAGCAAAGGTCTTAGTGAATAGACTTAAGAAAGTGGTGGGTAAAATAGTCTCCAAATTTCAGTATGCCTTTGTGGTGGGGAAACAAATTTTGAACACCATTTTAATAGCAAATTAAGGCATTGACTCTAAACTTAAAGACAACTCGGGAGGAATCATTTGTAACCTTGATATTGAAAAGTCTTACAATCATGTAAATTGGAGTCTTGTTATTACAGTATTAGAAAAAATGCATTTTGGCTCCAAGTGGATTAGTTGGATTATGGTGGATCTCCATCATGTGTTTCTTTGTCTTGGTCAATGGGTCCCCATTAGGTTTCTTCCAAAGCTTTAGAGGTTTGAGACAAGGAGATCCTTTGTTCCCTTATCTATTTATCATGGCAAAGGAGAATAAGTGGGTGGGGGGGAGTGTGTTGGGTTTATTAATGGCTTTTTAGTTAGGGGAATATATGGTTTGGGAGTGGAGGTGTCCTACTTGTTATTTGCGGATGACATCCTTATTCTTTGTGATGTTAGTAAGGAGAACCTAGAGTACCTGAGTTGGGTTTCATGTGGTTTAAGGCAATATCAAAGCTAAAGATCAACCTGGAGAAAAGTGAATTGATTCCTATTAAGGTGGTCTCAAACATGGAGGATCTCGCTGGGGTTTTAGGTTGCAAGGTGGCCATTCTCCTAACCACCTATTTAGGCCTTCCTTTGGGAGCCCCTTTCAAGTCCTCTACGGTTTGGGATGGGATGGGATGGGATGGAAGAAAGATTCCAGAGAAGGCTTGCTCTATGGTAGAGACAACATCTATCAAAAGGTGGAAGACAAGATTTGATAAAATGTACTTTGTTGAGTTATTTCATGTCCCTTTTTGTCATCAAAGATGGTAATTGTTAGACTGGAAAAGATTCAAAGAGACTTTCTTTTTGGGGGGGGGGAATTAGAATTTGAGTTGCATTTGGTGAATTGGTTTATTGTTTGATGGAAAAGCATAAAGGGGGATTGGGCATAAGAAATTTATCCATCCTTAAATAAGGCTCTTCTAGGAAAATTGTGTTGGAGATTAGTGAGTGAAAGAAATCCTCTTAGGAAATAAGTAATTGTGGGTGAGTACGGGCAAGAAAGGGGGGTTGTGTACTAAAATAGCGAGGGAGGGTTATGGAGCGGGGGTATGGAAGGCAAGCAGGAGGGTTTCAAGGATAAAACAAGTTTTTTTTTTTTTTTTTTGATAACCGAGGAACCTTCCATGGCCAAGTCCTTAGGAGTCTCCATGGGGACCCAAACCTCGGGGTGCTGACCGCCCTGCAACAACCATCACCGGGTAATCAAGGATAAAACAAGTTTTAAGGTAGGTTTTGAGAACAAGGTGAAGTTCTGGAAGGACAAGTGCTTCGGGGACACACCCTTGAGGGAGTCTTTCCGGTAACTCCATTTTATAGCCTCTTTAAAAAATGCTTGGGTCGTTAATGTTTGGGATAATAGTAGTTGGAGCCCTAGGTTTATAAAACAATTTCATGACTAGGAATTAGAGGAGGTAGAAGTCTTTTTTGGGAGGTTGCATAAGCATTTCGTTAGTATGAGCACTAAAGATAATATGGTGTGGTTGATTACAAAGAGCAATAGCTTATCAATTAAGTCCTTCTATTCCTTTTTGTCAAATAAAAGAATAGAGTTGTTTATTTATGGCACAAAATGGAATTCCTGGGTGCCATCGAAAATTAGCTTCTTTGCTTAGGAAGCAACTTAAAGCAGGATTATGACTCTAGATCAATTAAAGGAGGGGTCGGAAGATTCCTAACAAATGCTATATGTGCAAAGAAGAAGAAAAAGTGGTTGACTATGTTCTCCTTCATTGTTTGAAAGCAGGCTTTTTATGGCAATTGATTTATGCTCTTTTTGGTGTGTAATGGGTGATGCACTCTTCAATTAAGGGTGAAGTGTTGACGTAGCATAGGTCTTAGCAAGAAAGAAGAAAAGGAAGGCTTGGAGGGTTACTCCATTGTGCTTGTTCTGGACCATTTAAAAGGAGAGAAATATGAAAGCTTTTGATAATAGTGAAAGCATGGATCAAGCAATTAAATATTTCTTCTTGTATCTTTTTTAAGATTGAGTTAGAGTGTATATTGGGGATTATTCCTTGTCGTTGATAGACTTCATTGATTGGTTAGAATCTATATAGGGGGCAATTGTTGGTTTTTGTGCCTTCGCAACATTTTTTTGGGTCTTTTGGTTGATTTGTACACATTCTTATTTTTTCTTTCATTTAATATAATCTTTACTTCTCATAAAAAATATAATCTTTACTTATCACAAAAAAAAAAAAAAAAAAAAAAAAGTAAGAAGAAGAACCTAAATCTTGTGCCTAAAATGAATAACAATTATGCTTCACATTATTCTTAAACAAAAATTCACTCTAAATATAACACTCTTATGAGTAAGCATAATCCAATACCATAATGTAAGCATGTACCTCCTCTACCCCTCTTCAAAAAAAGGAAAGGGAAAGGAAAAAAAAAAAAAAGAATTTATGATTTCCTTCATCTAGACAACTATGAGTATCCACTAAAAATCTTCTCAAATACCTACCTTATGTTAATACTAAGAATCGGCCTGTTATACTAGTACAATATCAGAATTTTTGCAAAACCTTAACATAACAAGTAAACAAATTGAGATACAATTTTAGATGTCCAACCTGTACAAGTGAACAATGGAGTTTGAGTATTTATATCACATAACTTAAAAATAGACCAAATTAGAGAATAAACAAAATCAATCGCAGAAATTAAAAATAAAAAAGAAAAAGATTAAAGAAAAATTTGTAACAAATCAAGAAATTGAAGATAAACATACCTTTGAACCCTAAGCTCTTCTCTTTGAACTTCTTATTGATGAGAGGACTTCTCAGCAATGTGAGAAGCTGCTGCCAACAACCTATGTTAATCTTGCTACAAGCTGGTAATGGTTGGACTCAATGGCCAAAGATGGTGTCAAGCCCAGTGTTTTCAGTGAAGGGATTTAAAGAGTGAGTGTGGTTGTCTAGTTTTTGAGAGAAATGGAATGAGAAAAAGCTATCCCCTTATATATGTTACACAACCTTGTAAATAATAAAACATTCAAAAATTAAATGTCAAGTATCCCCTATATTAACATATGTTTCTAAAACACTACTTTAACTTTAAAAAATTTTGTCAAGCTAACCTCATCAATTGTCAATTTTGCTTTCCCCATATTTATTATCTGTCCAAGGTTGCTTTCATCAAAATTGTATAAGTCATGATAGCCTATGACAACGGATATTGCCTTAAGTTATGAAATCATTTGTCAATAAAGGCCCTTTTTCTTAAATATCATTGAATTGAAAATTCATGGAAACACTACAAAATCAAGAAAGAGGGTGAGAAAAAGTATGAGCTTAGAGTAATAATATTTTGGACAAGTTGCCATAAGAATTTGGAATTCCACTTCCTTCAAAGGGTTCTTTCCTTTTTTGGTTATATGGAAACTATAATAACCTACTTTCTCCTACATAGATATCGTCCGCTTTAAACCAATGAACCCTCATGGTTATAATTCATTTAACTAGTTAGGAGGAGACTGTTATATATAAAGTGTTAGCAATTTCTTACCTTATTCGATAAGGAATATCACAATCACCCCCTAATGTAGACATAACATCCTTGTTGTGTCCTATGGGATTATAGGGTCACTTAGAACACACACTTAAGAGTCCCACACCAAGGTTAGGTATTAACTTTGATACCATTTGTAATAATCTACTCCCTATCGCGTAGATATTATCTGTTCAAAACCATTAGGCCCTTATGACTTTAAAAAGGATGTACACAATTAAAAAGAGCTCACTACATATATACTATTAGGAGTTTTTTCCCCTATCCAATATGGAATATCACAACGTAACAACCTGCTCCCTCTCATGTAGATATTTTTCATTCTAGGCCCCATAGGTCCTCACAACTTTAAAACACATTTACTCCATTAAAAGAAGTTGAACTTCTTCCCCTATCCAATGTGGGATATCATAGAAACAAACCTAAAACTTTCCCATCCACTCCCTAATTCCTTACCAACTCAGTTAGACCTCAGGAGCTCCATTCAAAATTGTCATTGATCTGGCTGAAATATGGAGGTAAGGTAACATTCTTTACTGCTTCCAACTCCGAATATCATATTGTTAAAAGGGGGAAATTCTTAATGATGCGCAAATGCTGGAAGCTATTTGGATGACATTTAGATGTCAGCCAGAAGGCTTGTCCAAGGGGAACAGTCCTTAATGCAAGTGAGAATACAACTATTTTGCATATAAGAGGCACTCATGAACACTTTCCCTTGGCAAAATCAGTGAAACATGTCCAATTTTGCATATAAGATGCATGTATGATCATTTTTAACCTGATTTTATAATACCTATGATCTCAATGAAGGATAAGTGGTAGTTGCCAACTTGCCATTGAGAAAAATATTGGAGTAAGAATTAGAGAAGTTTCGAGTTTAACCCATGCTAATTTTTTTAACTCTGCAATTATATGATAAGGGGTGATGGCAAGACCATGAAAAGATATACTATGAGAAGGAAAATAAAGTACTCCTACCATTATGATGAGAGTAAATGGTAAGACCATTGAAGAAACTCAATTTCAAAAAGTATATAATCAGAAGTTAGAAAAACAAACTAGAGCAAGACCAAGATTCTCAACTTAGCAAAATAGTGCAATAATGAAGACAATTTCACGCACTCTAAAGTGCATAAGTATTTACCATCTTCTATGACCAAACATCTCAAACAAATTCGTCGGTTCTGCAAATAAAGTTCCAGGAAGGAGCAGCACAGTACAATGGTGTTACCAATCTTATAAAAAAAACTGAAGCCTAATCAAATAAGCTAAAGAAACTCTTGCATGCTAACCTTTTCAAGAGAGAGAGAGAGAGAGGGAGAGAGAGAGAGAGAGAGAAATGGAAGGTGGTCATTACTAGCCATTTTCAGCAATTTTAATACATCAGATAAGGTAACTGCTAAATTTAAGCTTAAAGAATGAATAGTTACAGTTTCGAAGGTATAGAGTAATGTGCAAGAAGAGTAAATTGAGATGGACCACCGACATTATTCTCAGAACTACAAAATTTAGCAATCAATCTCTAAGTCGTTGGAAGTTAGATCTCACTTGTGTTTAAGTTTATTAGAAAAGTTTCTGAAAGTTTGTAGATCTCAGTTATGGAATACTTAAAGGTGGTGACACGGAGTTTGAACCTTTTAAGCTCAAAATTAAATATTTTCAATTATTTAACTATCTCAATTCTAAATTAGGGAAGTCCAGAGAACAATCAACACAAGAGAGACAAAGATTTTTACGTAGAAATCCTCCACACAAAGTGTGAAGACAAAAAATCGCAAGGTCAAAAGACCTCAAATCAACAATCCACTATATGAGAACATAATAGACAAAATCACTTGACTGAAGCTACCCTTAGACTTACTCTCTAGAACTTATACTACGATCCATGTCCGCAACGAAACACCTTATGTGCTCCAATGGATCTCACCTCAACACTTGAGGGGATGTAGATCTCTTTCAATAACCCAAAAAAGTTAGACATCTTCTTTGAGAGATTTTGGGAATGGGAAGGCAAACTAGGATTTTCTAAATATTTGCAGCAAACCTAAAAAGGTGTTTAGGTTGGGTATATATAGGGCACTGGCCTAAGGAGTCGGATACGAAATACAACTCAAAAATAGAATCATAAAATTTCCAAAAACACGGACTGCAGAACTTGACAAGTCAAGCTTCAATTGCTCGAGCACCGTAGGAGCACTTGAGTGTTGGCTTTTGTGCTTGAGTGCTTTATCCATAGCTTGAGCACTCCTGCAAATTTTAAAACAA
Organism: Vitis rotundifolia; assembly: GCA_030254885.1. Taxonomy (NCBI): domain Eukaryota; kingdom Viridiplantae; phylum Streptophyta; class Magnoliopsida; order Vitales; family Vitaceae; genus Vitis; species Vitis rotundifolia. Next base: position 8,398,031 of record CM058164.1, on the reverse strand, counting down.
ATTTGAAAGGCTTTTGTGCAATTTTAACTATCTAATCCAACCCTTACCTTTTCAATCCTACTATGCCTTTTCTCAGACCTTTCCAAGCATATTTGTGACATCTTAGTTGATCAAACAACAACCTCGAGTCTTCAATGGAGAGTAAGACACTATCTAGAAAGATCCTATGCCAGTATGAATGGAACAAAGTTGTCAATCTTAAACTACAAAGCTTAATGCACTAATAGCTTTTGTACAAGCAAATAAATTTCAAGCATAGCCTTAACCCTTGAAAAATTATGCTATTCATGTAATCAATTTATTCTTGAGTGAGGTAAGCCCATTATTTTCTTATGCCCATTCCCAAGTATCATTAGGAAAGCTCTTCTTCATTTAGTCACTCAAACATCTTCTATTTTTTTATAGGCAAACAAAGAGTATTGACAAGTGCCAATCAAACACCTTCATGTAGAACTTCTCCCTATCTCTTCCAAAGCTAAACATGTTCTTGCATCAAACTCAGATTGCTTATGATCCTAGATAGACTGATCTTCCACATTGACTTTCAATTAACATGATAACCACAACTTTCCCCATCTCTAATCATCGTGCTTTCAACAAATCCCAGTAATCATGAGGTAATGGTTGTTCTATTCTATAATTGGGGGATGAATCCAATAGATCAACATGGAAAACATTTTGGTCAAGCCCATAAAAGCACAACTAGTTTTAAATACTATTATGGACTTGTAACAGTTTTTACCATTCCTTAGAAAATCCACACATCAAACGAGATGGTTAAATAACATAAGCATTCACTTTTAGGTTCAATGGTAGAGAGATAAGTAACATAAAGTAAACATATCAAAGGACAATGCTTGTGATTTTTAAAAGAAAACCATAACATTACAATAGTAGCCTCTCGTGAAGGGGAGTGTGCACTTTCAAATGAATTAATAACCTTGAGGACTACCAAAAAAGTGAAGATGGAAGCACTTTTGTTAAGGAAAGAAGTTTATTAGAGGCCAAAAGCTAGAGTTAAATGGGTTAAGGAGGGGGATTGCAAGTCTAGGTACTTCACAAGATAGCTAATGGAAGAAGGAAAAAGAAGCTCATCAAATCATTAGTGAACAAGGAAGGTCCTTATCAAAAAAAAAAAAAAAATAGTGAACAAGGAGTGACATTAGACAGTGAAGAACGTATTTCAAAGGATATTTTAGGATTTTTTAATAAATTATGTAGTAAAGTAGAAGAAAACCTGTGGCTATTAGAAGGTTTAGATTGGTTCCCTATATCAGAGGAAAGTGCTAGTAATTTAGAGTGGTTCTTATCAGAGGAGAAATACAAGAAGCTTTTTTTCAAATGGACAAGGAAAAGCTATGTTACATGGATTCGGGTACAGGTATTGGGTGTGAGTATGTATCTAGGTGTCTAGTCCTTTGCATCCTAAAATCTTAGGATATGGGGATTCAACTAAACGAAATCTCAATTATGAGTGCGAGGACTTGTATATGATATTAAATATCATTTTTTTTTTTAATGGAATGTTTAAACAATGTTGAAAATTTTCTATCTATCTCTAGATTTTCAATATGATAATTTGCTATTTATTTTTTATTTTTTATTAAATCAATTATTATATTCATCTTTAAATTTTATATGTTATTGATTATCATATTTTTTATTTTAATCAAAACATTATTGAAAATTTTCTTTAATTGTAAATGTGAAATATATTTATTATAAATCTTTTATTTTAATAGGATGTTGAGAGAAGTTTTAGGAAATTAAACGAGAACATATATTTTTTTTTTTTATAAGTAAAATGTGTGTTGTATTAAAGAAAAGGTATACACAACGTATACATCTACAAAAACCAATAGGGGTGATAACACAACCGCACCCCACAGGGAACCTAACCAATCCACAAATTCTATCAAAGAAGTAATGCTATCTCCCATGTACACTCTAACCCAATCCCAAAGGTGGTACAAAAAATACTTTTAAAAGATTGATCTAAGCATTCCTTGTCCTCAAAAGCTCTCCTATTATGTTCCCTTCAAATGGACCAAAAAATGCAAAGAAGAGCAACTTTCCAAACTTTTTTTCTTTTCTTGCCAACTGGGACACCATTCCAACTTAAAAGCACCCCCCTCACCGAAGAATGCATCACCCACTGTATGTGAAAAAGAGCACAAACCAGCTGCCAAAATGTACTTGCTTTTAGATAATGCAAAAGTAAATGATCTCTTGTTTCCTCTTCAGCCTTGCACATGTAGCACCTATTTGGCATCTTCCAACCCTCCATCTAAGTTGATCCTGTGTCAAAATCTTAGCCCAAGTTGCCTCCCGAGCAAAAAAGCTAACTCTAACAAGGGCCCAAGAATTCCACATTGTGTCGTACGGGAAAGGCTCCACTCTTCTACTTGCCAGAAAGGAGTAGAAGGACCAAACTAAAAAATCACCATCCTTAGTCTCCAACCAAACCATGGTATCAAAAGTACCCGAACCGATGGAGTAGCTATGCAACCTCCCGAATAAGGCATCAACCTCCTCTAGCTCCCAATCATTGAATTGTCTAATGAACCTTGGCTCCCAACTACCCCCATCCCAAACATCTACCACCCAAGCATCCTTAAAGGAAGCTATAGCATAAAGACTTGGGAACTCATCCCTCAAAGACATATCCCCACACCATCTATCTTTCCAAAATTTTATCCGATTTCCTAAGCCCACTTGAAACCTTGTTTTATATTTAAAGACCTCCCACCCATTTCTAATTGACTTCCATACTCCTACACCATACCTCACTCTCACCTCCTTAGTGCACCACTCCCCCTCCTGCATCCCATACTTACCAACAATTACCCATTTCCAAAGATATTTATTATTTGCCATAAATGTTGAGAACTTGTAGGAACATATATAGTTGATTTTGAGTGAACCTTTATTAGCTTAAAACTTTCAAAGTTTATATTTTAAATTATTTAAACTGAAGTTAAGTTATTTTAAAATTCAATTCAAATTAAATTTTATTATTTTAATAGAAGGAGATAAAATTGTATTTAATGTAATCCAAGAGTGTCAAACACAAATCTCACACTCGCACTCATATAGTATCATGTCGACAATGGTATTTTGATTGAAATTTAAGTACCCATGTATCACAAAGGAAAAGGCACTAGGCACAAATGGCTTCACACATACATTCCATTAGGATTGTTAGGGCATTATTAAAGAGGATTTGTTGAACATTTTCTCTAAGTTTCATGACAATGGAGTCACCAATAAGAGTACAAATGTCACTTTCATTTCCTTAGGTCTTAAGAGGAGCTAAACCAATGGAATATCATATTTTTGACCAATTAGTTTGATGACTAGAAAAATCACAACTAAAGTGTTCTCTCAACTATTATGAGGGGTTTTGCATGAGACCTCATATTTCTATAAGGGTAGACAAATTTTAGATGTAGTTTTGGTGGCGAATCAAGTGGTGAATGAGAAAAAGAGATTCAGGAGAAGAGGAAGTAGCCTTCATGAGTGACAGATAACAAAGAGATTTTATTTCATCGGGGATTGGAGAAGGGAAGAGAGATCACCTTATGGGTTGGAACCAAGTGTGTAACTCTAAGAGGGAAGGGGGATTAACATGTGGAGAATATCCCTGAGAAATAGAGCTTTTTTAGAAAGTGGTGGTAGAGGTTCCCTAGGGTAAGTCATGCTTTTTGGCGTAAGATCATCTTGAGCATTTATAAGTCAAATTTTAATGGATGGGATGTCAACTCTGTTGTTAGATTATCGCATAAATGCCCTTGGGAGGCTATTACACAAACCTTCTTAGACTTTTTTTATTTTACTCATTATTCTCTTTTTGTAATCCCCATAAAAATGAGGATCAAATTAGAGAAAATTCAAAAGGAGATCTTGAGGAAAGAAAAAAGATGCATCCGGTTAGCTAGTCAAATGTGTATAAGGATAAGAAGCACAAAGGGTTGGGAATTAGAAGATTGGAGATCCTTCATTGGGCCTCAATAGGCAAATGGTTGTAGAGGTTTGCTATTGAGCAGGAAAGATTGTGGAGGAAAATCATCCATGGAAAATTCGGGCAAAAAGAACCTCTGTTGCAGTTGCAGTTGCAGTTGACAGGGACACTAGCCTGGTGCCTCAGAAGTCCAAGGTCAATCCTAGGCAAAATGACTATGAAGGTCAAGCGATTGAATCTCTACCGGAGGTTGCCATTAAGGTGAATGTGGTTTCTGACACTGGAAAAAGTGGGGATTCTGATGGTTTAAGGTTGGGAGAAAAGAAGCTTTTTTGCAGGGGAGGGGTCTCTAAGAGTGGACAGCTTGGTCCAAAGACCAAGTGGGCTAGGTTGGAGACTAAAAGGCCTTCTTTTCTGGGTGGGCCTGCTAGCACACTAAAGCCCAGTTTATCTCGAGCCATGTCTCTTAATATCATTATGCTATATTAGAACCTAGTTTGCAAAACAACAAGGTAGACTAAAGAAACACTTTTTGAATGGCAACCACCTCCAATGGGTTTTGTTAAGCTAAGGATTGGAGGATTGCTTAAGGATCACTTTGGCACAATTTTAAGAGCATTCTCTAAACTTGCAAGTCGAGATTTAGCCATTAAGGCAAAATTTCTAACCCTTTTGTAAGGGTTGTTATAGGAGAAAGCTTTGCATCTCTTCAATTTTTTTAGTAGAAGGTGATCCTGCAATTGTCATATCACAGGCAACTAAGAGAGAAAAAGGACCCTGGAAGTTTGATGGGTGGATGTTCCTTCACTTGAGTTACTCAGTTAGGCAATCATGTGGCAGATTTTTTTTTATAGGTAAATATTTATTGCATTAATAATGCTTAACAAAAGAGCTCACTGAACTACACACTATATATACAAAGGCACCACATGATCATACCAAGTAGAGGGATACACAAAAGACAACCTCCATCCACTACATAGAGCAGATGCGATAACAAAACATGGAGCTAGACTTTTAGTTTCTTTTGTAGAAGATATACCACCATAAGTTGTGGATGGATTTGACTTTTTGAATTAGTATACACTTGTCCATCTTTTCTATTAGACTTTCTATAAAGGATTGTGTATCTCTTGAAATGATTTCTTATTCTTTTTTGTACATCATATTTCAATACAATGAAATTGTTATTTCTGATAAAAATCATAATAATAAAAGGCAAACCAACTATCATTTTTACCTTCATTAGAAATCTAGTAAGCATGGCTGAGCCACAATTTTCCAAACATATAAGTAACATAAATCTGCTGAAAGAACTCACTTCTATCACATAAAAACTATAATTCCTAAATCCTATAAAATTCCAACACCCAAGACAACACCTTGTAAACCTGGTCTAAACTACTACACATAAATAGATACAACCAACATAAATTGATGTTTTTGGCTCAGTGTCTACAACAGCAAGCAATTTTACAAAATAAGAAATGAGAAAAACTGGAATCCAAAAAGTAATCATTTTAGCTGAGATTACTTCAGCTATTGAATTCATTGTGGCATGCATTTTACAAATAGTACAAAATTCCTAATTGAGATGCTTTATGGAAGCATCCCATACATATACTGTGAAAGTATTTTTAAATCATTAAAAATAAATAAATAAATAAAATTGTACTGCATGCCAACAATTAAAACAAGTGGATATAATATTGTTGTTCATAAATAATCAACTAGCTGATACCACAATCAAGAAATCCTTACAACAACTTTGTTCTTCTTCCCTGCTGATAGTAGTAGAACTTTCCCATCCACAATGTCTTCAGCCTCAATCCTCTTTGCTTCACTATCAACTCTATTATTATTCAGGTACAACCCCCCTTGCTTCAAAAGGCGGCGAGCAGCCGATTTACTCTCAAGCAAACCCGTCAAAATTGAAAGATCCAAAAGTGAAAGATTCAAAACCTCATCATAAGACAAACTGCAAGACGGTACATCCTTTGCAATCCCCTCAATGGTCTTCCAATCCAACTTGGTCTCAGCTCCGGGCCTCAATGCTTCAGTGGCCTTGAGAGCCTCATCTAACCCCTCCTGCCCATGTACAAACCAAGTAACTTCCTCAGCAAGCCTCCGCTGAGCTGTGTTGGGCACATAACCAGGACTCCTCATTTTCACCTCCAATTCCATTATCTCATCCATGTCCAAGAAAGTAAGGATCTTCAAAAACCTCACCACATCCGCATCCGGGACACTGAAAAAATACTGATAGAACTTGTAAGGTGACAACATTGCTGGTGAGAGCCAAATGGCACCATCCTCTGATTTCCCAAACTTTGTGCCATCACTCTTCAATAGAAGAGGAAATGTGAGACCATAGGCACCATCTGTTTGCAAAATTTTCCGAATGAGCTCGGTCCCAGCAGTTATATTTCCCCATTGATCACTCCCCCCAAACTGAACACTTACACCCTCATTCTCAAACAAGTACAAGAAATCATATCCCTGCAATAACTGATACGTGAATTCAGTGTAACTCATTCCCTGCTCCGACTCTAGCCGCTTCTTCACGCTTTCCTTCGCCATCATTGTGCCCACTCTCGCATACCTCCCAACCTTTTTCAGAAAATCCAACAATGTAAACTCTTTCCACCAATCATAATTATTCAATACCACAAACGAATCATCACCGCCATCATTGGTGGTGCTTCGATTTAGAATTGTAGTAATCGTATTAGTGATTCCGATGGTGTTCTTCTCTAAAGCCTCGAGGTTTAGCTCCGGCCTCTCCAGGCTCTTCCCGGAAGGGTCACCAATCCTGGCAGTGGCGCCGCCGATGAGAGCGACGGCCTTGTGGCCGCAGCGGCGGAACCATGAGAGGACAATGAGGCCGAGGAGGTTGCCCAGGTGGAGGCTCTCGGCGGTGGGGTCGAAGCCGCAGTAGACTTTGAGAGTTTGTGTGGAGGAAGAGGCGCGAAGATTGGGGCTGGTGATGGAGTCCACCAAACCCCTTTGCTCCAGAATTTCGATAACATTGGAGCGGTGAAGAGGGATTTTGGTTTGAGATGAAGAGTGTGCGCATCTAATGATGGAAGATAAGGGGCGGTTGCGGGAGAAGAGAGCGGCGATGGTCTTGGAAGAAGCAATGTTGGTGGAGAGGAAGAGTTTCTGATTGCAGAAAAGGAAAGTAGTTGAAGCCGCCGCCATGGCCATTGCCAAGTCCCAATCACTCTTCGTTAATTACACTTTGCAATAACGCTAACGGGATGTCTGATATATCCTATCTCAGCATTTTCCTTTCTCCCAATTCATCAAAAAGGGCTCAAGATGCAAAACGGAATGGAAGAAAATTGAGATTTTTTATTTTTTCTGGGTTTATCCAAAACCCCTACGTTGATAAACCATTCCACACAGAGAAATGTCAATGGCGGTCCGGTTCAACCGAAGAAGTAACGGCAGCTGTAGCAGTGGAGAGAGAAAGAGAGAGTGTGCGTGTTTGAGGGAGGAGAAGGAATAGAGAGAGGCTTTGGGTCCGACACCGCTGATATATCAGAGGAAGATGAGGGTGTTGCTGGAGAGATAGAGTGGCACGCGACTAAACTGGGCGTGGCTTCAGCATTTACATTTTTTTCTTTCGTTCTTTTCTTAAAACAAAAGTTTATTTACAATTTAAAATATTATAACTTATATATTTCTAAATATTCCTTAAAAATAGTTTTTATTTGTGGTATTTTATTTTTAATTATTATTTGTATTTACAAAATTATTTTTCAAAACATATCTTATAAAATAATTAAAATATATTTTCACAAAATATCATATTTTAGGTTTTTTATAAATAAATTATCAATGGCAATTTTTTTGAGTCAACTTCAAAAATTGACCAACCAATGGTGAAGGGTTGGTCATCATGTTCGTTAGGCTAAGTATATATTGAGTTAGATATGTATATCCTATTAAAAATAAGTACACCTTGCATAAAAATAGTATGTGTTATAAGATTTCAAACCTTATATTAAAACCAAACCAAAATCACCAAAAGAACGACTATTTAAGATTTTATTAGTCGTTTTTTTTTCAAAAGAGATATTGTAATATTGATTTGTTTTTTTTTGTAATATTGTAAAGCTTGCTAAAATAAGGAACTTTTTTGCTATTGCAAAATACAATACCAATAGTACCCCTTTAATTTTGTTTTAAAATTTTTTTTGTTAAATTATTTAATCAATCAAAACTCTCATCTCACATCTTTGCATCCACCCCCATACATGAGTTATACTCACTACACAACAAACAATCTTCAAATGATCTCTAATTCTAGCAAGCTTGTTCCCTTTTTCAACAACCCATTGTTGTTTGACCTCTATTTTTAATAAACCATCATTGTTTTTACTTCTACTTCAATGAACTTCTTATGATAAGTTCTTTCCTATGTTCGGTGAGTTGATCAACTTAAAAGGAAGGTGGCGTTTATTTTTTTGACTTAATTCTAAATAAAACTTATTTTTAATTGAATACTAAATAATGCTTAATAGTATTAAGTATTAAGTTGTTTTTTTTAATATGTTTTATTTCTATTAAGTATTAAGCTGTTTGTTTTTTTATATACTAAAAACCAATATCTTAATATTTTAATGTATTAAAAAAAAATAATTTAACGTATTTCTAAAAAGTTTAAAATAATAAAATTGTTATAATAAATAATTTATCATTATCATTCTTACAAAAAATAATTAATATATTTATTTTTTATATAATTAAAATAAAATATTTAAACTTAATAATATGAAAAATAATGGATTGATAATACCTAAATCAATCCATAGAAAAAACATAACAATTCAAGTACATATTTTTAAATATCCGAAGACATCACATTTTATGCTAATATCTAAACATTGCATTTCTTACAATGGTAAAAAGCTAAAAATGACAAGTTAACTAAACACTTGAAAGAGTTCATTTGCGATTTGGTCTCAGAACTGTTGCATGAATTCTTGATCAGATGCTACAAAAAACTGCTTGTAGTTGAGTTTTAATTTTGATTTACATTGTCATTTTCCAATTCCACTTCATTGTCATATTCAGAAAATAATCTATCTGCAACTGAGATTTGTCGAAGAAAATTGTGAATGGAGAAGCATGCCATGACAATTTTTGTTTGAGTAGTAAACGAATAAGGTGCCATTCTCTTCAATATTGGGAAACGCGCCTTAACAACACCAAAAGCACGTTCAATGACATTTCTTAATCTTGCATGGCATTGGTTGAATATCTCCTCTTTTCCTACAACTTTACCACCACTACGAAAATCACTCAACCAATAGTGCACATTACGATATGGTGCCATAAAACCTCAAGTGTGTGTGTATGCTGCATCTACTAAATAATATTTTTCTGAAAAAAAAAAGGATTGAGTTGATTATTATAATGAATAAATACAAATTATATTAAATAAAATATTTATTTGATGGGGGCATTGGAAAATTAGGTTGTGGGTTACGGATAGTTTCTATCAAGACTCTTGAATCATGAGTTGTTCCTTCCCATCCAACAACAACAAACCTAAACATCATGTCAAAATCACAAACTGCCATAACATTCTAAAAACATTCTCCTCTCCCACGACCTCGATAAGGTACTTGTTGATTAGTGGGAATGCATGCATGGATAAGAGTTCCATCAATTGCACCAATAACATCCTACATGGTAATAATTCTTTAAAATATAAATAATTATTTTTGTATGAGAATAATACAAATATGATATGAATAATTAGAAATAAAAAATAATATAACTTAAAAATTTGTCTTAGCCAACGATTGGAGATACCATTTGAACTATCATTGAATGGTGGAAGAGTAATCATCTCTTTTAAGAAATTCACCATGGCCATTAAAACCTCATGGAAGTATTTGTGAATTATTTGACTTGAGTGTTGGAATCTATTCTTAATCAATCGATTCCGAAGATTATGACTAATAGTCATAAGAAACATGACCATTTTCTCTTCAACATTCAAATGTTTACTATTAACAAGCCATCCTTTTTCTCAAAACATGTGACATAGAGAAATAAATTCATGTTTTTCCATCCGCATTAGTTCATAACATGTGCTAGATGAACCATCTAAAAACTCTTGAATGAAAAGTGAACCTGTAAATGATGAAGTAGAAACTCGTTCCTTATTAATGGATGAGTCACTTAATAATTTGAGCAACAACACAACCAATCTTTTTTTAAAAAAAACTCTTGTCACTTCTAACTTTGTATCTTCATCTTCACTTGATGATGATGAACTTGAACTATTTGAGTGATGTGAAGGATTCTCCATAAGAATATCTATTATAAAAAAAAACAATAGTTATGAAATAAAAGCATAACAATATAATCAAATAGTTATAACAATGTATGAGTAACAAATATCCATAAAATGTAGAGAGAAAGTCTTATAATTGGAAAAGTTTAAATGTATCAAATATCCAAAACAAACAAACCAAACGTACCAAATTAAAATCATCATATAAGTCATATACTCTATGCATTCCATAAATCTAAAACAAATATTTAAAAAGTTATTTTTGCAAGCTTTGAATCCATCTCATTCACTCTTCGTCACTTTCCATCTCCATCCACACCTCTCTGTACTCTTTCTTCTTGCAAAATGCATTAATTGCTACATAGTATAATGGATCCTCATAAATCAAGAGCCTCTTCAAAATCTTCATGCATTCTTTGACAGAGGGTCCTTCAAAATTCTCCAACACATTCATTATTCTATTCATTTCTTCTTGAGTTTGCTCTTTCTTTCCTTTCTTTTGTTTTTTTTAGAACCTTCTGCTTCATCATTAGTATTTCTTGGCAAATCCTCATCTTCTTCTAAACTAATTGAAGTTTCGCTAGGCATAGATGTAGAATGTGTTGATGATTCCTCAGCCTCAGAAGCTATCACTCCTCCAGAGCTCTAATTTTTAGACCCAGTACCTAACACTCCTCCAAACAATGCCTCTAATTCTTCCACATTTGCTAATGGTTTAAAATGGAATTGTTTAGCTTCTGGATATTTCTATTTTACAAGATAAACAACAAATTAGCCATGTATACATATATAAGACAATTATTTTTTAAAATTCACTCAAATCCATAAAAAAAGTACATGTAGATATTCTTCCCATTTTTCAACTGGCCAATCAAAAGTTTTGGTTACAGAGTTGTAACCATGTCCTGTCATAGTCATCATTTTACTCCAAATGAGATATTGTCTTTTCATGTAATCCCACCCATTCTTAAGTTGTTTTAAAGTATAACATTTTCCAAGTAACTTTTCCAACTCTTTAGCAATTCGAGGCCAAGCACTAGACTTTAAACCTCCACCTAATCTAAAGTCTTTGTTTGCCTCTTGAAGACAAAGATCAATAAAGCGCTTTTTTTGGATGGGGTCAGTCCAATTTACCCTACTAATCTCAACATTTTGACTCATTACTGTACAAAAAACCAACCAACATTAATGATTAATTTTCAATTTTCAATTAAAGACAATAAATATATAGTTTGGATGATGGAAGAATAGACAACAAATATCAATCCATTCACATGTAAACATTCTATGTAGAGAATGAATTCATCTAGCACAAGAAACCTTAAAACCCAAATTATGCCGAGAATGATTTCATCTTATAATGATGGATTCTCAAATGCTGAAGTTGCCAGCTTTCTATTTACTCATTAGTTCAGACACACATGTTAGCATACAATTACTGTAGATTGTTAATGTTACTCCAAATCATGAACTAGAAAGCACACAATATTGCAACCAATTACCAACAGATCCAACATCACCCTAGGATTGATGAATGAATGAGCAAATAGTGACACACAGAATAAGGCAAAAAATTAAAATATCTCCAAAAGCAAGCCAATAAAAATTCCTTGAAGCTATTTACATAGGATCCATATATAAATTAATGTAGTTTAGTTTAAAAAGTAAGGAACCTTTGCCAAATTTATCTTTAGGTTGCATAAGAATCTCCCTACAACTTGCTTCATTTTCTAAATCCCATCTATCATACAAAAAATATCTTCATAACTTCTGGAACGGAAATGGAGGAACTACACGATGAGACTAGACCACTTCAAATAGTAGAAACTATAAGAATCCTTATTCTACAAAACTTGCCAGTTTAAACCACCAAGAAAGAAAAAAAGGAATACCTGAGCTTTTTGATTTCATAAATAACAGAAAAACAATAAGATATTGTAGAAAAAATGCTATTGCTATCTACAAGGTGAGAAGGTAATTAAAAGCATCTCCTGATGTATGCTTTCTGCAGTTCATATTTCCAAAAACTGTTAGAATTATATTTTTTATCTCATTTCCTAAAATTGCCTCAAGATAGATAAACAATTTATAATAGCATAAGAAAAGTGGGAAAATGCTAGTCGTGACCTACTAAATTTACACCCAAAAACCTTGCCAATTTTGAAACACCTCCATAAGCTACATTTTTTACATTGAAAGAGATGCATCCCCGGAGAATCTAACCAAATAAACATCAAAAACTTACCACATGATATGTGAAACCAATAGCAAAGAAATTCTTATATAAATGGGCATATTAATTGCTATAGTATCTCAACAAGAAATTTATCCTATTATTTGGACTATAATCATCCAAATAGAAATAAGACTACCTACAAACAAGAAATTTAAAATTTCAAGAAAATTTAAAGGTGTTGTTGTGTTCTCCCACCATTTTTACTTTCTGAAAATTCACAATTGAGAATATAGCCACTGCAGAAAATGGAAGTTGTCATCACTGACAAGAGCAAAAAGTTGGAACCACATCAATCCATTGAATTATCCAAGTGATCCTATCCTATCTGTTATGTGATGACACCTATCTGCTGCAATAGGCTAATTCTTAAGGATGGGTTTATGCCTCTAAATATAATGTAAAAGAAACTAGATAGCATTCAATTTCCAGAGGACTTTTGAGAATTACAAACAAGCAAATTAACTAAAAAGGCCTAATATTCAACACCAGTGCTCCATTAAGACAACAATGTAGACAAGTCAAGCAAGCAAAGTACAAAGGAATAAGGATGAAAATGGCACCAAATGAAAGGTAGGGGATATCCCAAGAACAATGGTTGAAAAGCTTCAAAGGAAAAGTCTCAACAGAAAAATGGGGGAAAGCACAGGAATGAATGAATTGCATCGTCTCCAAATTTTTTTATTTTACAACTTGAAAAATCAATATAGACAAATACATTCATGATTCATTTACAAAAATCACAATGCCCGTACAAAATCTGCACAGACCAAATAAAAATACCATCAAGAAGTCCCCAAAGATTATAGATTCCGTAATGATTTTCAATGGAATAAAAGGACATCCAGCATGCTGAATTACGAAAATGAAAGAAACCCATCCTAGAGAACAATGAATTTCACCTGCATAAAAGGCATCTTGTGTGCTGAAATACAAAAATCACGGATATCCATCACAGAAAACATGGCATAGCTGCATAGCTACTGATTCAACCAAAATCTAGGAATTTTATAGTCATCAAAGGAACAGAGAAGGATGTTACACCTGATTTGGTCTCGTTGAGACAAAAAACCCAAATACCCGATACCCACATTCTTTGTAATCTCAAACAAAATCAGTAGCCTAGAAATCTTTTCTTAAAAATGAACTCAAACAAAAGAAACACCCACACAGCACCTCTAATAGAGCCTAGAAACCCTAAAATTATCTTAGGACCCGCAACACGTGAACTCAAAAACCCTAAACAGAGCACTTGCATATGTGAACCAGAATAGAGAATGAGAGTTTTAGAGAGAGAAGTACTAGGAAATGAGACTCGACTGCTCTATTAAAATCCTAAAACCCAAAATAAATTTGGGTTGAGGGTTACCTTCGATCAGATCAACAATGTCGAATGAAAGTGGAGCGTCTTTCCAACTGTGTAGTCTCGAATGGAGAGCGATGGAGAAGGAGAATTAAGAAATTACCGCTTTGGGGATGAGGTGAGGGTTGAGGATGCCGGTTGCAGAAAGCTACAAGGGATGGGTGGGCTAGAGTTGGGTGTTAGGTTGAAAATCGTATTTGGGGAGGTTTCAAAAACTAGTTTTTTCTATTTAGAAAATGCCAAATATTTTGGCTTTTTCCATTTAGCCAAAATTTTTAAAAATTCAGTAATAAGTCATTAAAAATTTTATAAAAAAAAAAAAAAAAAAAAAAAACCTAAATTTTGAAAGCAAATTACTTTCAACAAAAAGCCAAAAAAATAAACAGCACCGAAGTGAGTGTTGAAATTTTAATTACTAGAGCAGAGCTCTTAAAAGCATGACATGATATAACAAATTTGGAATTCATTATTTTTTTAATGTTATTCTAGGTTCACTTTTATCCATCATTGTTCTATGCATTTACTTTATGAGCATTATTGCCTAACATATCTTGCATTATGACATATAACTTGGGTACATTAAGAGTTGCACGAAATATCTAAGTCATGGGTTCCTTGCAAAGTAAATGTTTTGTTCTTAACCGATTCATGGATTTAGACAATCCATTTGAGGTTGTAGTGTATCACCCCCTAAATTGAGGGATAACTAATATTGGTCGTCCAAATGGAGTTCTCATAGTGAGTTCACTAGTATGTATGGTTACAAATTGAATAAGACTTATGGTGAGTTATAACATAAGGTTATCAAATAGTCATTACTTTACCAAGCTGCTACATTATATAGTCTCTCAACCTTAAGAAAATATTGACTTTGTGTAGTCAACCTTAATGTACAAGTGAGATCCTAAAATGATCACATATTCCATATAGATTAGGGTCACTATTGATGAAAGTCAATAACAATAGGTATTCTCAATAGAGACACCATGATATTTCATGAACTTTAAGACAGTATGTCCCATTGGGTGATCATAAGTGTTAGGATTGAGCCTTTAAAAGTAAGACATGATATAACAAAGTTAAACTTGACAATTCCTTTGCTATCCCTTTTCTGTATTAATATTGATTTCATCATTTAACTCATATCTTTTTACATTATACATGACTAGGGTGTATTAGGAGTTATATAGAGGATACAAGTCATGAGTTCCTTGTAAGTAAATAAGTTGTCTACAATTAGTTCATGTATTTGGGTAATTTAGTAAAGACAATAATACACTATCTCCAAATTAGAAGGATGACTTGTTTTGGCCATTTAGATAGGTTTCCCATGGTGAGTGTACTAGTGTCTGTGATGTATACTAAACAAGACCCATGATGAATCATGATGTAAAGTTATTGATTGTCATAATTCATCAAGCTACTATATTACATGGACTCTCAACCTTAAGAGGATATTGGGTTTATGCTAAAATTAGTTGGAGGTTATGACCTATGAGTGAGACCTTAAAGTGGTCATATGTCCATAAGGATTTGGTCACTATTGACGAAAGTTGGTGGCAACAAGTATTCTTAATAAAGGTACCATGATATCACATGGGATTAAGACAGTGTATCAGCTTGGGTAATTTAAAGGACATGTAATCATGAAATTTGTGATCATAGTAATTCCTTTAGTATAATTTAACATATGCTTCTTAGAGTTAGAATATGTCAATTGATCACATAATAAGTGAGATTTATAATTCAAGGATTAGAAAGGTAATCTTGATAGGTGATAGCACTACATTGTTATATTACGAATACCAGTTCATGGAAAGTCTACATGTAGTGGATAATAAATCACAAACCTAAGTTTTGTCTCATTATTATTTACATAGGGTATTGGAGTGCAGTTGATTCTTTATAATAGGATGTTGAATCAACTTTAAAATTGGATTATAAGGGAGTCAGTACTCCTATGGATCTCGATGGTTCCTACTCTCAGCTTATATACTATGTTAGCATAGTTTACAAGGGTTGGATTGACTTTAGGTTCGCTTTTGTGTATAAGGACATTTTGGTAATTTCGTAAAATTGCATAAAGGATAGTGAACAAGGTTCTAAGTTGGACTAATTAATTAATTAAACAACCATGATGGGTTAATGAATCAATTAGGACCCGTTTTGGGCTAAATTAAGTGACCTAAGCCTTGGTAGGTTCAAGTCACTTAAGTCCAATAAGGAAACCCTATAATACCCCTTAGGAGTTAAGATTAGGGTTTCCATGGTTTTAAACAATTTATCTTCAACCTCTAAAGAGAGAAACTATGAGAGTATAGGCATATACCCTTCCAAAGTCCACTCTTTAGAGTATCATGGACATGTTTGAAATCATTGGATAAAAGACTTTAGATGTACAAGACCTCTAGAGCATTCAAACACGTTCTTCATCAGATGGATTTTGATTTGAGAACATCCAAATTGCAAATATGAGTTTTAATCTCTAGATCTATATTATTATATAGTTTTTGAAGCCATTTATTCTATTGTGTTAGATCTAGAGATCTCTAAGGATAGATGCATGAACCCTACGAGATCTAAGGCATGGAAATGAAGTAATCTGGGATTCCCAACACTATGAACATGTGATCATAAAATCTGTGGGCCCTTAGTAATTCTTTTAGTGGAATTTGACATACGCTCTTTGTGAATTAAAATATGTCATTTGATAATATAATAAGAGGATTTGTAACTTAAGAATGGTGGGGATAGTCTTGAAAGACTAATAGCTTTTTCCTTGTTAGATTACAAATGATCAGTTCATAGGGAGATTACATATGATGGATAGAAGGTCACAAACCCAAACACTTAGTGTCTTGTAATAATATATATAGGGTATTGGAGTGCAGTTGACTCTTTATAGTTAGATGTTGAGAGTCAACTTCAGAATTGGATTTTGAGGGAGCCAATACCATTATATGGGTCCTAGTGATCACTACTCATACTCATATTCCTTGATGACATGGTTTTATGAGAGTTGAATGAGTTTTTGGTTCACTTCTATGCATAAGAGACATTTTGGTAACTATGCAAAGTTGTACAAAGGTAAGTGAATGATATCTTTGAACTAGGCTAATTGATTAATTTAGAGCTCTGTTCATTAATTAATCAATTAGCAATCTTTTTTTAGCTAAATTAAGTGATCCAAGCCCATGGTGAGCTTAATTCACTTAAACCCAATAGAAAGTTTACAAATACCCCTTTTAGGGGTTAGGACTTCAATCTTGTTACTCTCTCCCTATAGTCTAAAGAAAGAACCTTATCTTCCAACCCAGAGATCTCTACTATCTATGTGATTGGACTTAAGGTGGAGTCATCAGGTGGATGATTATGGGTTTATGAGGTCTTCTTCAAATTTAAAGCTTTCTACATTGACAGGAATCAATTCGAGAACATCCAGATCGCAAGTATGTGAGCTTTATCTAGATTTGTGGTGTTTATTTTGGTTTTAAATGTCATTCTTTTTGCTATCCTTAGATCTAGAGAGCTAAGGATAGGATTATATTCACCCTAATGATCTATGACATGATAATGGAGCAATTCGGGGTTTCCTAACATGAAATACACATTTTACTATGATTTTGATTTGATATTGTGTTTGACTTTATAGTTGAGTTTTGAGCTTGATTTTAGTAGATTTGAAATGTGTTTTGTAAGATCTTTAAATTTAATGTGTTAGCAGTTGTCTATATTATGGTTTTTTTTTCCTTCTAAAATCTATGGTAGAAACTTTTTGGTATGAATATGAATGTTGTATAAGGGTATGAAAATGAGGAATGTTAGGGAATTAAAATGTTGTAACATTGGGTAAATTTTGTGAAAAAAGTGGAAAGGGGGATCTTGTATATAATTTTATGGTTCTTTATTTTAAAAACCTAATAACTTTTGGATGTTCCACATCAATCTTGTCATGAATGTACAAGGTATCCTATAAAATGTACACTCTTTTACACACACAAAATATACATATTTAATCAAAGCATGTATTTAGCATAAAAAATCAATACAAGTTGATTTCTTCTTCACAAAATCATGCTATATTTACAAAAGTATTCCTCAACATAAGTATTTGATTTCACTTTCATACATATTCAAAATTTCATTATTGTATTTGATTTTTAGTTTAAATATTTAATTTAGAAATAATATAAATTCCATAAATTTGGTTCCTATTTTTTACATCATCTAAACAAAGTCTAGCACCCTACAAAATTTCCCCTCTATATGTAACAAAATCCTCCTTTTTTTTTTTTTTTTTTTTTTAACAAATCAAATCTTCATTCTTAATATAAATTCCTAGATAATCTCCACTTATTAAATGTTTTTTCATATCAATTCTCTATCCACATAAACCGAATAAATTCAATCCAAGCTCTTTCCTTTGCCTTTGCGGATGGAAGGAAAAAGATGAATTTGTTATCCTTGTGATAGTTGAAATGATTTCCTCCTTCCCAACTTCGCACTCTCTCCAATATCCCTACTATCTCATCTCTCCACTTGTGCTCTTTCAATGGTTTTCAATATTTTCTCATATAAAGGAAACAAAATAATTTAGTTAATTTAAACCAACACATTTTTATAGAAAAAAAGGCATGTTGGCCTTTTAAGTTAAAGTTAAGGATAAGAAGTTTCTATTTTTCACTTTCTTTTTTGGATTTAAGTCATAGGTAACCTTCTTTTTTTTTCCAGAAAAATGTGCTTTCATACACTCATAAAAAAAAAATTATAAAATAGAAACTCAAGTATATAAAAAACAAATTCAAAGCAGCTATCTAAAAATAATTAGCGTTTCATGCAATTTTTTGTCAAAGGTAGTTGTTAGCCCAAGGGTACCCCTAAATGAAGTTTAGATGATAACAAATCATGGTTAAGTTTGCTAATGGTTTAAAATCAAGTTGAGTGACAGACATTAAGTTTGAAAATCATTTGGAAAGATAAGTCATTCATCAAAAGACAGAAAAGATGCAAAATCAAGCATGCAAAAAGACCATTCAATCTTAGGAAATATATGTTAGATGGATGCATTGATGTACTTAGGATATTCATAACAATTCATGCATCCTTAAAAAATTAGTTTATGCATTAAACTTAGATTTTTATTAAAACTCAAGTTTTATCATACAAACCTTAAACAAACTATTCTCAAAATGACACATTAATATACTTAAAGATCTTGTTTAAGCAGTAGAAGTGAAAGAAATATAAAAATATAAATTTTTGGGCCAAAATGGTTGAATCGATTAAGGAGACTAGCAAACCAACTCAATCGATCATGGAACCAATCAACTGTTTTAGTCTTCCCGGTCGAGTACCGGTTAAGGGATGCAAAGATCTTCTCTCTCTTCCAGTAGCTATGCATTCCCAATTGAGGGTGAGATCTCTCTTGGTTAAGGGGTAGGTATTTCATGTCGAGGTCTTGTTGAAGCCTAATGGTCACCTATTGTGCATTTAATGCCTAACTACTAGTCAACTATTTGAATCGGAGCTTGACTGGATGAGGCCACTTTTTGACATTTTTGGTGCCTGAGGTTAGAAACTTACAAATTGAGAGCTCCACTTCATTTGTGAGTAAGAAAATACTTGTAATCAATTGTCCACCTACTTATTCTTCATTCAAAGCTCTCATTTCTTGCTTTTGGTTCATTAACTCTTCACTTGAATACTATTTAGTGCACCTTGTCATTCATCCTTTCCTTTTCTTGTATTTGAGCATTAAGTGAGTTAGGTTGGCGAGTTTTTCAATTGTTCTTAAAGTGATTCAGTGAGTGTTGAAAGTTTCAAGTTGGTAGAGACTTGCAAGAATCGTATAAGAGCCAATTGGAGTCGGAATCCAAGTGTAAAGCATTGAAAGTTTGGTTGAAACTTCAAGGATAGTGGAACCCTCATTTGGTTAGAAACTTGAGGAAAGTTGACACAGATAAAGAGTGTTGAACCACTATAAAATTTGTGTTTACTCTCTCTAACTCAATCTCTTTACATTTGTGCTTTATTTTGCTTAAAATTGTTGTGCTTGAATTTATTTTTTTTCAAAAACTCAATTCACCCATTTCTTGAGTGTTTAACTTATTTATATTAGCCTTATTTTTTTTCAATAGTACCTTTGACCATTAAAATACTACCTTTTAATGATATACATATTACCTTTGACCATCTTTGGTATTACCTTTGATCGGTGAATGTCTAAAACTTGAATTATTTTTAGAGGATCCCTATTTTGTAATTATTTTTATATAAGTATGTGAAAACTCACTTTTTCCTTTTTCTCATATACTTTTTTATACCTTTATCTAAGGAAGATGAGACCAAATTTTTTTAGCATTTTTCCTCATCTTTTTCTCATTATATTTGCTTTTTGGAAAATTTGAGGGAAAATATGAGAAAAAGAAATTTAAAAATAGAAAAAAATTTAAAAATAGACACAAAGTTAATAAATTATTTTATATGCTTCTTCAAACTTATTTTTCTTATTTTTTCTTCTCTATATAAAGATGAAATAATCTAAAAATAAATAAATTTTCAATTAATTTTAATTATATTTAATTTTCTTTTATTTTTTTTAATTATAAACTAAATATAAGAAAATTATCTTTTATCAATTTTTCCTTCCTCCGTGCTTTTATGGGACCAAATTAATATTTTTATTTCTTCACCTTTTTTTTTTCTTTTCTTTTTTTTTTAACCATATCCAAATATTAAAAAAAAAAATCATTTTCTTTAGTGCATTTTTTTCTTCCCTCAATATTTTTATATTACCAAACATAACTTAGAAATATATAAATGAAATCCAATCAGAAGAAGCTTTTTAAGAATCAAAGAACAAATGTTACTTGACTTGATTTTCAAAAGTGATTCAAAATCTTAATTAAAAAACAAAAGATCTGGGGTGAGATCGATAAGTAGAAATTTTAGGGGTTAAATGAATTCAGAATATTTCAAGTCAAAAGTGAGAATGGAGAAGAAGCCTGACTTTTCCCTGCCAATATGATGCAGTCTCCATTCTCCAACACTTACAGGGCACCTGGAGTGGAGGCAGGCAATTTTGGATTTCTGAAGTGATAAACAAGAGCAATAAAATGGTATTTTCTTGGTCTAAAACCATATTAAACCAATACAAACTCTTTCTTTTGATTCACTGAATCGTTCATTGCCTCACTTAACAAAATTTGACAACAGAGTTTAAGGGAACGAAATGAGTTGCTGAGTACATTGCCAAGAGAGATGCATTGCATCATCTGAAATATGATGCCATAATGTAGAGCATGACAGCTGTTGAACCAGAGATGATCAGTTCCTGCACAAGAAGCAAATTGTTACAAGCCAACATATAGGAAAAGATGATGAGCAGATACACATGAATAATATATTGTTCAGAGTTTTTAAGTTTGGCATAGCCTATAATGCTGAGCGAGGGAGCTTTCGACAATGTCTGACAATAGTAAGTTGATGCCCAGATGGAAGAGATTATTGCAAATTTATCAAACAGATGACAGGAGTTTAGGGCATTCTGCGGGTTATGTTGAATGGTAGAATATGCAAATGCCAAAATTTGTTTATTTTTCTGAAGAACATAAACCGTTAGGCCCAACAAAATAGCTTCTGCTGATCCATCAGGACAGTTATACTTGTGGTTTGGTATAAAATAGTAGTTGAATATGAGTTTCTTTGAGGGGTTCTGCTCTGAGATTCTTAAAACTTCAAATGGATTAAACTTGGAAGAGGTTTTTAAGAATTGAGCTGCTCATGAGGAGGGGAGGGTTCTTATGAATTGCTGTAGTATGTCTAGGAGAGATACAGAGACTTCTACTCACCATGTACACATTACTTGGTGACACAGGACCTTTGGACCTTGATTCTTACTTTGTTTGGGGTGAGGGGGATCCTTCCAAAGACAGTCATGCTATGTTTGATTTCAAGAAAGTACCAAGGAAAGAAAAAAATGCTAAAAAAAATAATTTTTCTTATACTTAGTTTTATCATAAAAAATACAAAATAAAATCAAATATAATTAAAATTAATTGGAAACTTATGCTATTTCAAATTATTTAATCATCATATAGAAGAGTTAAAATAAGTGAAATGAATTGGAAGTAGCATATAGAAGTAATTTATTGACCTTAAATCTATTTTAATTTTTCTTCATTTTTTCTTTCTGTATACTTTTCTCTATTTTTTTTCCTTCAAATTTTTCAGGAATTTGGCAAGGAAACTTGCCAGAGAAGACAAGGAAAAGGTACATGACCAAGCCCTGCTTTGCATTGTGTGTTCATAGAGGGTGAAACAGAAGTGTGTCAGCTCTACTATACCCGTACACCCTAGCAGTGGAAACTAGTAAGAGCAGATTCTCACCACTAGATTCCATCAACAGATTGGGTATCTACTATGAGTAGAATATCATCTCTAGATTACATTTATAGATTGGGTATCACTGGGACGGGGCTAATTTATGTCTTGTTTTTTTCCTTTTCTATAAATGCATCTTAAGGCTAACAAGGGACCCTGCTAAGCAAGAAAAAGTTGTGGCCGAAGTGAGTTTGTACACAAATGCTCAAGGACTATTCGGGAATGAGTTAGCTATTAGGACAAGGAAGACTAGAGCACCAGGTTAGTTATTTAGTTTTGTTTATTTAAATGATTAGATTTTATTTTTGCTAAAATAAGTGAATTGTTTCACTAAATTGTTAATATATATACTACAGCTGAATGGTGGGCTGCATATGGAGCTTCAGCTCCAAATTTGCAAAGGTTTGCAATGAAAGTCCTCAACTTAACATGCAGTGCATCAGGTTGTGAACGGAATTGGAGCATCTTTGAAAATGTAAGTGACCAAAATAATTACAAGTAATAGTCTAATACAGTTTTGAATGTAACTTAAAAGTTAAAACTTTAAAATATATTTATGAGCTTATGAATTTTTGCAGATTCATAGCAAGAGGAGAAATAGGCTAGATCATCAACGCTTGAATGATTTGGTATATGTTAAGTATAATCGAGCCTTGAAGAGAAGATACAATGAACGTAGCACCATTGACCCAATTTCTTTGAAAGATATAGATGATAGCAATGAATGGTTGATAGGAAGAATGGAAGATGAGGATTCTCATGGAGGTGCACAAGATGATTTTGTATTTGATGATGATAATTTGACATGGGGTGATGTTGCTAGAGCTAGTGGAGCTGAGGAGGCTAGGTTTGATACTAGAGCTAGAGCGAGAGCAAGCTCAAGCATAATACCACCAACGAGGGGCATAGCTTCAAGTTCTAGAACTTTGCCTTCTCATTCACTAATAGATGAAGATGAAGATGGAGACATGGTTGATTCAGCAGATGAAGAAGATGGGGAAGGCTACAAATGTGGTGATGGAAATGATGATGAAGATGATTTTGTTGATTTAGAGGAGGAGTGATGATTGCTTATTGTGGACAAAGTTGTTATTTAAATGTTTTTTAATTATGCTTTTGAATTGTAGACAGATTTCATGTTTTGGACCTTTTGGTTTGGAAACTTTGGATTTGGATATGCATTAGGTTATTAGCAATATGGATTTGGATTTGTTTTTATGCTTGGAGTTCTTTATTTTTCTGTTTTTTGTTGCTTAAATTGAAGTTTTGGATGATATTTAATGATTTATGTGTTTAGGACAAATAAATGATTGTTAAATTTGATTATATTATATAAAAATATATATGTAAATTAAGGTGCGCCTCACTTCACTAAAGCCCGCGCCTTATGTGCGCCTTGCGCCTCAGGCTCCAGGACTACTTTGCGCCTTGGTGCGCCTTGAGCCTTTTAAAACTATGCTCCACATTCATAAAAGTTTTTTTACCCTGACTGTTGGAAATCAGTCATTGATCTCAAGGAAATCAGTCACTGATCTCAAGGAAATCAGCCATTGATCTCACCCTTGATTGATGGAAATCATCAACTGATTTCACCCTTGATTCCAAGGGTTAATTAGCTATATTTGACTAGTCTAAGACCTTTTTAGGAAGTTCTTTTATTTAGTCAACTTTGTAATTAGACTCATAAATATTTGTAGAACTAATTTAGGAAGATTATGTTTTTTCTTTTCTTAGATTATTTCTTCTGTATAAATAAGAGTACTCTACTGTGAATAATATAACAATTTCAATCGGATTCTAAACTGATATGGTATCAGAGCCTTCATTGCTCAGTCACATAGCCTTCATTGCTGTCACCTGTTCAGTTTTTTTTTTTTTCAAACCAGCCTTCATTGTTGGCTCTTCCATTCTTCCAACGCCATACCCAAAAATCTTGTTCTTAAGACATTTTTCTCTTAGTTTTCTATCTTGATTCCTCTATATATTTGCATGCAGCAAAATATGACCGATCAATTTTCTACCCAAAATCCTGCAAACAACTCTAGCAAAGTCTCAAAGGGCAGCAAGCTCTTCCAAGCCAAGACTCTTCCTTTCACCAATGTCACCACCAAGGCCGAAGGAAATCCTTGAAATACTGAGGAACAATTTGATCTTTTATGCAAGATCATCAGAAAAACTGAGGTGACCTTCAATCCTACTTCCTGTGCATTTGCTCAATCTAGATTCTTGGTAAGCCTCTACTTTCAACCACTATTTTAAATTCAAGCTCATGGATCATTGATTCAGGAGCCACTGATCACATGACCAAAGACATAAACTGTTTTATTTCTTATGAACCATGTTCTGGTAATTAAAAGGTCCAAGTTGCTAATGGATCATTTCTTACTATTCATGGAAAAGGAAATGTCTATATATCACCAAATATCACTCTTTTTTTCTATTCTTCATGTGCCTAAAATGTCCTCGAATTTGTTGTCAGTTAATAAACTTTCAAAAACCAACAATTGTGCTGTAATTATTTATCCTAACTTCTAAATTTTTCATAACCAAATCTCGGGGAAGATGATTGGTAATGCTAAGGAGAAGAATGGCCTTCTAGATACCAAGAAGACAGAGACACCTCATGCCTATCAAATAAAGGTAGTTCAAAAAGGGGGAACCTTAGAAGACTATTGGTTGTTACATGAAAGATTAAGGCACCTCGGTTTTCATTACATGAGGAAATTGCATCCAGATCTAGGTAATAGTCTAGATTTTTCCAAACTCAAGAGTGAAATTTGTGAGTTGGCTAAAAGTCTCTATCCCATTAGTGGTAAAAAAAGTGAAATTCCTTTCTCCATTATACATACTAATGTTTGGGGGCCCTTAAGGGTGATCTATATTTCTGGTGCTAGATGGTTCCTTAGTCTTATTGATGACTTCATTAGGACTACTTGGATCTACCTACTAAAGGATAAATCTGAAACTATTGCCACAATTCAGAATCTTTTCTCAATGGTCCAAACACAATTTAACACCACGATACATATTGTTATATCTGATAATGGTGGGGAATACTTCAATGTAAGACTTGGAAATTTTTCCTTAGAAAAGGGTGTTATTCATCAATCAAGTTGTGCAGGCACTTCCCAACAAAATGAAGTGGCAGAACGTAAAAACAAACATCTTCTTGAGGTAACCCAAGCCTTAACGTTTGCCAAAAATGTTCCAAAACATTTCTAGGGGGATGCAGTCTTGGCAGCAACCTACCTTATCAATAGGATGCCTTCAAAGGTACTCAATTGTCAAACTCTTACTTAATTTTCAAACTCCCATTGGAACATTGAAAGAATGTTATCCTCACCTATCTGTAATCAGTTCTTTACCTTTGAAAGTCCTTGGAAGCAGTGTCTTTGTTCATGTCCTTAACAAAGACAGACCTAAGCTTGGCCTGAAGGCCATTAAGTGCATTTTCCTTGGATATTCTCCAACCCAAAAGGGGTACAAGTGTTACCATCCACCAACCAAAAGGAAATTTGTTATAATGGATGTAAGTTTTTTTGAACAACCACCATATACAAAGACAAACCTTCAGGGGAGCAAATAGGTGCAGAAGATCAGTCACATAAATGGTTAATCTCACTACCAATGCCAATTTGGAGTATTCAAGAAAATAGGGAGAACTTGGTGAATTCCTTGGAGAGCACTCATAATTATAGAAGGACAGTGGAGATACAAGAGCATACCAGAAGACCTCAGGATCAATCTAGGTCGGTGGAAGGCCTTAACTCTTCAAAGCAAAACCAATCATCAACTTCAGATGAAGGTATGGTTTCTATACCCCTTAAATCCAATAGCAATCCTTCCAATCCTGCTTCAATTTCTACTCTCTTTGATATTGATGTTGATATTCCAATACCAATCCATAAGGACATTAGGAGTTGCACCAAACATCCTTTGTCAAATTTTATGTCTTTATCATAGGATTGTAGGAACCTATAAGGCATTTACCTCTCATATAAATTCAGAGTCCATTCCAAGGAATGTTGAAGAAGCCCATGCTGACTCAAAGTGGAAGAAAGCTATAGATGAGGAGATGAATGCTCTAAAGAAGAATGAGACTTGGGATAATCGTTTATTTACCCAAAGGAAAATGGCCAATGGGATGCCAATGGGTTTTTTCAATCAAATACAAGGCTGACCTGAAGTGGAAGAAAGCTATAGATGAGGAGATGAATGCTCTAAAGAAGAATTGAGAATTGGGATAATTGTTGATTTACCCAAAGAAAAACGGCCAGCGGGATGCCAATGGGTTTTTTTCAATAAAATACAAGGCGAATGGTTCTATGGAGAGATATAAGGCGCGACTTGTGGCCAAGGGTACACACAGAGTTATGGTATAAACTACCAAGAAACCTTTACTCCTATAGCAAAGATGAACTCCATCAAAATTCTACTCTCTTGCAACTAATTACAATTAGCCACTACAACAATTTGATGTCAAGAACACCTTCTTACATGGAAATCTAGAAGAAGAGATCCACATGGACCTTCCACCCGGTTTTGAAGAGAATAATGAAAGGAAATGCAAGTTGAAAAAATCTCTTTACGCTTGAAACAATCACCTAGAGCATGGTTTGAAAGATTTGCTCAACTACTCTTGAAGTTTGGTTTTCATTAAAGTTAGGCAGATCATACTCTTTTCTTTAGAAGATCGCCCATAGGGAAATTGACTATACTAATCATCTATGTAGTCGATATCATTATAACGGGTGATGACAATGAGGAAATTCGGAAACCAAATGTCAAGTTGGCTAAAGAATTCAAAATCAAGGATCTAGGTACTCTGTGTTATTTCTAAGGAATCGAAGTGGCTAGGTCAAAAGAAAGGATTTACATATGCCAAAGGAGATATCTCTTGGATCTTCTTAATGAAACTGGAATGCTTAGGTTTAAGCCAACAAAAAATCCTATTGATTTGAACCATAAGCTCGATGTAGTTATAGATGGTGTGTATCGAAGACCTAGGGGAAGATCAATCCATCTTTCCCACTCTACACTCGATATTGCCTACTTTGTGAGTGTGGTTAGTTAGTTTATGCACTCTCCTTTAGAACCTCATATGGAAGCAGTCAAAAGAATATTGTAGTACCTAAATGCTACTATAGGAAAAGATTGCTATTTTCTCAAAATGATCATATGGATGTGGAAGCATATACAAATGATGATTGGGGCGGATCCATGATGGACAGAAGATCCACCTCTGGCTATTGTACTCTTGTTGGAGGTAACTTAGTAACCTAGAGGAGTAAGAAGCAACCTATGGTAGCCAGGTCAAGTGCAGAAGCTGAATATAAGGTTATGACACTTGGAATATGTGAGTTGATATGGATAAAAAAACTTATTGAGTGAGTTGTAGATAGAATCAAAGGGTCCTATGAAGCTATATTGTGATAACAAGGCATCCATAAGCATTGCACACAACCTGGTGGAACATGATAGAACAAAACATATTGCGATAGACAGACACTTCATCAAAGAGAAAATTGCTAATGGAATGATTTGTACTCCATTCATTTCTTCCAAGTACTAGTAGATGTCTTCACTAAAGGAGTTCTTAATCCAAGGTTCAACTCGATTATCAACAAGCTGGGAATGAAGGATATTTTTGAACAAGCTTGAGGGGAGTGTTGGAAATCAATAACTGATCTCAAGGAAATCAGCCATTGATCTCACCCTTGATTGATGGAAATCATTTGCTGATTTTACCCTTGATTCCAAGGATTAATTAGCTATCTTTGACTAGTCTAAGACCTTTTTAGGAAGTTCTTTTATTTAGTCAACTTTGTAATTATGTTGACAAATATTAGTAGCACTGATTTAGGAAGATTATGTTTTCTTTTCTTAGATTATTTCTTCTGTATAAATATGTATACTCTACTGTGAATAATATAACAATTTCAATCGGATTCTAAACCGATAATGACAACAGGTTAATGTTGGTACCTGGTTATTGTACAGAAAAGCAGGTATAAAACTGCCCACGAACTCGATCAAATTCAGAAGACCAGTGAAAGACTGCACAAAAACAACCATGGCAGGTAAGTGACAGGCACAAAGAAGAAAACAAGAAATTAAATGAATGAACTGAGCCATCAGATATAGTAAATGAAGAGGCAAGTAGTACAATCAAAAGGGCAATAAAGTTTCCCTCAACCAGTTAAAATAAGAACAAAAATATTTTCAATTGAGCCTGGTATGTCCATCAACTGATCAGACATTTATTCTTCCAAACTCAAAAACATCTGGCATCCAAATACAATCAATATACAAGCCAAACTGAGCTGAATTTTCCCCATATCATCTATCACCTTGCTAAAATATTCTGGATATGGGTTTGTATTCCATCTTACAGATGGAAAGCTGTCTTAAATGGTGTAAGGTGACAGGAAAATCATCACCACGAGATAATGGGAACAGGCAATGGAAAATTAATGGATGTGATCTCCCAATTCAATAATGTAAAGTCCTGCAGTTGTAGCCCAAAGAAATCAAGAACATGCAGTTATGCTCTTTAGATCTCACCCCTTTCATTGGGATGGTAAGTAGAAGTTCATAAGCCAGGTTCTAATGCAACATAAATCATAAATGTCATCTTGGAAGGTCTACAAAAAGGACCTTAACAAGGTGGAGGGATTAACGCAGTTGAAATATATACAGTTTATTACATGGAAAGGCAAAAACAGGAACTTACATGAACATTAAATAAGTAGAAAACAGTGCAACATGTAATGGAAATGGTTGATTTTTGTGGGAGAGCATAATGTCAATAAGGTGGTTCACAGTCAGAGAAGAAGATTATGGTTGTCTTAGAAAATAATGCAGTCTGTTTAAATGAGATTTTCTCTAAGGAGACTGATGTGGTAAGCTGTCAGTATGGTTGATTTATGGAAGAGTGAATTGGCAACAAGGTGGCCCGTGCCAGTGGAAACTTTTGTCAACTTGGAAAAAGCATGCAGTTTGTTTTGCATGGGATGTTCTAGAAAAAGATTGATGTAGTGACCTATCCATCAAGTGGCAACATGTGGATCGATAGAAATAGACAACATCTATTAGCACGAGTTTTTGCTTATCTAGCTTTCCAATTCATATGAATGAAGGGCTGTTGTGTTTTGTTAAAACACAGATCAGGCCTAGGCAAAACCCATGACACTAATGGCTCAGAAGTCTTTTCTATAGGCAAACTAGAAATATATTACAAGTGCAGCAACCAATGGGGGAGAATGAAGTGGGGTTTGCCAAACTATTCACAATCTTAAAATAATCTGTTACTGGCAAAAACTGTAAATACAATAATGACTACAAGTGGATCAATGTCTTAAATTAAAAGGCAATGTCACTCCAGCATTAATAGACATTTAGTTCCTGCATTCTGAATTTAGTCTATCAGTCAGCCACCATTTAGACAAGGGCTTAGACGGTTTATAGGCCTTTCGCTCAATGACATTGAGGATATTGATAGCCTCAAAGGTTTGAGTCAGATGTCTGACACCTTGTGATCTATTCGATCATCCAAGAAAGAGGAGCTTGGGAAGATTTTACCATGTGAATGACTTGGAGACAGAAAACAAGAGTAAGTGGCTTATTGAAGGCAATTTCAATTCTAAAAATCTTTGCATTGAGTGGCCATTAAAAGTAAAAGCAAAATTCATCAAATCCATCGAAGTTGTTGATTGTAGGGTGTTGCAGGATAAGAACTCCATAGAAAGAGAGATGTTAGATTTCTTCTCCCATCTTTTTAGGAAGGAAGACTGTGAGAGATCTTTATTGGAGGGCCTCAATTCGTCTTCTTGACAAAATAGACACTGACTTGGACAGGGAGGCCTTTACTTGAGGAAGAGATCAACATGGAGGTGTATCAGTTGGATAAGACTATATCTCCTGGCCAGGATGGGCAACTTTTTCTATCAGGATTTTTGTGACATTATCAGAAAAAGATATCTATGAAGTTTTCAAGAATTTCCACCTCAGGGAGTCATCAGTCATAGTAAAACTCCACTTTAATTGTCTTTGTTCCCAAGATGGATGGTTTGACAGATCTGAAGGATTTTAGATCCATTAGCCTGGTGTTGAATCTACATAAAATCATTGACAATAACTTCATCCTAACTATCTCCATGAGGTACTCCCCATCACTACACTAAAGCACACTAACAAGAAAGCCAATACAACCAGCACAAAACCAAACAAAGGTTCTACATGAATGTCAAAGGGGCATAGATGCCCAACAAACTCCACTAAGGGTCTATTCTCTCTTAGTGAATCCATCAGTTAACTGATTAACCAACCTCAGCATCAAATAAAAAGGAAGAAACTAAGTCCCTCTAATTGTCATGAACCTTTTTCATCCAATGGTCAAGCTGCCAGTGGCTTCTACTCCTCAAAGAAGCATCCCAAGAGATAATGACCAAGGAAAATCTTTCCAGAATGGCTCTCTATGCCCCAATTAGACACCGTTTTCAATCCTTCCAGGAGAGCAGAGAGCTTAACATCATGACCATCCCATTTCAAATCATGCATCTGTAATTATAACCCCTGATACCAACAGATTGTACAATCCAAACCACAAACCACAAAAACTAAACATGGAACTTCTAACGAGGAACCCATTGATTAATCGCTTCCTCAGTTCTTTGTTTACCTACAGCAACCATCCGGTCCATAGCAATGATGCTCATTGGAATTCCCGTAAACTCCTCATTCATGGGCACAGAAATCAATAAACAGAGCTGTCTCATCCATTGATTTTCTTGCCCTTGAAATCTCCAAATTCCTATCCAACTAGACCACACAAATGGTGACTAGATGAGCACATCACTAGAGAAATCTAACCCTCGCCCCCTGGTGAAAGGCCCTGAAGAAAATAATCATCCCACTGGAAATGTCCTTAGGAGCAAACCAGAGGGTCCCAACCAAAGAAAACCCTCCGCCGTAGAATGAAAGAGGTAAAGCAGTGAAAGTGCAAGTGGCCAGTTGCTTCTCCTCATCCTGAGGAAATAAGACATTTATCATGACTGATGGCTTTATAAGGTCTCAAGAATTGAAGCATACGATTGGTATTGATGTTCTTTGTAGCAAATAACCACAAAAGCTTTGACATTGAGTGGAACTTTTGTTTTCCAAATTGATTTGGTCAGATAGAAAATGGACATGTTTTCACCCATAGTAGGAACAGGAAAACAGATTTAGAAGAGAAAGTGACCTTACCCAAAGATCAGCATCTCTCCTCAGGAAACATTGGTTTCCCTAACATTTTCTATATCTAGGAATTTAAAATTTCCTAGAAGGAGAAGCATTGGACCTCATGCAAAAAATTGAAAATTAGAGACTCTATCCATCTTGAAATGCAAACAGGTGAGAAAAAGAACACTCAAGGTTTGCCATCCTTACAAAAGGTTTTCGCAAAAGCAGGTTTATGGGACCTTCACCAATTATGAATAGAGCAAGAGGTGAAAACTGTAAATAGACCTAAGAAATGGCTTCAAAGGACCATGCTGAGCAAGCCACTACTAACTGACATCTCAACCATCATTTGCAAGCCATTATCATGCTTAACAGCAGTGCTGTTTAGAATTTTGCACAAGCATTTGCCAGTAAGAGCCTTATTCCTCGAAGAAATTCTCCCAAGACCTAACAAACCAAACACCGATCCCCCAACCTATCCAGCCCCATATACATATTACCTACCTTACACAAGCTAAATAACATATACTAAGTTCCCCATAGCCAAATCAATTTACAGGCTTTATCCTTTTTATGAAAATTCATGTCTTTTTTCTTTGAGTCCCTTACTGTTTGAAATTCAATTCTTATTAGCTTTTGCATTTAACATTGCTGTAGTGTGTAATTTAGCAGCATTGCCCACTGCTGTAGTAGTACTGTTCAAACAATCTAGAGTAGTGGCCAAGAGTTTTTTGGTTATTTTGGTTAGGTTTTAATTGATGGTTAGGACTGAATATCCTGGGTGTTTTTTTTAGTCTATTAAAAGGATGCCTTATCAGAAAGAGGATTGCAAAAATTTCTACTGAGATGGTAAACATTGAATTGAGCAGTTACATATTTAAGCTTTGTTTCAAGTGTGCAATTTCCCTCCACAATCTCCTTAAGAGTAGCAGAGGTTCTAGATGAAGAGTGCAGAAATCCTTTTTTCATAAAGAGCTGCATTCATCTATTAGGTATTTGGCCACTTCAAAACAGCCAATGCAGTTCCCACTGCCTCTGAAATGACATAATTTCTAAGTGAAAATTTCCAAGTTCTAATAGCAGAACTTTGTACAGGCCAACGGCAGCAGAAGAGTCCCATTAATGCAAACCCCACATGATCTCCCTTCAATTCTTCTAAGGACACAAAGAAAAGCAAACATGTTCACTTTGACTAAACTTCCAACAAAAAAATAGCCAACTTAGAGCAAGTGAAAACAACAGAGCCATAATGATCTCAAAATACACAGTAAGCCTGAAAATTAGCCATTGATGACAAAAAGTCTGAGTTAAGCTAGCTCAATACCTTGACAGGACTACACAAGCTTCAGCAAAATCATTTTTTCCACACTTATCTCAAAATTATCAAAAGGGATTTATCATGGGCTCCAGAGGATTAAGGTTTTCAAATTGTAGATCACTATAGCAGAAAAACTACAGGAACATACTTTTAAACTTGCATCAGAAAATTTGAATTGGATCACATACCAAAGAAGAAACAGCTATACAACTGAAAACCAGTGCAAGAGAACGAAGTAGGCGTTTCCCCATTCGCAGTGTCCGCCCCTCATCTTCACCATCTTCCTGCAGCCAATACCAACCATTTAAATGGTTAAAGCAGTGATTTAAATGGTTCCAAAATAAAATTTGTTGAAGTTCCACTGCACTTGAAATATGAAAAAACACAGTACAGTTGTTCCAGTATAACTCACTGTAAATGTTGGAGACACAGGTGGTTCAAAGGCTTTCAACTTCTCAAAAATCCGATAAACATAAGCAAAAGCTAAAAACTGCAACGGTTTCCATTCGGCATTGCGCTTGATAAGAATCCAAGCTGTCTGCAGAAAAACAAGATTTATTCTTGATAGGCAAATTAGAGATATGCTTGAGAGACGCCAATCCAATCAAATCTAAATAGGGCACATTCACATCTTCCATGAAAACCCTAGACCATGCAAATGTGGATTTAAGAAGGCCCTCTGCACTCATTGCATTGCAGCATCAATTATATGGAGATAATTCTGGCTCACTGGATGACCACAGAAATATAGCAGCATGGTCGAGTGCCAAGGTTGAATTTGAAGCTATGGCACAAGGAAGTTGCGAGTTACTTAGGCTTAAAACAGTAGTCACAAATCTTAAGGTAAGGGTGGAATTCAAGAACCTATGATGTTATTCTATTACAAAATAAAAAAAAAAGATGGCTCCTTTATTGTCATAGTATAACATCATAGGTTCTTGAATTCTACCCTTGCCTTAAGATTTGTGACAACAAAGGAGACATAAACATAACCCACAATCCAATCCCTTATTATAGAACAAAGCATGTGGAGATAGACTGACATTTTATCAAGGAAAAATTGGACAGTGGACTGGTGCTTACACCATATGTTTCATCAACCAAGTGGTTGGCTGATGTGCTCACCAAGGGATTTCCAAGTTCCACATTCCATTAATTCTATAGAAAAGATGTGAATCCAAAATGTCTTTACATCTACTTGAGGGGAAGTATCAGGACATTTGATAGAATTATGGCTTAATTTGTTTTTCCTTAAATAGATTGTATAGCTGCCTAGAATTATTCTGCATTCCTAGAAATTTGATATAATTAGAACATGCGAGCTATATTTCCTTTCTTTGAGGGCCAAGAGAAATCAACTCTGTATGTATTATATGCACGTCCCATCCAGAGGAATGATAGAACAATTTCTATTTTTCAGTCTTCAAAGAATTTACTAACACTTGATAAAACAAAGAAATAAATACAGTAGACAATTTGTTATTCTTTCACAACTTACAAATACAGCAGATATTGCCATGTTGATGCGCATATCATTTACACTAGACTTTGTGAACCTGAAACCAGAATTAAGCCCATAAAAAGAGCATGTAGTGGCAGTAAGAAACTATACAATTTGGCTAAAAAAATCAATATAAAAGATGTGGGAGAAAGATAAAGACTGGTTATGAGTTTCTGAAGAGCTGACAAAGCATAGGAGAACAAGAGGCAATGCAAGTAAAGTATCAAGGAAAAAATGGGACAGGAAAATACACTTAATGTTTACAAAACAATGCAAAATAACCTCCTAAAGATCAACATGCAAAGGAAATGTATTTTCATCATCCAACATGGGAGTACTACTAGGGATGACAACGGAGAGGGTATAAGATCCTATACTAAGAAAAGAAAACCCCTTTTCCCCATGTCTATCTAGTATCAGAGATGAGGCAGGACAGGGTGGGAGAAATTATGAAGCCAGGGTAGGGCATGTATTCTTTGAGGCAAAGACAGATCTAAAACTTCCAAAAACTTTTATTTTTTACATTACAGATGCCATGCACACAATGGCTTTGCATTAGAAATATGCATGTCCATATGCACAATAGCAGTAAGAAATAGGAAGGCAGTAGGAGAATTTTATGTAGAGAACAGCTTTACATCCATAATCTTTATTCTTTTGTGCTTGTTACTTAGAAATGGCATAGCTCTTACATGTTTAGAGGTAAGAATGCCTATCAAAACAAATCAGGCTTTTATTTATTTATTTTTTTATTTTTTATTTTTTGTGTGTGTGTGTGTGTGAATTGTAGAGAATAGGACATCTTGTTCTTTGAGTTTTTGAACTGAACAATAGTTGTCCCAAATTGAACAGTTGCCAATATCGAGGAAGATTGACGCTTAATAAAAAAAGGTTGCCCTTCCAATCACTTTTTATTTTTACACAAAAGGCCATCTTCATTAGTAACTACAAAAAGTCCAAAACTATATTACCATATGGAAAATGCAGCAATTTTTTAACATAGACTTGTTACATATATATATACTTGTTACATATATAATAATTTAATGGGTGTCACTAGAGGTGGGGCTGGATCAGTGAGGTTTGAATGGAAACTAAAGTTCCAATCCAAAGAGAAAGAAAAAGAATCAAGAATGGATAAAATAGAGAAGCATCTCACTTCACAATCCTAAATAGGTTACGAAATTGAGAGCAAAGTGACCGCTTCCCATCCCAAATCTTCCCACAAACGGACCTATGCATTATCACTAACAACATTACAATTGGAAAAATCAAAGAGAACTTGTGAAATGGCTTCCCAAAGCAATGGTGTGACCACCTAACTACATTGTTAATATCCCAACCATTGTAATCATAGTTTTATAAAGCTCAAGGTGCACCAAGGCGCACCAAGGTGCACCAAGGCGCAAAGTCCTCTTGGAGTGTAAGGCACAAGGCGCACATAAGGCGCGGGCTTTAGTGAAGTAAGGCGCACCCTATTTTACATATATGCTTTTATATAATATAATCAAGTGCCCAAAAATTTTCCTCTATTTTTCCCCTTCTTCGTCTTCTTCTCTTCTTCACACTGTTGAGGAGGCTAGGGCCTTTTTTTGTGTTTCACAAGTCTAAATGAGCATATATGGGGTTCTGGAAGAAAAACAGGCCAAAATAGTGTTGTTTTTGGTTGTTTTTTTTAAAAAAAAAAAAAAAAAAATAGGCTCCCAAACGACATCGTTTTGGCCTGTTTCTTTCAAAAGAATAGGGTCCAAAACGACGTCATTTTGACCCAAATGACATTGTTTTGGTC
The DNA here is from genome assembly GCA_030254885.1 of Vitis rotundifolia. Lineage (NCBI taxonomy): Eukaryota > Viridiplantae > Streptophyta > Magnoliopsida > Vitales > Vitaceae > Vitis > Vitis rotundifolia. The sequence goes on along the minus strand of CM058164.1, from coordinate 8,361,949 downwards.
TTAGGAAATTAAGGGGAAAAAAAAAAAAAAACCCTCGTTGTTCTCCCTCTACTACTCTACAACTCATCGTCGAAGGGTGAGAAGATGACCAGAAAAAGAAAAAGAAAAAAAGAAGAAGAAGGCAGAGGATAGAGGCGCACCTGTTGGGAGAGGAAGATGACCATTGTGCGCCTAATTAGCACCTTCGTGAAGGGGAGGTGCCTGTAGTCAAGCGAGGCGCCAGAGGGTGGCATCGCGCCACCTGAAGTCTAGGTGCACCTTTCACAACTATGATTGTAATGCAATCCATAGATGCTCAAGATGACCCTATGCCATAAAGTGTGACTCTCCCTTAGGCACCTCCACAACCATTTCCTTAAGAGAGCTTCATTACTCAAAGAAATCTTCCCCAAACCCAACCCCCTTCCCATTTAGGCTTACACACTTGGTCCCAACTAATGAGGCAATCCCTCTTTCCTTCTCCAACTCCCCACCAAAGAAAAATTTGCTGCAAGTACACAATCTTGAATGCCACATTGGAAGGGATCTTAAACATTGGAAGGATATAACTGGGTAAGAGAGATAAGCAAGATTGTATCATAAATATTCTGCTTCATAGGGATAAGAAGACTTTCCTCTAACTATCTAGTCTACAATAAATCCTATCAAGTATTAGGTCCCAAAATGAAGCAACTATATGGTTCCCTCCAAAGGGGAGACCTAAATACGAAAGGGGCCAATTTGAGGCTACACACCCTTGCAAGGTAGCCAAACCAATTATATACCCTAACTCACATTAATTCCTAAAGGGTGCTCATCTCCATGCAAGGATGAAAATATCGGGAATTCACAGGATATCAATTGTTGGATTTTACAAAAATATCATAAATATCGAATGGAAATTATAGAATTTTTTTTTTTTTTTTTTTTTTTATGAGACAGAAAGTAATCAAAACTCATGGAAATATTAGAAAAAAATTCTAAGAAATGATAAAACAAACAATAGTATACACATTCAAGTTTTTCTTTTTATGAAAACAATATATGTATGATAAAATTTGTAACGTTGGAGCAACAACATAATTCATGTTTATAAGAAATATGAATTTTGAATGTATATATGTCAATGCGGTGCAAAACAATTGCTACTCCCATTAAGGCAACCATAGGCTAGGAGTTTGTGTTGAGAGTGAACCAATTGATAAAGGTCGATATCAAAGATTGGTTAAGCTAATTTATTTATTTCATACCCAGCCTAAAATTGCTTTTACAATCAGTGTAGTTAGCCAATTTATGTACTCACCAAGTGAAGCACATATGTAGGCAATCTTTAAGATTTAGAGATACTTGAAGGGCACACCTCAGAAAGGTCTTCTGCTCTCCAAGAATGATCACTAATGAGTAAAGGCTTACACAAATGTAGATTAGGCTAGAAACATTGTAGGCAAAAAGTCGAATTCAGAGTATCACACATTCATTGGAGGTAATCTAAGGACTTGGAGAAGCAAAAAGCATGGAGTTGTGGCTAAGTCAAGCGGTGAAGCTCAGTTTTCTCTTCATGGCTCAGTCAAGTGCTAAAGATAAGTTTAGAGCAATAACACACTGTGAGTTATTATGACGGAGAATTCCTTTAATAGAATTGAGGATGCAAAAAGTAGAACCTATGAAGGTATAATATGATAACAATACAACTATTAATATTAGTCATAATTCAATTCCATATGATAGGACCAAACATGTTGAAATTGATGGACAGTTCATTAAGGAAAAACTGGAGAGTAGTTTAATTTGTATCATATTTGTGACAACACATGGGCACAATAGATGTTCTCACAAAAAAATTATCCAAACAAGTGTTTCGATCTCTAATATACAGGTTGGATGTGATAGACATCTTTGAACCAGCTTGAGGAGTGTGGAAAGTCAATCACCAGATTTTGATTTACATACTTGATTCAAGGCCACTTGATAGACCATATTTAGATAGTTGCCTAGTTTGCCTATTTTCTTGTTTTGTACCTTGATTTCCTTATTGTAATTTAGGAAATTTATAGTCATAAATCTTCCACTTTCATAGATTGCTCCCATTGTATATATAAGTGACATATTGTATAGTTTTGTGAGGTGAATAAAAATATCTTTAGAATTTGCACAACCGCCATGTTTACTGTAGAAGACTATCTTCTTATTCGAAATCAATAATTTCCTTGGACTGAACAAAACTCTTGTTCATGAAGAAACTATGCCTTTTTCACGGAATCAAAAAAAGGAAAATCCATTTCAGTACAGCAAAAGGGACTATTGAGACCAAATCACTGTTAACTGCTGCTGTTTTTTCCTTCTGGTATCACTAAAAAGGTCTTCTGATTTGTTTTGAACTCCATTAATCGGATAAACCTACCGTTTGAATTGAATTTTACCTCCATGAGATGTGCCCTGGTTTTTCCCCTGTACTTGTGATTAAACCCATGTCTCTTTTCAGTTCAAAGGCCTTCTTCAAACGCTCCAACCAGTCAATCTCTTCCTTTTCAAACCCCATTGAGAAAGTGACACTCTGGCTTCTCTTCGTGATGGAGATCCAAAACCCTCCATCCTCACCTTCAAACCTGATATCAAAGGTTTTTCTCTCCACTGTGCAACATCTCCAGTTTCTCTCCATCTTTTATACCAACCATAAAGCGTATTTGAGTTATTTTAGAGAAATTTAATAATTATGTTGCAATCATGTTTTTAAGAAACAAATAGGTTAGAGAATGAAACAGTTAAGAAGGGTTTACCTATCAGATCATCTCATGTTTGGAATGTTAAATTTGTTAAGCATTTACCTAGTATTTGCAAGGAAGATGCTTGTGGTGTTTATCTTTCTAGAAACTATGAGCTTAGCTTCACTAAATAAATTTCTTTTCACCAAAAACATTATATAAACTGTTAAACCACTAGTGAGAAAGTATATCATGCAAAGACAAACCTGGGAGCCCATGGTACAATTGGCTGCTTATCTGCATATTTGACATCCTTTGAGACCTGCATTTTACATGTATTAAAGAATATTAATGTGTAGAAGCCAGAAGCCCTTCAGTCCTAGCTCAAGTGGCAAAGGGTTGGACCATGTGGGAGATTCCAGGTCACTCCTTCAGGGAATACATAAAAATAGAAAGAAAGAAAGGCAAAGAAAAGAGAAAAAAAATGAACGAGTACAAAGCATCAACCGAGGAATATGAATTGTTAGCCTTCAAATCCATATTGAAAAGGAAGCATCAGAACAAATAAAAAGAATCGATGAGACAGCAATAAGCCAAAGTCAAACTGTCTCAAATTTGGAAAAAGCATGCAAACATAACAAAGCAAAGAATAGATTTGAGAGCTTGTTTCCAGGACAAAAAGGAACATATAAACAAAGCAGAATAAAACTGAAAAAAAAAAATTGAAGGAAGCTTGGCAGCCATGATCTGACAGAAATTTTTATGTCAACTATCAAAGCTTGCTGAAGCAGAATTCCTCCCTCCCCCAGTACAGAAACGATCTAGTGCAACAATATATAAGCCATCACCATTGACAGGTAGTTAAAGGGCAATACTTGCAAACCTAAACGGGTCCACTATAAATGGTCTACTGGTTTAACCATTTGACCCAACTGAATGATGCAAGACCCACACAATATATTGTTTTTGCTAAGTAAGACCCACACAATTTTTTTTTTTTTTTTGATAGGTAAAAGCAATTGTATTAAAAGCACCTAATGAAGAGTGTGCAAAAGTATATACAACATATACAAGGCACTTAAGGCTAAAAAAGAAGAGGGATACACAAAAAACACCACCCTCACATCACTTGTAACCCAACCAAACAATAAAATCAAATAATGAAAATGAGCTAAATTCTAAATGCACCCTAACCCACTCCTAGAACATGTACATAAAGGACCATATAATTGCCTGGTTAGCCATTTTGGAATTTTCAAAGACACTATGATTTATCTCCTTCCATAGGGTCCAAAATAAGCAGAAAGGAGTTGTTTCTCAAGCCTTCTTCCTTTTCTTCCCTACAAAAGCTACATGCCAGCTAAGAAAGGCATCACTAACTAAAGGTGGCGTTACCCAATTGCCAAAGCATGGTTGCTTTGGGGCAGTGAAGGAGGCTATGATTTGTTGATTCAATAAACACCAACCCCTCCTTTTCAATTGATCAAAAGTTAGAATTCTTCCCCATAAAGCTTCCCAAGAAAAAAAGCTAAACCTCATCGAGACCCAAGTGTTCTACATAATGCCTGAAGGGAACGCCTTCAATCTGCAAATTACTAAGCATGGATAAAAGGATTTAATTGTAAAAATGCCTCCTTTGACACCTGCCAAACATGACATCCTTAATATCCCTTCTAATCGCTTGCCCCTGCAACCTTCTATAAAAAGCTTCCACATCTCCCATTGCCCAACATCATTTTGTCTTACAAACACTATATTCCAACAACCCACTTCCCTTAACTACTCCCACATTCAGTTTACCTAAGCATCTTTAGTAAAGGCTATTGAGAACAACTCTAAGAAAGCCTCACACAGGGAATCCTCACTACACCACCTGTCCTTCCAAAATCCCACCCTCCTACTATCTCCCACCCTAAATTCAACCCTTTTGTTAAACTTGTTCGACCCACTCCCAATAGCCTTCCAAAGACCTAGGCCATAACCATCCCTCTAAACTCTAAAACACCAACCCCCTTCTTCTTCCCCATACTTCCTTACAATCACTTGCTTCCAGGGAGATTCATTCTCATATGTAAATCTCCAACACCATTTTCCAAGAAGGGCCTTATTCAAAGTAGACAAGTTTCTAATATTCAAGCCTCCATCCTTTTTATCCATGCAAACTATTAACCAATTCACCAAATGAGACCTACTTTGGAGCTCTCTCCCCCTCCCTCCACCTCCCCTCCCCCAACCCCCACCCCCACACACACAGAGGAAGTTCCTTCGAATCTTCTTCAATCTTAAACTTACCTTATGAGGGATTACAAACAAAGACATGTAGTAGATTGGTAAGCTAGAAAGAATGCTCCTTACTAAAGTCAGTCTCCCTCCTTTTGATAAGTACAGCCTCTTCCACATTGTAAGTCATTTGAGAAATCTTTCCTCCATTACATCCCAAAGCTGTGAAGATTTAAAAGAGACTCCCAATGGGAGGCCCAAATAAGAGGAAGGGAGAGAACCCACACAATATATAAATGGCATGCAACCTTATTCACAATATTATTGAATGAGATATATCTATTTAAGTTAAATATGCCTTATACCAACATTTTAGGGTTGATAACACAAATCTGATTTTACCTTTTTCTTTTCTTTTCTTTTCTTTTCTTTTTTTTTTTTCTTTTTGTTTTTTTTTTTTTTTTTTTTTTTTGTCAAAAAGGGAATTGCATTAAAAATGAATAAAAGTACATGAGAAGGATGAGGAGTCCTTCTCATAGTTACAAAAAGCTGATAAAAAATGGATAAATTTTAGCTTAAAGGCAAAATAGCCAAGCTATTTTGCCCCTTAAGCTATGATTATATGCTTTTAATTTGTGGGCTAGAGTTTTTTTCCTTTCTATTTACTACCTTAATCACATTGATTTTTTTTTTTTTTTAACTTTTAACCCAAAACATATACTAAATTCATCTATCTTGCTTCAATTTTGCAAGATAAATTTTTACTATATTTAATAGGCAATCTGGATTTTTCTCCAAGATGTGATAGTCTTAAGAAAAAAACCAAATGATCACCATCTTATCCATTATGGTCTAGTTGGGGTCAAGCCATGTTGTTTAGGAGATCATAGTTGGTCCTTGACCAATGGAATTTACTTTCTTCAAAATGTCAATTCATTCTTTGTTTTTATATTTTTTTGTAGGAATAAAGAAATGTCAATAAAAGAAAGAAAAAGAAAACAAAAAAAGGATGAGAAATCCTTTGACAGAAACAAATATATAAGCAAACTACGCCCTAAATATATGCATATCAACACCAACCCCCTTTTCTCTCTCCCAAGTCTTAAGGGATCAACCTACTAGGAGTATCAACAAACTCCTTGTTCATAAAAACACAGGGTAGTCCAGAAGTAGATCCAAAATTAGAACCTCCCAATTATATTCAATTTCCCTAAAATCCTTGCACTCATCTAAATCCAAAGCACGCATAAGGAACCGAGCAAAGCACAACACTAAAGCACTCAACTGATGGCACCCTTGCCAAACCCTGAAAGGAAAAACCTATGTTTGGGATCTCTCTCATAACCATTCACTAAATCCCCACTATAAAAAGAAGATATTAGCATTTGTCAAAGTGCAAAAGATCAATGCAGAAATAGGTTGTCAGTTTACTTCCTTCTCTTCTTTGAATGAATGCATGTAGTAGAGAATGATAGCTTTTCAGGTCTACTTAGCTGAAGTTAGTTGTTGGCATTCACCTCCTTGTGGGCTAGTAATGACATGAAGTTAGCAAAATGAAAAATGAGGAAGTGAGTTAATAGAATGAAAAGGAAAAAAATGGTTTAAAATATCATATTCTATAGTTTATAACCCATACAAGAAGTACAATATAGTAGTACCTATAACATAAGACATTCAAAATTCATGAAATATCTTGTGACAAATATGTGATATCTTAGGAAAAAGTGGAATCCAACAAAATTATTGTTGTTTATGCCAACCTAATGAGGAGGTTTTGAAGCATATTCTCCAACATTGAAATGGGTATGATCTTTTTGTGTTCTACTAGCGTGATGCCTTTTGCTATAAAGCATTTTCTAGTCAGCTCACATGGTAGCTTCATTAGAAAGCAGATGATGACAGTTTGTAACTTTGTCCCTCATGCTTATTTTGGTGAAATTGGAAAGAGCCATGTGAGATCCCACATCATTTAAGGGAAAAAGTGAATCATTAAAAATTATCATAGAGCCGATTTACGACCCTGATATGAGAATCTATTTGTCTAACCT